>CM055128.1:62926959-63546334 GCA_029206835.1 Rana muscosa
ATCAGGGAGTGGTCTACCGAAGGGGCCCCTCTGATGACCTAGAAGATAAATGGCAATTGTTCTTGTCTGAGAAGCACCGAGAGACAGTCCTGGTTGCTCTGCACGACAACCATGGCCACCTAGGGGCGGAAAGGACCTTTCAACTCGTTAGGGACCGTTTCTATTGGCCCTGCATGAGGGCTGAAGTTGAAGAATACTGCCACTCATGTGCACGATGCATCCAGAGAAAGACTTTACCTCATCAAGCTGCCCTAATGGGCCATCTGCAAAGTCAAAGCCCACTTGACCTGGTATGCATTGATTTTCTCTGCCTCAAACCCGACCTGAGTGGACTAGGAAATGTTCTGGTAGTAACCGACCATTTCACCCGGTATGCCCAGGCTTTTCCAACCAAGGACCAGAAGGCTTCCACCGTGGCCAAAGTGCTGATGGAGAAATACTTTGTACACTATGGGCTACCACAACGGCTCCATTCAGAACAGGGAAGGGATTTTGAAAGTCGATTGATCCGGAAACTCCTAGATTCTTTGGGGATCAAGAAGACAAGAACTACCCCCTATCATCCACAAGGTGATGCTCAGCCGGAAAGGTTCAACCGAACCCTGCTCAACATGCTGGGGACCCTAAGCAGTGAAAAGAAGCAACATTGGAGCAATCACATAGCGGCAGTTGTGCATGCATACAACAGCACCACCAGTGACGCTACAGGGTACTCACCCTATCGACTTATGTTCGGGAGGGAAGCAAGACTACCCGTAGATCTGGCCTTTGGCACTTCCATAGACCATTGTTCTGCTGCTTCCCACAAGGGATATGTCGATAGACTCAGACGCAATTTGAAATTGGCCTATGAACAGGCCCAGGCGGCCTCGGAGCAAAGGGGGGCCCGCAACAAGAAAAATTTTGACCTAAAAGTTAGGATTCAGGATTTTCAACCAGGAGACAGAGTGTTGCTATGGAACTTGGGGGTCCCTGGAAAACACAAGCTTGCAGACAGATGGAGACCTGAACCTTATGTTGTTTGCAAAAGGCTACCGGGCCTGCCCGTTTACAGACTTAAACCAGAAGGGAAGGTGGGACCTTTGAAGACCTGGCATCGGAACCATCTACTCCCACTAGCGGAGGCAGTTCGGATACCCCCTGTGACGGACTCCCCTGAGCCAACTTCCATCCTGGATACTCCCAGACAGAACACTCGGTCCCAGACCCCTCAGATTGGGGATACAGAGACCTCGGAGATAAGTGAAGATGAGGGAGAAGAACTTGACTGGCTTTGGCCTTCACAGGCCCCAGGAACCTCTACTTTTGATCTTCCGCCTGAAGATGACACCATAGATCAGACGCTGAATGCAGAAGCTACTGAGTTCATTCCGTCCAGTCCTTGGTCAGATTCTTGGGAGAGTGCCTGTGACTTACTCCCAGAAGGAGATCCAAGGGAGTCTCTGTACCTCCCTGCTCCAGAGTCCAGTGCTCCTGAACCAGATGAAATCCCTAGGTCAGTTCCAGAGGAAGAGCCCGTTCTAACAGAAAGCCCAAGAGGACAGAGGAAGCGAAGAGCCATAAAACCTCCCAGAAGATTAACTTACCCAGAGATGGGGCAGAGTGCGGAGGACACTGTGGTTACTGCTAGGAGGAGTGTGGAAGACCCTGATCCTCCCACTGTTCATTTAGTGGGGGGCAACCCCAACTCACTCTCTGGCACAGTTAGGCAGGACACTGATGATAGTGTGACCTGTGGGCAGGGAAGTTCACCGCCTCGTTTTTGGTGGGAATTTCCTCTGCCAACATCATACGAAACTTTAATTGATGTTGTACGTTCTGTGATCTAGTGTTATGTTATCTTTGGGGACCAAAGAGTTTAAGTGGGGGGAGATTGTAGCGGGGTCTTCTTTAAGGCCCCGGGACTACGTTACCCAGAACCCTGTTCGACACCCAGAGTGCAGTTAGCCATCGCAGAGACTCATGGGAGGGGTTATTTAAGGAGGAGGCGAGGTGGAGCTCGGCCTCTTTGGACACCGCGCTGCAAGCAAGTGTTTCTTCCTGTGCGGATCTGCTGCAGTGCAGGGCCTGAAGCCTGGGCCTTGCGCAACTTCCAAAGAGCCTTCCACCCCACTGCGGAGCCTGGGTGGCACCGGACTTGTCGAGTGAGGACATCAGTTAGATCAGGGACCCGATCGTTGCAGACGCTGTGTGCGGAGACACAGCAGGTGGAAGTCCCGGACTGGGATCGCGTCCGGAGTGGTGAGCGAGCACTTGCTCAAACCAATAGACTGTACCGTGTTAGGCCTATAGACTGCCTTGGCCCACCGATCGTTGTTTGTTGTTCCATTAGGAGACCCATAGCAGGACAGAGTTGAAGGGTCTCCAGTTTAGTGTTCCTTGAGACTGCCTATTTGTGGATTACAAATATTAACTCATCAAGTGCATCACCGAAAGTTTGCATGCGAAGAAATCATAGAGTGAAAAGACTGAGATTTATTCTATGTCAGGCCTGACTAGGGGGGAGATAGAATATTGTTTAGTGTGCCACAGGGCGCGCACACCATAATAGCTGCGCGCGGTGTGTTACCGCGCTGGGCCATTGTTGTGTGCTATACCTATTGCTACAGGGCTCTGTAAGCAAGTTGCATGTGTTCTGTTCTGCCTATACTTTTGATATAAAGTAAAGCCGTTGCATTTGATCTCTCGCCTCAGTGTGTTGTCTTACTGCTAAAAGAGATTGCCCCTGTGCAATATTACTGAATGTGATATAAGTTTAACCCTAGACTAACTGTGCCAGAGTGGGTCGAGTAAGATTGCCGGGGGTTGGTGGTGCTGTATGCAGGGCCCGAAATCAAACCAGCGGCTCTCTTAACTGGGGCTAGCGCTACATATATATATATACAGTATGTAGCCGTGCCCCCGTAAGGGCTGCTAATAGACTCTGTACCTCACTGATTACCTCGACTTTGCAAATCCTCTCTTACCTCTGACACCCTGGGTTCCATCATGTCACCAGCTGTGGTAGTGAATAGAGACTCACACAATATTAAAGAAACTGTTGAAATATGTTTACTGTAGTATCAAAAACACAAGATCCAAACACACAGAAAAAAATACCAAATGCAGCGCAGTTCTCCTACACACTGCTGTTACAGTTTGAGTCCAAAGAATAAGAAATTCTCTAAAATCGCCCTGCATAGGCCAGGAGAGGAGGTTGGAACCAAAAGACCTGTCTACATACGAAAATAAAAGCATATGTTTGTGAGTGCAATCCTCTTTTTTAACTGTCAAGCTTTTACAATAAAATACAGTGTTACACTAGGGCGCGTGCGCTCCTCTCTCCCTTTTTATATTTTCAAAAACACAAGATACGTATGTATATCAACTTTGGTCAAAAATGGAAACACTCCTTTATATACCGCCATTTATCTCAACTTTTATAATAAATACACAAAATATTGGTGTAAGGTTCCCTTAATTGTGAATGAACAAGTATTAACTCAATACAGGAACCTATGTGAACAGGATAACAGAAGAGTAAACACCCGAGACAATATCTTATGTGTCAGATCTCTCCCTTCTGCCTTCTCAACTCACAGGCCAGCAACCCTGCATAATATTGAAAACAGTATAAACAATCTTATGAAGCGACCCACCCACGTCCCTCCTTCTCCACTCTTTGGCTCGTTCACTTGGAGAGAAAGGAGCGTGTGGTCTCCGCCATGCCCGTACCCCCTGGGTTGCAGAGGTTAGGCACATTTAGTTTCTTTACGGGTCTTTGCAGCGATCCCCTCAGTGTTGGTTTCTGTCCCTAGAATGTAAGGACAAAAGTCTCTATGCCCCAAGTAACTCCAAGGTCCACACCAGTATATCACTCCAACATAGAGCTTTATTTTCTTATGCATGAGAGGAGAAAGGTGTTAGGAAGACAGATGGAATTCAGGCACTCCTGGCTTCGTCGCCACTTGATCCCAAGTGGGTACAGCTCACCTGGATAGTCACCCAATGGTACTAGCAGCCAGTGTGTAGCTCGAACAGTCAATTTAGTTCCCTAATGGATGCGTCTAGGAGATCCTCTGCCACAGGATCTATGGTACCCCAAACCCCCTGATGGTCCAAATGTTAGGCCCCTTGTTTCCGGATGGATGACATCCCTCTGGAGAGTTACTGGGCCCCTTCCTTCACTGTGATTTTCTCACCAGTCTTTCGGAACGGTCCTTCCCCAGCCTCCTCTTCCAGAAACGGGTCCCCTCGCAAGGCGGCACCCTGGAATTCTTCCTCCCGAAGTGGGCTCCAGCTAAAGGTGCTGGGCCCAGGGCTGAAGTTGCAGTCCCAGGACTAAAGGTGCCTGAGACTGAGGCGCACGTGGCCCCATGGCCTGGAGGGCCATGCACTCGAACCTGGATCGTAGATTCTCCCTCCGGGCATGGGCCCCGGAAATGGCCTCCCTCCAATGGCATCTGCCCCTTTTGTACCCCCTCTCGGCATGCACAGCAGGTCCACCACACCCACTGTATGGCTGCCGAGAGGAGACACCAAATCGCTGCCCCATCACCTGTAGTTCAACCCCGAGTATAGATGACAGTGCCACCCATACTTCTTAGGGGAACTGCACACCAGGTGAAATAGTAACAAGACAGAGTCCAGCAATTGAAAAGATTTGAGTCAACTACCACTCAAATCACCCCTAAATTTGGTATAGCAGTCCCTAAATTTGGAACCCCCGCTACACTTATATTCAATGGGATGGCTCCCTTTAGCAGTTCAATGCGATTTGAGCAGATGGGGAGAGAACTATAAAAAGATGGGAAAGGGTATTCCTTGAAATCCAGATGTCTTCAGCTAGCCTCTTTATAGTTGTAAATAAAGTAATCCAAAAGGGTAAGGTGTGACAAAGTTAGCAAAGCTGTGATTTATCCTGGTAATAGTATAGCTTCCTTCTTTTTATAATCCTAAAGATGTCATCTGCTGTGGCTACTGGAATCAGTAATGTGTACTGAGCATAGGCATCTACTGACTGTGTCCGTTATAACAGAGAGTTTAACTTCTATGGGACCAGCTAAACTGTGTGGGTGTTGTTTAACAGCAGTGTCCTTAACTATAACAAGGGCTATGCCCGTTCACCACTCCAAGTATCAGATGGATTAGATCACAGTGCAGATGATAAAAAGACTCCAGCCGGAGATCTCTCTCTCTGTCTTTCCTCTGTAAAATGGTGGCTGTCGTGCCACGCTGCAGCTCACTGGAATCTGAATTGCAGGCGCCTCTGGATGATCTGGAACACCCGCCGGTCCGCTGCACTGAAGAAGCGATGCTGTCCGCAGAGATCCCTCTGGGTATAGCTGTCTGGGTCCCCGCTGTGTAGGCCGCAAATCATCAGCAATTCCCTGTCACACAGACCCCCTGCTGGCAGAGTCAAAACGGTGTCCAGAGAGGCTGATCTAGGCCACGCCTGCCCTTTTTATATCCCCTCCGAGAAGTCTGTTCTGTTCACTCAGCATTCTATTCTTGTAGTTCAGATCAGTCAGGCTGGCAGTGTCACTTCAGCATTCTGAACTACACGTTCCATGATGCTTTGCTCTAAGTCCTCACACAGGAAGAGAATAATTGTTATTTACTAAAGGGAAATCCACTTTGCACTACAAGTGCAAACTACAAGTGCAGTCGCTGTAGATCTGAGGGGGACATGCAAGGGAAACAAAAAACAGCATTTTAGCTTGCACATGATTAGATAATAAAATCAGCAGAGCTTCCCCTCATTTCAGATCTAACCCTCAGATTTACAGCAACTGCACTTCCAAGTGCACTTTCAGTGCAATTTCAAGTGCACTTTGCTTCGTAAATAACCCCCATAGAGTCCAGCATACACTAGAGGGAGCCAACCCCACATTAACAACACAGAAAATGTCTCTAACTTATAAGCATAATAGCTGACCTTGGCTACAAGTATATATATACATATGTGTAGCGGGGCTTTAAAATATAAGGGAATGTTTGAGTGGTAGTTGTACTCAAACACACTATTTGATAGGGTTCTGTAAAACCCATTTTGAACTACAGGTGGGATACTGATGTGTAGTTCCCCATGGCCTGTTGGTGGCGCTGCCGTCGGAGGCCAGGGTTGAACCGCTGGTACAGTGCTGTGCCTTGGATGTCCCATTTTGGCGGTGGTATGGTGGGCGTGTCGGCCTGCTGTGCATCCTGGGAGGGGATATAAAAGGGCTGGACATATTCATAGATCACTGCGGCGATCTTACCCAGAAGTGGGAGCTCCGCTTTAAGCATATGCTTGTGTGAAGGCCATGTTTTGCCTACACAGGGTGCACAGGTGTTCATGCATACACATCCAGTCCTATTCATGTAATTTGAGATGCAGCAGCTGTACAGACACAGCTACTACTCCCAATTTGTCACCTGCGTGGATGCGTGTCCCCGAACTCACACTGCCTGCATTTGGGGACAAGCACCCACACTCACACAGATGTAAACATTTGAAGCAGCAGTTGTATCTGTGCAGCTGCTGTGTCCCAATGGACATGCATGGGACTGTCTGCATGTGGATACACATGTGCATCCTGTACATCCTGTACAGGAAAAACACGGCCCTCACAGGAGTGTTCGTTTAAGTATACCCATGTGAATGAGGCCTAAAACTCTGCCACTTCTCAGGAGAGATGCTTGCCAAAGTTCTGTTAGAATTGCGCCAGATTTATATACATCTTACCGACACATACATGACTCTGCGGCAAGTTCTGCCATTTGTCACACTGCCATGAGGTAGATTTCTGCAGAGTGTCCATGACACATGTGAATTCAAGGAAATGTCGGTACTTGACTAGGGTAGTTCAGATACCACCTGTTCACAGTATTCACATAACTCTGACCCCCATTCTACCCCCCTTTACCTTTTAATAACGACACTAAATCCACATTGGAGTAAAATAGCCGGTTTGGCCTATTATTAACAAAACCATAAATAACAGAAAACATAAAACAGTAAGAACAATCCAGATCCAAGAATGGTTGCAGATCCTTGATGACACCATCTTCACAACTTTGGAGTCTGTGGTACCATTAAGCTAGGTTCTGTCCCCAGCCTCCAAAACACCGCTCTACCAGCTTTATACTACCCGGTCAGTCCAAACTGAACAAGAACAACCAGAGGAATCCATACCTGAGATGGATCCCACAGTTTTATCGATAAACAACATGTTTTTGACCCTCGTCAAGGACCCCAACCGCCACAGTGACACAAGTGTGAAACCTTACACTTGTGGCCACCGCCACACCTGAAAAGCCCTCTGGATACCATCCTGTAATCCCAAGAACCACAGGTCAATCCCCACCGTGTTGAGATGCACTCCATCCCCTCTAAGGTACAACCATGTGTCGGTCTCCAGCTCCACATGCCTAATCATCAAGCCACCATTTCTAGTAATTAATCTTCCCACCTCTTTATTCACCTTTATACGGGACTTATTTAATTTCTCCACTGACCTGGCCCCTCGCCATGACATGCAGGCCACCATATCTGACCATACTCCCTCACAGGAGTGTTAATTTAAGTATACCCATGTGAATGAGGCCTAAAACTCTGCCACTTCTCAGGAGAGATGCTTGCTAAAGGTCTGTCAGAATTGTGACAGATTCATATACATCTTACTGACACATACATGACTCTGCGGCCGGCAAGTTCTGCCATTTGTCACGCTACCATGAGGTAGATTTCTGAAGAGTGTCCATGACACATGTAGCACCCTGATATTTAGGCAGGGTTGCTATTAAATTTATTTGCCAAGTGATAGTTGCCTTGGCCAATTGTTAGGAGGTCAATTGATTTTGCCCTAATTCTGGAATTGCTGCACTTCTCTCTTCCTTTACTAGATGGCTGGATGTCTGGTGGTGACATTAGATAAGACAAGGGCATTGCAAGGACAGATTAGGAATGAATGGGGTATCTCAGCCAATGGGCATGAATTTTCTTGGGTCCCTTGGCCTGCTGGGAGAACCTATTTATTTGGGTGGAGTCAGGTGATCGGGGTTCTGTGCCACCTAGAAGGCTGTCTGGGTGGACGTGTGTTGTATTGCCCCAGGCTGCAAGTCCAGAAACCTAAGGCCTATCCCGGGGACATCTGGCTGCTAGGCTATCTGAGAGCCTATCCAGAAGTAGAGCAGGTTTGGGACTGCGGGCTTGTGGTCCAACCAGAAGTAACGGTTCCGCCAGCTGGGGAACCAGTCGTGGTCAGAGGTAGAGGGGAAGCTGTCTCAACAAAGGGATCATCCACCTTGCTAACGAAGACCCTTGTGAGTAAGCTCAGGCCAGTACCAGAGGAGACTTCTCGCTAACCGGGGATGGTGAAAAAGAGGAAAAGCATCAGCAAGTGCCAAGTCAGGGACCCAGCAGGATAGCAGAGGTGACGCTTGTGGAGTGCCAAGCCAGAGACCTAACGTGTCAGCAGGGGTGAGGCTTGAGGAGTGTCTGTGAGTGCCAAGCCAGGGACTGCTTAACCACCTCAATACAGGGCACTTTCACCCCCTTCCTGCCCAAGCCATTTTTCAGCTTTCAGCGCTGTCACACTTTGAATGACAATTGCGTGGTCATGCAACACTGTACCCAAATAAATTATTTTTTTTCCCCCACAAATAGAGCTTTCTTTTGGTGGTATTTGATCACCTCTGCGGTTTTTATTTCTTGTGTTATAAACAAAAGAAAAGTGACAAGTTTGAAAAAAACACAATATTTTTTACTTTTTGCTATAATAAATATCCCAATTTTTTTTTTAAACGAATTTTTTCCTCAGTTTAGGCCGATATGTATTCTTCTACATATTTTTGGTAAAAAAAAATCGTAATAAGTGTATATTGATTGGTTTGCGCAAAAGTTATAGCGCCTACAAAATAGGGGATAGATTTATAGCATTTGTATTATTATTATTTTTTTACTAGTAATGGCGGCGATCTGCGACTTTTATTGTGACTGCGATATTGCCACTTTTGACACAATTTTGAGACCATTCACATTTATACAGCGATCCGTGCTAAAAAAATGCATTGATTACTGTATAAATGTGACTGGCAGGGAAGGGGTTAACACTAGGGGGCGATCAAGGTGTTAAATATGTTCCCTAGGGAGTGATTCTAACTGTAGGGGGGGGGGCTCACAAGGGGAGGAGACTGATCTGTGTTCCTCTGTCCAAGGAACATACCATCGGTCTCCTCTCCTCTGACAGGACATGGATCTGTGTGTTTACACACACAGATCCATGGTCCTTTTGTGTTCATGGGCAATCGCGGGTGCCCGGCGGACATCGCGGCCGCCGGGCATGCGCATCGGGTCCCTAGTGACGCGGCGGGAGTGCGCGCACGCTTGCGACAGCGCGCACACGCCCCCTAGCGGGCCGGGAAGGCAAGGATGTCAGATGACTCCCGCCCAGAACGAGAGTTGCACAATCCAGCCATCATATGATAGCCGGCGGTAGACATGTAGTTAAGGAAGATACCGACTGCTACAGTGAAAGAGCTCAGGGGATCCAGTGGCTAGTGGATCTGAAGTCTAGTGAGAGAGACTGGGAGCTCGTTGAGTGAAGACACACAGTGAGTGAGTGTGGGGTAAAGAGAACTGTTCATGTTGCAGATAGTTGAATACCTTTACCGTTAGTAACAGCTACAAAATTGTTGCCATAGGAGACAGCGGTCCTATCTATACAGAAGTGGTGTCCGGCTGGAGGCCTTCACCTGTATAGCTGTCTACCTATAGAAGTCTCAGAGTCTGCCAATTAACATTGCATCTACCTAAGGGTGTCCTGGCCTAATCCTCTCTCCCACAGAGACAATAAATCTCTTTGCATTCAAAAAGTGTCTGGCGCCCACCTGTTAATCTTGCATTACACCCACCATGCCTTGTAACCCACTCTACACTGAAGGATGTCAGCTGTCCTTAACTCTGGAGATCACCATTGGGCTTCAGGGGCTTCCGGGACTTTGCTACCCACACCTTATGAATTCCAGGGATTGTCGGTACTAAATAATAAACAGAGAAGTTGGCTATAGGAGCTGATGCAGACGGGAGCTGACAGACTTCTATCAGATAAGTGAGCTGAATGTACTGAAAAGGAAGCCCAGAGAGGAAGAGAACTACAGATATGGACAGAGGAAAAAGCCTATGCTTTATTGAAGATGCAAGGGAGATGTGCAAAACATGTTATCCCCCAACTGTGCCTTATCAAAGTAAACACTGTGTAGGCGATTCACATTATATATTCAGAAACTGCCAGCCGCTCTCTATACAGAAACCGCCGGGTACAATGTGAAATCACATCCACAGGTGTCTGCGATACAATAGAGAGAGAAGGCGTCCCATTATAAAACAGACGCTTCTATAGGGGAAGTGTTCTGTCCTGCCATCGCCAGGCAACCGTCATCACTTCTGTCTTCTGCCAACACGCATCACTAGAATGATACAAAACTGCAGAATTTATCATTAGCTGTGTCTGTGGAATACTCAAAGCAATCTGTGACTGTATTAGGCCTCATTTACACTTGTGATTGGGGAGCCATAAAAACAAAGTGTGCAGCTCTGACTAAATTTGAATAATGCCCTTGCCATAGGTGTAAGCCATCTGCATATCTTCCAAAGCCTGACTGGAATACACCCAGGATGTTGCTAAGTGAGGTCTAGTCATTACCGTTCACCTCCTCCATACAGGAGTGAGTTTCTCTGACTCAAACCCCCTCACATGTTCTTTCTCCCCCCTAATGCATTAGCTCTGAGCTCAGCGTTTCTGTGATGAAGGAGGTGAGTAGTAACGACTAGGCCTTACTTAGCAACCTCGTAGCAACATCCTGGGAGTATTCTAATCAGGCTTTGGAAAGGGATGTAAATGGCCTACACCTATAGAAAGGGCATCATTTAACTTTAGTCAGAGCGGCACAGTTTGTTTTTTATCTTCAGACGCCCCTTACCTGTGTAGCGCACCAACCCCAGACTTTACCTGCTTTTCTCTTCTTGGCTCCTCCGCAGGAAAGACTGAGGCACACCGCACCACCAGCCCGTACCCTCCTGGATGGGGAGGTTGAGCGGTGCTATATTTCTCGGGCCTGCCTGCAGTTGGTGTTAGACTCCTCCCGAGCTGATCTCATTCCTGCGGTAGCCAAAAACAAGTCCTTTAGTTCTCCCCAGTAAAACGACTGTCCACACCAACTGAGAGTCCAACTCAATATTTATTTATGAGAATGTAGCGCACCAACCCCAGACTTTACCTGCTTTTCTTCTGCTTGGCTCCTCCGCAGGAAAGAGCCTGTACCCTCCTGAATAGGGAGGTTGAGCGGTGTTAGTTTCTTGAGCCTGCTTGCTGCCAGTGTGTAAAAACCTCCATTGCTGACCTCGTTTCTGTGGTAGTCAGAAACAAGCCTTTAGTTCTCCCCAGTAAGCAACTGTCCACACCAACTGAAAGGTCAAACTCTTATTTATTCCTTTTTGCACAATAAACAGTGTCTTTGAGAGCAGACAGGTTGGGACAAGACACAGGTCAGATATGGTGGGAGGAGGTCCAGGCACAAACTTGAATTTGGGTTTTCTCCTGTTCTTATTAGCACGAACAGGCTTGGCGCACGGTCTCTGCCACCGACCATGAAGTTGGTCACTGCCACTGACCGGGTGAAAAAAAGATGAAAGCCACTGCCACTGACCTTAGGTGCGTAGTGTCACTGCCACTGTGACTTAAAGAACACGCACTTCCTTCCGTTAGTAAACTGGCCCTTTATAGGACAAGAACATCCTCCTCGTCCTGGATACGGGTCCCCTCGCAAGGCAGATCCCTGGGAGTCTCGGCCCCCGACGGATCCCAGCTTTCTCCAAAGTACCTCACCCCAGACTGAAGGTGTCTGAGATGGAACAGCAGCTCCGTCTCCGGGCCTAGGGCACCCAGAGACAACCCGACCAGGCCTCTGGGCCTAGGGCACCCGGAGGCGACACACTCGCACCCAGGCCTAAGGTGCCTGAGCGCGGAACCGATC
The DNA here is from genome assembly GCA_029206835.1 of Rana muscosa. Classification (NCBI taxonomy): domain Eukaryota; kingdom Metazoa; phylum Chordata; class Amphibia; order Anura; family Ranidae; genus Rana; species Rana muscosa. The sequence continues at coordinate 62,938,957 of CM055128.1, forward strand.
CCGCTGGAAGATGGCCGCCCCCTTTTATATCCTCTCCCGACAGGCACAGCAGGTTCCCCGCCCCGCCGTACTGCTGCCAAGAGGGGACAAAAAAAGGCACAACCTTGTACTGCGGTTCAACCCGGGCCCATGGCAACAGCGCCACCCATAGGCCCCAGGGAACTACACACCAGTACCATCTCCCAGGGACAGAAATGGTCCATGAAACCTAACAATTAGTGCATCTGAGCCTAGTTACCACTCAGATGCTTCCCCCTAAATATAACCACCCGCTACAAGAACAATAAATAGTCTCTGTGAGAGCAGACAGGTTGGGACAAGAACAGTTCAGATAAGGTGGGAAGAGGTCCAGGCACAAACTTAGCGTTGATTAGGGGAGCACTGTTCTGATTAGCACGAACAGCTTGGTGCACAGTCACTGCCACTGACTTGGTGAATAGTTGTAGTCACTGCCACTGACCTGGTGTGCGTAGGGTCACTGCCACTATGACCTACAGAACATGCATTTTTCCTTCCTTGAATAGTTAGGCCTCTGTAGGGAGAAAACATCCCTCCAGAGAGTTACCTGAGGCCCCTTCTGTCACCACGACTCTGCGCTGGGTCTTCAGTAAGGGTCACCTCCCTGGCCTCCTCGATCCTGGATACGGGTCCCCTCGCGAGGCGGATCCCTGGGAGCCCTCGATCCCTCGCAGAACCCAGCCGAAGGTTGCTGGGTCCCTGGCCTTCTCAAAAGTACCTCACCCCCAGACCTAAGGTGTCTGGGGTTTGAACAGCAGTTCAGTCTCTGGGCCTAGGAGCACCCAGAGACCATCCTCACACACACCCAGGCCAAGGGCACCTGGGTGTCCTGAACAGCAGCCCCCAGGCTGAAGGTGCCTGGGACTCGGACCTCGACCGGAAGATGTCTGCCCCTTTTATACCCTCTCCCGGCAGGCACGGCAGGTTCCCCGCCCCGCCGTACTACTGCCGCGAGGACACACAAAACGGCACAGCCCTCCAATGGTGGTTTAACCCCGGCCTATGGCGACAGCGCCGCCTATAGGCCGCAGGGAACTGGACACCATTGATATCCTCCACGAGCCAAAATGGTCCACAAACCCTAACAATTAGCGTACCTGAGCCTTTTTACCACTCAGATACCTCCCCTAAATATAACCACCCGCTACACCTGCATAGGCAGTTATTTGTAAAAGGTGAACTAACCCTTTAAAGTGGAGCTTCACCCAAAAGGGACAGCGCCGCTTGTCTGCATCTTTCCCCCCTTCGGTGGCATATTTGGCACTTTTCGGGGGGAGTGAGTACCTGGTTTTGACAGGTACCTGCTCCTCAGTTCAACGTGCCAAAGTTTCCTCCCCCCCCCCTCCTTCCCCCTGTAGCCGGCCTATTTACAGAGCGCAGCGCAATTCGTGCAGTAGAAACCGGCTGTGAAGCTGCAAGGCTTCACTACCAATTTACCTTAGCCAAGATGGCGGCGCCAGCACCCGAGAGTCGATTCAAGAATCGGCTTGGGTGAGAACATTGCTAGATGCCTAGACAGATAAATGCCCTAGTAGTAAAGTCAGCAGCTACAGTATTTGTAACTGCTGACTTGAATTTTTTTTTGGGGGGAGGCAGAACTTTGATGCTTTGAATTGTGGCGTGGCATTCCTTCTGCGGTTTACATTCCACGGAACGCGAGCCATTTAAGTGACTGGTGCCATGCCACAAGGGCATGCAATGCAAGCAGGCGACAAGGAGGCGATAAAATGCTTCCTCACTGTCTAGCAATGGCAGTGAAGCCCTTATACACAGAATGGTGTATATCTGTATTATACACAGAGGGCTGTGTGTATCTGTATTATACACAGAGTGGTGTGTGTATCTGTATTATACACAGAGTGGTGTGTATCTGTATTATACACAGAGCGGTGTGTGTATCTGTATTAAACACAGAGTGGTGTGTATCTGTATTATACACAGAGCGGTGTGTGTATCTGTATTATACACAGAGTGGTGTGTATCTGTATTATACACAGAGCGGTGTGTGTATCTGTATTATACACAGAGCGGTGTGTATCTGTATCATACACAGAGCCGTGTGTATCTGTATTATACACAGAGCGATGTGTGTCTGTATTATACACAGAGTAGTGTGTATCTGTGTTATACACAGAGTGGTGTGTATCTGTATTATACACAGAGTGGTGTGTATCTGTATTTGTTATGTCCCTTAGACACGGGGTCTCTCAGGGTGCTGCTAGCAATGCTGCCAGTATCTGCTCAGCAAGTTACACACAGGCCGGATGAACTTCTTAACCATGGAGAGGGTTTATTACTCACTCAGAAACATGATGACTTTGTTACATAGAGGAGTCTTAATAGAACAGGCTTCTGTCATTACCAGATCTATGCATCCATGCTGCTGCTGCTTCCAGTTCCACACACACACTCTCTTACTTCCTGGTACAGCCCCTCCCCCAGCATGCATCAGGAGAAAAGGGTGAAGGGTCACACAGTGCTCCAGCACAAACATCACAGTATTATACACAGAGTGGTAGGTATCTGTATTATACACAGAGCGGTGTATATCTGTATTATACACATAGCGGTGTGTACAGTATCTGTATTATACACAGAGCGGTGTGTATCTGTATTATACACAGAGCGATGTGTATCTGTATTATACGCAGAGCGGTGTGTATCTGTATTATGCACAGAGCGGTGTGTACAGTATCTGTATTATACACAGAGCGGTGTGTATCTGTATTATACACAGAGCGGTGTGTATCTGTATTATACACAGAGTGGTGTGTATCTGTATTATACACAGAGCGGTGTGTATCTGTATTATGCACAGAGTGGTGTGTGTATCTGTATTATACACAGAGGGGTGTGTGTATCTGTATTATACACAGAGCGGTGTGTGTATCTGTATTATACACTGAGTGGTGTGTGTATCTGTATTATACACTGAGTGGTGTGTATCTGTATTATACACTGAGTGGTGTGTGTATCTGTATTATACACAGAGCGGTGTGTATCTGTATTATACACAGAGCGGGGTGTATCTGTATTATACACAGAGCGGTGTATATCTGTATTATACACTGAGTGGTGTGTATCTGTATTATACACAGAGCGGTGTGTGTATCTGTATTATACACAGAGCGGTGTGTGTATCTGTATTATACACAGAGCGGTGTGTGTATCTGTATTATACACAGAGCGGTGTGTATCTGTATTATACACAGAGCGGTGTGTGTATCTGTATTATACACAGAGCGGTGTGTATCTGTATTATACACAGAGCGGGGTGTATCTGTATTATACACAGAGCGGTGTATATCTGTATTATACACTGAGTGGTGTATATCTGTATTATACACAGAGCGGTGTGTGTATCTGTATTATACACAGAGCGGGGTGTGTATCTGTATTATACACAGAGCGATGTGTATCTGTATTATACACAGAGCGGTGTGTATCTGTATTATACACAGAGCGGTGTGTATCTGTATTATACACTGAGTGGTGTGTATCTGTATTATACACAGAGCGGGGTGTATCTGTATTATACACAGAGCGGTGTATATCTGTATTATACACTGAGTGGTGTGTATCTGTATTATACACAGAGCGGTGTGTGTATCTGTATTATACACAGAGCAGGGTGTGTATCTGTATTATACACAGAGCGGTGTGTATCTGTATTATACACAGAGCGGTGTGTGTATCTGTATTATACACAGAGCGGGGTGTGTATCTGTATTATACACAGAGCGGTGTGTATCTGTATTATACACAGAGCGGTGTGTATCTGTATTATACACAGAGTGGTGTGTGTATCTGTATTATACACAGAGCGGTGTGTATCTGTATTATACACAGAGCGGTGTATGTATCTGTATTATACACAGAGCGGGGTGTGTATCTGTATTATACACAGAGCGGTGTGTATCTGTATTATACACAGAGCGGTGTGTATCTGTATTATACACAGAGCGGTGTGTATCTGTATTATACACTGAGTGGTGTGTATCTGTATTATACACAGAGCGGGGTGTATCTGTATTATACACAGAGCGGTGTATATCTGTATTATACACTGAGTGGTGTGTATCTGTATTATACACAGAGCGGTGTGTGTATCTGTATTATACACAGAGCGGGGTGTGTATCTGTATTATACACAGAGCGGTGTGTATCTGTATTATACACAGAGCGGTGTGTGTATCTGTATTATACACAGAGCGGGGTGTGTATCTGTATTATACACAGAGCGGTGTGTATCTGTATTATACACAGAGCGGTGTGTATCTGTATTATACACAGAGTGGTGTGTGTATCTGTATTATACACAGAGCGGTGTGTATCTGTATCATACACAGAGTGGTGTGTGTATCTGTATTATACACAGAGCGGTGTGTATCTGTATTATACACAGAGTGGTGTGTATCTGTATTATACACAGAGTGGTGTGTATCTGTATTATACACAGAGTGGTGTGTATCTGTATTATACACAGAGCGGTGTGTATCTGTATTATACACAGAGCGGTGTGTATCTGTATTATACACTGAGTGGTGTGTATCTGTATTATACACAGAGTGGTGTGTGTATCTGTATTATACACAGAGCGGTGTGTATCTGTATTATACACTGAGTGGTGTGTATCTGTATTATACACAAAGCGGTGTATATCTGTATTATACACTGAGTGGTGTGTATCTGTATTATACACAGAGCGGTGTATATCTGTATTATACACAGAGTGGTGTGTATCTGTATTATACACAGAGCGGTGTGTATCTGTATTATACACAGAGCGGTGTGTATCTGTTTTATACACAGAGTGGTGTGTATCTGTATTATACACAGAGCGGTGTGTATCTGTATTATACACAGAGCGGTGTGTGTATCTGTATTATACACAGAGCGGTGTGTATCTGTATTATACACAGAGCGGTGTATATCTGTATTATACACAGAGTGGTGTGTATCTGTATTATACACAGAGCGGTGTATATCTGTATTATACACTGAGTGGTGTGTGTCTGTATTATACACAGAGCGGGGTGTATCTGTATTATACACAGAGCGGGGTGTATCTGTATTATACACAGAGCGGTGTATATCTGTATTATACACAGAGCGGTGTATATCTGTATTATACACAGAGCGGTGTATATCTGTATTATACACAGAGTGGTGTGTATCTGTATTATACACAGAGCGGTGTATATCTGTATTATACACTGAGTGGTGTGTGTCTGTATTATACACAGAGTGGTGTGTGTCTGTATTATACACAGAGCGGTGTGTATCTGTATTATACACAGAGCGGTGTGTATCTGTATTATACACTGAGTGGTGTGTATCTGTATTATACACAGAGCGGTGTGTATCTGTATTATACACTGAGCGGTGTGTATCTGTATTATACACAGAGCGGTGTGTATCTGTATTATACACAGAGCGGTGTGTGTATCTGTATTATACACAGAGCGGTGTGTGTATCTGTATTATACACAGAGCGGTGTATATCTGTATTATACACTGAGTGGTGTGTGTCTGTATTATACACAGAGCGGTGTGTATCTGTATTATACACAGAGCGGTGTGTATCTGTATTATACACAGAGCGGTGTGTGTATCTGTATTATACACAGAGTGGTGTGTATCTGTATTATACACAGAGTGGTGTGTATCTGTATTATACACAAATTCTTTTTGTCCCGTTTTGTCCCGGTAAATTTGGGAATGTTTAGGGCTTAAAACGGCGACGGCTACACCAAAATGGCCGCCGTCGCCGCCACAAGTGTTAGTTTCACTGACCTCTAGTGTGAGGGGAGGGGCAGCCAATCGCGGCTCTCTCTCTTCGGTGGCCCCTCCCTTCACACAGTGACCCTTAACCCTGCCGCCGCCGCCACCGATCGCTGCTGGAGGTGATGGAAAAGTTCTTCCCCTCCCAAACATAACTGCCTAGCAATGCCTGCGCTGCACCCGCCCGCCATGGCACAGCCGGGGCTGTCTTTACCTTGCCACCTGCTGTGTCGGATGTCCTCAGAGTCACCTCAGGTTAGGGGAGGACTCAGGAGGATCCCACGACAAGCACAGCACAAAGTAAGTCCAGCAGCACTGCAGCTCATCGCACATCTAGCTGCAGATCGCTCACTCTATAGTCCTGCAATTTATGCTGCCTGGAATGCAGTGTAGTGTAGAAATTAGTGTAGTGGGTGGCAGGGTAATCAGTGTAGTGGGTGCATAGTTGCCAACAGTCACGGATTGGCCGGGACGTTCCCGGGATTCAAACCCTTTTCCCGGATTTATTTTATCCCGGCCAATGTCCCGGCCAATCCGATTTTTCCCGTTTTCCCCGAATTTGGACGCCGCAGGCCGCCGCCGCTAGAGGTCCACGGCTGGCGGAGACAATGTCTCGGCCGGCCGCCATGTTCAAGAAGACCAAAACACGGATGTAGTACAATAGAAAATAAAGCCGCTGCGGCGCCGCCCACACCCCGCACCTCCCCGGGGGTGGGCGGCGCCGCAGCAGCTTTATCTTCTATTGTACTACATCTGTGTTTTGGCTGGCCGGCAGGCCACCCCCCCGCCCCGCCCCGCCCCGCTGCAGGTCTGTCTGTAATGGAAAGGGGCGGGGGTCGGCAGCGCCACAGCTTAATTTTTTTTTTTTTTCAGCCACACTGTCGGCTCCGCCTCTATTTTGTTCCCCTTCGGGGAAGGGGAAACAATAATGGCGGCCGAGACAGGAGACGCCTGTGGTTAAGGGGGGACTCCGCTGGGGATGCCTGTGGTAAGGGGGGACTCCGCTGGGGATGCCTGTGGTAAGGGAGGACTCCGCTGGGGACGGCTGAGGTAAGGGGGGACTCCGCTGGGGACGCCTGATGTAAGGGGGGACTCCGATGGGGACGCCTGATGTAAGGGGGGACTCCGCTGGGGACGCCTGAGGTAAGGGGGGACTCCGCTGGGGACGCCTGATGTAAGGGGGGACTCCGCTGGGGACGCCTGAGGTAAGGGGGGACTCCGCTGGGGACGCCTGATGTAAGGGGGGACTCCGCTGGGGACGCCTGATGTAAGGGGGGACTCTGCTGGGGACGCCTGATGTAAGGGGGACTCCTCTGGGTACACCTGATGTAAGGAAGGACTCCGCTGGGTACGCCTGAGGTAAGGAGGGACTCCTCTGGGGACGCCTGATGTAAGGAGGGACTCCGCTGGGGACGCCTGATGTAAGGAGGGACTCCTCTGGGGACACTTGATGTAAGGGGGGACTCCACTGGGGACGCCTGATGTAAGGGGGGACTCCACTGGGGACGCCTGCATAGTTACCAACAGTCCCGAATTTCCCGGGACAAGCACGATTTTTGGACCCTTGTCCACAAGTGTGGAGGGGGCTCTGCTGGGGAGGCACCTGATGCAAGGACAGACTGCTGGGGAGGCACCTGATGCAAGGACGGACTGCTGGGGAGGCACCTGATGCAAGGACGGACTGCTGGGGAGGCCATCTGGTGGCAGGCGACGTGGCAGGTAACACGCTCAGGGCTTCCACTGATTCGGCATTATGGTGAGTTGAATGATTTCATTTTATATTACAATGTAAAAATAGAAATAATGCACTTCAATCATCCTGACACCGTAACAACCACGGTGCCGGGATGATTGAAGCGCCAACAGGTGTTTTGGAGTATCCTTATCTGCCAATTTTGTTACACATTACTATTGTGGTGTAGGATCTGGCTTCTTTCTTTCTATTTCTTTCTCTCTCTTTCTCTCACCTCGGACTCTAGCCACACCCCTTTGAACCACGCCCATTTAAACCACACCCACTATCGTGCGTAAACCACGCCCATTTTTCGCCACGACGCGCATTTTTCACTCTGGCATGACACGCCTACAAACAAATGCCCCGCCCCCTGATTATAGCAAGGCTCCGCCTCAATACAAAAAAAGTGTCCCAGATGTTTTTTTTGCAATGTTGGCAACTATGAGAGTGGTGTGTATCTGTATTATACACAGAGCGGTGTGTGTATCTGTATTATACACAGAGTGGTGTGTATCTGTATTATACACTGAGTGGTGTGTGTCTGTATTATACACTGAGTGGTGTGTGTCTGTATTATACACTGAGTGGTGTGTATCTGTATTATACACAGAGCGGTGTGTGTATCTGTATTATACACAGAGCGGTGTGTGTATCTGTATTATACACAGAGCGGTGTGTGTATCTGTATTATACACAGAGCGGTGTGTATCTGTATTATACACAGAGCGGTGTGTATCTGTATTATACACAGAGCGGTGTGTATCTGTATTATACACTGAGTGGTGTGTATCTGTATTATACACAGAGCGGTGTGTATCTGTATTATACACAGAGCGGTGTGTATCTGTATTATACACAGAGCGGTGTGTATCTGTATTATACACAGAGCGGTGTGTGTATCTGTATTATACACAGAGCGGTGTGTGTATCTGTATTATACACAGAGTGGTGTATATCTGTATTATACACTGAGTGGTGTGTATCTGTATTATACACTGAGCGGTGTGTGTATCTGTATTATACACTGAGTGGTGTATCTGTATTATACACAGAGCGGTGTGTATCTGTATTATACACTGAGTGGTGTGTATCTGTATTATACACAGAGCGGTGTGTATCTGTATTATACACAGAGCGGTGTGTATCTGTATTATACACAGAGCGGTGTGTATCTGTATTATACACAGAGCGGTGTGTATCTGTATTATACACAGAGCGGTGTGTATCTGTATTATACACAGAGCGGTGTGTGTCTGTATTATACACAGAGCGGTGTGTATCTGTATTATACACAGAGCGGTGTGTGTATCTGTATTATACACAGAGCGGTGTGTGTATCTGTATTATACACAGAGCGGTGTGTGTATCTGTATTATACACAGAGCGGTGTGTATCTGTATTATACACAGAGCGGTGTGTGTCTGTATTATACACAGAGCGGTGTGTATCTGTATTATACACAGAGCGGTGTGTGTATCTGTATTATACACAGAGCGGTGTGTGTATCTGTATTATACACAGAGCGGTGTGTGTATCTGTATTATACACAGAGCGGTGTGTATCTGTATTATACACAGAGCGGTGTGTATCTGTATTATACACAGAGCGGGGTGTGTATCTGTATTATACACAGAGCGGTGTGTATCTGTATTATACACAGAGCGGTGTGTATCTGTATTATACACAGAGCGGTGTGTATCTGTATTATACACTGAGTGGTGTGTATCTGTATTATACACAGAGCGGTGTGTATCTGTATTATACACAGAGCGGTGTGTGTATCTGTATTATACACAGAGCGGTGTGTGTATCTGTATTATACACAGAGCGGTGTGTGTATCTGTATTATACACAGAGCGGTGTGTATCTGTATTATACACAGAGTTGTGTGTATCTGTATTATACACAGAGCGGTGTGTATCTGTATTATACACAGAGTTGTGTGTATCTGTATTATACACAGAGCGGTGTGTATCTGTATTATACACAGAGCGGTGTGTATCTGTATTATACACAGAGCGGTGTGTGTATCTGTATTATACACAGAGTGGTGTGTATCTGTATTATACACAGAGTGGTGTGTATCTGTATTATACACAGAGCGGTGTGTATCTGTATTATACACAGAGCGGTGTGTATCTGTATTATACACAGAGCGGTGTGTGTATCTGTATTATACACAGAGCGGTGTGTGTATCTGTATTATACACAGAGCGGTGTGTATCTGTATTATACACAGAGCGGTGTGTGTATCTGTATTATACACAGAGCGGGGTGTGTATCTGTATTATACACAGAGCGGTGTGTATCTGTATTATACACAGAGCGGTGTGTGTATCTGTATTATACACAGAGCGGGGTGTGTATCTGTATTATACACAGAGCGGTGTGTATCTGTATTATACACAGAGCGGTGTGTATCTGTATTATACACAGAGTGGTGTGTGTATCTGTATTATACACAGAGCGGTGTGTATCTGTATTATACACAGAGTGGTGTGTATCTGTATTATACACAGAGTGGTGTGTATCTGTATTATACACTGAGTGGTGTGTATCTGTATTATACACAAAGCGGTGTGTATCTGTATTATACACTGAGTGGTGTGTATCTGTATTATACACAGAGCGGTGTATATCTGTATTATACACAGAGTGGTGTTTATCTGTATTATACACAGAGCGGTGTGTATCTGTATTATACACAGAGCGGTGTGTATCTGTTTTATACACAGAGTGGTGTGTATCTGTATTATACACAGAGCGGTGTGTATCTGTATTATACACAGAGCGGTGTGTGTATCTGTATTATACACAGAGCGGTGTGTGTATCTGTATTATACACAGAGCGGTGTATATCTGTATTATACACAGAGTGGTGTGTATCTGTATTATACACAGAGCGGTGTGTATCTGTATTATACACAGAGTTGTGTGTATCTGTATTATACACAGAGTGGTGTGTATCTGTATTATACACAAATTCTTTTTGTCCCGTTTTGTCCCGGTAAATTTGGGAATGTTTAGGGCTTAAAACGGCGACGGCTACACCAAAATGGCCGCCGTCGCCGCCACAAGTGTTAGTTTCACTGACCTCTAGTGTGAGGGGAGGGGCAGCCAATCGCGGCTCTCTCTCTTCGGTGGCCCCTCCCTTCACACAGTGACCCTTAACCCTGCCGCCGCCGCCACCGATCGCTGCTGGAGGTGATGGAAAAGTTCTTCCCTTCCCAAACATAACTGCCTAGCAATTCCTGCGCTGCACCCGCCCGCCATGGCACAGCCGGGGCTGTCTTTACCTTGCCACCTGCTGTGTCGGATGTCCTCAGAGTCACCTCAGGTTAGGGGAGGACTCAGGAGGATCCCACGACAAGCACAGCACAAAGTAAGTCCAGCAGCACTGCAGCTCATCGCACATCTAGCTGCAGATCGCTCACTCTATAGTCCTGCAATTTATGCTGCCTGGAATGCAGTGTAGTGTAGAAATTAGTGTAGTGGGTGGCAGGGTAATCAGTGTAGTGGGTGCATAGTTGCCAACAGTCACGGATTGGCCGGGACGTTCCCGGGATTCAAACCCTTTTCCCGGATTTATTTTATCCCGGCCAATGTCCCGGCCAATCCGATTTTTCCCGTTTTCCCCGAATTTGGACGCCGCAGGCCGCCGCCGCTAGAGGTCCACGGCTGGCGGAGACAATGTCTCGGCCGGCCGCCATGTTCAAGAAGACCAAAACACGGATGTAGTACAATAGAAAATAAAGCCGCTGCGGCGCCGCCCACACCCCGCACCTCCCCGGGGGTGGGCGGCGCCGCAGCAGCTTTATCTTCTATTGTACTACATCTGTGTTTTGGCTGGCCGGCAGGCCACCCCCCCGCCCCGCCCCGCCCCGCTGCAGGTCTGTCTGTAATGGAAAGGGGCGGGGGTCGGCAGCGCCACAGCTTAATTTGTTTTTTTTTTCAGCCACACTGTCGGCTCTGCCTCTATTTTGTTCCCCTTCGGGGAAGGGGAAACAATAATGGCGGCCGAGACAGGAGACGCCTGTGGTTAAGGGGGGACTCCGCTGGGGATGCCTGTGGTAAGGGGGGACTCCGCTGGGAACGCCTGTGGTAAGGGAGGACTCCGCTGGGGACGGCTGAGGTAAGGGGGGACTCCGCTGGGGACGCCTGATGTAAGGGGGGACTCCGATGGGGACGCCTGATGTAAGGGGGGACTCCGCTGGGGACGCCTGAGGTAAGGGGGGACTCCGCTGGGGACGCCTGATGTAAGGGGGGACTCCGCTGGGGACGCCTGAGGTAAGGGGGGACTCCGCTGGGGACGCCTGATGTAAGGGGGGACTCCGCTGGGGACGCCTGATGTAAGGGGGGACTCTGCTGGGGACGCCTGATGTAAGGGGGACTCCTCTGGGTACACCTGATGTAAGGAAGGACTCCGCTGGGTACGCCTGAGGTAAGGAGGGACTCCTCTGGGGACGCCTGATGTAAGGAGGGACTCCGCTGGGGACGCCTGATGTAAGGAGGGACTCCTCTGGGGACACTTGATGTAAGGGGGGACTCCACTGGGGACGCCTGATGTAAGGGGGGACTCCACTGGGGACGCCTGCATAGTTACCAACAGTCCCGAATTTCCCGGGACAAGCACGATTTTTGGACCCTTGTCCACAAGTGTGGAGGGGGCTCTGCTGGGGAGGCACCTGATGCAAGGACAGACTGCTGGGGAGGCACCTGATGCAAGGACGGACTGCTGGGGAGGCACCTGATGCAAGGACGGACTGCTGGGGAGGCACCTGATGCAAGGACGGACTGCTGGGGAGGCCATCTGGTGGCAGGCGACGTGGCAGGTAACACGCTCAGGGCTTCCACTGATTCGGCATTATGGTGAGTTGAATGATTTCATTTTATATTACAATGTAAAAATAGAAATAATGCACTTCAATCATCCTGACACCGTAACAACCACGGTGCCGGGATGATTGAAGCGCCAACAGGTGTTTTGGAGTATCCTTATCTGCCAATTTTGTTACACATTACTATTGTGGTGTAGGATCTGGCTTCTTTCTTTCTATTTCTTTCTCTCTCTTTCTCTCACCTCGGACTCTAGCCACACCCCTTTGAACCACGCCCATTTAAACCACACCCACTATCGTGCGTAAACCACGCCCATTTTTCGCCACGGCGCGCATTTTTCACTCTGGCATGACATGCCTACAAACAAATGCCCCGCCCCCTGATTATAGCAAGGCTCCGCCTCAATACAAAAAAAGTGTCCCAGATGTTTTTTTTGCAATGTTGGCAACTATGAGAGTGGTGCGTATCTGTATTATACACAGAGCGGTGTGTGTATCTGTATTATACACAGAGTGGTGTGTATCTGTATTATACACTGAGTGGTGTGTGTCTGTATTATACACTGAGTGGTGTGTATCTGTATTATACACAGAGCGGTGTGTGTATCTGTATTATACACAGAGCGGTGTGTATCTGTATTATACACAGAGCGGTGTGTATCTGTATTATACACAGAGCGGTGTGTATCTGTATTATACACTGAGTGGTGTGTATCTGTATTATACACAGAGCGGTGTGTATCTTTATTATACACAGAGCGGTGTGTATCTGTATTATACACAGAGCGGTGTGTATCTGTATTATACACAGAGCGGTGTGTGTATCTGTATTATACACAGAGCGGTGTGTGTATCTGTATTATACACAGAGTGGTGTATATCTGTATTATACACTGAGTGGTGTATATCTGTATTATACACTGAGCGGTGTGTGTATCTGTATTATACACTGAGTGGTGTATCTGTATTATACACAGAGCGGTGTGTATCTGTATTATACACTGAGTGGTGTGTGTATCTGTATTATACACAGAGCGGTGTGTATCTGTATTATACACTGAGTGGTGTGTGTATCTGTATTATACACTGAGTGGTGTGTATCTGTATTATACACAGAGCGGTGTGTATCTGTATTATACACAGAGTGGTGTGTATCTGTATTATACACAGAGCGGTGTGTGTATCTGTATTATACACAGAGCGGTGTGTATCTGTATTATACACTGAGTGGTGTGTGTATCTGTATTATACACAGAGCGGTGTGTATCTGTATTATACACAGAGCGGTGTGTGTATCTGTATTATACACAGAGCGGTGTGTGTATCTGTATTATACACAGAGTGGTGTATATCTGTATTATACACTGAGTGGTGTATATCTGTATTATACACTGAGTGGTGTGTATCTGTATTATACACAGAGCGGTGAGTATCTGTATTATACACAGAGTGGTGTGTATCTGTATTATACACAGAGCGGTGTGTATCTGTATTATACACAGAGCGGTGTGTATCTGTATTATACACAGAGCGGTGTGTATCTGTATTATACACGGAGCGGTGTGTATCTGTATTATACACGGAGCGGTGTGTATCTGTATTATACACAGAGCGGTGTGTATCTGTATTATACACAGAGCGGTGTGTATCTGTATTATACACAGAGTGGTGTGTATCTGTATTATACACAGAGCGGTGTGTATCTGTATTATACACAGAGCGGTGTGTATCTGTATTATACACGGAGCGGTGTGTATCTGTATTATACACAGAGCGGTGTGTGTCTGTATTATACACAGAGCGGTGTGTGTATCTGTATTATACACAGAGTGGTGTGTATCTTTATTATACACAGAGCGGTGTGTATCTGTATTATACACAGAGCGGTGTGTATCTGTATTATACACAGAGCGGTGTGTATCTGTATTATACACAGAGCGGTGTGTATCTGTATTATACACAGAGCGGTGTGTATCTGTATTATACACAGAGCGGTGTGTGTATCTGTATTATACACAGAGCGGTGTGTGTATCTGTATTATACACAGAGCGGTGTGTATCTGTATTATACACAGAGCGGTGTGTATCTGTATTATACACAGAGCGGTGTGTATCTGTATTATACACAGAGCGGGGTGTGTATCTGTATTATACACAGAGCGGTGTGTATCTGTATTATACACAGAGCGGTGTGTATCTGTATTATACACAGAGCAGTGTGTATCTGTATTATACACTGAGTGGTGTGTATCTGTATTATACACAGAGCGGTGTGTATCTGTATTATACACAGAGCGGTGTGTGTATCTGTATTATACACAGAGCGGTGTGTGTATCTGTATTATACACAGAGCGATGTGTGTATCTGTATTATACACAGAGCGGTGTGTATCTGTATTATACACAGAGCGGTGTGTATCTGTATTATACACAGAGTTGTATGTATCTGTATTATACACAGAGCGGTGTGTATCTGTATTATACACAGAGCGGTGTGTATCTGTATTATACACAGAGCGGTGTGTGTATCTGTATTATACACAGAGTGGTGTGTATCTGTATTATACACAGAGTGGTGTGTATCTGTATTATACACAGAGCGGTGTGTATCTGTATTATACACAGAGCGGTGTGTGTATCTGTATTATACACAGAGCGGTGTGTGTATCTGTATTATACACAGAGCGGTGTGTATCTGTATTATACACAGAGCGGTGTGTATCTGTATTATACACAGAGTGGTGTGTATCTGTATTATACACAGAGTGGTGTGTGTATCTGTATTATACACAGAGCGGTGTGTATCTGTATTATACACAGAGCGGTGTGTATCTGTATTATACACAGAGTGGTGTGTATCTGTATTATACACAGAGCGGTGTGTATCTGTATTATACACAGAGTGGTGTGTATCTGTATTATACACAGAGCGGTGTGTATCTGTATTATACACAGAGCGGTGTGTGTATCTGTATTATACACAGAGCGGTGTGTGTCTGTATTATACACAGAGCGGTGTGTATCTGTATTATACACTGAGTGGTGTATATCTGTATTATACACTGAGTGGTGTATATCTGTATTATACACAGAGCGGTGTGTATCTGTATTATACACAGAGCGGTGTGTGTATCTGTATTATACACAGAGCGGTGTGTATCTGTATTATACACAGAGCGGTGTGTGTATCTGTATTATACACAGAGCGGTGTGTGTATCTGTATTATACACAGAGCGGTGTGTATCTGTATTATACACAGAGCAGTGTGTGTATCTGTATTATACACAGAGCGGTGTGTATCTGTATTATACACTGAGTGGTGTGTATCTGTATTATACACAGAGCGGTGTGTATCTGTATTATACACAGAGCGGTGTGTGTATCTGTATTATACACAGAGCGATGTGTATCTGTATTATACACAGAGCAGTGTGTGTATCTGTATTATACACAGAGCGGTGTGTATCTGTATTATACACTGAGTGGTGTGTGTATCTGTATTATACACAGAGCGGTGTGTATCTGTATTATACACAGAGCGGTGTGTGTATCTGTATTATACACAGAGTGGTGTGTATCTGTATTATACACAGAGCGGTGTCTGTATCTGTATTATATACAGAGCGGTGTGTATCTGTATTATACACAGAGCGGTGTGTATCTGTATTATACACTGAGTGGTGTGTGTATCTGTATTATACACAGAGCGGTGTGTATCTGTATTATACACAGAGCGGTGTGTGTATCTGTATTATACACTGAGTGGTGTGTGTATCTGTATTATACACAGAGCGGTGTGTATCTGTATTATACACAGAGCGGTGTGTATCTGTATTATACACAGAGCGGTGTGTGTATCTGTATTATACACTGAGTGGTGTGTGTATCTGTATTATACACAGAGTGGTGTGTATCTGTATTATACACAGAGCGGTGTGTGTATCTGTATTATACACAGAGCAGTGTGTGTATCTGTATTATACACAGAGCGGTGTGTATCTGTATTATACACAGAGCGGTGTATCTGTATTATACACAGAGCGGTGTGTATCTGTATTATACACAGAGCGGTGTGTGTATCTGTATTATACACAGAGCGGTGTGTATCTGTATTATACACAGAGCGGTGTGTGTATCTGTATTATACACAGAGCGGTGTGTATCTGTATTATACACAGAGAGGTGTGTATCTGTATTATACACAGAGTGGTGTGTATCTGTATTATACACAGAGCGGTGTGTGTATCTGTATTATACACAGAGCGGTGTGTATCTGTATTATACACAGAGCGGTGTGTGTATCTGTATTATACACAGAGCGGTGTGTGTATCTGTATTATACACAGAGCGGTGTGTATCTGTATTATACACAGAACAGTGTGTGTATCTGTATTATACACAGAGCGGTGTGTATCTGTATTATACACTGAGTGGTGTGTGTATCTGTATTATACACAGAGCGGTGTGTGTATCTGTATTATACACAGAGCGGTGTGTGTATCTGTATTATACACAGAGCGGTGTGTATCTGTATTATACACAGAGCGGTGTGTATCTGTATTATACACAGAGCGGTGTGTGTATCTGTATTATACACAGAGTGGTGTGTATCTGTATTATACACTGAGTGGTGTGTGTATCTGTATTATACACAGAGCGGTGTGTATCTGTATTATACACAGAGCGGTGTGTGTATCTGTATTATACACAGAGCGGTGTGTATCTGTATTATACACAGAGCGGTGTGTGTATCTGTATTATACACAGAGCGGTGTGTATCTGTATTATACACAGAGCGGTGTATCTGTATTATACACTGAGTGGTGTGTGTATCTGTATTATACACAGAGCGGTGTGTATCTGTATTATACACAGAGCGGTGTGTGTATCTGTATTATACACAGAGCGGTGTGTATCTGTATTATACACAGAGCGGTGTATCTGTATTATACACTGAGTGGTGTGTGTATCTGTATTATACACAGAGCGGTGTGTATCTGTATTATACACAGAGCGGTGTGTATCTGTATTATACACAGAGCGGTGTGTATCTGTATTATACACAGAGCGGTGTGTGTATCTGTATTATACACAGAGCGGTGTGTGTATCTGTATTATACACAGAGTGGTGTATATCTGTATTATACACTGAGTGGTGTATATCTGTATTATACACAGAGTGGTGTGTATCTGTATTATACACTGAGTGGTGTGTGTATCTGTATTATACACAGAGTGGTGTATATCTGTATTATACACTGAGTGGTGTATATCTGTATTATACACAGAGTGGTGTGTATCTGTATTATACACTGAGTGGTGTATCTGTATTATACACAGAGCGGTGTGTATCTGTATTATACACTGAGTGGTGTGTGTATCTGTATTATACACAGAGCGGTGTGTATCTGTATTATACACTGAGTGGTGTGTGTATCTGTATTATACACTGAGTGGTGTGTATCTGTATTATACACAGAGCGGTGTGTATCTGTATTATACACAGAGTGGTGTGTATCTGTATTATACACAGAGCGGTGTGTGTATCTGTATTATACACAGAGCGGTGTGTATCTGTATTATACACTGAGTGGTGTGTGTATCTGTATTATACACAGAGCGGTGTGTATCTGTATTATACACAGAGCGGTGTGTGTATCTGTATTATACACAGAGCGGTGTGTGTATCTGTATTATACACAGAGTGGTGTATATCTGTATTATACACTGAGTGGTGTATATCTGTATTATACACTGAGTGGTGTGTATCTGTATTATACACAGAGCGGTGTGTATCTGTATTATACACAGAGCGGTGTGTATCTGTATTATACACAGAGCGGTGAGTATCTGTATTATACACAGAGTGGTGTGTATCTGTATTATACACAGAGCGGTGTGTATCTGTATTATACACAGAGCGGTGTGTATCTGTATTATACACAGAGCGGTGTGTATCTGTATTATACACGGAGCGGTGTGTATCTGTATTATACACAGAGCGGTGTGTATCTGTATTATACACAGAGCGGTGTGTATCTGTATTATACACAGAGCGGTGTGTATCTGTATTATACACAGAGCGGTGTGTATCTGTATTATACACAGAGCGGTGTGTATCTGTATTATACACAGAGCGGTGTGTATCTGTATTATACACGGAGCGGTGTGTATCTGTATTATACACAGAGCGGTGTGTGTCTGTATTATACACAGAGCGGTGTGTGTATCTGTATTATACACAGAGTGGTGTGTATCTGTATTATACACAGAGCGGTGTGTATCTGTATTATACACAGAGCGGTGTGTATCTGTATTATACACAGAGCGGTGTGTATCTGTATTATACACAGAGCGGTGTGTATCTGTATTATACACAGAGCGGTGTGTATCTGTATTATACACAGAGCGGTGTGTGTATCTGTATTATACACAGAGCGGTGTGTGTATCTGTATTATACACAGAGCGGTGTGTATCTGTATTATACACAGAGCGGTGTGTATCTGTATTATACACAGAGCGGTGTGTATCTGTATTATACACAGAGCGGGGTGTGTATCTGTATTATACACAGAGCGGTGTGTGTATCTGTATTATACACAGAGCGGTGTGTGTATCTGTATTATACACAGAGCGGTGTGTATCTGTATTATACACAGAACAGTGTGTGTATCTGTATTATACACAGAGCGGTGTGTATCTGTATTATACACTGAGTGGTGTGTGTATCTGTATTATACACAGAGCGGTGTGTGTATCTGTATTATACACAGAGCGGTGTGTGTATCTGTATTATACACAGAGCGGTGTGTATCTGTATTATACACAGAGCGGTGTGTATCTGTATTATACACAGAGCGGTGTGTGTATCTGTATTATACACAGAGTGGTGTGTATCTGTATTATACACTGAGTGGTGTGTGTATCTGTATTATACACAGAGCGGTGTGTATCTGTATTATACACAGAGCGGTGTGTGTATCTGTATTATACACAGAGCGGTGTGTATCTGTATTATACACAGAGCGGTGTGTGTATCTGTATTATACACAGAGCGGTGTGTATCTGTATTATACACAGAGCGGTGTATCTGTATTATACACTGAGTGGTGTGTGTATCTGTATTATACACAGAGCGGTGTGTATCTGTATTATACACAGAGCGGTGTGTATCTGTATTATACACAGAGCGGTGTGTATCTGTATTATACACAGAGCGGTGTGTGTATCTGTATTATACACAGAGCGGTGTGTGTATCTGTATTATACACAGAGTGGTGTATATCTGTATTATACACTGAGTGGTGTATATCTGTATTATACACAGAGTGGTGTGTATCTGTATTATACACTGAGTGGTGTGTGTATCTGTATTATACACAGAGTGGTGTATATCTGTATTATACACTGAGTGGTGTATATCTGTATTATACACAGAGTGGTGTGTATCTGTATTATACACTGAGTGGTGTATCTGTATTATACACAGAGCGGTGTGTATCTGTATTATACACTGAGTGGTGTGTGTATCTGTATTATACACAGAGCGGTGTGTATCTGTATTATACACTGAGTGGTGTGTGTATCTGTATTATACACTGAGTGGTGTGTATCTGTATTATACACAGAGCGGTGTGTATCTGTATTATACACAGAGTGGTGTGTATCTGTATTATACACAGAGCGGTGTGTGTATCTGTATTATACACAGAGCGGTGTGTATCTGTATTATACACTGAGTGGTGTGTGTATCTGTATTATACACAGAGCGGTGTGTATCTGTATTATACACAGAGCGGTGTGTGTATCTGTATTATACACAGAGCGGTGTGTGTATCTGTATTATACACAGAGTGGTGTATATCTGTATTATACACTGAGTGGTGTATATCTGTATTATACACTGAGTGGTGTGTATCTGTATTATACACAGAGCGGTGTGTATCTGTATTATACACAGAGCGGTGTGTATCTGTATTATACACAGAGCGGTGAGTATCTGTATTATACACAGAGTGGTGTGTATCTGTATTATACACAGAGCGGTGTGTATCTGTATTATACACAGAGTGGTGTGTATCTGTATTATACACAGAGCGGTGTGTATCTGTATTATACACAGAGCAGTGTGTATCTGTATTATACACGGAGCGGTGTGTATCTGTATTATACACAGAGCGGTGTGTATCTGTATTATACACAGAGCGGTGTGTATCTGTATTATACACAGAGCGGTGTGTATCTGTATTATACACAGAGTTGTATGTATCTGTATTATACACAGAGCGGTGTGTATCTGTATTATACACAGAGCGGTGTGTATCTGTATTATACACAGAGCGGTGTGTGTATCTGTATTATACACAGAGTGGTGTGTATCTGTATTATACACAGAGAGGTGTGTATCTGTATTATACACAGAGCGGTGTGTATCTGTATTATACACAGAGCGGTGTGTATCTGTATTATACACAGAGCGGTGTGTGTATCTGTATTATACACAGAGCGGTGTGTGTATCTGTATTATACACAGAGTGGTGTGTATCTGTATTATACACAGAGCGGTGTGTATCTGTATTATACACAGAGCGGTGTGTATCTGTATTATACACAGAGCGGTGTGTATCTGTATTATACACAGAGCGGTGTGTATCTGTATTATACACAGAGCGGTGTGTATCTGTATTATACACAGAGCGGTGTGTGTATCTGTATTATACACAGAGCGGTGTGTGTATCTGTATTATACACAGAGCGGTGTGTATCTGTATTATACACAGAGAGGTGTGTATCTGTATTATACACAGAGTGGTGTGTATCTGTATTATACACAGAGCGGTGTGTGTATCTGTATTATACACAGAGCGGTGTGTATCTGTATTATACACAGAGCGGTGTGTGTATCTGTATTATACACAGAGCGGTGTGTGTATCTGTATTATACACAGAGCGGTGTGTATCTGTATTATACACAGAACAGTGTGTGTATCTGTATTATACACAGAGCGGTGTGTATCTGTATTATACACTGAGTGGTGTGTGTATCTGTATTATACACAGAGCGGTGTGTATCTGTATTATACACGGAGCGGTGTGTATCTGTATTATACACAGAGCGGTGTGTATCTGTATTATACACAGAGCGGTGTGTATCTGTATTATACACAGAGCGGTGTGTGTATCTGTATTATACACAGAGTGGTGTGTATCTGTATTATACACTGAGTGGTGTGTGTATCTGTATTATACACAGAGCGGTGTGTATCTGTATTATACACAGAGCGGTGTGTGTATCTGTATTATACACAGAGCGGTGTGTATCTGTATTATACACAGAGCGGTGTGTGTATCTGTATTATACACAGAGCGGTGTGTATCTGTATTATACACAGAGCGGTGTATCTGTATTATACACTGAGTGGTGTGTGTATCTGTATTATACACAGAGCGGTGTGTATCTGTATTATACACAGAGCGGTGTGTATCTGTATTATACACAGAGCGGTGTGTATCTGTATTATACACAGAGCGGTGTGTGTATCTGTATTATACACAGAGCGGTGTGTGTATCTGTATTATACACAGAGTGGTGTATATCTGTATTATACACTGAGTGGTGTATATCTGTATTATACACAGAGTGGTGTGTATCTGTATTATACACTGAGTGGTGTGTGTATCTGTATTATACACAGAGTGGTGTATATCTGTATTATACACTGAGTGGTGTATATCTGTATTATACACAGAGTGGTGTGTATCTGTATTATACACTGAGTGGTGTATCTGTATTATACACAGAGCGGTGTGTATCTGTATTATACACTGAGTGGTGTGTGTATCTGTATTATACACAGAGCGGTGTGTATCTGTATTATACACTGAGTGGTGTGTGTATCATACACTGAGTGGTGTGTATCTGTATTATACACAGAGCGGTGTGTATCTGTATTATACACAGAGTGGTGTGTATCTGTATTATACACAGAGCGGTGTGTGTATCTGTATTATACACAGAGCGGTGTGTATCTGTATTATACACTGAGTGGTGTGTGTATCTGTATTATACACAGAGCGGTGTGTATCTGTATTATACACAGAGCGGTGTGTGTATCTGTATTATACACAGAGCGGTGTGTATCTGTATTATACACTGAGTGGTGTGTGTATCTGTATTATACACAGAGCGGTGTGTATCTGTATTATACACTGAGTGGTGTGTGTATCTGTATTATACACTGAGTGGTGTGTATCTGTATTATACACAGAGCGGTGTGTATCTGTATTATACACAGAGTGGTGTGTATCTGTATTATACACAGAGCGGTGTGTGTATCTGTATTATACACAGAGCGGTGTGTATCTGTATTATACACTGAGTGGTGTGTGTATCTGTATTATACACAGAGCGGTGTGTATCTGTATTATACACAGAGCGGTGTGTGTATCTGTATTATACACAGAGCGGTGTGTGTATCTGTATTATACACAGAGTGGTGTGTATCTGTATTATACACAGAGCGGTGTGTATCTGTATTATACACAGAGCGGTGTGTATCTGTATTATACACAGAGCGGTGTGTATCTGTATTATACACAGAGCGGTGTGTGTATCTGTATTATACACAGAGCGGTGTGTGTATCTGTATTATACACAGAGCGGTGTGTGTATCTGTATTATACACAGAGTGGTGTGTATCTGTATTATACACAGAGCGGTGTGTATCTGTATTATACACAGAGCGGTGTGTATCTGTATTATACACAGAGCGGTGTGTATCTGTATTATACACAGAGCGGTGTGTATCTGTATTATACACAGAGCGGTGTGTATCTGTATTATACACAGAGCGGTGTGTGTATCTGTATTATACACAGAGCGGTGTGTGTATCTGTATTATACACAGAGCGGTGTGTATCTGTATTATACACAGAGAGGTGTGTATCTGTATTATACACAGAGTGGTGTGTATCTGTATTATACACAGAGCGGTGTGTGTATCTGTATTATACACAGAGCGGTGTGCATCTGTATTATACACAGAGCGGTGTGTGTATCTGTATTATACACAGAGCGGTGTGTGTATCTGTATTATACACAGAGTGGTGTGTATCTGTATTATACACAGAGCGGTGTGTATCTGTATTATACACAGAGCGGTGTGTATCTGTATTATACACAGAGCGGTGTGTATCTGTATTATACACAGAGCGGTGTGTGTATCTGTATTATACACAGAGCGGTGTGTGTATCTGTATTATACACAGAGTGGTGTGTATCTGTATTATACACAGAGCGGTGTGTATCTGTATTATACACAGAGCGGTGTGTATCTGTATTATACACAGAGCGGTGTGTATCTGTATTATACACAGAGCGGTGTGTATCTGTATTATACACAGAGCGGTGTGTATCTGTATTATACACAGAGCGGTGTGTGTATCTGTATTATACACAGAGCGGTGTGTGTATCTGTATTATACACAGAGCGGTGTGTATCTGTATTATACACAGAGAGGTGTGTATCTGTATTATACACAGAGTGGTGTGTATCTGTATTATACACAGAGCGGTGTGTGTATCTGTATTATACACAGAGCGGTGTGTATCTGTATTATACACAGAGCGGTGTGTGTATCTGTATTATACACAGAGCGGTGTGTGTATCTGTATTATACACAGAGCGGTGTGTATCTGTATTATACACAGAACAGTGTGTGTATCTGTATTATACACAGAGCGGTGTGTATCTGTATTATACACTGAGTGGTGTGTGTATCTGTATTATACACAGAGCGGTGTGTATCTGTATTATACACGGAGCGGTGTGTATCTGTATTATACACAGAGCGGTGTGTATCTGTATTATACACAGAGTTGTATGTATCTGTATTATACACAGAGCGGTGTGTATCTGTATTATACACAGAGCGGTGTGTATCTGTATTATACACAGAGCGGTGTGTGTATCTGTATTATACACAGAGTGGTGTGTATCTGTATTATACACAGAGTGGTGTGTATCTGTATTATACACAGAGCGGTGTGTATCTGTATTATACACAGAGCGGTGTGTATCTGTATTATACACAGAGCGGTGTGTATCTGTATTATACACAGAGCGGTGTGTGTATCTGTATTATACACAGAGCGGTGTGTGTATCTGTATTATACACAGAGTGGTGTGTATCTGTATTATACACAGAGCGGTGTGTATCTGTATTATACACAGAGCGGTGTGTATCTGTATTATACACAGAGCGGTGTGTATCTGTATTATACACAGAGCGGTGTGTATCTGTATTATACACAGAGCGGTGTGTATCTGTATTATACACAGAGCGGTGTGTGTATCTGTATTATACACAGAGCGGTGTGTGTATCTGTATTATACACAGAGCGGTGTGTATCTGTATTATACACAGAGAGGTGTGTATCTGTATTATACACAGAGTGGTGTGTATCTGTATTATACACAGAGCGGTGTGTGTATCTGTATTATACACAGAGCGGTGTGTATCTGTATTATACACAGAGCGGTGTGTGTATCTGTATTATATACAGAGCGGTGTGTGTATCTGTATTATACACAGAGCGGTGTGTATCTGTATTATACACAGAGCGGTGTGTATCTGTATTATACACAGAGCGGTGTGTATCTGTATTATACACAGAGCGGGGTGTGTATCTGTATTATACACAGAGCGGTGTGTATCTGTATTATACACAGAGCGGTGTGTATCTGTATTATACACAGAGCGGTGTGTATCTGTATTATACACTGAGTGGTGTGTATCTGTATTATACACAGAGCGGTGTGTATCTGTATTATACACAGAGCGGTGTGTGTATCTGTATTATACACAGAGCGGTGTGTGTATCTGTATTATACACAGAGCGATGTGTGTATCTGTATTATACACAGAGCGGTGTGTATCTGTATTATACACAGAGCGGTGTGTATCTGTATTATACACAGAGCGGTGTGTATCTGTATTATACACAGAGTTGTATGTATCTGTATTATACACAGAGCGGTGTGTATCTGTATTATACACAGAGCGGTGTGTATCTGTATTATACACAGAGCGGTGTGTGTATCTGTATTATACACAGAGTGGTGTGTATCTGTATTATACACAGAGTGGTGTGTATCTGTATTATACACAGAGCGGTGTGTATCTGTATTATACACAGAGCGGTGTGTATCTGTATTATACACAGAGCGGTGTGTATCTGTATTATACACAGAGCGGTGTGTGTATCTGTATTATACACAGAGCGGTGTGTGTATCTGTATTATACACAGAGTGGTGTGTATCTGTATTATACACAGAGCGGTGTGTATCTGTATTATACACAGAGCGGTGTGTATCTGTATTATACACAGAGCGGTGTGTATCTGTATTATACACAGAGCGGTGTGTATCTGTATTATACACAGAGCGGTGTGTATCTGTATTATACACAGAGCGGTGTGTGTATCTGTATTATACACAGAGCGGTGTGTGTATCTGTATTATACACAGAGTGGTGTGTATCTGTATTATACACAGAGAGGTGTGTATCTGTATTATACACAGAGAGGTGTGTATCTGTATTATACACAGAGCGGTGTGTGTATCTGTATTATACACAGAGCGGTGTGTATCTGTATTATACACAGAGCGGTGTGTGTATCTGTATTATACACAGAGCGGTGTGTGTATCTGTATTATACACAGAGCGGTGTGTATCTGTATTATACACAGAACAGTGTGTGTATCTGTATTATACACAGAGCGGTGTGTATCTGTATTATACACTGAGTGGTGTGTGTATCTGTATTATACACAGAGCGGTGTGTATCTGTATTATACACGGAGCGGTGTGTATCTGTATTATACACAGAGCGGTGTGTATCTGTATTATACACAGAGCGGTGTGTATCTGTATTATACACAGAGCGGTGTGTGTATCTGTATTATACACAGAGCGGTGTGTGTATCTGTATTATACACAGAGTGGTGTGTATCTGTATTATACACAGAGCGGTGTGTATCTGTATTATACACAGAGCGGTGTGTATCTGTATTATACACAGAGCGGTGTGTATCTGTATTATACACAGAGCGGTGTGTGTATCTGTATTATACACAGAGCGGTGTGTGTATCTGTATTATACACAGAGTGGTGTGTATCTGTATTATACACAGAGCGGTGTGTATCTGTATTATACACAGAGCGGTGTGTATCTGTATTATACACAGAGCGGTGTGTATCTGTTGTGGGGGGGCTAGCTCGGCAGCGGGTATGTGTGACCCCCGGGATGGGCTCCCCACCCAAAAACAGGCCCAGCAGACGGAGGTTGTGGTTTTCAAAATCAAAAAGGTGCGGTTTATTTTCTATTTACAGTGACAAAAACACAGCAAGGCAAAAAAAACATAAACAAAATAAATCCTGGTCAACTTGACCTCTGACTAAACTTACAGGTTTCCTAACTAACGACTGGGATCAGCCTAGTGCTGTCCTAGTCCCTGGTTTTAAATGTCCAAGCAAAATATAGCCACACAGGCTTTCTCTCACCGCACAGGGGTTCACTCTCCCTAGACAGTCCACACAGGTCTGCTTCCAGGCATGAGCTAACATCTAATGAAGCTGGGATTTCTTATAGAGGCCTAAATGAGCTGACAAGGTTCAGCTGATCTCATCAACTCCCTGTCTGCACGACGCCCAGCCCTCTCCTTAGAGGTATGAGTCATCCATGAGCCCACTAGTCGCAGCTGGGCTTCATTAACTCCCTACCTAGTTGTATAAATCGGCGTAAAGCCTGAATCTGGGCGAAATATATCTACCCCCCTGGATGCAACCAGGTGACTTTACCTTCCTGCTGTCACATACCCCCCCCTCTTGTTTTAACCTCGGGGTTGGAACACCAGCAATCAGGCATTCATGTACTCGAGACAAAGCATCCACATTCCCCATTTGAACGCCAGGGCGATGCTTTACTGTGAAGTTGAATTCCTGGAGGGCCAGGAACCACCTATTCACTCTTCTATTTGTTTCCTTGTTTTGAGCCATCCACTTTAACGGAGCGTGATCCGTAACCATGTCAAAGTGCCTACCTAGCAGGTAGTACCGAAGGGAATCTAGAGCCCACTTCACCGCTAAACACTCCTTTTCAACGGTGGCGTAATTTACCTCATGGGACTTCAACTTCCTGCTGAGGTAAATGACTGGGTGCTCTTCCCCGTTCCAGACCTGGGACAATACTGCTCCTAACCCCACATCTGACGCATCACTTTGTACGACAAAGTCTCTAGAGAAGTCGGGTGAGTACAACACTGGCTGGCTACATAAGGCTTGTTTCAAGAACTGGAATGCTGCCTCAGCCTCGGGGGTCCATTTAATCATGACCGACCCTTTCCCCTTCGTCAGGTTGGTTAGGGGCACAGCCTTAGAAGCAAAGTGGGGAATGAATCGCCGATAATACCCAGCGATTCCCAGAAAGGCTCGTACCTGCTTCTTGCTGTTGGGACGTGGCCAACTCTGGATGGCCTCGACTTTGTTGAGTTGGGGTTTTATTACTCCCCTCCCAATGGTGTACCCAAGATATTTGGCCTCCTCCTGCCCAATGGTACACTTCTTGGGGTTAGCCGTAAACCCTGCTTCCCGAACAGAGTCCAGGACTGCTTGCACTTTTGGCAGATGTGAGGCCCAATCTGTGCTATGGACAATTATGTCATCCAGGTAAGCCGCAGCATACTTCCGATGGGGCCTCAGCATCTGGTCCATTTTCCGCTGGAATGTGGCCGGCGCATTCTGTAACCCGAACGGCATTCTTTTATATTGGAACGCCCCGTCTGGGGTTACAAATGCGGTTTTCTCTTTGGCCGACTTGGCCAGGGGGATTTGCCAATACCCTTTTGTGAGGTCAAGAGTCGTCATGTATCGGGCTGTTCCCAGCCGGTCGATCAACTCATCTATACGTGGCATGGGGTAGGTGTCAAATTTTGTAACTTTGTTCAACTGACGAAAATCGTTACAAAATCGCCAGCTCCCATCCGGTTTAGGCACCAACACAATGGGACTAGACCAATCACTTTGGGACTCCTCTATCACCCCTAAGTTCAGCATTTTCTGTACTTCCTCCCGTATTGCCTCCCGTCGGGCCTCTGGGATCCGATAGGGTTTTAACTTCACCCTTTCACCGGGCGGGGTAATAATGTCATGCTCTACCCCAGATGTTTGTCCCGGCAGCTCAGAGAATACCTCCTTGTTGCGAAGCACAAACTCCTTAACCTCCTGTTGTTGGGGTTGTGACAAGGTGGCTGCGATTCCAACCTCAGGAATCACGCAACCAGTTTGAGCTGGTGACCAAGTGTCTGCGACTAGGGACTCTCTATCCCTCCAGGCTTTCAACAGATTAACGTGATAGATCTGTTCGGGCTTTCGCCTTCCTGGTTGTCTGACCTTGTAATTCACTTCGCTCACTTTTTCCATTATCTCGTAGGGGCCTTGCCATTTGGCAAGGAATTTACTTTCAACCGTAGGGACAAGTACCAATATCCTATCCCCCGGGGAAAAGGTACGGGTCTTGGCTCCACGGTTGTACACTCTCTGCTGTGCCAACTGCGCTTGGGCCAAATGTTCCTTCACGATGGGCATTACCTGTGCAATTCGATCTTGCATCAGGGCGACATGCTCAATCACACTCCTGTGGGGAGAACTCTCACTTTCCCAAGTTTCCTTGGCAATATCCAACAGCCCTCTTGGGTGTCTCCCATACAGTAACTCAAAGGGGGAGAATCCCGTAGAGGATTGGGGCACCTCCCTAATAGCAAACATCAAATAAGGAAGTAGACAGTCCCAATCCTTTCCATCTCTATCCACCACTTTCTTCAACATTTGTTTTAGGGTTTTGTTGAATCTTTCAACCAGCCCATCGGTTTGGGGGTGATACACAGACGTACGCAATTGCGTCACTTTGAACAATTTACACAGCTCTTTCATAACCCGGGACATAAAGGGTGTACCTTGGTCCGTAAGCAGTTCTTTACAAATACCCACCCGGCTAAAAACAAGAGATAGCTCTTTGGCTATGGTTTTGGCCGAGGTATTTCTGAGAGGGATCGCTTCTGGATAACGGGTGGCATAGTCCATTATAACCAATATGTACTGGTGCCCCCTAGCGGACTTGATTATAGGACCTACCAAATCCATTGCGATTCTCTCAAACGGGACCTCAATGATGGGTAGAGGGACCAGCGGGCTACGGAAATGTGGCATCGGGGCCGACCTCTGACACACAGGGCAGGAGGAACAATAATTTTCTATGTCCTTCATCACCCCAGGCCAATAGAATCTCTGTAATACCCTCTCTCGGGTTTTCTCTGTCCCCAGATGACCTCCAAGAATGTGCCCATGGGCCAACTCCAACACCAACTTCCTGTAAGGTTTGGGCACCACAAGCTGCTCAACGGTTTCTTCTGCCCTTTTTGCCACCCGATACAGTAGGTCCTTCTCTACGCTGAAGTATGGGTAAGTGCCGGTATTATCTGGGTTCACTAACTCGCCATCTATTTTCACTACGTTTTCCCGTGCCTTTATTAGGGCGGGGTCTTTCAACTGTTCTGTGGCAAAGTTTTCCCTGTGAACCTCAAGATCAGAAAACTCCACAGACGGTAGGTTTTCGTCTGAGGAGGTGGGCTCCTCTCCAGTTTCTTGAGTCTCCCCTGCCAATACTGACAAGGGAAATTCCGGAGAGTCCTCACCACTCTCAGGGGAGTTCTGGCTATCACATTCCTGGTACATAGGGGCACCAGTGGGGGGCTCAGGATCATCCCACAGTTCCCAGAACTTCGGAAAATCCCTTCCCACAATGGCGTCATGCGGTAACTGAGATACTAAGCCCACTGGATGAGAGAGGGTACCTTTGGGGGTCTCGAAACACACTGTAGTCACTGGATACTCTCGGGTGTCCCCATGCACACAAATAACGGCTACCTTGCTATTCCCAGAGACCTCTGTTTTAACTAACTCAGCCTTTATCAGGGTCACAAGGCTACCTGAATCCAGCAATACCACAACATTTCTACCATTAATACACATTTTGCATAAATGTTTCTCAGTTCCCCGAATGGCAGTGCATGCGACTGTCGCACACAGCGACTGACGTCTGCCCGTCAGAAAGTCACACTGCATGGGTTCCTCCAAAACCGGGCAATTTGCTGCAATATGTCCCGCTTGCCGGCAGCGGTAGCAAACGATCCTTCTTGCGGCCTCTTGAGCCGCTGATTTCCCAGGCTGTTCTCGCCAAACTTGGGGTAGAGCTCCCACCCTCTCACTCTCTCCACCCTCACCCCTTGGAATCCTCTTATCCGCCCCTGGGGATGGTCTGGTCTTGGGGTGGAAAGTCCGAGTGTCTCTGGAAGAGGCCGTCAGGTTCTCTGTAGCCAAGTATTTCTCCACACGATCCACAAGACCATCGGCCGTCTCTGGGTCTCCATGGCTTACCCACTTTTGGATGGCAGTAGGAAGAGCTCTCAAAAACCGATCCATTACAACACGTTCCACAATCTTTGGTGCGGACAAAGTCTCTGGCTGTAGCCACTTTCTGCTCAGGTGAATGAGATCATACATTTGAGACCTGGGGGGTTTTCCAAGCTGGAAAGTCCAGTTATGCACACGCTGAGCCCGGACAGCCAGGGTGACACCCAGCCTTGCCAATATTTCAGCTTTTAGCATCACATAGTCTTTTGCTTGGTTAGGCTCTAGGTCATAGTAAGCTTTCTGCGATTCACCAGTTAACAGAGGAGCCACTAGTCCAGCCCACTGCTCCTCAGGCCACTTTTCTCTTTCAGCGGTCCTTTCAAATGTGGTCAAAAATACCTCTGGATCATCCTCTCCAGTCATTTTTGTCAATAAACGACTCACCCCAAAGGACGCGGTATTAGTGGGACGGCTTTCCTCACTGGTCTGCGGACGTTGCTGCATTACTGCTTCCATCTGTTGTTGTAGTCTCTGCTCTTGCTTCTGCAACAGGTCTATGAAGCGGGCCTCAGATTGCTGTTGGGCTTGTTGCTGAGCCTCCAGACTCTGTTGTAAAGTTGCAAGGCTCTGTTGATGAGCTTGCTGCTGGGCTGCAAGGCTCCTTTGCAAACCTGCATTTGTCTGCTGTTGATTGGCATTTGCTAGAGCCAGCTGTTTCAGTATCTCCTCCATGCTGGCTTAAAAAAAAACTGCCACTGGTTCTCCACCAACTGTGGGGGGGCTAGCTCGGCAGCGGGTATGTGTGACCCCCGGGATGGGCTCCCCACCCAAAAACAGGCCCAGCAGACGGAGGTTGTGGTTTTCAAAATCAAAAAGGTGCGGTTTATTTTCTATTTACAGTGACAAAAACACAGCAAGGCAAAAAAAACATAAACAAAATAAATCCTGGTCAACTTGACCTCTGACTAAACTTACAGGTTTCCTAACTAACGACTGGGATCAGCCTAGTGCTGTCCTAGTCCCTGGTTTTAAATGTCCAAGCAAAATATAGCCACACAGGCTTTCTCTCACCGCACAGGGGTTCACTCTCCCTAGACAGTCCACACAGGTCTGCTTCCAGGCATGAGCTAACATCTAATGAAGCTGGGATTTCTTATAGAGGCCTAAATGAGCTGACAAGGTTCAGCTGATCTCATCAACTCCCTGTCTGCACGACGCCCAGCCCTCTCCTTAGAGGTATGAGTCATCCATGAGCCCACTAGTCGCAGCTGGGCTTCATTAACTCCCTACCTAGTTGTATAAATCGGCGTAAAGCCTGAATCTGGGCGAAATATATCTACCCCCCTGGATGCAACCAGGTGACTTTACCTTCCTGCTGTCACACTGTATTATACACAGAGCGGTGTGTATCTGTATTATACACAGAGCGGTGTGTATCTGTATTATACACAGAGCGGTGTGTGTATCTGTATTATACACAGAGCGGTGTGTGTATCTGTATTATACACAGAGCGGTGTGTATCTGTATTATACACAGAGAGGTGTGTATCTGTATTATACACAGAGTGGTGTGTATCTGTATTATACACAGAGCGGTGTGTGTATCTGTATTATACACAGAGCGGTGTGTATCTGTATTATACACAGAGCGGTGTGTGTATCTGTATTATACACAGAGCGGTGTGTGTATCTGTATTATACACAGAGTGGTGTGTATCTGTATTATACACAGAGCGGTGTGTATCTGTATTATACACAGAGCGGTGTGTATCTGTATTATACACAGAGCGGTGTGTATCTGTATTATACACAGAGCGGTGTGTATCTGTATTATACACAGAGCGGTGTGTATCTGTATTATACACAGAGCGGGGTGTGTATCTGTATTATACACAGAGCGGTGTGTATCTGTATTATACACAGAGCGGTGTGTATCTGTATTATACACAGAGCGGTGTGTATCTGTATTATACACTGAGTGGTGTGTATCTGTATTATACACAGAGCGGTGTGTATCTGTATTATACACAGAGCGGTGTGTGTATCTGTATTATACACAGAGCGGTGTGTGTATCTGTATTATACACAGAGCGATGTGTGTATCTGTATTATACACAGAGCGGTGTGTATCTGTATTATACACAGAGCGGTGTGTATCTGTATTATACACAGAGCGGTGTGTATCTGTATTATACACAGAGTTGTATGTATCTGTATTATACACAGAGCGGTGTGTATCTGTATTATACACAGAGCGGTGTGTATCTGTATTATACACAGAGCGGTGTGTGTATCTGTATTATACACAGAGTGGTGTGTATCTGTATTATACACAGAGTGGTGTGTATCTGTATTATACACAGAGCGGTGTGTATCTGTATTATACACAGAGCGGTGTGTATCTGTATTATACACAGAGCGGTGTGTATCTGTATTATACACAGAGCGGTGTGTGTATCTGTATTATACACAGAGCGGTGTGTGTATCTGTATTATACACAGAGTGGTGTGTATCTGTATTATACACAGAGCGGTGTGTATCTGTATTATACACAGAGCGGTGTGTATCTGTATTATACACAGAGCGGTGTGTATCTGTATTATACACAGAGCGGTGTGTATCTGTATTATACACAGAGCGGTGTGTGTATCTGTATTATACACAGAGTGGTGTGTATCTGTATTATACACTGAGTGGTGTGTGTATCTGTATTATACACAGAGCGGTGTGTATCTGTATTATACACAGAGCGGTGTGTGTATCTGTATTATACACAGAGCGGTGTGTATCTGTATTATACACAGAGCGGTGTGTGTATCTGTATTATACACAGAGCGGTGTGTATCTGTATTATACACAGAGCGGTGTATCTGTATTATACACTGAGTGGTGTGTGTATCTGTATTATACACAGAGCGGTGTGTATCTGTATTATACACAGAGCGGTGTGTATCTGTATTATACACAGAGCGGTGTGTATCTGTATTATACACAGAGCGGTGTGTGTATCTGTATTATACACAGAGCGGTGTGTGTATCTGTATTATACACAGAGTGGTGTATATCTGTATTATACACTGAGTGGTGTATATCTGTATTATACACAGAGTGGTGTGTATCTGTATTATACACTGAGTGGTGTGTGTATCTGTATTATACACAGAGTGGTGTATATCTGTATTATACACTGAGTGGTGTATATCTGTATTATACACAGAGTGGTGTGTATCTGTATTATACACTGAGTGGTGTATCTGTATTATACACAGAGCGGTGTGTATCTGTATTATACACTGAGTGGTGTGTGTATCTGTATTATACACAGAGCGGTGTGTATCTGTATTATACACTGAGTGGTGTGTGTATCTGTATTATACACTGAGTGGTGTGTATCTGTATTATACACAGAGCGGTGTGTATCTGTATTATACACAGAGTGGTGTGTATCTGTATTATACACAGAGCGGTGTGTGTATCTGTATTATACACAGAGCGGTGTGTATCTGTATTATACACTGAGTGGTGTGTGTATCTGTATTATACACAGAGCGGTGTGTATCTGTATTATACACAGAGCGGTGTGTGTATCTGTATTATACACAGAGCGGTGTGTATCTGTATTATACACTGAGTGGTGTGTGTATCTGTATTATACACAGAGCGGTGTGTATCTGTATTATACACTGAGTGGTGTGTGTATCTGTATTATACACTGAGTGGTGTGTATCTGTATTATACACAGAGCGGTGTGTATCTGTATTATACACAGAGTGGTGTGTATCTGTATTATACACAGAGCGGTGTGTGTATCTGTATTATACACAGAGCGGTGTGTATCTGTATTATACACTGAGTGGTGTGTGTATCTGTATTATACACAGAGCGGTGTGTATCTGTATTATACACAGAGCGGTGTGTGTATCTGTATTATACACAGAGCGGTGTGTGTATCTGTATTATACACAGAGTGGTGTGTATCTGTATTATACACAGAGCGGTGTGTATCTGTATTATACACAGAGCGGTGTGTATCTGTATTATACACAGAGCGGTGTGTATCTGTATTATACACAGAGCGGTGTGTGTATCTGTATTATACACAGAGCGGTGTGTGTATCTGTATTATACACAGAGTGGTGTGTATCTGTATTATACACAGAGCGGTGTGTATCTGTATTATACACAGAGCGGTGTGTATCTGTATTATACACAGAGCGGTGTGTATCTGTATTATACACAGAGCGGTGTGTATCTGTATTATACACAGAGCGGTGTGTATCTGTATTATACACAGAGCGGTGTGTGTATCTGTATTATACACAGAGCGGTGTGTGTATCTGTATTATACACAGAGCGGTGTGTATCTGTATTATACACAGAGAGGTGTGTATCTGTATTATACACAGAGTGGTGTGTATCTGTATTATACACAGAGCGGTGTGTGTATCTGTATTATACACAGAGCGGTGTGTATCTGTATTATACACAGAGCGGTGTGTGTATCTGTATTATACACAGAGCGGTGTGTGTATCTGTATTATACACAGAGTGGTGTGTATCTGTATTATACACAGAGCGGTGTGTATCTGTATTATACACAGAGCGGTGTGTATCTGTATTATACACAGAGCGGTGTGTATCTGTATTATACACAGAGCGGTGTGTGTATCTGTATTATACACAGAGCGGTGTGTGTATCTGTATTATACACAGAGTGGTGTGTATCTGTATTATACACAGAGCGGTGTGTATCTGTATTATACACAGAGCGGTGTGTATCTGTATTATACACAGAGCGGTGTGTATCTGTATTATACACAGAGCGGTGTGTATCTGTATTATACACAGAGCGGTGTGTATCTGTATTATACACAGAGCGGTGTGTGTATCTGTATTATACACAGAGCGGTGTGTGTATCTGTATTATACACAGAGCGGTGTGTATCTGTATTATACACAGAGAGGTGTGTATCTGTATTATACACAGAGTGGTGTGTATCTGTATTATACACAGAGCGGTGTGTGTATCTGTATTATACACAGAGCGGTGTGTATCTGTATTATACACAGAGCGGTGTGTGTATCTGTATTATACACAGAGCGGTGTGTGTATCTGTATTATACACAGAGCGGTGTGTATCTGTATTATACACAGAACAGTGTGTGTATCTGTATTATACACAGAGCGGTGTGTATCTGTATTATACACTGAGTGGTGTGTGTATCTGTATTATACACAGAGCGGTGTGTATCTGTATTATACACGGAGCGGTGTGTATCTGTATTATACACAGAGCGGTGTGTATCTGTATTATACACAGAGTTGTATGTATCTGTATTATACACAGAGCGGTGTGTATCTGTATTATACACAGAGCGGTGTGTATCTGTATTATACACAGAGCGGTGTGTGTATCTGTATTATACACAGAGTGGTGTGTATCTGTATTATACACAGAGTGGTGTGTATCTGTATTATACACAGAGCGGTGTGTATCTGTATTATACACAGAGCGGTGTGTATCTGTATTATACACAGAGCGGTGTGTATCTGTATTATACACAGAGCGGTGTGTGTATCTGTATTATACACAGAGCGGTGTGTGTATCTGTATTATACACAGAGTGGTGTGTATCTGTATTATACACAGAGCGGTGTGTATCTGTATTATACACAGAGCGGTGTGTATCTGTATTATACACAGAGCGGTGTGTATCTGTATTATACACAGAGCGGTGTGTATCTGTATTATACACAGAGCGGTGTGTATCTGTTGTGACAGCAGGAAGGTAAAGTCACCTGGTTGCATCCAGGGGGGTAGATATATTTCGCCCAGATTCAGGCTTTACGCTGACTTATACAGCTAGGTGGAGAGTTGTATAAGCCCAGCTGAGACTAGTGGGCTCATTGATGACTCATACCTCTAGGGAGAGGGCTGGGCGTCGTGCAGACAGAGATGAGGAGACCAGCTGAACCTTGTCAGTTCGTTTAAGGCCTCTATAAAAACTCCCAGCTTCATTAGATGTTAGCTCATGCCTGGAAGCAGACCTGTGTGGACTGTCTAGGGAGAGTGAACCCCTGTGCGGTGAGAGAAAGCCTGTGTGGCTATATTTTGCTTGGACATTTAAAACCAGGGACTAGGACAGCACTAGGCTGATCCCAGTCGTTAGTTAGGAAACCTGTAAGTTTAGTCAGAGGTCAAGTTGACCAGGATTTATTTTGTTTATGTTTTTTTTTTGCCTTGCTGTGTTTTTGTCACTGTAAATAGAAAATAAACCGCACCTTTTTGATTTTGAAAACCACAACCTCCGTCTGCTGGGCCTGTTTTGGGTGGGGAGCCCATCCCGGGGGTCACACATACCCGCTGCCGAGCTAGCCCCCTCACAGTTGGTGGAGAACCAGTGGCAGTTTTTTTTAAGCCAGCATGGAGGAGATACTGAAGCAGCTGGCTCTAGCAAATGCCAATCAACAGCAGACAAATGCAGGTTTGCAAAAGAGCCTTGCAGCTCATCAACAGAGCCTTGCAGCTCAACAACAGAACTTCGCAGCCCAGCAGCAAGCTCATCAACAGAGCCTTGCAGCCCAGCAGCAAGCTCACCAACAGAGTCTGGAAGCTCAGCAACAAGCCCAGCAGCAATCTGAGGCCCGCTTCATAGACCTGTTACAGAAGCAAGAGCAGAGACTACAACAAATGGAAGCAGTAATGCAGCAACGTCCGCAGACCAGTGAGGAAAGCCGTCCCACTAATACCGCGTCCTTTGGGGTGAGTCGTTTATTGACAAAAATGACTGGAGAGGATGATCCAGAGGTATTTTTGACCACATTTGAAAGGACTGCTGAAAGGGAAAAGTGGCCTGAGGAGCAGTGGGCTGGACTGGTGGCTCCTCTGTTAACTGGTGAATCGCAGAAGGCTTACTATGACCTGGAGCCTGACCAAGCAAAAGACTATGTGATGCTAAAAGCTGAGATATTGGCAAGGCTGGGTGTCACCCAGGCTGTCCGGGCTCAGCGTGTGCATAACTGGACTTTCCAGCTTGGAAAACCCCCCAGGTCTCAAATGTATGATCTCATTCACCTGAGCAGAAAGTGGCTACAGCCAGAGACTTTGTCCGCACCAAAGATTGTGGAACGTGTTGTAATGGATCGGTTTTTGAGAGCTCTTCCTACTGCCATCCAAAAGTGGGTAAGCCATGGAGACCCAGAGACGGCCGATGGTCTTGTGGATCGTGTGGAGAAATACTTGGCTACAGAGAACCTGACGGCCTCTTCCAGAGACACTCGGACTTTCCACCCTAAGACCAGACCATCCCCAGGGGCGGATAAGAGGATTCCAAGGGGTGAGGGTGGAGAGAGTGAGAGGGTGGGAGCTCTACCCCAAGTTTGGCGAGAACAGCCTGGGAAATCAGCGGCTCAAGAGGCGGCAAGAAGGATCATTTGCTACCGCTGCCGGCAAGCGGGACATATTGCAGCAAATTGCCCGGTTTTGGAGGAACCCATGCAGTGTGACTTTCTGACGGGCAGACGTCAGTCGCTGTGTGCGACAGTCGCATGCACTGCCATTCGGGGAACTGAGAAACATTTATGCAAAATGTGTATTAATGGTAGAAATGTTGTGGTATTGCTGGATTCAGGTAGCCTTGTGACCCTGATAAAGGCTGAGTTAGTTAAAACAGAGGTCTCTGGGAATAGCAAGGTAGCCGTTATTTGTGTGCATGGGGACACCCGAGAGTATCCAGTGACTACGGTGTGTTTCGAGACCCCCAAAGGTACCCTCTCTCATCCAGTGGGCTTAGTATCTCAGTTACCGCATGACGCCATTGTGGGAAGGGATTTTCCGAAGTTCTGGGAACTGTGGGATGATCCTGAGCCCCCCACTGGTGCCCCTATGTACCAGGAATGTGATAGCCAGAACTCCCCTGAGAGTGGTGAGGACTCTCCGGAATTTCCCTTGTCAGTATTGGCAGGGGAGACTCAAGAAACTGGAGAGGAGCCCACCTCCTCAGACGAAAACCTACCGTCTGTGGAGTTTTCTGATCTTGAGGTTCACAGGGAAAACTTTGCCACAGAACAGTTGAAAGACCCCGCCCTAATAAAGGCACGGGAAAACGTAGTGAAAATAGATGGCGAGTTAGTGAACCCAGATAATACTGGCACTTACCCATACTTCAGCGTAGAGAAGGACCTACTGTATCGGGTGGCAAAAAGGGCAGAAGAAACCGTTGAGCAGCTTGTGGTGCCCAAACCTTACAGGAAGTTGGTGTTGGAGTTGGCCCATGGGCACATTCTTGGAGGTCATCTGGGGACAGAGAAAACCCGAGAGAGGGTATTACAGAGATTCTATTGGCCTGGGGTGATGAAGGACATAGAAAATTATTGTTCCTCCTGCCCTGTGTGTCAGAGGTCGGCCCCGATGCCACATTTCCGTAGCCCGCTGGTCCCTCTACCCATCATTGAGGTCCCGTTTGAGAGAATCGCAATGGATTTGGTAGGTCCTATAATCAAGTCCGCTAGGGGGCACCAGTACATATTGGTTATAATGGACTATGCCACCCGTTATCCAGAAGCGATCCCTCTCAGAAACACCTCGGCCAAAACCATAGCCAAAGAGCTATCTCTTGTTTTTAGCCGGGTGGGTATTTGTAAAGAACTGCTTACGGACCAAGGTACACCCTTTATGTCCCGGGTTATGAAAGAGCTGTGTAAATTGTTCAAAGTGACGCAATTGCGTACATCTGTGTATCACCCCCAAACCGATGGGCTGGTTGAAAGATTCAACAAAACCCTAAAACAAATGTTGAAGAAAGTGGTGGATAGAGATGGAAGGGATTGGGACTGTCTACTTCCTTATTTGATGTTTGCTATTAGGGAGGTGCCCCAATCCTCTACGGGATTCTCCCCCTTTGAGTTACTGTATGGGAGACACCCAAGAGGGCTGTTGGATATTGCCAAGGAAACTTGGGAAAGTGAGAGTTCTCCCCACAGGAGTGTGATTGAGCATGTCGCCCTGATGCAAGATCGAATTGCACAGGTAATGCCCATCGTGAAGGAACATTTGGCCCAAGCACAGTTGGCACAGCAGAGAGTGTACAACCGTGGAGCCAAGACCCGTACCTTTTCCCCGGGGGATAGGATATTGGTACTTGTCCCTACGGTTGAAAGTAAATTCCTTGCCAAATGGCAAGGCCCCTACGAGATAATGGAAAAAGTGAGCGAAGTGAATTACAAGGTCAGACAACCAGGAAGGCGAAAGCCCGAACAGATCTATCACGTTAATCTGTTGAAAGCCTGGAGGGATAGAGAGTCCCTAGTCGCAGACACTTGGTCACCAGCTCAAACTGGTTGCGTGATTCCTGAGGTTGGAATCGCAGCCACCTTGTCACAACCCCAACAACAGGAGGTTAAGGAGTTTGTACTTCGCAACAAGGAGGTATTCTCTGAGCTGCCGGGACAAACATCTGGGGTAGAGCATGACATTATTACCCCGCCCGGTGAAAGGGTGAAGTTAAAACCCTATCGGATCCCAGAGGCCCGACGGGAGGCAATACGGGAGGAAGTACAGAGAATGCTGAACTTAGGGGTGATAGAGGAGTCCCAAAGTGATTGGTCTAGTCCCATTGTGTTGGTGCCTAAACCGGATGGGAGCTGGCGATTTTGTAACGATTTTCGTCAGTTGAACAAAGTTACAAAATTTGACACCTACCCCATGCCACGTATAGATGAGTTGATCGACCGGCTGGGAACAGCCCGATACATG
The DNA here is from genome assembly GCA_029206835.1 of Rana muscosa. Taxonomy (NCBI): domain Eukaryota; kingdom Metazoa; phylum Chordata; class Amphibia; order Anura; family Ranidae; genus Rana; species Rana muscosa. Next base: position 62,979,562 of record CM055128.1, read on the forward strand.
ACGACTCTTGACCTCACAAAAGGGTATTGGCAAATCCCCCTGGCCAAGTCGGCCAAAGAGAAAACCGCATTTGTAACCCCAGACGGGGCGTTCCAATATAAAAGAATGCCGTTCGGGTTACAGAATGCGCCGGCCACATTCCAGCGGAAAATGGACCAGATGCTGAGGCCCCATCGGAAGTATGCTGCGGCTTACCTGGATGACATAATTGTCCATAGCACAGATTGGGCCTCACATCTGCCAAAAGTGCAAGCAGTCCTGGACTCTGTTCGGGAAGCAGGGTTTACGGCTAACCCCAAGAAGTGTACCATTGGGCAGGAGGAGGCCAAATATCTTGGGTACACCATTGGGAGGGGAGTAATAAAACCCCAACTCAACAAAGTCGAGGCCATCCAGAGTTGGCCACGTCCCAACAGCAAGAAGCAGGTACGAGCCTTTCTGGGAATCGCTGGGTATTATCGGCGATTCATTCCCCACTTTGCTTCTAAGGCTGTGCCCCTAACCAACCTGACGAAGGGGAAAGGGTCGGTCATGATTAAATGGACCCCCGAGGCTGAGGCAGCATTCCAATTCTTGAAACAAGCCTTATGTAGCCAGCCAGTGTTGTACTCACCCGACTTCTCTAGAGACTTTGTCGTACAAAGTGATGCGTCAGATGTGGGGTTAGGAGCAGTATTGTCCCAGGTCTGGAACGGGGAAGAGCACCCAGTCATTTACCTCAGCAGGAAGTTGAAGTCCCATGAGGTAAATTACGCCACCGTTGAAAAGGAGTGTTTAGCGGTGAAGTGGGCTCTAGATTCCCTTCGGTACTACCTGCTAGGTAGGCACTTTGACATGGTTACGGATCACGCTCCGTTAAAGTGGATGGCTCAAAACAAGGAAACAAATAGAAGAGTGAATAGGTGGTTCCTGGCCCTCCAGGAATTCAACTTCACAGTAAAGCATCGCCCTGGCGTTCAAATGGGGAATGTGGATGCTTTGTCTCGAGTACATGAATGCCTGATTGCTGGTGTTCCAACCCCGAGGTTAAAACAAGAGGGGGGGGTATGTGACAGCAGGAAGGTAAAGTCACCTGGTTGCATCCAGGGGGGTAGATATATTTCGCCCAGATTCAGGCTTTACGCTGACTTATACAGCTAGGTGGAGAGTTGTATAAGCCCAGCTGAGACTAGTGGGCTCATTGATGACTCATACCTCTAGGGAGAGGGCTGGGCGTCGTGCAGACAGAGATGAGGAGACCAGCTGAACCTTGTCAGTTCGTTTAAGGCCTCTATAAAAACTCCCAGCTTCATTAGATGTTAGCTCATGCCTGGAAGCAGACCTGTGTGGACTGTCTAGGGAGAGTGAACCCCTGTGCGGTGAGAGAAAGCCTGTGTGGCTATATTTTGCTTGGACATTTAAAACCAGGGACTAGGACAGCACTAGGCTGATCCCAGTCGTTAGTTAGGAAACCTGTAAGTTTAGTCAGAGGTCAAGTTGACCAGGATTTATTTTGTTTATGTTTTTTTTTTGCCTTGCTGTGTTTTTGTCACTGTAAATAGAAAATAAACCGCACCTTTTTGATTTTGAAAACCACAACCTCCGTCTGCTGGGCCTGTTTTGGGTGGGGAGCCCATCCCGGGGGTCACACATACCCGCTGCCGAGCTAGCCCCCTCACACTGTATTATACACAGAGCGGTGTGTGTATCTGTATTATACACAGAGCGGTGTGTGTATCTGTATTATACACAGAGCGGTGTGTATCTGTATTATACACAGAGAGGTGTGTATCTGTATTATACACAGAGTGGTGTGTATCTGTATTATACACAGAGCGGTGTGTGTATCTGTATTATACACAGAGCGGTGTGTATCTGTATTATACACAGAGCGGTGTGTGTATCTGTATTATACACAGAGCGGTGTGTGTATCTGTATTATACACAGAGCGGTGTGTATCTGTATTATACACAGAGCGGTGTGTATCTGTATTATACACAGAGCGGTGTGTATCTGTATTATACACAGAGCGGGGTGTGTATCTGTATTATACACAGAGCGGTGTGTATCTGTATTATACACAGAGCGGTGTGTATCTGTATTATACACAGAGCGGTGTGTATCTGTATTATACACTGAGTGGTGTGTATCTGTATTATACACAGAGCGGTGTGTATCTGTATTATACACAGAGCGGTGTGTGTATCTGTATTATACACAGAGCGGTGTGTGTATCTGTATTATACACAGAGCGATGTGTGTATCTGTATTATACACAGAGCGATGTGTGTATCTGTATTATACACAGAGCGGTGTGTATCTGTATTATACACAGAGTTGTATGTATCTGTATTATACACAGAGCGGTGTGTATCTGTATTATACACAGAGCGGTGTGTATCTGTATTATACACAGAGCGGTGTGTGTATCTGTATTATACACAGAGTGGTGTGTATCTGTATTATACACAGAGTGGTGTGTATCTGTATTATACACAGAGCGGTGTGTATCTGTATTATACACAGAGCGGTGTGTATCTGTATTATACACAGAGCGGTGTGTATCTGTATTATACACAGAGCGGTGTGTGTATCTGTATTATACACAGAGCGGTGTGTGTATCTGTATTATACACAGAGTGGTGTGTATCTGTATTATACACAGAGCGGTGTGTATCTGTATTATACACAGAGCGGTGTGTATCTGTATTATACACAGAGCGGTGTGTATCTGTATTATACACAGAGCGGTGTGTATCTGTATTATACACAGAGCGGTGTGTATCTGTATTATACACAGAGCGGTGTGTGTATCTGTATTATACACAGAGCGGTGTGTGTATCTGTATTATACACAGAGCGGTGTGTATCTGTATTATACACAGAGAGGTGTGTATCTGTATTATACACAGAGTGGTGTGTATCTGTATTATACACAGAGCGGTGTGTGTATCTGTATTATACACAGAGCGGTGTGTATCTGTATTATACACAGAGCGGTGTGTGTATCTGTATTATACACAGAGCGGTGTGTGTATCTGTATTATACACAGAGCGGTGTGTATCTGTATTATACACAGAACAGTGTGTGTATCTGTATTATACACAGAGCGGTGTGTATCTGTATTATACACTGAGTGGTGTGTGTATCTGTATTATACACAGAGCGGTGTGTATCTGTATTATACACGGAGCGGTGTGTATCTGTATTATACACAGAGCGGTGTGTATCTGTATTATACACTGAGTGGTGTGTGTATCTGTATTATACACAGAGCGGTGTGTATCTGTATTATACACGGAGCGGTGTGTATCTGTATTATACACAGAGCGGTGTGTATCTGTATTATACACAGAGCGGTGTGTATCTATATTATACACAGAGCGGTGTGTGTATCTGTATTATACACAGAGCGGTGTGTGTATCTGTATTATACACAGAGTGGTGTGTATCTGTATTATACACAGAGCGGTGTGTATCTGTATTATACACAGAGCGGTGTGTATCTGTATTATACACAGAGCGGTGTGTATCTGTATTATACACAGAGCGGTGTGTGTATCTGTATTATACACAGAGCGGTGTGTGTATCTGTATTATACACAGAGTGGTGTGTATCTGTATTATACACAGAGCGGTGTGTATCTGTATTATACACAGAGCGGTGTGTATCTGCATTATACACAGAGCGGTGTGTATCTGTATTATACACAGAGCGGTGTGTATCTGTATTATACACAGAGCGGTGTGTATCTGTATTATACACAGAGCGGTGTGTATCTGTATTATACACAGAGCGGTGTGTGTATCTGTATTATACACAGAGCGGTGTGTGTCTGTATTATACACAGAGAGGTGTGTATCTGTATTATACACAGAGTGGTGTGTATCTGTATTATACACAGAGCGGTGTGTGTATCTGTATTATACACAGAGCGGTGTGTATCTGTATTATACACAGAGCGGTGTGTGTATCTGTATTATACACAGAGCGGTGTGTGTATCTGTATTATACACAGAGTGGTGTGTATCTGTATTATACACAGAGCGGTGTGTATCTGTATTATACACAGAGCGGTGTGTATCTGTATTATCCACAGAGCGGTGTGTATCTGTATTATACACAGAGCGGTGTGTATCTGTATTATACACAGAGCGGTGTGTATCTGTATTATACACAGAGCGGTGTGTGTATCTGTATTATACACAGAGCGGTGTGTGTATCTGTATTATACACAGAGCGGTGTGTATCTGTATTATACACAGAGAGGTGTGTATCTGTATTATACACAGAGTGGTGTGTATCTGTATTATACACAGAGCGGTGTGTGTATCTGTATTATACACAGAGCGGTGTGTATCTGTATTATACACAGAGCGGTGTGTGTATCTGTATTATACACAGAGCGGTGTGTGTATCTGTATTATACACAGAGCGGTGTGTATCTGTATTATACACAGAGCAGTGTGTGTATCTGTATTATACACAGAGCGGTGTGTATCTGTATTATACACTGAGTGGTGTGTATCTGTATTATACACAGAGCGGTGTGTATCTGTATTATACACAGAGCGGTGTGTGTATCTGTATTATACACAGAGCGATGTGTATCTGTATTATACACAGAGCAGTGTGTGTATCTGTATTATACACAGAGCGGTGTGTATCTGTATTATACACTGAGTGGTGTGTGTATCTGTATTATACACAGAGCGGTGTGTATCTGTATTATACACAGAGCGGTGTGTGTATCTGTATTATACACAGAGTGGTGTGTATCTGTATTATACACAGAGCGGTGTCTGTATCTGTATTATATACAGAGCGGTGTGTATCTGTATTATACACAGAGCGGTGTGTATCTGTATTATACACTGAGTGGTGTGTGTATCTGTATTATACACAGAGCGGTGTGTATCTGTATTATACACAGAGCGGTGTGTGTATCTGTATTATACACTGAGTGGTGTGTGTATCTGTATTATACACAGAGCGGTGTGTATCTGTATTATACACAGAGCGGTGTGTATCTGTATTATACACAGAGCGGTGTGTGTATCTGTATTATACACTGAGTGGTGTGTGTATCTGTATTATACACAGAGTGGTGTGTATCTGTATTATACACAGAGCGGTGTGTGTATCTGTATTATACACAGAGCAGTGTGTGTATCTGTATTATACACAGAGCGGTGTGTATCTGTATTATACACAGAGCGGTGTATCTGTATTATACACAGAGCGGTGTGTATCTGTATTATACACAGAGCGGTGTGTGTATCTGTATTATACACAGAGCGGTGTGTATCTGTATTATACACAGAGCGGTGTGTGTATCTGTATTATACACAGAGCGGTGTGTATCTGTATTATACACAGAGAGGTGTGTATCTGTATTATACACAGAGAGGTGTGTATCTGTATTATACACAGAGTGGTGTGTATCTGTATTATACACAGAGCGGTGTGTGTATCTGTATTATACACAGAGCGGTGTGTATCTGTATTATACACAGAGCGGTGTGTGTATCTGTATTATACACAGAGCGGTGTGTGTATCTGTATTATACACAGAGCGGTGTGTATCTGTATTATACACAGAACAGTGTGTGTATCTGTATTATACACAGAGCGGTGTGTATCTGTATTATACACTGAGTGGTGTGTGTATCTGTATTATACACAGAGCGGTGTGTGTATCTGTATTATACACAGAGCGGTGTGTGTATCTGTATTATACACAGAGCGGTGTGTATCTGTATTATACACAGAGCGGTGTGTGTATCTGTATTATACACAGAGCGGTGTGTATCTGTATTATACACAGAGCAGTGTGTGTATCTGTATTATACACAGAGTGGTGTGTATCTGTATTATACACAGAGCGGTGTCTGTATCTGTTTTATACACAGAGCGGTGTGTATCTGTATTATACACTGAGTGGTGTGTGTATCTGTATTATACACAGAGCGGTGTGTATCTGTATTATAAACAGAGTGGTGTGTATCTGTATTATACACAGAGCGGTGTGTGTCTGTATTATACACAGAGCAGTGTATGTATCTGTATTATACACAGAGCGGTGTGTGTATCTGTATTATACACTGAGTGGTGTGTGTATCTGTATTATACACAGAGTGGTGTGTATCTGTATTATACACAGAGTGGTGTGTATCTGTATTATACACAGAGCGGTGTGTATCTGTATTATACACAGAGCGGTGTGTGTATCTGTATTATACACAGAGCGGTGTGTGTATCTGTATTATACACTGAGTGGTGTGTGTATCTGTATTATACACAGAGTGGTGTGTATCTGTATTATACACAGAGCGGTGTGTATCTGTATTATACACAGAGCGGTGTGTATCTGTATTATACACAGAGCGGTGTGTGTATCTGTATTATACACAGAGCGGTGTGTATCTGTATTATACACAGAGCAGTGTGTGTATCTGTATTATACACAGAGCGGTGTGTATCTGTATTATACACAGAGCGGTGTGTATCTGTATTATACACAGAGCGGTGTGTATCTGTATTATACACAGAGCGGTGTGTGTATCTGTATTATACACAGAGTGGTGTGTATCTGTATTATCCACTGAGTGGTGTGTGTATCTGTATTATACACAGAGCGGTGTGTATCTGTATTATACACAGAGCGGTGTGTGTATCTGTTTTATACACAGAGCGGTGTGTGTATCTGTATTATACACAGAGCGGTGTGTATCTGTATTATACACAGAGCAGTGTGTGTATCTGTATTATACACAGAGCGGTGTGTATCTGTATTATACACTGAGTGGTGTGTGTATCTGTATTATACACAGAGCGGTGTGTATCTGTATTATACACAGAGCGGTGTGTGTATCTGTATTATACACAGAGTGGTGTGTATCTGTATTATACACAGAGCGGTGTCTGTATCTGTATTATACACAGAGCGGTGTGTATCTGTATTATACACTGAGTGGTGTGTGTATCTGTATTATACACAGAGCGGTGTGTATCTGTATTATACACAGAGCGGTGTGTGTATCTGTATTATACACAGAGCGGTGTGTATCTGTATTATACACTGAGTGGTGTGTGTATCTGTATTATACACTGAGTGGTGTGTGTATCTGTATTATACACAGAGTGGTGTGTATCTGTATTATACACAGAGCGGTGTGTATCTGTATTATACACAGAGCGGTGTGTGTATCTGTATTATACACAGAGCGGTGTGTGTATCTGTATTATACACTGAGTGGTGTGTGTATCTGTATTATACACAGAGTGGTGTGTATCTGTATTATACACAGAGCGGTGTGTATCTGTATTATACACAGAGCGGTGTGTATCTGTATTATACACAGAGCGGTGTGTGTATCTGTATTATACACAGAGCGGTGTGTATCTGTATTATACACAGAGCAGTGTGTGTATCTGTATTATACACAGAGCGGTGTGTGTATCTGTATTATACACAGAGCGGTGTGTATCTGTATTATACACAGAGCGGTGACTGTATCTGTATTATACACTGAGTGGTGTGTGTATCTGTATTATACACTGAGTGGTGTGTGTGTCTGTATTATACACAGAGTGGTGTGTATCTGTATTATACACAGAGCGGTGTGTATCTGTATTATACACAGAGCGGTGTGTGTATCTGTATTATACACAGAGCGGTGTGTGTATCTGTATTATACACTGAGTGGTGTGTGTATCTGTATTATACACAGAGTGGTGTGTATCTGTATTATACACAGAGTGGTGTGTATCTGTATTATACACAGAGCGGTGTGTATCTGTATTATACACAGAGCGGTGTGTGTATCTGTATTATACACAGAGTGGTGTGTATCTGTATTATACACAGAGCGGTGTGTATCTGTATTATACACAGAGCGGTGTGTATCTGTATTATACACAGAGCAGTGTGTGTATCTGTATTATACACAGAGCGGTGTGTATCTGTATTATACACAGAGCGGTGTGTATCAGTATTATACACAGAGCAGTGTGTGTATCTGTATTATACACAGAGCGGTGTGTATCTGTATTATACACAGAGCGGTGTGTGTATCTGTATTATACACAGAGCGGTGTGTGTATCTGTATTATACACAGAGCGGTGTGTATCTGTATTATACACTGAGTGGTGTGTGTATCTGTATTATACACAGAGCGGTGTGTATCTGTATTATACACAGAGCGGTGTGTGTATCTGTATTATACACAGAGCGGTGTGTATCTGTATTATACACTGAGTGGTGTGTGTATCTGTATTATACACAGAGTGGTGTGTATCTGTATTATACACAGAGCGGTGTGTATCTGTATTATACACAGAGCGGTGTGTGTATCTGTATTATACACAGAGCGGTGTGTGTATCTGTATTATACACTGAGTGGTGTGTGTATCTGTATTATACACAGAGTGGTGTGTATCTGTATTATACACAGAGCGGTGTGTATCTGTATTATACACAGAGCGGTGTGTATCTGTATTATACACAGAGCGGTGTGTGTATCTGTATTATACACAGAGCGGTGTGTATCTGTATTATACACTGAGTGGTGTGTGTATCTGTATTATACACAGAGCGGTGTGTATCTGTATTATACACAGAGCGGTGTGTGTATCTGTATTATACACAGAGCGGTGTGTATCTGTATTATACACTGAGTGGTGTGTGTATCTGTATTATACACAGAGTGGTGTGTATCTGTATTATACACAGAGCGGTGTGTATCTGTATTATACACAGAGCGGTGTGTGTATCTGTATTATACACAGAGCGGTGTGTGTATCTGTATTATACACTGAGTGGTGTGTGTATCTGTATTATACACAGAGTGGTGTGTATCTGTATTATACACAGAGCGGTGTGTATCTGTATTATACACAGAGCGGTGTGTGTATCTGTATTATACACAGAGCGGTGTGTGTATCTGTATTATACACTGAGTGGTGTGTGTATCTGTATTATACACAGAGTGGTGTGTATCTGTATTATACACAGAGCGGTGTGTATCTGTATTATACACAGAGCGGTGTGTATCTGTATTATACACAGAGCGGTGTGTGTATCTGTATTATACACAGAGCGGTGTGTATCTGTATTATACACAGAGCAGTGTGTGTATCTGTATTATACACAGAGCGGTGTGTATCTGTATTATACACAGAGCGGTGTGTATCTGTATTATACACAGAGCGGTGTGTATCTGTATTATACACAGAGCGGTGTGTATCTGTATTATACACAGAGCGGTGTGTGTATCTGTATTATACACAGAGTGGTGTGTATCTGTATTATACACTGAGTGGTGTGTGTATCTGTATTATACACAGAGCGGTGTGTATCTGTATTATACACAGAGCGGTGTGTGTATCTGTATTATACACAGAGCGGTGTGTATCTGTATTATACACAGAGCGGTGTGTGTATCTGTATTATACACAGAGCGGTGTGTGTATCTGTATTATACACAGAGCGGTGTGTATCTGTATTATACACAGAGCAGTGTGTGTATCTGTATTATACACAGAGCGGTGTGTATCTGTATTATACACAGAGCGGTGTGTATCTGTATTATACACAGAGCGGTGTCTATCTGTATTATACACAGAGCGGTGTGTGTATCTGTATTATACACAGAGCGGTGTGTATCTGTATTATACACAGAGCGGTGTGTGTATCTGTATTATACACAGAGCGGTGTGTATCTGTATTATACACAGAGCGGTGTGTGTATCTGTATTATACACAGAGCGGTGTCTGTATCTGTATTATACACAGAGCGGTGTCTGTATCTGTATTATACACAGAGTGGTGTGTATCTGTATTATACACAGAGCGGTGTGTATCTGTATTATACACAGAGTGGTGTGTATCTGTATTATACACAGAGTGGTGTGTATCTGTATTATACACAGAGTGGTGTGTATCTGTATTATACACTGAGTGGTGTGTATCTGTATTATACCTGTAGTTTGCGGAGAACAATGCGTCTGTGTATTACACCCGGGGTAGTATGTATGAGACATGCGGGCTGTGCTCTGTGTATTAGCAATGCTGGAGGTGGAGTTGTATAATGAGACAGTCTCTGCACTCTCTCCCCCTCCTTTCCTCGCACAGCTCTCAGGCTGCAGCAGACGCCTCCTCTCTTTAGCCTGCAGAGCTGACAGCAATGTGCACTGATGCCAGCAGTCTGCCTTCTACGCCGGTCCCCCAGCACTGTCTGCATTAGTCCCCCTACGCTGTCAGGTGGCTCCCAATTTCTTGATTTCTCTGCCCTGGTGGTCAACCGGTCTACCACTAACATCTCCTTCTTCTCCTAAACCTCGTCTACTGGTCCCAGAGCATACAGGTAACCAACAATCTATTAGATTCTAAGCTTCAGCGATATTCTATACGTGTCACGTGTTTATGTATATGTCCATTATGGTTTCCAGCGCATGAAATGAATGTGAAATTATCCTATTTTCTAATATAATTGTATTTGTATAGTGCACAGCATCAGTGGGTGCATTGAGCACATCTTATACTTACATCTTGTATATGCAGCATTGGATGAATTTATACAGTATAGGGACATAAAGCATGTGTGGCTGTACTGCATATATAGGGGCTGTGTTCACACTGGACACAATACCTATACATCATTGTCACTGTTCTGTGCAGGGGAACACGTGTATCGGTCATCCAGGGTGAACTGTAAAGTATATTTGTGTCCCAAGATATGGATAGATAGATAGATAGATAATGTGTACTAGGAACAGGAGATAGATAGATAGATAGATAGATAGATAGATAGATAGATAGATAGATAGATAGATAGATAGATAGGGCTTTCTCAACCTTTTTATCCCATAGGAACCCTTGAAATAGTTTTCAGGTCTCGGGGGAACAGTTGCTAAAACCAATTCATTGATGGCCAGTGAAATAAATGCCCCTTACATTGGTGGTCAGTGGAATGAATAAAGCCCCCTATTGGCTCTACCATTTGGTGTTGACCCCAGGACTATGCCGGCCCCATCAGATGAAAGGTCATAAAGCCACAGCCCAAGGAACCTGTCACAACCTCTGGAGGAACCTTGGGGTTCCTCAGAACCCTGGTTGAAAATGGCATAGCGATAGATAGATAGATAGATAGATAGATAGATAGATAGATAGATAGATAGATCATCCCTTTTCCACCTTTTTATCCCAGAGGAACCCTTGAAATAATTCTCAGGTCTTTGAGGCTTTGAGGGACCCTTGCTAAAACAAATTCATTGGTGATCAGTGAGATAAATGCCCCTTACATTGATGGTCAGTGAGATAAATGCCCCTTACATTGGTGGTCAGTGAGATAAATGCCCCTTACATTGGTGGTCAGTGAGATAAATGCCCCTTACATTGGTGGTCAGTGGGAAGAATACAACCCATATTGGCTCTACCAGGTGGTGTTGACCCCAGAATTATTAGCATGGTTAAGAATGGGATAGATAGCTAGATAGCTAGATAGATAGATAGATAGATAGATAGATAGATAGATAGATAGATAGATATTCCTTTCTCAACCTTTTTACCCCAGAAGATCTCTTGAAATCGTTTTCAGGTCTTTGAGGAACCCTTGCTAAACCAATTCATTGGTGGTCAGTAGAAAGCATGCAACCCCTACTGACTCTACCAAGTGGCAATGACCCTGGAATTATGCAGGCACCATCAAATGAGAGGTCAATGAGCCACAGCCCAAGGAATCTGTAGCAATCTCTGGTGGAACCTCAGGGTTCCCCTGAACCCTGGTTGAGAAAGGCATAGATAGATAGATAGATAGATAGATAGATAGATAGATAGATAGATAGATAGATAGATAGATCATCGATCCTCAATCTCTTTACCTCAGAGGAAGCCCTGAAATAGTCCTCAGGTCTCTTGCTAAAACCAATTCATTTGTAGTCAATGGGAAGAATGCAATACTGGATTTACCAAGTGGCACTGGCCCCGGAATTATGCAGGTACCATCAAATGGGAGGTCAATCAGCCCCAGTGACCTCTGGAGGAGCCCTGGTTGAGAATGGCTCAGATAGATAGATAGATAATGTGTCCCAGGGCCAGGATATAAGATAGAGAGATAGATAAAAACATACATAAAATACATAAAGACCTAGATCTACAATAGCATATGTATACAGTAACAGTGAGTGGCCGAGCCTTTAGCATCCAGGGCTAGCTTTGGAGTGAATCTTCAGACCATCTGCAAGGATGGGGTATGCCTGTAACTCTAGTTGCCCCTTTTTGCCCCAATGTATTGTGTTTATTAAATGATTTGAATAATAGAGGTGATACTGAAGAAGTAGACAAATGTAAAGCTGACAATGAAGGCATAAGTAGATGTACCCTATGGTAGGATTCAGAATTCAAGAACGAGTCAGTCAGATGGTGGGATGAAGGCATTAAGCATGTGCTTGCCTGTATGAGCAGGATATCTTCTGAAAAGTTGGACTCTAGTTGAACTCTAGTTAATTAATAATTGGGATTAATAAAGCATTCTGAATCTGAAGGTAACATTATATAAGGTACATAGCTTGTCTGGATCTGGGGTGTCTTCAGCAATGCTCCGACACATTAGGATGAAACCTCAGTAATGCAGCAAGTGAATGAGGTTGCATTTCACCAAATAAAACCTAAAAAAACTTTGAACTGTACAGTTATGCTTTTAGTTGCTGAAGAGTAACCCTACTGTAAGACACAAGTAACAGGAGAGTGTTATGCCGCGTACACACGATAAGAATTCCTGATGAAAAAAGTCAGACGGAGTCCGTTGGGTTTTTTTTATCGGAAATTCCGACCGTGTGTGGGCCCCATCGGAGAAAATCCGATGAATTCCATCGGAATTTTCAAATAGAACCTGTTCTTTTTTTTTTTCGATGAAATTCCGATGGGAGTTTGGTCGGAAAAAGGTCCGATCGTGTGTACGGGGCATTAGAATACCCAATGAACACACCTTACCTGCATATTTATTAATAATAGATCTGGGATAATTATTCAACTATTTAATGTACACGGGGTTGCATAGTTAATCAAAAATCAATATTAATAGTATGGTTTTTTTTTTGCACGCTATATTTAATAGCTGTCAGTTCAAAGCAATCTGTATTTATTCTGGCAAAAAATGAATTCCTTCATTTGCGCAGTAAAATTCGGCCTAGGTTTTCCTAGGAAGAAAAGGCATGACAGCGTGTCATTTCTGGATTCTATTTGCCATGCGATTTCCAAGCTCATCCTTTGGACTTTACTTGCTGTGTGAAGACCGCATGATGCCTCTGCATCCCGAGCTGTAGAAGGAGGCTTTAACTAGTTCTGTTCCAGTTCAGTTCCAGATCACAGGGTCACCACAGGAGGTTGGAGGCTTATACGTTAATCTCAGGTGATGCTGAGAATTCTTGGCATTTGTGCATATTTGCACTGATTACGCTTCCTGCTAATCGGTTTCCATGCTTCCTGATGTCATGTGGCATGCTGACAAGAATGAGTGGTGATAGGTCTAGGAATGAGATCTAGCGGTGTCCGTTTTTCCAGCTAGTATTGTTTGATGGCATTTTTATATGCAGTAATGTTTGATTTATCATTTCATTTTTTTTTTTTTTATATTATTATTATAATACAGAATTTATATAGCGCCAACAGTTTGCGCAGCACTTTACAACATGAGTGCAGACAGTACAGTTACAATACAATTCAATACAGGAGGGATCAGAGGGCCCTGCTCATTAGAGCTTACAATCTAGAATGGAGGGTCAAGTGGAACAAATGGTAGTAGCTGTGGGGGATGATCAGATGAAGAAAATGAAAATACAGTTGTTAGGTGTGTGTAAGATAGGCTTCTCTGAAGAGAACGGTTTTCAGGGATTGTCTAAAAGCTAATAGAGAAGGAGATAATCGGACAGAATGGGGTAAGGAGTTCCATAGGCTTGGAGAGGCTCTGGAAAAGTCCTGGAGGCGAGTATGGGAGGAGGTGATGAGGGAGCTAGAGAGCAGGAGGTCTTGAGAAGAACGAAGCGAACGAGTAGGTTGGTATTTAGAGACTAGGCTAGTGATATAGCTGGGGGCTAAGTTGTGGATGGCTTTGTAAGTAGTTGTTAGTACAGTAACAGTGGAGGGATTGGCAGAGAGGAGTAGCAGACACAGAGCGGTTGGTAAGGTGGATGAATCTGGCAAAAGCAATCATGATGGACTGTAGGTGGGATAGACTATGTAGAGGTAAGCCAATGAAGATGGAGTTGCGGTAGTCGAGGCGAGAGATGACCAGGGAGTGAATTAAGAGCTTTGTTGTGTCATTGGTTAGAAAGGGGCGTATTTTGGAGATGTTGCGGAGGTTGAGGTGGCAAGATTTGGACAGTGATTGGACGTGGGGCTTAAAGGGTAGTTCAGAGTTCATATATTATCATTATCATTATATATTTTCATCTATAATACAATTTGCTGTATATAGCATCTAGTAGGGCCCATTTACCCCAGTGCCCATTAAAGTGACGCTAAATATCCTTATTCTCCAAATATAATCCATGCAAATCCAATACTTAACCCCTTAGAGCCAACGCATGTCACGGCCGTGATTGGCTGTCACGGCGGTCACATGATCGGAAAGCTCCCGATCGCAAGATGCGAATTGGAGCTTTCAGTTAGTCGCCGATAACTGTGCCAGGAGCACCCAGGACTATTGCACACAAATATGGCCAATATGGCGCCTGACGCCAAAGGGTTAAAGTGTTTCTAAACCCACAGCAGTAAAATCAGTCTGTATATGCAGTAAATCATGCTTATTATACTCACTGTGTAACCCAAGGGATTAATCATGCGCATTGTGTAAAAAGGCTATGTGATCCGGTCTCTGATCCTCCCCTTCTTTTACTGTCCCCAACTCATCTCCTGATAGAACAGAGCCTTGGAGGCACTCTGCACATGCTCAGTTTGGTGTGTATTGCTAGAGAGTTTTCTTTTTTTTTTGTTGGGAAGGTGCATGTGATCAGCACAGGGCCAATCAGCACTGTCCAGACAGAGGGTCAGGGGTTGTACAGCCTCATAGGACAGCCAGAGGAGAATGAAAAACACCTCCTGCAAGCTCTAACCAGACACTGATAGAAGTCACATGACTGCTATATACTGCTGATGAGAAAAAAGTGTTTATCAGCTTATAATTACTTAAAAAAATTGCATTTCCATGTTCTGTGTACTGTGGGAGATCAAATGTATTGAATGCAGGGTCCTGGGTTTAGTACCACTTTAATGGCCCTGTAAACTACTTTTCATAAAATTGCTCTCCTTGTAACATCCTCCATGAGCTCCTGAACCTCTACTCTTCCCCCTGCATGTATATCTTCCTCCCCACCCCTCTTCTGTGGGTAAATTTGTATTTTATGCAACAACTACAGTATCTCACAAAAGTAAGAACACCCCTCACATTTTTGTAAATATTTTATTCTATCTTTTCATGTGACAACACTAAAGAAATTACATATTGCTACAATGTAAAGTAGTGAGTGTACAGCTTGTATAACAGTGTAAATTTGCTGTCCCCTCAAAATAACTCAACACACAGTCATTAATGTCTATACCGCTGGCAACAAAATTGAGTACACCCCGAAGTGAAAATGTCCAAATTGGGCCCAATTGGTAATTTTCCCTCCCCGGTGTGACTCATTAGTGTTACAAGGTCTCAGGTGTGAATGGCAAGTAGGTGTGTTAAATTTGGTGTTATTGCTCTCACTCTCTCATACTAGTCACTGGAAGTTCAACATGGCACCTCATGGCAAAGAACTCTCTGAGAATCTAAAAAAAAAAGAATTGTTGCTCTACATAAAGATAGCCTAGGCTATAAGAAGATTGCCAAGACCCTGAAACTAAGCTTCAGCACGATGGCCAAGACCATACAGCGGTTTAACAGGACAGGTGCCACTCATAACAGGCCTCGACATGGTCAACCAAAGAAGTTTAGTGCACGTGCTCAGCGTCATATCCAGAGGTTGTCTTTGGGAAATAGACGTATGAGTGCTGCCAGCATTGCTGCAGAGGTTGAAGGGGTGGGGGGTCAGCCTGTCAGTGCTCAGACCATACGCTGCACACTGCATCAAATTGGTCTGCATGGCTGTCGTCCCAGAAGGAAGCCTATTCTAAAGATGATGCACAAGAAAGCCTGCAAACAGTTTGCTGAAGACAAGCAGACTAAGGACATGGATTATTGGAACCATGTCCTGTGGTCTGATGAGACCAAGATAAACTTAATTGTTTCAGATGGTGTCAAGCGTGTGCGGCGGCAACCAGGTGAGGAGTGCAGAGACAAGTGTGTCCTGCCTACAGTCAAGCATGGTGGTGGGAGTGTCATGGTCTGGGGCTGCATGAGTGCTGCCGGCACTGGGGAGCTGCAGTTCATTGAGGGAACCATAAATGCCAACATGTACTGTGACATACTGAAGCAGAGCATGAGCCCCTCCCTTTGGGGACTGGGCCACAGGGCAGTATTCCAACATAACGACCCCAAACACACCTCCAAGACGACCACTGCCTTGCTAAAGAAGCTGAGGGTAAAGGGGATGGACTGGCCAAGCATGTCTCCAGACCTAAACCCTATTGAGCATCTGTGGGACATCCTCAAACGGAAGGTGGAGGAGCGCAAGGTCTCTAACATCCACCAGCTCCGAGATGTCGTTGTCATGGAGGAGTGGAAGAGGACTCCGGTGGCAGCCTGTGAAGCTCTGGTGAACGCCATGCCCAAGAGGGTTAAGGCAGTGCTGGAAAATAATGGTGGCCACACAAAATATTGACACTTTGGGCCCAATTTCGACATTTTCACTTAGGGGTGTACTCACTTTTATTGCCAGCGGTTTAGACATTAATGGCCTTGTGTTGAGGGAACAGCAAATTTACACTGTTATACAAGCTGTACACTCACTACTTTACATTGTAACAAAGCGTCATCTCTTCAGTGTTGTCACTTTTGTGAGATATTGTACATCAATATTAGTATTCAGTAGAGATATATTCTTCAACCAGTAGATGGCAGTGTTTTAAAGTTTGTAGCTGCTCTATGGTATGCTCTATGTCTTTTCCCCGCGTTAAGTTTCCTGTTTCCTGTCTGCAGTTAAGCTGCAAAGCCCATGTGGACTGTGCAGTGTGCACTGTCTGTTCTGTAGGGCTATATACAACATTTCTGACACAGTGAATTTCTGCATATGCACACAAATGCCACCAGCTTCTGTCAGATTGCTTCTATAGTGCCCGCCTGCCAGCATTTGTTCGCACATGCAAAAGTCCACTGTGCATGCATAGATGTGCTGCAAAGTTGTAGCTTAGTAACCACACTGAATTTTGGAATAGCTGTGACATAGCAATCCCAGGAGGCAGTGGGGCCCGGCCTAGGCCAGATACCAGGAAGTGCTGCCTTGGAGCACAAAAAAGAACATAAAGGTAAAAATTGTAATAAATGTTTTTATCATTTGTGTAAAAGGGAGGGAGTAGGGACAAACTACAAACTAAAAAAAATGGCTATGGTCACATCTATGTGTTTTTTAGTGCATTTGCAGATCAAAAGAAATGCACTACAATCCATTTAACCTTATTTCCTATGGGTCCCATTCACATCTATACAGTTTCCTGTAATGCATTTTTTTGAAAAGGTGCAGTGACATTTTTTACATGCAGTATGATGTGTTTTTGACTCCATAGATGTCCTCCGGCACCCGTGGAGCGTTAGGCAGAGAGACAGAATGATGATCTGCTTGCTGTATGTAAACAAGGGATATTGTTGTTCTGACAGGAGGGAAGGGATGGAATTTGTGTGCCTGCAAAGCAGGGAATACATTCCATGTCTTCTCCTAGTAAAAGCACCTCACACAGTATAGTAAAACACTGGCTAGGCACACAGTTAACCCTTTGATCGCCCCTGATGTTAAAGCGGAGGTCCGCCAAATTTTTTTTTTTTTAAAGTCAGCAGCTACAAATACTGCACTGCTGACTTTTAAAATAAGGACACTTACCTGTCCAGGGCGCCTGCGATGTCGGCACCCGAGGCTGACCCGTCCCTCGGTCCTTGGATGCTGCCGCCGCCATCTTCGGTAAGGGAATCAGGAAGTGAAGCCTTGCGGCTTCACTTTATGGTTCCCTACTGTGCATGCGCGAGTCGCGCTGCGCAGACCAAATGGTCCCTGCTGTCTTCTGGGACCCATGTGTCTCCCAGAAGACAGCATGGGGGGGAAGTGCCATAGACCCCCGCAGATTCTGCGGGGGTCTATGCCCAGAAGTGGGTGCAAATACCTGTATTATACAGGTATCTGCACCCCCTGAAAGGTGCCAAATGTGACACCGGAGGGGGGGAGGCTTCCGAAAAGTGGAAGTTCCGTATATATGAACCTATGTTTTACCCATACAGGGCAAAGCAATTGGTTAATTTAACAGCCTTTCCTTTCCAGATGTATACAATCACCGTCCCTTCTCTCCCCTGCCCCTCCATTCGGCCATCAGGAGCGAAGGTAAATGCTCTGTACTTATAGGTATGGGGCATATGACCCCCTCCCTTCACTCCCCACCTGACGACACTGGGGCTTTGTAATTGGCCACTCAGGCACCCAGCATTGTCACATGTGGCAGGGGGAGAGTCCTCTGTCCAGTGTAAGCTCTGACTTGACTGATTTGGCGCTTACACAGGGCTTCCTTTCTTCATTAGCTGCCAAACACAGCGAAGGGACAAGGAAAGGAAGGTAATTATGTGCAGCGGGGCAGGGTAGAGGTTAAAACTATTTTGTCATTAAAAGAAAACTGTAAGAGTTTCCTGGTAAGGAAGATAGTTGATGCTTACCTCTCCTGCTGCCTGCACCTACAATCTGAAGAAAACATTTATGTCTAAGGAAGGAATCATTAAAATCTGACACCTCCAGAATTGTCTGAATCCCGGTCTTCTGTTACAAGCAGTTAGCAGTGGCTCCTTCCGCCAGCCCTTATGTCACTTCAGAACACATTAGGGAAATAGGATAGATCGGCAACATGAGAGTTAAAGCACAGTGCAGTTGTGCTCATAAGTTCACATACCCTGGCATAATTTTTGATTTCTTGGCCATTTTTCAGAGAATATGAATGATAACACAAAAACTTTTCTTTCACTCATGGTTAGTGTTTGGCTGAAGCCATTTACAGTAAAACCTTGGATTGCGAGCACAATGTGTTCCAGAAACAGGCTTGTAATCCAAAGCACTTGTATATCAAAGCAAATTTTCCCATAAGAAATAATTGAAACTCAAATGATTCGTTCCACAACCATTTATTTATAAGTCCTTCAGTTTATAGACCATATAAAAAGATTATAGCAATGTGATAGGTTGTGTAACCATAAAATATCCACCCATAAATGGCAGCCTCCCCAAGGGGATTAGAAGCAAAATCCAGCAGGAGCTACAGAGTATGAAAGAAAAGAGAGGCGCCTCTAATGCCTTGCACAGACGGTCGGATTTTCCGTTGGAAAAAAAATCGGATGGTTTTTCCGACGGAATTCCGCTCAAGCTTGGCTTGTATATACACGGTCACACCAAATTCTGACCGTCAAGAACGCGGTGGGGTACAATACTATGGCGAGCCGAAAAAAATTAAGTTCAATGCTTCCGAGCATGCGTCAACTTGATTCTGAGCATGTGTGGTCTGTAGTGCATCGGAATTGCATACAGACGAACGGAAATTCCAATAGAATTTTTTTCCGTCGGAAAAACAGAAAACATGTTTTCTATCTAAGTCCGTCGGAATTTCCGACGGAAAAAGTCTGATGGGGCATACACACGGTCGAAATATCCGATGAAAAGCTCCCATCAGTCTTTTTCCATCGGAAATTCCAACCGTGTGTACAGGGCATTAGTGTAGCAATATGGTTACATTTAATGAAGGTACAACATTTAGCAACTCGCATGGTTGATGATTAAAAGAGGCACATCTAAGTATGCAGGCATCTGGGGTAAAGCTCTCCACATAGACCGTCCTCCTCACTGCCGTCTCTCACCGCTATCAGTCTGCAATCATGACCGTGAAGACTACCCTACAGTAGAGCGATCTGAAAGCGAGGCTTGAACCGCTTGTGGAAGGGACGACATCAATGGTGGTGAGGAGGACCGTCTATGTGGACAGCTTTGCCCCGGATGCCTGTATACTTAGCTGTGCCTGTTTTAATCATCAACCATGTGAGTTTCTAAATGTACCTTCATTAAATGTAACCATATTGCTACACTTAGAGGCGCCTCTCTTCTATTTTATACTCAGTTGTGACATGACGCTACTCTTATATCAAGACATTGCTTGTATATCAAGTCAAAATTTATTAAAAAATTTTGCTTGTCTTGCAAAACGCTCTCAAACCAAGTTTACTCTTTTTAAATCATAATTTGCACAGAATCTACCCAAATGACCCTGATCAAAAGTTTACATACCCCAGTTCTTAATACCGTGTATTGCCCCCTTTAACATCAATGACAGCTTGAAGTCTTTTGTGGTATTTGTGGATGAGGCTCTTTATCTTCTCAGGTGTGTGACAGCAGGAAGGTAAAGTCACCTGGTTGCATCCAGGGGGGTAGATATATTTCGCCCAGATTCAGGCTTTACGCCGACTTATACAACTAGGTGGAGAGTTGTTTAAGCCCAGCTAAGGCTAGTGGGCTCATGGATGACTCATACCTCTAGGGAGAGTGCTGGGCGTCGTACAGACAGGGAGTTGATGAGGCCAGCTGAAGCTTGTCAGCTCATTTAGGCCTCTATAAGAACTCCCAGCTTCATTAGATGTTAGCTCATGCCTGGACCCAGACCTGTGTGGACTGTCTAGGGAGAGTGAACCCCTGTGCGGTGAGAAAAAGCCTGTGTGGCTATTTGCTTGGACATTTAAAACCAGGGACTTAGGGACTAGGACAGCACTAGGCTGATCCCAGTTGTTAGTTAGGAAACCTGTATGTTTACTCAGAGGTCAAGTTGACCAGGATTTATTTTATTTATGTTTCTTTTGCTTTGCTGTGTTTTGTCACTGTAAATAGAAAATAAACCGCACCTTTTTGATTTTGAAAACCACAACCTCCGTTTGCTGGGCCTGTTTTTGTGTGGGGAGCCCATCCCGGGGGTCACACACACCCGCTGCCGAGCTAACCCCCTCACAGTTGGTGGAGAATTCGGGCAGTTTTTTTTTAAGCCAGCATGGAGGAGATACTGAAACAGCTGGCTCTAGCAAATGCCAATCAACAGCAGACAAATGCAGGTTTGCAAAGGAGCCTTGCAGCCCAGCAGCAAGCTCACCAACAGAGTCTGGAAGCTCAGCAACAAGCCCAGCAGCAATCTGAGGCCCGCTTCATAGACCTGTTACAGAAGCTAGAGCAGAGACTACAACAAATGGAAGCAGTAATGCAGCAACGTCCGCAGACCAGTGAGGAAAGCCGTCCCACTAATACCGCGTCCTTTGGGGTGAGTCGTTTATTGACAAAAATGACTGGAGAGGATGATCCAGAGGTATTTTTGACCACATTTGAAAGGACCGCTGAAAGAGAAAAGTGGCCAGAGGAGCAGTGGGCTGGACTGGTGGCTCCTCTGTTAACTGGTGAATCGCAGAAAGCTTACTATGACCTAGAGCCTAACCAAGCAAAAGACTATGTGATGCTAAAAGCTGAAATATTGGCAAGGCTGGGTGTCACCCAGGCTGTCCGGGCTCAGCGTGTGCATAACTGGACTTTCCAGCTTGGAAAACCCCCCAGGTCTCAAATGTATGATCTCATTCACCTGAGCAGAAAGTGGCTACAGCCAGAGACTTTGTCCGCACCAAAGATTGTGGAACGTGTTGTAATGGATCGGTTTTTGAGAGCTCTTCCTACTGCCATCCAAAAGTGGGTAAGCCATGGAGACCCAGAGACGGCCGATGGTCTTGTGGATCGTGTGGAGAAATACTTGGCTACAGAGAACCTGACGGCCTCTTCCAGAGACACTCGGACTTTCCACCCTAAGACCAGACCATCCCCAGGGGCGGATAAGAGGATTCCAAGGGGTGAGGGTGGAGAGAGTGAGAGGGTGGGAGCTCTACCCCAAGTTTGGCGAGAACAGCCTGGGAAATCAGCGGCTCAAGAGGCGGCAAGAAGGATCGTTTGCTACCGCTGCCGGCAAGCGGGACATATTGCAGCCAATTGCCCGGTTGTGGAGGAACCCATGCAGTGTGACTTTCTGACGGGCAGACGTCAGTCGCTGTGTGCGACAGTCGCATGCACTGCCATTCGAGGAACTGAGAAACATTTATGCAAAATGTGTGTTAATGGTAGAAATGTTGTGGTATTGCTGGATTCGGGTAGCCTTGTGACCCTGATAAAGGCTGAATTAGTTAAAACAGAGGTCTCTGGGAATAGCAAGGTAGCTGTTATTTGTGTGCATGGGGACACCCGAGAGTATCCAGTGACTACAGTGTGTTTCGAGACCCCCAAAGGTACCCTCTCTCATCCAGTGGGGTTAGTATCTCAATTACCGCATGATGCCATTGTGGGAAGGGATTTTCCGAAGTTCTGGGAACTGTGGGATGATCCTGAGCCCCCCACTGGTGCCCCTATGTACCAGGAATGTGATAGCCAGAACTCCTCTGAGAGTGGTGAGGACTCTCCAGAATTTCCCTTGTCAGTATTGGCAGGGGAGACTCAAGAAACTGGAGAGGAGCCCACCTCCTCAGACGAAAACCTACCGTCTGTGGAGTTTTCTGATCTGGAGGTTCACAGGGAAAATTTTGCCACAGAACAGTTAAAAGACCCCGCCCTAATAAAGGCACGGGAAAACGTAGTGGAAATAGATGGCGAGTTAGTGAACCCAGATAATACCTGCACTTACCCATACTTCAGCGTAGAGAAGGACCTACTGTATCGGGTGGCAAAAAGGGCAGAAGAAACCGTTGAGCAGCTTGTGGTGCCCAAACCTTACAGGAAGTTGGTGTTGGAGTTGGCCCATGGGCACATTCTTGGAGGTCATCTGGGGACAGAGAAAACCCGAGAGAGGGTATTACAGAGATTCTATTGGCCTGGGGTGATGAAGGACATAGAAAATTATTGTTCCTCCTGCCCTGTGTGTCAGAGGTCGGCCCCGATGCCACATTTCCGTAGCCCGCTGGTCCCTCTACCCATCATTGAGGTCCCGTTTGAGAGAATCGCAATGGATTTGGTAGGTCCTATAATCAAGTCCGCTAGGGGGCACCAGTACATATTGGTTATAATGGACTATGCCACCCGTTATCCAGAAGCGATCCCTCTCAGAAATACCTCGGCCAAAACCATAGCCAAAGAGCTATCTCTTGTTTTTAGCCGGGTGGGTATTTGTAAAGAACTGCTTACGGACCAAGGTACACCCTTTATGTCCCGGGTTATGAAAGAGCTGTGTAAATTGTTCAAAGTGACGCAATTGCGTACATCTGTGTATCACCCCCAAACCGATGGGCTGGTTGAAAGATTCAACAAAACCCTAAAACAAATGTTGAAGAAAGTGGTGGATAGAGATGGAAAGGATTGGGACTGTCTACTTCCTTATTTGATGTTTGCTATTAGGGAGGTGCCCCAATCCTCTACGGGATTCTCCCCCTTTGAGTTACTGTATGGGAGACACCCAAGAGGGCTGTTGGATATTGCCAAGGAAACTTGGGAAAGTGCGAGCTCTCCCCACAGGAGTGTGATTGAGCATGTCGCCCTGATGCAAGACCGAATTGCACAGGTAATGCCCATCGTGAAGGAACATTTGGCCCAAGCGCAGTTAGCACAGCAGAGAGTGTACAACCGTGGAGCCAAGACCCGTACCTTTTCCCCGGGGGATAGGATACTGGTACTTGTCCCTACGGTTGAAAGTAAATTCCTTGCCAAATGGCAAGGCCCCTATGAGATAATGGAAAAAGTGAGCGAAGTGAATTACAAGGTCAGACAACCAGGAAGGCGAAAGCCCGAACAGATCTATCACGTTAATCTGTTGAAAGCCTGGAGGGATAGAGAGTCCCTAGTCGCAGACACTTGGTCACCAGCTCAAACTGGTTGCGTGATTCCTGAGGTTGGAATAGCAGCCACCTTGTTACAACCCCAACAACAGGAGGTTAAGGAGTTTGTGCTTCGCAACAAGGAGGTATTCTCTGAGCTGCCGGGACAAACATCTGGGGTAGAGCATGACATCATTACCCCGCCCGGTGAAAGGGTGAAGTTAAAACCCTATCGGATCCCAGAGGCCCGACGGGAGGCAATACGGGAGGAAGTACAGAAAATGCTGAACTTAGGGGTGATAGAGGAGTCCCAAAGTGATTGGTCTAGTCCCATTGTGTTGGTGCCTAAACCGGATGGGAGCTGGCGATTTTGTAACGATTTTCGTCAGTTGAACAAAGTTACAAAATTTGACACCTACCCCATGCTACGTATAGATGAGTTGATCGACCGGCTGGGAACAGCCCGATACATGACGACTCTTGACCTCACAAAAGGGTATTGGCAAATCCCCCTGGCCAAGTCGGCCAAAGAGAAAACCGCATTTGTAACCCCAGACGGGGCGTTCCAATATAAAAGAATGCCGTTCGGGTTACAGAATGCGCCGGCCACATTCCAGCGGAAAATGGACCAGATGCTGAGGCCCCATCGGAAGTATGCTGCGGCTTACCTGGATGACGTAATTGTCCATAGCACAGATTGGGCCTCACATCTGCCAAAAGTGCAAGCAGTCCTGGACTCTGTTCGGGAAGCGGGGTTTACGGCTAACCCCAAGAAGTGTACCATTGGGCAGGAGGAGGCCAAATATCTTGGGTACACCATTGGGAGGGGAGTAATAAAACCCCAACTCAACAAAGTCGAGGCCATCCAGAGTTGGCCACGTCCCAACAGCAAGAAGCAGGTACGAGCCTTTCTGGGAATCGCTGGGTATTATCGGCGATTCATTCCCCACTTTTCTTCTAAGGCTGTGCCCCTAACCAACCTGACGAAGGGGAAAGGGTCGGTCATGATTAAATGGACCCCCGAGGCTGAGGCAGCATTCCAATTCTTGAAACAAGCCTTATGTAGCCAGCCAGTGTTGTACTCACCCGACTTCTCTAAAGACTTTGTCGTACAAAGTGATGCGTCAGATGTGGGGTTAGGAGCAGTATTGTCCCAGGTCTGGAACGGGGAAGAGCACCCAGTCATTTACCTCAGCAGGAAGTTGAAGTCCCATGAGGTAAATTACGCCACCGTTGAAAAGGAGTGTTTAGCGGTGAAGTGGGCTCTAGATTCCCTTCGGTACTACCTGCTAGGTAGGCACTTTGACATGGTTACGGATCACGCTCCGTTAAAGTGGATGGCTCAAAACAAGGAAACAAATAGAAGAGTGAATAGGTGGTTCCTGGCCCTCCAGGAATTCAACTTCACAGTAAAGCATCGCCCTGGCGTTCAAATGGGGAATGTGGATGCTTTGTCTCGAGTACATGAATGCCTGATTGCTGGTGTTCCAACCCCGAGGTTAAAACAAGAGGGGGGGGGGTATGTGACAGCAGGAAGGTAAAGTCACCTGGTTGCATCCAGGGGGGTAGATATATTTCGCCCAGATTCAGGCTTTACGCCGACTTATACAACTAGGTGGAGAGTTGTATAAGCCCAGCTAAGGCTAGTGGGCTCATGGATGACTCATACCTCTAGGGAGAGTGCTGGGCGTCGTACAGACAGGGAGTTGATGAGGCCAGCTGAAGCTTGTCAGCTCATTTAGGCCTCTATAAGAACTCCCAGCTTCATTAGATGTTAGCTCATGCCTGGACCCAGACCTGTGTGGACTGTCTAGGGAGAGTGAACCCCTGTGCGGTGAGAAAAAGCCTGTGTGGCTATTTGCTTGGACATTTAAAACCAGGGACTTAGGGACTAGGACAGCACTAGGCTGATCCCAGTTGTTAGTTAGGAAACCTGTATGTTTACTCAGAGGTCAAGTTGACCAGGATTTATTTTATTTATGTTTCTTTTGCTTTGCTGTGTTTTGTCACTGTAAATAGAAAATAAACCGCACCTTTTTGATTTTGAAAACCACAACCTCCGTTTGCTGGGCCTGTTTTTGTGTGGGGAGCCCATCCCGGGGGTCACACACACCCGCTGCCGAGCTAACCCCCTCACAGGTGGTAAAGCTGCCCATTCCTCTTGGCAAAAAGCGTCCAGTTCCTGTAAATTCTTGGGCTGTCTTGTATGAACGGCACGTTTGAGATCTCCCCAGAGGGGCTCAATGATATTGAGGTCAGGAGACTGAGATGGTCACTCCAGAACCTTCACTTTATTCTGCTGTAGCCAATGACAGGTCCACTTGGCCTTGTTCTTTGGATAATTGTCATGTTGGAATGTCCAAGTACGTCCCGTGTGCAGCTTCCTGGCTGATGAATGCAAATGTTCCTCCAGTATTTTTTGATAACATACTGCATTCATCTTGCCATCAAATTTGTCAAAATTTCCTGTGTCTTTGTAGCTCACACATCCCCAAAACATCAGCGATCCACCTCCGTGTTTCACACATGCTAGTCCATGGAGTCTAGCATTGTCCTCCTTCCAGCCCAAAATTCTTCTTTATGGCTCTGCTGCCACGTTGCCATCTTGGATTAAGACCCATGGCATGTGTGCATACCTCCCAACCTGCACGGATTCTGCGGGACTTACCCGCACTGCCACTTACTTCCCGCATTCCCGCGATCAAGCTAATATTCCCGCACAAGAAGAGAGGAAGAGGAGGCAGCCTGGCAGGACGGGAGAAGAAGGAGGTAGGAAGATTTCACTCTGCGTCCCCCTGTTATAACTGCACTGTTGGGTGATCGGCGGAAGACCGCGACCCCCCCCTGCAAATCCTCACGAATGTAACGGTAAAAACACCTTCTATTTCTGTCCCGCGATTGAAAGATTTACCCTCTATTCATGTTCTGGTGGCAATTCAAAATTTTGCATTTACCCTTACTTTCAATTCTGGTGAAACTGGTGTTCAGTTATGTCGTGTACACAAGATCGGTTTTACCGATGAAAACAGTCCGATGGACTTTTCTCATTGGACAAACCGATCGTGTATGGGCCTTATCGGTCTTTTTTCCATCAGTGAGAAAAAATAGAACATGTTTTAAATTTATCCGATGGGAAAAAAAACAATAGCAAATTCCGATCGTCTGTGTGGAACTACATCGGGCAAAAGACCCACGCATGCTCAGAATCAAGTCGACGCATGTTTAGAAGCATTGAACTTAATTTTTCTCGGCTTTTCGGAGTGTTTTACGTCACGGCGTTTGGGACGGTCGGATTTTTGACTGATGGTGTGTAGGCAAGACTGATGGAAGTCAGCTTCATCGGTTTTCCGATGGAACAATCCATAGGAAATCCGATCGTGTGTACAGGGCTTAAATCTGCCTATCAGGGACACAGCAAAAAAAAAACTGACAGGTGTTCCTACTCCTCGCCACATTTTTAATCACTTGCTACAGGACGTTCGTTCTGTGCAGAATCACATATATATGTAAATCTGTACTTCCGGGTAGGAGGCACGCTCCACTGGGGTGCTGCTTCTGCTGTAATTAGTCACAGCAGAAGCCGGTCAGCAGGTGCCAGCCAATGGATGTCCTCTGGCACCTGTTAATCGTCAAGGAGAAACACAGCAAGGAGCTCTGCCTATATAAACAAGGTAGAGTTCTGTCCTGTCAGCAGGGATGTGCTGGATTTTGTTTGCCTGGAAAGCAGGGAATAAAATCCAGCACATCCCTTAGTAAAAGCACCACACACTGTACACACAAAAACACTGGCTAGGCACACAGTTAACTCTTTGATCAACCTAGATGTTTAAACCCTTCCCAGCCAGTGTCATTAGTTCCGTGACCGTGCATATTTTTAGCACTGATCGCTGTATTAGTGTCACCGGTTCCCACTATGTTTCAAAAGTGTGGGATCACTGATCGCCGCCATTACTAGTATAAAAAAAAAAAAAAAGTTTGTAGACACTATAACTTTTGCGCAAACCAATCAATATATGCTTAATTGCTTATTGAGATTTTAATTTACCAAAAACATGTAGAATACATATACATATATATTGGCCTAAATTAATAAAGACATTTGTTTTTTTGTGTTTTATAGCAAAAAGTAAAAAATATTGTTGTTTTTTTTTTGTTTATAGCGCAAAATATAAAAAACCCAGGGGTTTTTGAATACCACCAAAAGAAAGCTCTATTTGTGGGAAGAAAATTACATACATTTTAATTGGGTACATCGTTGCATGTCCGCACAAATGTCAGTTAAAATAACGCAGTGCTTTTTTCGCAAAAAATTGCCTGGTCATGAAGCAGAGTACATTGGCCTAAATTAATAAAAAAAAAAATTAGTGGATGTGTTTTATAGCAGAAAGTAAAAAATATTGTTTTTTTTTTTTGTTTATAGCGCAAAATATATAAAAAATAAAAAACAGTGTTTTTTTAAATACCACCAAAAGAAAGCTCTATTTGTGGGAAGAAAATTACATAAACTTTTATTTGGATACATCATTGCATGACCGCGCAAATGTCAGTTAAAATAACGCAGTGCTGCAAAAAATGGCCTGGTCACGAAGGGGGGTAAATCTTCTGGAGGTCAAGTGGGTAAAAAGCTTGCTTTGTATTTAATTTTGCTACAAACGCAGTTAAAATTCATAAATGTAGAATGTCTTAGCTGCCAAAAATTCTGTTCATCCAATATTAGGATTGACATGCTCCTGCCAGACAACACATCCAAGTACAGTTAAAGAAGAGCCATGGTCTATGAAGCGGAGGTCCGCCTAAAAAAAATATATTAAAAGCCAGCAGCTACAAATACTGCAGCTGCTGACTTTTAATAAATGGACACTTACCTGTCCAGGGTGCCCACGATGTCGGCAGCCGAAGCCGATCTATCGCTTGGCTCTCGGCTGCCCCCGCCGCCATTCTCGGTGAGGGAATCAGGAAGTGAAGCGCTGCGGCTTCAATTCCCGGTTCCCTACTGCGCATGCGCGAGTAGCGTGGCGCATCCTCACTGGTCCCCGCTATCTTCTGGGACCTGTGTGTTTCCCACACGACAGCGGGGGGGGGGGGGACGGGAAGGGGTGTAGCTCCCGCGGGAGTCTATGCCTGGAAGTAAGTGCAAATACCTGTCTTATACAGGTATCTTCACCCCCTTCCCCCTGAAAGGTGCCAAATGTGACACCGGATGGGGGGGGGGGGGGGGGGTTTCGAAAAGCGGAGGTTCCATTTTTGTGTGATACAAGTGCAAGTAATAATCTTAAAGCGGGATTCCACCCGCAATTTTTTTTTTAAAAAGTCAGCAGCTTCTAACACTAGCTGCTGACTTTTAATAAGGACACTTAACTGTCCTCCTCGCCCGCGATTTCAGGCCCCCGACGGCGATCGCTCGGTCCTGGCAGGTCCCGGCGCCTCCATCCTGACTAAGGGAAACAGGCAGTGAAGCCTTACGGCTTCACTGCCCGTTTCCTACTGCGCATGCGCGACTCGCAGGGCGCTTTGTGAATGGGCGGTTGCTCTCTGGGATTACACAGAGTTCCCAGAAGGCAGCGTGCCCAATTCACAGGAAGAGGAAGCGGAAGGAGACTCACCGAGGCAAAGGAAGAGGCAGATTAGGGACTTCCGCATAGCAACGGGTATTTTGGGTGAGTATAAAAAAAAAAATGTTTCTATTAATTTTTTTCTATTTTTTTTAATGATTTTTAGTGCAAAATTTTTTTCTGGGTGGACCTCCGCTTTAAAGTAAATATTCTTATCAGTTTGTCTTATTGTTTTCTAAACTTTGTTTCTAAGTATTCTTTAATTAAATATATGCACACGGGGGTGGCCATGTTTGCTCATTACATATAAAGGTTTTTCTTTCTTTTATCTAACCTCAAGTCTCTCTGATTGATAACAATGAGTTCTTTGCAGTCTGTAATGACAAATGCTATGCTCCTGGTAGCCTAGGGCCATGTGATCATATACCTAGGTTTAAGGTCACGTGAAGGAGAGCAGACACAGTGGTCTTCTACCAATAGCAAGAGAGTTTTCTATTACATAAAAACACATTTTTGATGAAGTGTGCTTATTGACCTTATTTTACCCACTTGACTTCCATAAGGTTTTACCCCCTTCATGACCAGGGCATTTTTTGCTATTTGACACTGTGCTACTTTAACCGCTTCTGGATCCGCACATTTACTGCGGCAAGGCGGCCCAGTTGCACGAAAAAACGTACCTGTACGTACCTGTACGTTGTTTCCTCTTCTGGGTCTGGGGCGCGCCGGCGACCTGCTTCCGCTGTGATTGGACACAGCAGGAGCCAATCAGCGGGTCCGGCAGCCGCGTCGATGGCCGCCAGGACACGCAGATCGTTCACTGGAGAGGCAGAACGGCGGCCTGCCTATGTAAACAAGGCAGACCGCCGTTCTGTCAGAGAAGGAGAGAGAGATCTTGTGTTCCTGCTAATCAGGAACACAGATCTCTCTCTCCCACCAGTGTACCCGTCCCCCACACAGTTAGAAATCACTCCCTAGGAGCACACTTAATGCCCCATACACACGATCATTTTTCATGCCATTAAAAATGCCATTAAAAAAAATGGGCATTAAAAATGATCGTGTGTATGCTCCAGAGCATTTTTAACGACGTGAAAAACGGCCATTAAAAATTTCGAACATGCTCTCTTTTTTCACGTCGTTTTTCATGTCTTTTTTTTAACGACGTGAAAAACGATAGTGTGTATGCTTTAACGATGTGAAAAAAAACGCGCATGCTCAGAATCAAGTATGAGACGGGAGCGCTCGTTCTCGTAAAACTAGCGTTCGTAATGGAGATACGTCACGCAGTAACGGACTGAAAAACACAAGACTGAAAAGAGCGAATCGTCTCTCAACAAACTTTACTAACATGAAGGGTGGCGCCATTCGAACGGAACTTCCCCTTTATAGTGCCGTCGTACGTGCTGTACGTCACTGCGCTTTGCTTGAACATTTTTTAAAATGATGGTGTGTACGCAAGACAGGCTTGAGAGGAAACAAGAAAAAAAATGACAAGAAAAACGTCAGTTTTAAAAATGACATTAAAAATGATCGTGTGTATGGGGCATAACCCTTTGATCGCCCCTGATGTTAAAGCAGAAGTAAAACCATCCATAAAACAGTTTCATTTCCGGCATGTGTCATTGGTTGTGCTCTCAACCAAACTGTCAAGCCATCCAATGGCTGGTGTCATAACTGATCACATGTGCAGCATCATGGCAGTTGTATATTAAACAAAGGCAAAGATGGCAGCTTCCTTGGCTGAAAACAATAGGGTTTTTTTCCCCTGCCAGTGTCATTTATACAGTGACAGTGCATTTTTTTTAGCACTGATCACTGTATTGTACACTGCTTCTGGTAAACAGACATTTATGAGCAGTTGGGCGTTTTTTTTTCAGCTGCCCCCGAACTGTCCTCTATGTTATCTTATCAGTACATGTAAACAGGGTCGTTTATAGTAGTTTCTAAGCAGTTGAGTTTAGAAGCATTTTTTGGAATGCAGGATGGATGCTCAGAGGCATTTGAAACGCCAAACGCCTGTAAGCCATGTAAACGTGTAGCCAGGCGTTTTTAATTTTTGACTATTTGAAATCATAAAACGCTTCTAAACGCAAAACGCAGCATGTAAACGCGGCAAAACTGAAGTTTTTAAACATCGGTTACTATCTGTCAAGCTCAATCGTTCAGGAGAAGTTGTAAAACGTCCCGTGTACATTAAGCCTAAAGCCCTGTACACACGATCGGATTTCCTATGGATTCTACTCCGATGGATTTTTCCATCGGAAATCCGATGAAACTGACTTCCATCAGTCTTGCCCACACACCATCAGTCAAAAATCCGGCCGTCCCAAACGCCGTGACGTAAAACACACCGGCAAGCTGAGAAAAATTAAGTTCAATGCTTCCGAGCATGCGTCGACTTGATTCTGAGCATGCGTGGGTTTTTTATCCGATGGAGTTCCACACAGACGATCAAAATTTGCTATCGTTTTTTTTCCCAACGGATAAATTTAAAACATGTTCTATTTTTTCTCACCGATGGAAAAAAGACTGATGGGGCCCATACACGATCGGTTTGTCAGATGAAAAAAGTCCATCGGACTCTTTTCATCTGTAAAACCGATCGTGCATAAGTGTCACCGGTCCCCAAAAAGTGTCACTTGGTGTCCAATTTGTCTGCCAGAATGTCGCAGTCCCGCTAAAAATCGCTAATCTACGCCATTACTAGTAAATATAAAAATAAAAATGGCATAAAAATATCCTATAG
This sequence comes from Rana muscosa, assembly GCA_029206835.1. NCBI lineage: Eukaryota > Metazoa > Chordata > Amphibia > Anura > Ranidae > Rana > Rana muscosa. Next base: position 63,011,824 of record CM055128.1, read on the forward strand.
TTTGTAGACGCGATAACTTTTGCGCAAACCAATCAATATGCGCTTATTGGGATTTTGTTTTTTACCAATAGCATGTAACAGAATACATATTGGCCTAAACTGATGAAGAAATTCGTTGTTTTTTTTACTGGATATGTTTTATAGCAGGAAGTAAAAAAGATAAATATGTTTTTTTTAAATTGTCAGTTTTTTTTTTGCTTATAGCGCAAAAAAATAAAAAACACAGAGGTGATCAAATACCACCAAAAGAAATCTCTATTTGTGGGGAAAATAGGACACACATTCTTTTTGGGTACAACGTCGCACGACCGCGCAATTGTCAGTTAAAGTAACGCAGTGGCGTATCGCAAAGAATGACCTGGTCATGAAGGGGGGATAAATCTTCCGGGGCTGAAGTGGTTAACTGCCAATTGCGTGGTCAGCACTGAAATGAATATAATTGGCTAGCTTTATGCTTAGTCAATGTCTGATGTAATCTCATTATATCACTTTTCAAACCTGCTTAAATTAAAGTGAATGTCTCCTGAGAGAAACATGGAGTTTGCCCAAGCTAACATCTCGTGCCAAATGTCTGTTACATGCTGATCTTTTTGCTCCAAGAAGAATATAGAGCAGGGGTCTCAAACTGACGGTCCTCCAGCTGTTGCAGAACTACAAGTCCCATCAAGCCTCTGCCTGTGGGAGTCATACTTGTAACTGTCAGCCTTGCAATGCCTCATGGGACTTGTAGTTTTGCAACAGCTGGAGGGCCGCCAGTTTGAGACCCCTGATATAGAGGTTTAGGTAACATAAGAAACCAGCAAGACAGTTTTCTTAGCAAGGTATAAAGACTTTATGCTGCCATAGGCACCCAGGCACCCGAATGACGACACACTTTTTTTTTAAGATCTTGCCCTTGTGTCATGTTTCTTCTTTATATCCATGGCTACTTTTTCAGTTCTTCAGACTACCAAACAAGAGGAAAGAAAAAAATGTTTTTCTGAACTACAAAGAGTCTTCTGACTCCTCTAAGAATCCGCTGCGCCCCCTTCTCCCCTACAGGTCTCTTCCTGAATTTAGCCCCAAATGTCCAAAAAATTGTCTCACAGTATAAAGATTTACAGAAGTGGTGATAAACTTCCTTGCTGTAGGGGCCTCAAGTGCAGCCCCTGACATCCCCACAGGGCCACACAAAATATTTAAAGTGATACTAAACTCACACTGTTTAACCACTTCAGCTCCGCAAGGTTTTACCCCGTTCCTGACCCGCCCATTTTTTTGCGAAACGGCACTGCTTTGCTTTAACTGATAATTGCGGGGTCGTGCGACGTCGTACCCAAATAAAATTGATGTCCCTTTTTCCCACAAATAGAGCTTTCTTTTGATGGCATTAGATCACCTTTGCGTTTTTTTTTTTTTTTTTTGCGCTACAAACAAAAAAAGACTGATGCCGCGTACACACGACCGTTTTTCATGACGAGAAAAATGACATTTTTTAATTTGGTCATTAAAAACTATCGTGTGTGGGCTCCAGAGCATTTTTCACGACGTGAAAAATGGCCATTAAAAATTTGGAACATGCTCTAATTTTTCTCGTCGTTTTTCACGTCGTCGTTTTTCTCGTCATGAAAAATGTCCGTGTGTAGGCTTTAACGACGTGAAAAAAAACGCGCATGCTCAGAAGCAAGTGATGAGACGGGAGCGCTCGTTCTGGTAAAACTAGCGTTCGTAATGGAGATGGCACATTCGTCACGCTGTAACGGACTGAAAAGCACGAGGCTGAAAAGCGCCAATCGTCTCTCACCAAACTTTACTAACACAAGGATCAGCAAAAGCAGCCCAAAGGGTGGCGCCATCCAAATGGAACTTCCCCTTTATAGTGCCGTCGTACATTTCCGTACCTCACCGCGCTTTGCTCGAGCATTTTTTTTCATGATCGTGTGTAGGCAAGGCAGGCTTGAGAAGAATCACGTTGAGAATTTTGAAAACAAAATATATATGTTTTTTACTTTCTGCTATAAAACATATCCACTAAAAAAAATGTAAAAAATCGAATTTCTTCATAAATTTAGGCCAATATGTATTCTGCTACATATTTTTGGTAAAAAATATCCCAATAAGCGTATTTTAATTGGTTTGCGCAAAAGTTATAGCATCTATAAACTATTGGATAGTTTTAGAGACTTTTTATTTTTTTGAATACATTTTACTAGTAATGGGAGCAATCAGCGATTTTTAGCGGGACTGCGACATTGCAGCGGACAAATCTGAGACTAAGCAACCCTTTTTGGGGATCAGTGACACCATTACAGTGATCAGTGCTAAAAAAAATAAAAAAATGCACTGTCACTGTATAAATGACAATGGCAAGGAAGGGGTTAACATCAGGGGCATAAATGTGTTCCCTATATGTGCTTTCCAACTGTAGGGGGAGTGCTTTGACTAAAGGAAAACAGAGACCCGTGTTTCTGCCTAGCAGAAACACGAGATCTCGATTTTCCTCTCTGGTAGAACAGCAGTCTGCCTTGTTTACATAGGCAGACCGCCATTCTGCCTCTCTACGAAGGATCGCCGGACCTACTGATTGGCTCCCACTGTGTCCAATCACAGCAGGAGCGGGGACCTGGCGGCAGGCGCGTGCCCTAGAGCCAAAGAAGATGATCACGTACAGGTACGTACGGATTCAATGTTTTTTTAATATAAAAAAAATCTAAGCCCCTATTTCCTAATCGATATACAGCTGTCGCATGACCCAGCTCTTTCCCAGCCTTTCTGCAGGGAAACATAAGCAGCTAGTCACATGTTAAAAAAAATTAAAAATTCAGAGTAAAAGTAAATAACTAAAATCAGTAAACTGTTTTAAATTATCGATACATCAAATCTTTATTATTTTGTGGAAATAACATGGTGTGGGCGGATTTCTGCCAGTCACAGGCTGTGTCACTCCCCCTTCTGCTTGTGTCTTAGAATAACAGGGAGGTGAAGCCACCATTAATCTACATAAAATACTGTATCCTGCCCCCATTGTGTTTAGCTGGTTAGTGGGCATGCAGGAGGAGGGAGGGGGGTGGGCTGTCATTTACCACTGTGTATACGCCCACGTGTGTGACTATAGTCACATGGGTTGCTCAGATAGGGAGCATAGAAAAACATTGAAAACTGAGCATGTGCAGAGTTGCCACCACAGCTGCAAAATCTCTAGCTGAATTGGAGACATAAACAGAAGGTGGAGATAGAGAGCAGGTTTTTTACAGAATACAGAAAAGGAATCTCATAGTGACTGAGTGAGTATGAACAGCATGTAATACACCATTTATTGATATATTTGTATAATTTGGGTTTAGTGACACTTTAATGTAATGCTACAGAAAGCAGTCGGTGACTGGACATACTACAAGGGTCCTTTCACACGGGGCGGATCAGTCATGATCCGCCCCGTGAAGCTCCGCTTGCTCAGCGGGGATCGCTCCGTTGATCCCCGCTGTGCCGACGGATGACTGGGCGGTCCCCGCACACTGTGCAGGGACCGCCCTGTCAGAGCGCCGCTCTCCCCTATGGGGAATCGGATGACGACGGACCGTAGAGTCCGTTGTCATCCGATCCGCTCCGCCGACGGAAGGAAAAATAGGGTTTTCCTCCGTCACACTTTGGCGGAGCGGAGCGGATGTCAGCGGACATGTCTCCGCTGACATCCGTGCCTCCATAGGGGTACATGGAGGATCCGTTTCAGGTCCGCCTAAAAAACTGACAGGCGGACCTGAACGGACCTCCGTGTGAAAGAGCCCCAATAGATGTTTAGAGATGTCTGGTTTGCTGCAACAGGTGGTCAAAGGCTGCAGACATGGTTAGAGATTGGGTACATTCATCAGAGACTGCTAGAACTCACTACCATTAAGTCCCATTACAATTCACAACACCATACGGCCACCTTAAAAAAATTACTGTCATCACAATTGATGTTCCTCTCAGCAAGATCCATTATAAAATTATAAAGAAAAAATATGAATTAATGAATATTTTCTTTCACTGTCCCTGAGCAAGCATCCAGGCAAGGAAAACACTGACTACTGGCTGTTGGGGCCCCAGGGCCACAGAATAATGGGCATATTTATAAAAAAAAATCGATGAGCTATTTATCTTGTGTAATAGCATGTGCATTCATTCTGTGTGAATGCTTCTCTCCAGGTTGGATGTTCCTCATTTATGAGAATAGCGTGAATAAGGAATACACTGCATTATGGTCACTAGATAGAGCCAGCAAGATAAATACCGTGTTTATCGGCGCATAACACGCACTTTTCACCCCTTAAAACCAGGAGGAAATCGCGTGTGCGTGTTATAAGCCGATATAGGACCTCGGAGGGGAAGGAGGGAACAAGCGCTGCCGAAATAGACAGAGCCGCGATCTCCTGTGTACTCAGCTCGGCTTGCAGTCACGCCCAGTCTCGTCTCCTAGCATTGACGTTCCGGCATTGGACCAGTGTTATGTCCATCATAGGAGCCGGGCCAAGGGCGGGACTGGGCGTGACTGCGAGCCGAACCGAGTTTACAGGAGATCCGGCTCTGTCTATTTCGGCAATAACAAGGCTGCAGATGGGCACTGATCAAGCTGCAATGATGGGCAAGGCTGCAGATGGGCACTGATCAGGCTGCAATGATGGGCAATGGCGAGGCTGCAGATTTGCACTGATCAGGCTGCAATGATGGGCAATGGCGAGGCTGCAGATTTGCACTGATCAGGCTGCAATGATGGGCAAGGCTGCAGATGGGCACTGATCAGGCTGCAATGATGGGCAATGGCGAGGCTGCAGATTTGCACTGATCAGGCTGCAATGATGGGCAATGGCGAGGCTGCAGATTTGCACTGATCAGGCTGCAATGATGGGCAAGGCTGCAGATGGGCACTGATCAGGGTGCAATGATGGGCAATGGCGAGGCTGCAGATTTGTACTGATCAGGCTGCAATGATGGGCTATGGCGAGGCTGCAGATGGGCACTGATAAGGCTGCAATGATGGGCAATGGCGAGGCTACAGATGGGCACTGATCAGACTGCAATGATGGGCAAGGCTGCAGATGGACACTGATCAAGCTGCAATGATGGGCAAGGCTGCAGATGGGCACTGATCAGGCTGCAATGATGGGCAATGGTAAGGCTGCAGATTTGCACTGATCAGACTGCAATGATGGGCTATGGCAAGGCTGCAGATGGGCACTGATAAGGCTGCCTTGATGGGCACTGACCCTTACTTTGCTTCAAAATTCTTTATTTAAAATGTACATTTTTTTCCTGAAACTTCCCTCATAAAATTAAGGTGCGTGTTATACGCCGATAAATACGGTACTTACTAATATTGTCTGGTTTATCCAGCGGCCATTATGTTGTATTTTCCTGATTCACACTATTTCTGTGAATGATAAATATAACATCAAATAGTAAATCACACATAAAAACCACACTCTTGTGATAATTTTATTAAAAGTGAAAAGGAAAGTTCATCAAAGTTCATAAGAAGCAACAGTGAATCATCTTCCATGTAAAAGACTCCAAACGTGTGACCGAAATCCTGGTGCTACAAGCCAATATCAGTAATTCACCGCTGCTCAAGATGTACTCTCACCTTAATATTTTAACCCTTTGTAGGTCAAATAGCGTTCATCAAGGTCACCCAAGATCACTTCCAACACTTTTCATCCACAGTTTGGTACTGTTTCTTTAAGACTTGAAGGTAATGAACTTATGCACTGTAGGCACTCATATGAGACCCACCATGGTGTAGTAATTCAAATGATGAACCAATTTTATTACTAAATAAAGTACACACATTTAAAAAAAATAGTAAAGGCATTCAATAAACAGTTCCAGGTACAGTACATGTTGGCAGGTGCAGTCTACTTTCTCCACTGCAGGTGGCGCTCATCCTCAGCGGCCTTGTAGTTGAGAGTAGTAGTTGTAGTAAAGAGGAAGTCAAGAGGAACATAGTTCTTCTATGGTTTCCTGGGTCACTGTGAAAGCTATCCGGTCGGATGCTGCCGCCCCATGTGACTCTGGCAGCCATCTTGGGTCATGCAGAGCCTATTTAAAACCCTGGCTCCCAGACCTGGCACGCTTTATGCAAGTGGGTAGAGAAGGGAAAGGTACCCCGTCTGTTAGGGACAGTACTAGCAGTAGGGAAAGGTTCCTGGTGAGGAGGGAAAGCGTAGGGTTTGCAACTCCTTTGGATATCTACCTGCTTGAGCACAAGATGGCCAGGCCGCATTCTGCCATCTTAATAGATGCTGTCAGTCCGGTTCAAACCTGCTCTCTTCACGTTGCTGGAGTATGGGGCAGTCTCCCCACCGGGTTTGTTTTGAACTGTTGTTACATCACTTCAATACAAGATCTCTATTTGCACCTGACTGTGTAAATTATTCAATTATTGCCACCCCACTGAACCCCACCTACACTTGTGATCGCGCCTTACTTCTGGTATCGGTTCTTATGTTCCACCAAGCTCCAGCCTAACGTGTTGCGCCACTTTTGGCAGTGCTACACTATTTGATGTTATAACATTTTATTTCAATGTGGGAACAAGCTATAAGTAGTAGAAGAAGCTATATATTTGGTCTAATGTGTATTGATTTATTTACTAGCAGCGCACTGGTATTTTATTTATTTTTTTACACTATCAGTATCAATGAAGAATATGCGATCTGGAGGGAAACTATCGTAGTAACATTCTATTTTTCTGGCATTTGCTCAGAATGGATATATATCGAAGGACAAATAGCTTTGCAATTTTTTTATATAAATGAATCTCTTAGGCTACTTTCACACTGGGTGCTGGGGGGCGTCGGCGGTAAAGCTAAAAACAGCTTTACCGTTGTTTTTGCGGTGCTATTCGGCCACTAGCGGGGTGCTTTTAACCCCCGCTAGAGGCCGAAAAAGGGTTAAAACCGCCGGCAAAGCGTTCGGCGGTGCTGCCCATTGATTTCAATAGGCAGAGGTGCTTTAGGAGCGGTGTATACACCGCTCCTACAGCGCCTCAAAGATGTGGCTAGCGGGACTTTTTTTACCGTCCTGCCAGCGAACCGCTTCAGTGTGAAAGCCCTCGGGCTTTCACATTGGAGTGAAAGAAGAGGCTCTTTCAAGGCGCTATTTTTAGTGCTATAGCGCCTGCAAAGCGCCTCAGTGTGAACGTAGCCTTAGGGCCCTTTCACACGGTCCGTGTGCGGGCTCCGCTTTGCTCAGAGGAGATGGCTCCGTCAATCCCCGCTGAGCAGGCAGATGACAGGTCTGTCTCCGCACACTGTGCAGGGACCGACCTGTCAGAGCGCCGCTCTCCCCTATGGGGGATCGGATGACGACGGACCATAGACGGATGGAAAATAGGGTTTTCCTCCGTAACACTTTGGCGGATCGGAGCGGGTCGGATGTCAGCGGACATGTCACCGCTGACATCCGTGGCTCCGTAGAGGTGCACGGAGCATCCGTTCAGGTCCGCCTAAAAAACTGACAGGCGGACCTGAACGGTCTGTCCGTGTGAAAGGGGCCTTAGTATTAAAGGGCTGCCAGTTTTGCACCTGGAGCTTAGAGGCTTGGTGCTGCCCTGTCTTACCCGGCCACCCTGGGCACCAGCCCCCAAGTGACCACTTCACTCTCCCAATCAACATTAATTTCATTCCTTGTGCTGCTAGCCTTAGAAAAAAGATAGTAAAGTATATCATATTTACTTGTTTTCAACTTTTTTTTTACATTTCTTAAGTTACTTCCTGGTTTCTTGCCTAGGCAAATGATGTCATACATCCAAGGAGTCTTCAGGAGGAGAAGAGAGGAGGAGGGGCTCTCTCAACTAAGTACACTTTCTCCTGCCTGCATGCTTGAGCTAAGGGCAGATGGATTCCAGGAAGTAAATTCTACATGAATCACCTGGCCTTACTCAAGATGGCCACGGCCAAAAATGCTGGTGGGGGGAGGGGGGGGGGGTTGTGTTTTTCAAAGTAATTTCTCAACAAAATAAAGCATGGATGATTTAAATATTACAATTTATTAAATAGTGGTTTTGGTTTGTGGTGCTCAGATGCAGTAAAGACCCACTTTAAGTTAATTAGCCCCAGTGATTATTATTATTAGTACTATACAGGATTTATATAGTGCCAACAGTTTGCGCAGCGCGTTACAACATGAGGGCAGACAGTACAGGAGGAATCAGAGGGCCCTGCTCGTTAGAGCTGTGATTCCACTTGCCAGCAGCCAGGCAGAACCAAAACATTTGTTTTGGCTATTGGCGAACTTTAACCATTTGCTGAACACCCTATAGCAGTTTTACTGCTACAGTGCGGCCGCTGTGCGCAGGGTCATGTATATATACGTGATCCTGCACTTCTGGGTAGGGAGCGTGAATGCGCGCCGCCGGCGGCTAGCTCCCACTTTGACTACACACAGCGGGAGCCGATCAGCGGGTACCACAGACTTGATGTCCACCAGCACCCGATCATCAGCCACAGAGACAGAACTGCAATCCGCCTATGTAAACAAGGCACATTGCCGTTCTGACAGGAGGGAAGGCATAAATTCTGTGTCTCTGCAAATCAGGGACTAGGATCCGTGCCTTCCCCTAGTAAAAGCATCTCCCACAGTTTAGAAAAACACTGGCTAGGCACACAGTTAACCCTTTGATTGCCCCTGATGTTAACCCCTTCCCAGCCAGTGTCATTAGTACAGCGACAGTGCATATTTTTAGCACTGATCACTGTATTAGTGTCACTGATACCCACAAAGTGTCAAAAGTGTCAGTTGAGGCTAGTTTACACTTGCTTCAAAACATGGCTTCAGATATGCTTTGTTAAAGCTCTCTGATTGCTAGTCAAAGCCCCTGTAACAAAATAAAATGATTAGCTTACAGTCCTGTTTACACCTTGCTTTTGCCTGGTGCTTCGATGAGGCTTTGGTGGGGCTTTGGTGAGGCTTCGTGGGGTTTCAAGCTAGCTTTGCCATAGACTAGGGTGACCAGACATCCCGGTTTCCGGGGACAGTCCCCGGATTGAGGACACTGTCCCCGGACCAAGTCTGTTCCCAGTTTTGTCCCCGGATTGGATTTGAACAGGGGCCCAAGCAATTTCAAAGACAGTCAGTGCAGAATAAAAATAAAATAAAATTTTGAACTACACCCCCCCCCCCGCTCCGCCGCACCTACTAGCTTAGAGGGGTGTATTTTTTTCCATTATCTGTGCCCCTTTCTGATGATCATGTGCTGGTCGGAGCGGAGGGAATATTTCTTCAGTTTCGGGTGCATGTCCATTCAGCTCCGCTCACATGTTCTTCTGCCTTGGCTCAAGTCCTGGCCAACCGACTGCCTGCTTATCTCTTGGCCTTCCCTGGCGGAGTGATCTTCCTCCGCTCCCCACCCAGTAGTAGCCGGGGCATGGAGGGTGAGACTTGACTGGCTGTGAGGCAGACGGCGGCGGCGACGACGGGCAGAGAGTCGCTAATTGCTGGACTAGTTACTGGACTAGTAAAAAAAAAATATGTCCCCGGATTTCATTCTAAAAATCTGGTCACCTTACCATAAACTTATATGGAGGCTTTGAAGACACTTTGAAGCACCAATAAAGTTACATGGGGTAACATTTTTGAAGCAAAGCCAAAGAAAAGCAAAAACAAGGTGTAAACAGGCCTGTAAGCTAACCATTTTATTTAGTGACAGGAGCTTTGAGTAGCGTTCAGAGAGCTTTACCAAAGCCTGTCCGAAGCCATGTTTTGAAGCAAGTGTAAACTAGCCGTTAATGTGTGTTGAAGCCAAAGTGTAAATGAGCTCTTAGGGTCAGAATGTCCACCGCAATATCGCAGTCCCGCTATAAGTCGCTGATCGCCGCCATTCCTAGTAAAAAATAAATAGATACATAAAAATATCCCATAGTTTGTAGATGCTAACAAATCAATATACGCTTAAGGGGAATTTTTTTTACCAAAAATGTGTAGCAGAAAACATAATGGCCTAAGTTGATGAAGAAATTAGTTTTTTTCAATTTTTTATTAGATATGTATTTGAAGTAGAAAGTAAAAAATATATATATATTTTTTTCAAATTGTCGGTCTTTTTTTTTGTTTATAGCACACAAAAATTAAAAACCTCTCAAATACCAGCAAAAGAAAGCTCTATTTGTGTAAAAAAAAAGGACATAAATTATATTTGGGTACAGCGTCGCACAGCCACACAATTGTCAGTTAAAGTAATGCAGTGCTGTATCTCCAGACAGGGCCTGATCATGAAGGGGGGTAAATCTTCCGTGGTTAAAAAAGATATTTACATACTAAACTCTTAGGCCCCTTTCACACTGAGGCGCTTTGCAGACGCTATTGCGCTAAAAATAGCGCCTGCAATGCGCCCTGAAAAAGCCACTCCTTTGTATCCAGTGTGAAAGCCTGAGGGCTTTCACACTGGAGCGGTGCGCTGGCAGGAGGGTAAAAAAACTCCTGCAAGCCGCATCTTTAAGGCCACTTTCACACTGGCACGTTTTTCAGGTGGTTTAGTGCTAATATTAGCGCTGTTATACCGCCTGAAAAATCGTGCCCTGTATTCTTCAATGTGAAAGTCCGAAGGCTTTCACACTGAAGCGGTGCGCTAGCAGGACCGCTCCAAAAGTCCTGCTAGCCGCATCTTTACAGCGGTGAAGGAGCGGTGTGTTCACCGCTCCTTTACCGCGGCTGCCCATTGAAATCAATGGGACACCGCGGTAATACCGCCCGCAAACCGCGGCAATAGCCGCGGTTTGCGGGCGGTATTAACCCTTTTTTTAAATTCACCCCGCTAGCGGCCGCATACCGCGGTGATAACGACGGTATAGCGGCGCTGAAAATCGCGCCGCTATACCGCCATACTGCACCTGCCCGCCCCAGTGTGAAAGGGGCCTAAGGCGCGATAGGAGCGGTAAAAATACCGCTCCTATAGTGCCCCTGCCCATTGAAATCAATGGGGTAGTGCCTCCAAAACGCCCGCAAAACGCAGCAAAGAGATGTTATTGCAGGCGTTTTTAACCCTTTTTCGGCCGCTAGCGGGGGTTAAAATCACCCCGCTAGTGCCCGCAAATCGCAGCAAAAACAACGGTATAGCGGCGCTAAAAATAGCGGCGCTATACCGCCAGCGCATCCAGTGCTTCAGTGTGAAAGTAGCCTTAAGCCTGGTACACACGATCAGATTTTCATCGGACAAAGCGTAGGACTTCTGTCCAAAGGGCGTTGGCCAGGAACTTGTCTTGCATACAAACAGCAAAGAATTGTCGGCCAACCAACACGAAACTACGTCATTTTTCAGCTCTTTAGCGCCACCCTTTGGGCCTCTTCTGCTAATGTCGTGTTATGGTGAGCATTGCTTCCGAGCATGCGTGTTTGTACTTTGGAGTTTTTTCCGATAATGCGACAACACACATTTGTTGGCGGACAATTTTAAAGCATTCTATCCCACATTTGTTGGCGGAAAACCCCGACAGCAATTGTCCGATGGAGCATACAAACGGTCGGTTTTTCTGACAACAGCCTGCCATCACACAATTCCTGTTGGATAATCCAAGTATGAGGCTTAAACGGCGAGATTTTGCCAGGCTGGATGTTGCGCCCTACCAAGCATTGCAGGAACAGAAATATCTATGCTAGGTTATGTAACAACTAGAAATGCGTTTTATACACTGTCTGAGCCGCTGTGTTTTTTACTTCTATGCCTGTTTATTTCATGCCTTGTTCATCCTCTGCTGCTCTAGTATTGAGCCGTGTCACTGCAGGAAGTCACATCAGCGCTCGCTCTCTGTCTTTCCTGCTTTGGTTTCAGTTGACGTCTCTGGCTGTGTTAACCGCACAGGAAGCTCCCCATAGCTGAATGATCAGAGATGAAACCTCCTGTGCTATCAATTAGGCCATGTGGTGCTGAAGCAATGTATCAGCGCCTATTACTTTGTAATAAATTGTGTCGCTAACCGGAACACAAATTACCGTGTAATTCCGTCTTGGTAATAGAAACATTTCTGGGAAGCCTCCCGTAGCTATCATGACCCATGTATAGAAGTCTGATTTCATTAAATTTTTTCTCTTTAGTTTTGGATAGGAAGGGGTTAAAAACCCTGATCAGGGTATTTTTTTACAGTCTGTGTCCTGCAGGGGAGATTTTCCTTCATTTCTTGTCTTGAAGATGCAACAGAAAAGCCTCTTTCATGTTAGTGGCTGGGGGGGGGCAGTAAAAACAGGCATTGTTAGACCCCCCAACCACCCACCTAAATTATAAATAACAATTGGAGGAGGCTGAATTGACTTGTCAAACTCAGCCATTGTGATCTATGGGGCTGCACTGCGACTGCAAGTCAAATGCTTCGCAGTGTATTTGCCTCATTATAAAAAATAAAAAAAGGGCATTCAGGAGGTGGCAGGATCTCCTCCTCAACCCCTGACAGTGGCTGCTCATTATTTAAAAAAAGAGGGAATTCGGGAGGTGGCAGGATCTCCTCCTGAAGCCCTGACAGCGGCATCCCATTATAATAAAAAGGGCATTCAGGAGGTGCAAGATATTCTTCTAAACCTCCAACAGCACCATCCCATTATAAAAAAAAGGGCACTTAGGAGGTGGCAGGATCTTCTCCTGAATCTCTGACAGTGGCATCCTATTACTGTATATAAAAAAAAGGGCATTCAGGAGGTGGCAGGATCTTCTCCTAAACCCCCGACAGCACCATCCCATTATAAATGTAGCGGGTCTCCTTTAAGGCCCCGGGACTACATTACCCAGAACCCCGTTCGGCACCCAGGGTGCATTTGAGCCACCGCAGAGACTCATGGGTGGGTCTATTTAAGAGGAGGGCGAGGCTGAGCTCGGCCTCTTTGGACACCGCGCTGCTATCAACAGGTCTTCCCGTGCGGATCTGCGGCAGTACAAGGCCTGAAGCCAGGGCCTTGCACAACTTCCAGAGAGCCTTCCACCCCACTGCGAGCCCGGGTGGCATCTGACTTCTCCAAGTTGCTGACATCAGTTGGACCGGGGACCGGGCCGTTGCAGACGCTGTGTGTGGAGACACAGTCGGTGGAAGTCCCGGACTGGGATCGCGTCCGGAGTGGTGAGCGAGCACCTGCTCAATCAAAAAGAGAAATACTTTACTTTGATTAGGCCTAGAGACTGCCTTGGCCCACCAAGTTTGTCTGTTGTTCCACCGGAGACTAGTAGCAGAACTGGGTCGAGTAGTCTCCGGTGAAGTGTTCTTCTATTACCTATCGTGTGGATTACAAATACTGTTCTTTCTATATGTGCACCACCGTTCAAGCTGCATGCAAAGAAATTGTTCCCCAAGAGACTAAGTTATATCTGAGTCAGGCCTGACCAGGAGTTAGAACTTTTTGTTGCTGCGCCATAAGGGCGCATAGATAGGGATAGCTGCACTTGGCGCGTAATCGCCAGCATCCTCAGTGTGTACTATATTTACCGTTGCAGGGCTCTGCAGACAATATATGTGTTATGTGTTAATCCATGCCTTTTACACAGAAGTAAACTAGTTATACTTTAACACTTTGCCCTCAGTGTGTTATCATTGTGCATATATCGCTAGATTGTGATAAGATAATAAACCTTAGACTAACTGTGCCAGAGTGGGTCGAGTAGATTGCCGGGGGTTGGTGGTGCTGTATACAGGGCCCGAAACAAATTCAGCGGCTCTCTTAACTGGGGGTAGCGCTACATAAAAAAAGGGCATTCAGGAGGTGGCAGGATCTTCCCCTGATGCCTCATACACACGACCGGTTATCCCGATGGGAAAACTGCCATGTTTGCTTTTTGTCGGGAAAACCAGCCGTGTGTACGCTCCATAGCAGTTTTCCTGACGAGAAAACTGCCCGCAAAAAATTTAGAACCAGCTCTCTTTTTTCCCGTCATGATTCCCGTCGGTCTTTTTCCCGTCACGAAAACCACTGGTGTGTATGCTTTTCCGAGGGGAAAAAAAAAACGTGCATGCTCGTAAACAATTTGACGCAATGCGCGGTAGCATAGAACGTAATTTTGTCGGCTCGTCGTAGTCTTTGACGTCACCGCGTTCTTGCCATTCAAAAGTTCAGCGGTCTTTTGTGTGACAGTGTGTATGCAAGGCAGGCTTGAGAGGAATCCCGTCTGGAAAAGCGAAGTTTTTTTTCCTGTCGGGAAAACCGGTCGTGTGTACGAGGCATCAGTCTGTGACAGTGGCATCCTATTATATATAAAAAAAAAAAGCAGTACCTTCGCTATCTCCGCCGGGACTGATCTTCCCCTAGAATTCCTTTCCTAAAGATGGGCCCCCTTACAAACGGGCAGCCTGGGGTCCTTCTCCAAAGCGTAGGCCCGTGTTAAGAGAGCTGGGCCTACGATGCAGCAGCAGAGCCTCGGGCTAAAGGTGCCCGAGGCCTAAACACACCCGCGCACCTCGTGCCATGTGGGCCACGAGACACGCTCACTGGACCAGAGGTCCCCCCGAACGCCTTGGGGTCCCCCTGGAATCGCCTCACGCCAAATGGCGTCTGCCCCTTTAGTACCCTCTCCCATCATGCACAGTGGGTAGACCATGCCCACTGCATGGCTGCCTAGAGAGGACACCCAAGGTGCTGTGATACCCCCATGATCCAGCCTGTGCCGGCAGTGACAGCGCCACCTGCAGGCAAAGGAGAATAACACTGCCGGGCAGTATCACACCCAGAGCAGAGCAAACAATTTGAACTATAATTGGTCTGAGCCCAACTACTGGCTCAGACAGCCCCTAAATTTCCATATAGCGCCCCCAAATATGGGGGGGGGCGCTACACATATAAAAAAAAAGGGCATTCAGTTGGTGGATCTGAAGTACCTTATGTTCTTGTTGCTCCTAGTAGAGGAACAGTGAGAGTGAAGAAAAGGTAAGTATGTTTTGATATGTGCTGGATTGGGGGGGTTAAGAGAACCTGTTGTTTTGCTCTCATGGAAAAGCATGCAGTGAACAATCATTGGTCTCTATGTCACGGGGTATCCAGGAAGTGGGGTTAGGTGTTGCAGCCGGATTTGCCTCCCTGTTCAGTAATGCGACTTTATAATAAGATTATATTGGGGTCTGTTAGATGCATGCAGGAAATCACACATTTCTTAAAGAGGCGTATATTTCACAAAACAGCCAATCAGCATCTTTTCTGCAAATGTCGCCAGTTTTATTTAAAGACGAGTAATGCTTTAATATACTGATATATAAATGTTTCATGCCATTGTAATCATGTTTACCAGAACAGGCATCAGCTGAAGTTCTTAAATCTACACTCCAGGGCAGCAGCTAAATACACAGATGAAATGCATGTTTAGGGAGCTGTTTTACCTGCCAAATGGTTTGTATTTCTGTCCATGCAGCCTGCAATTTATACAGCCATGCCAGGCAGCAGAGCCAGCTGGTGAGCTGACTTTTTTTCCACTGCAGTTAAGCAATAGGTCATCCTGCTGCCTCCAGCATTAAATTGGAGAGTGAAGGAGCAGCAGAGATCTGTTGAGCTCATCCCTCTGCTCAGTCAGCTCCTCTAGACACATACCTCCCAACTTTCAAAAGTCCCACCGCGGGACATTCACAGATCTCCCGGATCGCGGATCGTGGGGGGTGCGCGGATCGCGGGGGGGGGGGGGGGTCCGAGCACTGTTTTGAACACCAATCTGGGGGGGGGGGGGGCTTACCTGCTGGTTGATGTTTCCTCCTCTTCATGCTTCCTGCTGTGCGGGAAAGATGACACTCTCGCGGGACTGCGGGAAGGAGGAGCCTATGCCGGTAAAACCCGCAGAATCCATGCCAGTTGGGAGGTATGTAGACAGCATGTGCACTGCAGCAGAGCCTGTTTGACCTCTGGTGCTGCCCTTTCCTATCCCAGTCTACAGTCTAAACGAGTGTTTCTCAACTGCAGTCCTCAAGGCGCCCTAACAGGTCATGTTTTCAGGCTTTCCATTATTTCGCATAGGTGATTTGATCAATTTCACTGCCTAATGCCTCGTACACACGACCGTTTTTCCCGTCGGGAAAACTGCCATGACAGCTTTTGGCCGGGGAAACCATTCGTGTGTATGCTCCATCGCAGTTTTCCCGACAGGAAAACTGCGGGGGAAAAAAGAGAACCAGCTCTCTTTTTTCTCATCAGGAAAAAATCCTGCCGAGAAAACCGGTCGTCTGTATGCTTTCCCGAGAGGAAAAAAAAACGCGCATGCTCGTAAACAATTTGACGCATGCACGGAAGCATAGAACGTCATTTTGCCGGCTCATCATAGTCTTTGACGTCACCGCGTTCTTGGCATTTAAAAGTTCAGCGGTCTTGTGTGAACGTGTGTATACAAGGCAGGCTTGAGAGGAATCGGGAAAAGCCTTTTTTTCCTAACGGGAAAACCGGTCGTGTGTACGAGGCATTAGTAATTACCACAGCTGTTTCATCTGATGGAAATCCTGAAAACATAACCTGTTGGGGCCTCTTGAGGACTGGAGTTGAGAAACACTGTCCTATACAACAGCACTCAAGGCTCGTACACACGGCCTGACTTTTTGCCAACAAACTTCAAAATGAGCAAGTTTTTCAAAAAATCAGACCGTGTGTACGCTCCATCGGACAAACTTTTTCAGTTTTCATCGGACAAAAGTTTGCTCTGCAAACGGACAAACTTTTCGGCAACAAAAGTCCGATGGTGCAAAGTCCGACCGTGTGTACAGAAATCCATCGGACTTTTGTCCGAAGTACAAACACGCATTCCCCAAAACCAATGTTTAAATCCACCAAACAATAGCAGAAGTTGACCAAAGGGTGGCGGTAAAGAGCAGAAAAACCACGTGATGTTGGGAACGTTTTGGGAAAGTTTGCAGAAAAGTCTGAGCGTGTGTATGCTATGGGTGAGCCCGGCCAACTCCCTTCAGACAAAAATCCACGGAAAAGTTTGTTTGAAGTCCAACCGTGTGTACGAGGCTTTAGACTGGGAGAGGAAAGAGCAGGACTGGTAGCCAATCAGGTGTTCTGAATGCAAAAGTACTGACAAGGAACATGTTAATAAGAGGGTATAGCAGGAGGGTGACCATTAAAAGAGAGGGGTGTTCTTTTACTGTCCAGTCAGCAGGCTGGGGGTGGAGAGAGGAAACCACTATATTCCTTACTAAACCCACAACTGTAAAATCCATCTGTATAATGCAGCATAGCATGGTTGTTATACTCACTGTGGAACCTAAGGGGTTAATCATCTGCATTGTGTAAAAAGGCTGTTTGATCCTGTCTTCCCTGATCCTTTCCTTCTTCCACTGTTCCCAATCCATATCCTAATAGTACAGAGCCTTTGGAGTCACTCTGCACATGCTCAGTTTGGTGTGTATTGCTAGAGAGTTTTTTTTTTTTTTGCTTGAGGGAGTGCATGTGATCAGCACAGGGCCAATCAGCACTGTCCAGACAGAGGGTCAGGGATCATGCAGCCTCATAGGACAGTCAGGGGAGAATGAACACTCCTCCTGCAAGCTTTAACCAGACACTGATAGAAGTCACAAGACTGCTATATACTGCTGATGAGAAAGGGTATTTAGCAATTTATATTTACTAAAATAATTGCATTTCCATGTTCTGTGTACTGTGGGAGACCAGATATAGTGAATGCAGGGTCCTGGGTTTATTAACACTTTAAAGAGCGTTTATTAAAAGTCCTGTCCCTGGGACAGTTTTAATAAACAGACATTTACCTTTCCCACGATTAGGGTGACCACGTGTCCCGGATTGCCCGGGACAGTCCCGCATTTTGCAGGTCTGTCCCGGGCACATTCATTCCAGGACAATACAGTGTCCGGGAATGAAACTGACACAGCCACCCCCCCGGGCCAATCTGATGCCCCCAAAAAAGGCCGCCACATCACCGCTTTACTCACTGACAGTACTTGTCCTGGCCAGGAATGCCTGAAGGAGCACAATCTTGCCCCCTGCTTGTGATTGGAGAAATCATAAATCCCGCCTCTGTGTCCAATCACTGTGCTGTGATTCGTTACAGCACAAGCTGATTTTTGGGAAGGGAGGGTGTCCCTGAATGGTAGTTTGGAAATGTGGTCACCCTACCCACGATCCAGCGATATGCTCCTCCGAGCTGTCCTTTCCCTCCGTCTTCTGTCACTGCCATCTCAACTGTGGGCACCCAGCTGTGACAGCTTCACAGCCAGGTGCCCACTGCACATGCGCGAGCCACCATCAGGGTGTAGAAAGATGGCGTCGCCGCCCTTGTATGCTACGTCAAAGTCTTTTCAAGAATACGCGGGTTTATCGTGGAACAGGTAAGCATACACATGACCGGTTTTCTCGGCAAAAAGCTCTCCCAGCTGTTTTCTTGCAGAGAAAACAGGTCGTGTGTACGAGGCTTAAGTGTAGCAATATGTTGTTAAATATTGCTACATTAAAATATTAAATATTGTACCTTAATTAAATGTAACCATATTGCTACACTTATGCCGTGTACACACAATCGATTTTCTCGACGGTGAAAACACCGTCGAGAAAATCGACGGGAAAAACGAGGAACGGCTTGGTCCCCTACACACGGCCGGGTTTCCTGACATTTTTTCTCTTGGTCGAGAAAAACGACTGTGTGTGGGCTCCCCGGCAGTGTTTCCCTATGGGAAAACTGCCGCGGAAAAAAATGACGTGAATCACGACGAGAAAAATTAGAGCATGTTCTAATTTTTCTTGTCGTGATTCTTGCCGTTTTTCTCGTCGGGAAAAATGCAGGAAAGCCCACACACGGTCGTTTTTCTCGTCAAAGAGAAAAAATGACATTTTTCACCGACGAGAAAAATGGTTGTGTGTACGCGGCATTAGAGGCGCCTCTCTTCTGTTTTATACTCAGTTGTGACATAACAATAATTTTACTGTATATGTATTTTATTTGTATATTTATCTTCTTGCCTGTAGTTCAGCTATACAGTTTTCTTTACATCTTGATTAATCCTATAAAGATCTCACTATATGCTTTGTTCAGCAGATATGTCAAGGTCTCCCGCGCTTGCTCAGAAGGAGACGTTTTCGCTGCCCTGACATTAAATATGGCCACCAAGCCCATGGATCTATTGGCAGAACTGCAGCTCTTGGAGAAGGCGTCTACCCTAGAGAGACTACGCGCTGCAAAGAAACGGAGAGAGCAGCAGTTGAAGAGGTGGGTGCAAAATGAGAGGGAGGAAGACAACAGAAGGCGACGTCAGCAGAAATCCAGAAGGAAGACACCCACCAGGAGCAAAAGAGTTTCCTTTCCTTCTCGAGTGACTCTCCATGAGGCCTGCCTGAGGAACGACCCAGAGGAAGGTGAACACAGTAACATGGGATAAAATACATACTGTACATAAGATATACAACAAAAATGGGATTCATTTATCAGAGTCTTTTGGATGAACACGGGCAAGAAAAAAAACCCGCCATATTTGTAATTATAAAGTGTTTTTATTTATTTTTTAGGATCTGAATACAGGTGCATTGTTGTCCATGGGACACAGCTGCTTAAAGCGGAGGTGCCGCAGTAAAAAAATATTAAAAGCCAGCAGCTGCAAATACAGCAGCTGCTGACTTTTAATATATGGACACTTACCTGTCCTGGAGTTCAGCGACGTCCGCAGCAGAAGACGAGCAATCGCTCATCACTCTGCTGCCCCCACCGCCATCCTCGGTGAGGGAACCAGGAAGTGAAGCCTTGCGGCTTCATGCCCGGTTCCCTGCGGCGCATGCGCGAGTCGCGCTGCGCCGTTCTGAATGGTCCCCTGTGTTCTGGGAGCCGAGTGTCTCCCAGAACACTATGGGTATTCTGCGGGAAGTGACGTGCTTCCCGCAGATTTCCCGCAGAGAGGACTCCCGGAAGTGTCTTAGACAGGTATCTGCACCCCCCTCCCCCCTGAAAGGTGTCAATTGTGACACCGGAGGGGGGGAGGGTTCTGATCAGCGGAAGTTCCACTTTAGGGTGGAGCTACGCTTTAACCTCCCTGGCGGTATGATTCTGTCTGGAATTATGTACCAAAAGCCGTACAATTATTTTGCATGGAAATTTGGTGTTATGTATTGTAGGCCTGTAATTCTTATGCCGCGTACACACAACCGTTTTTAATGACGAGAAAAATTACATTTTTTAAAATGGTCAATAAAAATTATCGTGTGTGGGCTTCAGAGCATTTTTCACGACGTGAAAAACGGCCATGAAAAAATTGGAACATGCTCTTATTTTTCACGCCGTTTTTTTACATCGTCGTTTTTCTCGTCATGAAAAACGGCCGTGTGTGGGCTTCAATGACGTGAAAAAAAATGCGCATGCTCAGAATCAAGTATGAGACGGGAGCGCTCGTTCTGGTAAAACTAGTGTTCGTAATGGAGATAGCACATTCGTCAGGCTGTAACGGACTGAAAAGCACGAGGCTAAAAATCGTGAATCGTCCAACAAACTTTACTAACATGAAGGGTGGCGCCATCCGAATGGAACTTCCCCTTTATAGTGCCGTCGTACATGTTGTACGTCACCGCGCTTTGCTCGAGCATTTTTTTTCACGATAGTGTGTAGGCAAGGCAGGCTTGAGAAGAATCACGTCGAGAAAAATGATGTTTTTTTCAATGACATTAAAAACGGTCGTGTGTACGCGGCATAAGTAATTACTTACTTAAATCTGTCCAAACAAGAGTCTAGTAGACATCCCGGGTATGATAAAGTTTGAAACCCAAAATCATAAATTTAAATATAATAAATAACTATAAATAATTATAACAAATAGTAATGTACCGTAATTATAATAAAAATTATTCAATAATGTAATCAACTCAAAAACACTGAAATTTGCTCAGTTGCAGAATTGTCACTGTAATTAGATTTAGTGTTTGATGACAAGTTTCCCCACAAATCGTTATCGCTCAATTCTGCGAGTGATTCTAGTTTATTATCGCTGTTTTTTAGCTGGTCTAAAACCACTTTTGATGTAAAGGGACACTTTTTGGTTGCTATGGACAATCTCCAGTTTCCAGGCAGAAAGAACAGTATTTATAATATAAAACTGCATGCAGGACACTGGACAGACATTTAGGGACAAAGGGGGTGTGTTATTATTACATACAGTACTGTAATCAGTAAGATTACAGTATACTGTATGTGTATTGTGTTTTTCACTTTTTGATTTTGGCACCGAACTCCGCCCCCGTGCGTCACAACGTCGCAGGGAACGGAGCTCGGCACCCGGCAGTGTGGATTGAGTGAGGAGACGGCTCGCACACACTGCGGGAGGACATCACAGGATCCAGGGAACAAGGTAAGTAACTCTCCCTGGATACTGCGATGCAGCCCGAGTCTGGCTCTGGGATACCGCTCTAGGCATTAAAAACTCACCCCGAGCCTGACTCGGGAATACCGCCAAGGGGGTTAAAGAGGAAGTAAACCCTCTGTAACGAAACGAAAAGAATAAATACCCTGCAAGACAAAAACATAATGAGCTAGTATGCATACTAGCTCATTATGAAGTACTTGCCTGAGATCGAAGCCCCTGCAGCCGTCCTCGTTCGCCACCTCCGTCGCCGCCATGATACCCGGAGTGACTTCCGGGTATCGTGGCTCCAGTGCTGTGACTGGCTGGAGCCGCGATGACGTCACTCCCGCGCTTGCGCGTGGGAGCTGGCCACTAACGGCATGTCCCATTCATTAACGCCACGCTCAGTGCGCCTGCGCCGTTGTCTACGGCGCGCACGCGCCGTAGACATCGGTGCTGTCTTTTCTGCAAATATCTCCTAAACCGTGTAGGTTTAGGAGATATTTGTTGCACCTACAGGTAAGCCTTAATCTAGGCTTACCTGTAGGTATAAGTGGTCTGTAATGGTTTACAACCACTTTAAAGATCTGTAATGCAGCAATAAAGCCATAAAAACAAAAAAATATAAATAAAAAAAATCACATTTGAGAGCAGTAATTTACACGTATATGTATGTATACGCAAGTATACATGCAAATTGCAACACTGGCAGCTAGAGGAGGATGAAAAAGAAGTGTACACGTGTATTCGCATGCGCACATTTGCACGCCTGTATGTGCAAATGACCATCATTTACCACCAAAGAACAGCCTAAAATATATTCTCCTGCTCCTAACGAACACTGCGGTACCACATACACTATATTACCAAAAGTATTGGGACACCTGCCCTTACACGCACATGAAATTTAATGGCATCCCAGTCTTAGTCCGTAGGGTTCACTATTGAGTTGGCCCATCATTTGCAGCTATAACAGCTTCAACTCTTCTGGGAAGGCTGTCCACAAGGTTTAGGAGTGTGTCTATGGGAATGTTTGACCATTTTTCCAGAAGCGCATTTGTGAGGTCAGGCACTGATTTTGGACGAGAAGGCCTGGCTCGCAGTCTCCGCTCGAATTCATCCCAAAGGTGTTTTATTGGGTTGAGGTCAGGACTCTGTGCAGGCCAGTCAAGTTCCTCCACCCCAAACTCGCTCATCCATGTCTTTATAGACCTTGTTTGTGCAATGGTGCACAGTCATGTTGGAACAGGAAGGGGCCATCCCCAAACTGTTTCCACAAAGTTGGGAGCATGAAATTGTCCAAAATGTCTTGGTATGCTGATGCCTTAATAGTTCCCTTCACTGGAACTAAGGGGCCAAACCCAACCCCTGAAAAACAACCCCATACCATAATCTCCCCTCCACCAAATGATTTGGACCAGTGCACAAAGAAAGGTCCATAAAGACATGGATGAGCGAGTTTGGGGTGAAGGAACTTGACTGGCCTGCACAGAGTCCTGACCTCAACCCGATAGAACACCTTTGGGATGAATTAGAGTGGAGACTGTGAGCCAGGCCTTCTCGTCCAACATCAGTGTCTGATCTCACAAATGCGCTTCTGGAAGAATGGTCAAACATTCCCATAGACACACTCCTAAACCTTGTGGACAGCCTTCCCAGAAAAGTTGAAGCTGTTTATAGCTGCAAAGGGTGGGCCAACTCAATATTGAACCCTACTGGCTAAGACTGGAATGCCATTAAAGTTCATGGCGTCCCAATACTTTTGGTAATATAGTGTATGTGCATGCTGTTTGTATCCATACTAGGGCCCAAAAACAAAGCACTTTTTTTTTAATCCTACCTAAAACACATTGAAACCACTATTTTTAAAAATGCTGCCCAAAATATACTGACCCTGTCACTAACCTAGACCAAAACTTGTTTTATCAATTATTTTTTTTATTACACACTTTTGTTTGTTTACATCTTTCTCCCCTGCAAGGAGAGAAAGAAACAATGTATCTTCCTCTCCATTCAGAAGGTGAAATGATTTGATACAGTAATGTAATCTTACAGATTACAGTGTGTTATGCGTGTTCCGTTTTTTGTACTTTTTGAATTTGTCACCGGGCTCTGCCCCATGCGTTGCGATGCTCGCAGGCAACGGAGCCCCGAACAGTAATACATTGGGCGGATGATCCGGCAGAGAACACAGCGGGGGGACTTTGCAGGATCCTGGGGACAAGGTAATGTACCAGGATTCTGCAATGCAATCCCGAGTGTGGCTTGGGGTTACCGCTAATGGTAATGACAATTAACCCCGAGCCACACTCAGGAATACCGCCAGGGAGGTTTAGCGGGACCTGAATAGTGCAAACAGCCTTGCTCAGTCACCTGTACGTGCTGTAAATGATAAAGCAAAGACATGCTTGAACCTTGAAGCTTTACAGTGCATTGAAAAAGTTTTCATACCCCTTGAAATTATACACATTTTGTCATGTTACAACCAAAAACGTAAATGTATTTTTTTTATGATAGACCAACACAAAGTGGAACATATTTGTGAAGTGGAAGGAAAATGATAAATGGTTTTAATTATTTTTTACAAATAAATATCTGAAAAGTGTGGCGTGCATTTGTATTCAGCCCCCTTTACTCTGATACGCCTAACTAAAATCTAGTGGAACCAATTGCCTTCAGATGTCACCTAATTAGTAAATAGTCCACCTGTGTGTAATCTTGGTATAAATACAGCTGTTCTGTGAATCCCACAGAGTTTTGTTAGAGAACCTTAGTAAACAAACAGCATCATAAAGGCCAAGGAACATATCAGACAGCTCAGGGATAAAGTTGTGGAGAAGTTAAAAGCAGAATTAGGTTATAAAAAAATATCCCAAGCTTTGAACATCTCACAGAGCACTGTTCAATCCATCACCCGAAAATGGAAAGAGTATGGCACAACTGCAAACCTACCAAGACATGGCCGTCCACCTAAACTGACAGGCCGGGCAAGGAGAGCATTAATCAGAGAAGCAGCCAAGAGGCCCATGGTAACTCTGGAGGAGCTGCAGAGATCCACAGCTTAGGTGGGAGAATCTGTCCACAGGACAACTATTGGTTGTGCTCTCCACAAATCTGGCCTTTATGGAAGAGTGGCAAGAAGAAAGACATTGTTGAAAGAAATCCATAAGAAGTCCCGTTTGCAGTTTGCGAGAAGCCATGTGGGGGACACAGAAAACATGTGGAAGAAGGTGCTCTGGTCAGATGAGACCAAAATTTTACTTTTTGACCTAAAAGCAAAACGCTATGTGTGGTGAAAAACTAACACTGCACATCACCCTGAACACACCATACCCAGTGTGAAACATGGTGGTGGCAGCATTATGTTGTGGGGATGCTTTTCTTCAGCAGGCGCAGGGAAGCTGGTCAGAGTTGATGGGAAGATGGATGGGGCCAAATACAGGGCAATCTTAAAAAAAAAAAACTGTTAAGCCGTGTACACATGACCGGTTTTCCTGCCAGGAAAACTGCGAAGAGAGCTTTTGGCCAGGGAAAACCGGACATGTGTATGCTTCCAGACAGGAAAACAGCCGGGAATCCCGGGGGGAAAATAGAGAACCTGCTCTCTATTTTCCCGTCTGGATTCCTGGCGGGTTTTTTTCCGCCAGATTTACTACTACTTTCATATGGGAAACACTGCGAGGCAGTGCCGATGGAGCATACACACGGCCGGGATTCCCGGCCAAAGCTCTCATGGCAGTTTTCCTGCCGGGAAACCGGGCCGTGTGTAGGGGGGAAAAAGCTACTGAGCAGGTTCTCGGCTTTCCTCTCGGTTTTCCCGGCAGACTTTTTACCGCCGGGAAAACCGAGCGTGTGTACAGGGCTTTAGAGTCAGGAAATGACCTGAGACTGGGGCAGAGGTTCACCTTCCAGCAGGACAACAGCCCTAAACATACAGCCAGAGCTACAATGGAATGGTTTAGACTTTAGATCAAAGCATATTCATGTGTTAGAATGGCCCAGTCAAAGTCCAGACCTAAATCCAATTAAGGATCTGTGGCAAGACTTGAAAATTGCTGTTCACAGACGCTCTCCATCCAATCTGACAGCTTGAGCTATTTTGCAAAGAAGAATGGGCAAAAAATTTCACTCTTTAGATGGGCAAAGCTGGTAGAGACATCCCCAAAAAGACTTGCAGCTGTAATTGCAGTGAAAGGAGGTTCTACAAAGTATTGACTCCGGGGGGCTGAATACAAATGCACACCACACTTTTCAGATATTTATTTGTAAAAAATGTTGAAAACCATTTATTATTTTCCTTCCACTTCACAATTATGTGCCACTTTGTGTTGGTCTATCACATAAAATCCCAATAAAATACATTTACATTTTTGGTTGTAACATGACAAAATGCATACCTCCCAACTTTTAAAAGTCCCGCCGCGGGACATTCAGATCTCCCCTCTCCCCCGCTAATGAAAGTTGTTGAGCGGGGGGACATGTAGAAAAAAATTCGTCCCCCAAAAAAAAAGTTGTTGAGGGGGGGGAAGTGCCGCGGATCGCGGGGATGGCGATCGCGGGGGGGGGGGGGGCGAAAAGCTGTTTCGACCACAAATCTGGGGGGGGGGAGGGTGCTTACCTGCTGGTTGTTGTTTCCTGCTCTTCATCTTTCCTGCTGTGCGGGAAAGATGACACTCTCGCGGGACTGCGGGAAGGAGGAGCCTATGCGGGTAAAACCCGCAGAATCCGTGCCAGTTGGGAGGTATGCAAAATGTGGATAATTTCAAGGGGTATGAATACTTTTTCAAGGCACTGTAACTGTAGGAATGTGTGCTCTGTCCAGCAGAATGGAGAAACGTGATAAGTAGTTGATGATGGGTTGAGCTGAGTTGTGTTGAGATCAGTGTATGTGATAAAGTTGAAGTACGCTTTGATCATTGGTAAGCTTGACATGACGGGGTTAGTGCTTCGAGCTCTAAAATTCTGTAGGGATTCGTTTTGTAAGTGATGTGGCTGAGGTACGTACATACAGATGAGTGCTATAAATAATGAACCTGAGATGTGCTTAGGTGCTTGCGGTAAGTTTGATGTGTGTCGGAGTCAGCAGCCTGACTCATCGCTGCCTCTGGTGGCATCACAGTGGGGTGTTTGATGCAATATGTGGAGTACATAGTTGCCCCGAACCATCATAAATGACCTCGTAATGAACTGTGCCACTGCAGACTGTGATATTTCATTTTAAACCAGACTATTTTATACTGGAATTTAAAATAATGAACACATTAAAAGCCTATGACCAGAAACACAACTAACATTTCCTGGACTGAGGTGGTAACAATGAGATTTTTCCTGGTGTGTACGTGTCATACTGCAAGTGTCGATGGCAGATGACATCACGGCAGATGTGACATGGTGACTTATGCCGCGTACACACATCCAGTTTTCTCGTCGTTTTTTTTCTTGTTTCCTCTCAACCCTGTCTTGCGTACACACGATCATGAAAAAAAACGCTCGAGCAAAGCGCAGTGACGTACAACATGTACGACGGCACTATAAAGGGGAAGTTCCGTTCGAATGGCGCCACCCTTCATGTTAGTAAAGTTTGTTGAGCGACGATTCGCGCTTTTCAGCCTCGTGCTTTTCAGTCCGTTACAGCGGGACAAATGTGCTATCTCCATTACGAACGCTAGTTTTACCAGAACGAGCGCTCCCGTCTCATACTTGATTCTGAGCATGCGCGTTTTTTCCCCCCTCGTAAAAGCATACACACTACCGTTTTTCACGACGGGAAAAAAAACGACATGAAAAACTACGTGAAAAAATAGAGCAGGTTCTAATTTTTTTTAGCCCATTTTTCACGTCGTTAACCACTTCCCTACCCAGCCATAGTCAAATGACGTCCACAGATGGGATCTCCCATCCTGGGTGGATGTCATATGACGTCCTCGGCTTTGTAGGGGGATATCTGAATGATGCCTGCAGCTAGAGGCATCATTCAGATATCCTTTTGAAGTGCCGGCGATTCTGCGCACCATAAGAACGATCATGATCGTTCTTATAGGCGGCGGGAGGGGACATCCCCCCCCCCTCCCGCCGCCATCCGGTGCTTCTCCGGGCTCTCCCGTGCGATCGGGGACCCGGAGCGAATCTTCCGGCGTTGTTGGTGGGGTCACGTGATGAGCATAGAGATGACTGGTGACCAGATGGTCACCAGTCATCTCTATGATCGTCGGAGGCCCGGGCACGATGTGATGACGTCACACCCGGGTCTCAAATGTAAACAAAGCCACCATTGCGGCTGTAAGTATGAAATCAGTGAAAATGTTTTCACTGATCTCATGCTTTCCAGCCTGGAGGAGAGATGTGGGGTCTTATTGACCCCGCATCTCTCAATAAAGAGGACCTGTCACACACATTCCTATTACAAGGGATGTTTACATTCCTTGTAATAGGAATAAAAGTGATAAAAAAAAAAGTAAAAGTAAAATCATTGTAAAAAAATAAATAAATAAATAAAAAATTAAAACGCCCCTGTCCCCGGTAGCTCGCGATCAGAAGCGAATGCACACGTAAGTCGCCCACATATGTAAACGCCGTTCAAACCACGCATGTGAGGTATCGCCGCGTGCGTTAGAGCGTGTGCAACAATTCTAGCACTAGACCTCCTCTGTAATTCTAACCTGGTAACCTGTAAAAAAAATTAAAGCGTTGCCTATGGAGATTTTTAAGTACCTAAGTTTGGCGCCATTCCATGAGTGTGCGCAATTTTAAAGCGTGACATGTTAGGTATCTATTTACTTGGCGTAACATTATCTTTCATATTTTCCCAAAAAATTGGGCTAACTTTACTGTTTTGTTATTTTTTAATTCATGAAACCATTTTTTTTTTTTAAAAAGGCGTTTGAAAAATTATTGCGCAAATATCGTGCAAGAAAAAATGTTGCAATGACCGTCATTTTATTCCCTAGGGTGTCTGCTAAAAAAACATATATAATGTTTGGGGGTTCTGAGTAATTTTCTAGCAAAAGAATGAGGATTTGTACATGTAGGAGAGTGCTAGAATAGGCCCGGTATTGAATAGGTACAAAAAGCCCTGTATTGAAGTGGTTAAAAATGCTCTAGAGCCTACACACGGTCGTTTTTAATGCCCAAGTTAAAAAATGAAAAACGATTGTGTGTACGCGGCATTAGAAGCATATTTATAATAGTGAGATTTGATCCAATTTTTCTGATGTCTGGGCTTATTCTCATTGGCTGGCATGCATTTAGGCTTTCCGGACTGATCTAGCTTAGCACTACTAGAGGACAAATGTTGACACATAAAAATAAGGATTTTAGGCTACTAAGTTGATTTGCAAGGCAGCCAATCTATAGCAAATGTATGTGGCAGGCTAGGACTTGAAACCTTTGGTCTAGGGCAGGGGTCTCCAATTTTTCTATACAAAGGGCCAATTTGTTGTCCTTCAGACTTTAGGGGGGTCGGACTGTGGTCAATGGGAGTAGAAAATGCTCCAGCGTCAGTGGAAGTAATCAATGTCCCATCATTGGTATTAATAGGAGACAGAGGCATAACTAGAGCCTTCAGGGCCCCGGTGCAAAAAAAACAAAACATGAATGGCCCCCCTGACCCACTGGTGCCGAGGCCCTTCCCTCCAAGCCTGGGCCCCTTTACTCCCATTGTGGGGCCCTTTATTACAAACCCGCAGTGGGACCCTTTCACATGTTCTGCAGTAGGCTACTTCCTGCCGTCTTGGAGCCCCCACGGTGGTGGAACACCAGGGCCCAGTCACAAGTGTGACCTTTGCGATCCCGGGAGTTCTGCCACTGGTGGAAGGAATAGTGCCCCATCATTGGTGTCAACGGGGGGAAGAGTGCCTTGTATCAGTGGGAGAAATGGTGCCCCTTCATTGGTGTTAGTGGGGGGAATAATGCCCCATCATTGGCGTCAGCGGGGGGAAGAGTGCTTGTATCAGTGGGAGAAATGGTGCCCAAGGGCTGGAGAGAGGCAAGCAAAGGGCAGCATCAAGACCTTGGTCCGCAGTTTGGAGACCACTGGTCTAGGGGAAACATACAACCAAGTAGTCCTTTCATGACAGGGATAGATCTCTGTGAGCTAAAGAATTTATATCATGCAAATATCATGCAAGTATTTTGGTGCTACAGTGATTGATGGGCTTTGTGAAACATTAAACACCTACTTATCTTCTTCCAACATCAGCTTCCTCTACAGCTTTTTCATTTAGTCACATGATGTACCAGAAACCGAAAAGGAAGTCTGTGTTTGAAGACTTCCCTCTGTTGAATGCAGTGATCACAGGTCTGACTGGAGAGTTGGCGGCTATATAATGCCAAGCTTGTGTCACTGACTGTAGGACCCACTGTGATCAAAGTCTGAATATTGTATATCTACAAATCAGGGCCATCAGCCCAATATATCTTATTAGTGCTTGCCCGGGGGAGTGGGGGGGGGGCCCACCCCCCCAACCCAGTCCTCTCCTGGTATGTGGTACAAATGAGTAATTCTAGCCAACAAAAGCAACATTGGCCACTTGAGTGAAGACTCAATGGTGTACTTGATCTTTTTGCTGTCACCTTGCTTTAGACATACTTTGACAATTAAAAGGTTCTGTCAATGGACTCTTGAGTGGTGGAGGTGGGACCTAGCTCCAGGAGGGGGAAGAAGATCGTTTGTATAGTTAGTGTGCAGAATTCTGGGACCCCCAGAGTGCCAACAAACCTACACACACCATCAAGATCCTACAAATTTGCTGCCATTGTTATTTTTGAACAAATTGACAGGTTCACTTTAGTTACTATTTGAATGTCGTTCAAAAATGTCGGAAAAAAATCCAATGTACGCTCTTCTTGAAAAGAGTAATACTAAATAGTGCTGTAACATTCACGTGGCATATATCACAAGGAAGGGACGACCACAGAAGTTTGGTTAGCTGACATTTCTGATAATTGTTAGGCTCCAGTGACCTATATATCTCTTCATCCAAACAGTCAGCCAAGAACAGTGATAATAACTATGTTCCTGACATATGTTCTTGTCTTAATTGCTGGAATAATATGTTTTTGATGGATCATAAATGCCAGCGTGATGTTGCCGAAGCTGCAATATTACAAAGGTGATTGGGTGGGTCACTCAGGTATGTAACACTGTGACATCACTGTGAGAAGGAAAAGGTTAAGGAAGCACAAGGACACCTGTCTATTTATGGACCAATAAACCTTTGTGAACTTGTTATGCTGGCTTGTTAGGAACTGGTGCAGGCGGGTTTGAGAGAGTTGCGTACCAGATCTCCATTTATTATAAAGAGAAGATGCAGACTCTATGCCTAATAAAATACAGCTCATGCATTCTCTGGTTTTGTATCTCATATTCCGATGGTTATAAAGTTTCAGAGTAATGATCTCATGATTAATATGGGCTAGGATGCTGTCCTGATTTTATCTTGCACTGAAAACTGAACTGAAACATCTTCTCTCTTATGCCACGTACACATGACCGTTTTTCATGATGGGAAAAATTAAATTTTTTTATTTGGTCAATAAAACTGATCGTGTGTGGGCTCCAGAACATTTTTCACGACGTGAAAAATGGGCATTAAAAATTTGGAACATGCTCTAATTTTTCTCGTTGTTTTTCACGTCGTCGTTTTTCTCATGAAAAACGGCTGTGTGTAGGCTTTAACGACGTGAAAAAAACACGCATGCTCAGAAGCAAGTGATGAGACGGGAGCGCTCGTTCTGATAAAACTAGCGTTCGTAATGGAGATAGCACATTCGTCACGCTGTAACGGACTGAAGAGCACGAGGCTGAAAAGCGCGAATCGTCTCTCACCAAACTTTACTAACACAATGATCAGCAAAAGCAGCCCAAAGGGTGGCGCCATCCGAATGGAACTTCCCCTTTAAAGTGCCGTCGTACATTTCCGTACGTCACCGCGATTTGCTCGAGCATGTTTTTTCATGATAGTGTGTAGGCAAGGCATGCTTGAGAAAAATATAGCTGCAAAAGGGGCCAGCCTGAAGTGATCTAGCAGGATTTTCTGACTAAAGTTCCACTTTAAATGCATGATAATGTAACATGTGCGACATAGGTATAGGGTTCAGAAGGTGGCTACCATGCAGGATGGTGGGAGAGTGCTTGCTAAGGTAAAGTGTGATCTTTTTCCCTATACTGGACGCTCTCTACGAGCACCCCACAACAGCAGCAGCAGCAGAAAGGAACCACGTTCCCTTGGGTCACACACATCCCTAGGCTAGATTCACACAACATCCATTGCATTTAGCTTGCCTTTGCGTGCATTAAATCCACTTGATTTGGCGTGCATTGACATTCATTTTTTTTAAGGAATTGTATTGTTGATATGCATTTTTTATGTGTTGCATTGATATACAGGTTTTTTGTTCACAGCAAGAGCAAAAATACATTAATCATTTTTTCTTAGCGTGCATTACATTGCACTGTGACTCATTATAACACATTGTAGCATGTTCCATTTTCACAAAGCTTAGTACACATTACTGTGAACTAAGCAAACTGGAAACAAAGGATTTCACCTTGTTATTGCATTGGGTCTGTACTGCGCAATGCAGCCTAATGCACATTGTGTGCCCAGCTCCAATTCCTTCCTCCACTGCCAATTGGCAGGACTCTTACTAGGCCTGAAGCCTCGTACACACGGCCGAGATTCTCGTCGAAAAAAACATGTCGTTTTTTTCGACGAGATTCTTGGACAAGAAACTTGTCCCGGCCGAGTGTACACACGCTCGATTCAAAGAACCCGCGGTTCTTTGAATGGAGCGTACGCGGTGACGTCATCGACTACGACAAGCATGCGCTCGTCACATTCTATGCCGTCGCCGCCATCTTGGTATACCCTACCTATGCCTAGGAAGCTACCGCGCATGCGTCGAATTCATTTCGAACATGCGCGGGCTTCCGGGAGGACAGGTAAGTGTACACACACTCACTTTTCTCGTCGAGAAACATGCCGACGAGAATCTCGACGAGAAAATAGAGAGCAGGTTCTCTATTTTCTCGTTGAGATTACTTGTCGGTTTTCTTGAAGAGAAACCATACACACAAACTAATTTCTCGGCAAGAAATCTCTGCCAGCAAGTTTCTTGCTGGTTCTTGCCGAGAAACTCGGTCGTGTGTACGAGGCCTCAGGCTGTTCCCCCCTCCACCAATTTCTCTCCAGTTCATGATGGATGGGATAATACTAAGACATGGAATTAGCAATGCTACACTAGTAGGGTGACCAGACATCCCCGGTTTCCGGGGACAGTCCCCGGATTGAGGACACTGTCCCTGGACTAAGTCTGTCCCCGGTTTTGTCCCTGGATTGGATTTGGGCTGGGGCAATTTCAAAAACAGAAAAAAAAAATCTGAATTACACCCCCCCCCCCGCTCTGCCGCTCCTACTAGCTTAGGGGGCTGTATTTTTTTCCATTATCTGTGCCCATTTCTGATGACCATGTGCTGATCGGAGCGGAGGGAATATTTCTTCAGTTTCGGGTGCATGCCCATTCTGCACCGCTCACATGTTCTTCTGCCTTGGCTCAAGTCCCGGCCAGCCCCCTACCTGGTTATCTCCTTGCCTTCCCTGGCGGAGTGATCTTCCTCCGCTCACCACCCAGTAGTACCCGGGGGCCCGGAGAGTAAGACTTGACAGGCTGTGAGGCGGGCTGCAGCGGCGACGGGAAGAGAGTCGCCAATTGCCACCATTACTAGTAAAAAAATAAATATGTCCCCGGATTTCATTTTAAAAATCTGGTCACCTTACACTAGTACCCACCAACTGCTGACAGCAATTAACCACCTAACTCTCCCTCCAGGCCTCTTGAGGGAAACTCTCAGTTCCCTTTAAAGATTGCAAGATCTGGTCAACTTTGTACCTTAATTCTCTTTCTCTTTGCTTCACTGTTGATCCCTCTCTTTAGCCTTGGTCAACCCCTTTGCCTTGTGATTGTCCATAATAACTCAGATAAGTGATCCCTTATGCCTTGCCTTTTTTCCGACAAAAAAAGTCAGACGGAATTTTTTCATTGGATATTCCGACCGTGTGTGTGCCCCATCGGACTTTTTTCCGTCGGAATTTAGAAAGAGAACATGTTATCGGAAATTCCGTCCATCTGTATGGAACTCCGACGGAGAAAAAAACACGCATGCTCAGAATCAAGTTGACGCATGCTCGGAAGCATTGAACTTCTCGGCTCGTCGTAGTGTTGTAAGTCACCGAGTTCTTGACGGTCGGAATTTGGTGTGACAGTGTGTATGCAAGACAGCTTGAACGGAATTCGGTCGGAAAAATGTACAAGGTATTAGGTGCGTGTGGAGTGAATGTGGAATCCAGACCACCTCCTGTTAAACAATATACTGAAATATTCAGACATTTGGCACTTTCACTTCACAATCCAGAAAACAGTCTGCCATCATTAAAGCGGACCTTTCAGTGACATGCAAGGTCCACTTATTAGATTCAGACCTTATCACGCTTCAAAAAATTAACTGTAGGGAAAATTGTTAAATGATATATTTACTTTACCCTCATCTTCCACCGTCGACAACTAAGCAAGGGTGATGCCACATTCCTTACCAGGAGATCCTGGGAGATTAGAAGCAGCACAAATTTCTCAAGAAGATGCTCTTGCACTGAACTGGAGAGTCTTCTCATGAGATCTTCTGTTCCAGCAGAAGAATGGAGGTGTCAGACCCTGCAATGCGAAATATGATCAAATTTTTACCTTACGGGCAGAGATTATTACAGGGGGCCCAGACCTATTGAACAAACCTTGCATTTTACTGCATGGTCCTCTCTAACCATGATAACACAGAGGTCCAAAAACTTTATCATCCTTCCCTCACCCCATACCATGAAGGAGGCAAACTTGAAAGCCCCCCGGGGGGGGGGCACGACCAGGGATTCCATATTCCCCTGAATAGGGGATCATAGTCCCCCATACTGCCTTTAATGGGAGACCCTAAACATCAAAATGGGGACATCAAATATATATACTCCCTTAAGGGATCAAAGGCATGGGCTGTGACCACTCAGGTATTCACTATGTCACACACACCTCTCATGCACACTGTCATTGCCCTTCTTAAGGAAATCCACCAATCAGAGTGTTGGCTACACCAGGAAAACTAATACTTTGTACTATTTTGGTGGAGGTAGACAAGGCCCCAGAGCTTTTTTGCTTGTTTTGGGGGGGGCTTAACTAGTTAAGGGGCCATGGGTCAAGAGATTGTCTGTAGCTATTCCACTGGACTATTTCATACCAAATACAGTACAAGTCCTAAATTTGCATGCTTAGTGCATGCTAATTGCATATGTAGCGGCCTCACCCCATCTCTCTTGTCTAGGGGTATCACACACGACAGGGTGAGATGCGCTACGACCCATGTCCTCCCCATGGCTGTGGGTGAGGTGAAGGCCAGTATCAGATATTTCCTCGGGCCTATGCGTTTCTGTAAAGGATCAAGACCCGCTGTGTCAACACTTCTCTTTGCTCCCATTAACCAGAGTTCCACACACCGATCACAGTCCAACTCTTGTTTTATTGCATAACTCACAATAAACAGTGCTTCAGTAGCCAACTGGTTGAGACTTGATAACAGTTTGATACGGGGAATGAGCAGGTCGAGGCATTTTCCTGATTGTCAGCTAAACCACTGTGGTTTCACCAGCGGTTACTATAGCCATCGGCTAAGAGAGAACTTAGAACTTGAGAGTCTCTACCAGCAACTCAAGAGAACGTAGATAGGAGTACCTTCGCTGCGCTGTGGCCCCTGTCAGGGGAAGATGTCCCTCCAAAAGAGTTACCAGAGGCCCATCGGTCACTGGGTTGATGCTGCTCCAGACTCTCCGAATGGGTAACCTCCCCGGCCTCCTCACTTCAGACACGGGCCCCATCCACTTCAGGGACCCTCGGACTTCTCCACCCTCGCGGGACCCAGTCGAAGTCACTGGGCCCCAGGCCTCCTGGTTTAGTACCTCACCCCAGGCTGAAGGTGCCTGGGATGGACTCCAACTTCATTCCGGTCAGGCCTAGGGCACCCAGGTCGGAACTCAGAACCGCCTGCACCCAGGCCTAAGGTGCCTGGGCGCGTGATGAAGGACCTCCAAGAGAGCAAGACGAAGACCTCGTGGCAAGGGCGTCTCCCCCTTTTAACCCCTCCAAGGTTCCCCGCCCTTGCCGTACCATCTCCGAGAAGGGACAAAAAGGACAGCACTGTGGCAGCAAATCTACCTCGAGCCTGCGGGCACCTGCCACCCACAGGCCAAGGAGATTATTACACCGCCCAATCCTCCACGAATACAAATGGTCCAATTACTTCCATAATTCACACACCTGAATTTAGAAACCCCGCTACACATACTATCTGAATAAAATGTTTAGGTAGGACCTCACACTACATAGTTATGGTAAACCCAAAGGAGATTGTACAATCTGTACAGGAAGCCAGATATGGGTCCTGGATGGAAGGTATGTGTCTCCTTTGTTAGGGTTTTTACCTGTGCAGCATGAGGGGTTCTGGGGTGATCCGGTAAAGGTGGACAACTGACTTGCAGTTTTCCCAAGATTATTAAGTCCTCTTATAGGTCCCGGAATTCAGAGGCTCAGTAAGATTTTGGGTGGGAAAGAGCCTCCAACCCTGACTATAGGTACTTTAGTCCTGAAAAGGCTACCCCATCTACAAGAGAGGGCTGAAAAGGGCAGGAAGCAGCCAACAGATGTCCATGAGATATTGAATAAAACAGGACACAGTTGTGAGATGGCCGTGGGCTGTTTGTCTGCTGAGACGATTGTGGACTGAACCTTTTCACTGGACCCCTGGAGCAGATGGGAACTTTAAACCCTGTTGTGGGACAAATTTATGCTGACGGTGAGCTGAAGTGTTGTTTTTGTACTAGAGACGATGGGCGACTGTTTTGTTTGTTTATGCAAAAGAAAAGCTATTTTTGTTTGCCTGTTTTGAAGAAATAAAACTGTTTGTTTTTACGAAAGATGGCCGGCTAGTGATCCGGAACTCCAGATATCACAAATCATATTGTAATGCATACGACCATCTTTTGTCAGTTTTAAAATATAATATTTGGCTGCACAATAAAACAGAAAAGTATTTTTTGAACTGAAAGATGATTTTTCCTTTAACCGCACAAAACTCAATTCAAGTGTTAATTTGCATTGTATTTTTCAGATTGAATTGCCTTATTTCAAGTGAAAAATATATGTTTAGGGCTCTTGCACACGGACTCCCGAGCCCAGTCAATGTACATTCTGGAGTTCATTTCCTCCACCCGGAAAGCCCAGGTGCAGAGTACAGCCTCCCGTAGACATGAATGGCTGTGCCCATCTGTATTCCATGTATAAGGCAATGCTATCGTAAACACAGGTATAGAGTTAGGGCATAAGCAAAAAATAGAAAATGTTCTATTTTTTTGCACCTACACTGCCAACACCTGGGCACACCCTACACTTTTCCCGTAGTTTTCTTTATTCTGGGCATTATGCCAAGCCAAACAAACACTTTATGACTCAAACAGCAGAAACACAGGCATACTATTGAGGCTCCATTTATACTTCTGCGTAATGCATAGCATGAAATTTAACGTGTGGTGGTGCAATGCAGTGTCATTTATTCTGAGTGTCACTCCAACACACCCTGACGATGACCATGTGTTGCAGCACAGGACAACACACTAATGTGTATTGCCATTCAGTGCACTGCCATAAATGGTACATGCCAGAGGGGGCTGGTGCTCAAAATTTTCGGGGGAGCGTAAACAAACTGAAAAATACTGAAAAAAAAAACATCAATCGCAGACTCACTGTGCCCATCAAATGCAGCCATTGTGCCCATCAAATGCAGCCACTATGCCCATCATATGCAGCCACTTGTGCCCATCATATGCAGCCACTTGTGTCCCATCAAATGCAGCCACTGTGCCCATCATATGCAGCCACTGTGCCCATCATATGCAGCCACTTTTGCCCATCATATGCAGCCACTTGTGTCCCATCATATGCAGCCACTGAGCCCATCATATGCAGCCACTTGTGCCCATCATATGTTGCTACTTGTGCCCATCAAATGCAGCCACTTGTGCCCATCATATGTTGCTACTTGTGCCCATCAAATGCAGCCACTTGTGCCCATCATATGCAGCCACTTGTGCCCGTCAAATGCAGCCACTTGTGCCCATCATATGCAGCCACTTGTGCCCATCAAATGCAGCCGCTTGTGCCCATCATATCCAGCCACTTGTGCCCATCAAATGCAGCCAATTGTGCCCATCAAATGCAGCCACTTGTGCCCATGAAATGCAGCCACTTGTGCCCATCATATGCAGCCACTTGTGCCTGTCAAATGCAGCCACTTGTGCCTATCAAATGCCGCAACTGTGACCCCTGCACCGCTGTGTGCCCGGCACTTACCCCATCGTAGTGGCAGGTCAGGCAGTGGGTGACGGTGGCGAGCTGTGGGACGGTTCCTGGGTCCTCCATGCTTCCCCCTCCTCTCTTCTACAGTCTGCTAGGCGTCCATTCGGGGCGCCTGTGCCTTCAGCCAATCAGGTGACTGGTATTAGACCCGCGCTACCTGGTTGGCAGAGAGGCAGTTCAGTGTTAGAAAAGCAAATATTAATTTGCTTTTCTAACACATCTGGGTGGACTGCGAGCACAATGCTCTGCGCTCCAAGTCTACCTTTTTGAAGCCTATTAGAGCCTATGGCTCTAATCAGGTGTTTCGAAAAAACACCCCCACC
This sequence comes from Rana muscosa, assembly GCA_029206835.1. Taxonomy (NCBI): domain Eukaryota; kingdom Metazoa; phylum Chordata; class Amphibia; order Anura; family Ranidae; genus Rana; species Rana muscosa. The sequence goes on from CM055128.1 coordinate 63,049,820, forward strand.
GATGGAATTCAGGCGCCTGGCGTCTGAAAAGGGGCCGGACGCCTGAATAGGTGGTGGCAGCGGCAGCCATGGATAGATCCATGCCATGCATGAATCTATCCATTAGTCATAGAGGGGGTGGCTGGAGAGAGGGGGCGGCACCCGTGTGCCCTCATGGACGGGCTGCCTCTGGTACATGCACCATTTTTGGTGCATTTTAGTGCATCGGTAGCCCATCTATCAAGAATTTGCAACAATGCATTAAACCGGCCATACCTGTATATGATGCGTTTTATTTTCCCTGTAACTATGGGTTGTGTTCTCCCAGCGGGGAGCTGTCCCTGCCAGGAGAACACAGTGATTATTGCAAGCGGCTATGGTTGCTGCCAATAATCGCATGTAAATATCCGGCATGCTGGTTGTACCCAAGTCGATCAATGGATCAACTTGAGTACTATCAGCCTGCCCATAGATGGTTTGAATCTCGGTCAGTCCCAGCTGAACCGGCTGAGATTGGAACCATCTATGGCTGGCTTGAAAGTGGCATTAAACCCTAAAGCAAACATTTATTATATTGCAGCTTACCAATTTTTAGATTTGATGGCTGCATTTGTTCGCTTTTTTAGGCTTTCCTCTCCTTTATTTTCATCTGGTGATGCAGCCAGTAAGTCTGTTATTTTTCACAACCCCAAGCTCTCCATCAGCTTTTAAATATTCATGCAAAACCTTTATCCCAAAAGGAAGAAAACAGTTTGCTGTAACTGAGCAAGAGTTTGGCTTCAATTTGTTAGTGTATTTAAATTTGCTAACACATTTAGCACTACCCCCCCCCCCTCCAATGCTGCTGTCTTCTGTGCCCCCTGTGCTTATTCATCCAGAGTGAGGACTCTAAAGCCTTGTGCACACTGAAAGTTTTTACAGCTGTTGTTTTTTGGCTTCAGGCATTTTTTTCTGCAGCCAGTAAACAGTAAAGTTGTTTTTCTGCTGTTTAAAGTATAAATGCAAAATTTTTTATGTGGTTCATGTGGTCAGTCCTCTAAAGCCCTGTACACACGATCAGATTTCCTATGGATTCAAATCCGATGGATTTTTCCATCGGAATTCCGGTGAAGCTGACTTCCATCAGTCTTGCCTACACACCATCAGTCAAATATCTGACCGTCCCAAACGCCGTGACGTAAAACACTCCGACGAGCCGAGAAAAATGAAGTTCAATGCTTCTGAGCATGCGTCGACTTGATTCTGAGCATGCGTGGGTTTTTTATCCGATGGAGTTCCACACAGACGATCAGAATTTGCTATCGTTTTTTTTTCCATCGGATAAATTTAAAACCTGTTCTATTTTGGCCTCGATGGGGCCCATACACGATCAGTTTCTCCGATGAAAAAAGTCCATCGGACTGTTTTCATCTGTAAAACCGATCGTGTGTACACGGCATTAGGGCTGGTGGGACTAACCCCTAGTAGTTCCTCCATAGGAATCTATGAAGAGGCAATCAAGAGAGGAGAAAAAGAAAGTTCAGCTGGTGACATCACCACCACCCTAATGGTTTCTTCATAATAAGAAATAGAGATTGCACTCCTGGAAGAGGGAATGGCAGGATGCCTGGTTGTAACACTGCAATACTCTAATGCCTCGTACACACGACCGGTTTTCCCAGCAGGAAAAAAAACAACGCTTTTCCCGACGGATTTCTCTCAAGCCTGCCTTGCATACACACTGTCACACAAAAGACCGCTGAACTTTTGAATGCCAAGAACGCGGTGGCATCAAAGACTACCATGAGCCGACAAAATTACGTTCTATGCTTCCGCGCATGCGTCGAATTGTTTACGAGCATGCGCAAGTTTTTTCCCCTCGGGAAAGCATACAGATGACGGTTTTCACAACGGGAAAAAGACCGCCGGGAATCTTTTTTTTTCCCCTCAGTTTTCTCGTCGGGAAAACTGCGATGGAGCATACACACGCCCGGTTTTCCCGGCCAAAAGCTGTCATGGCAGTTTTCCTGCTGGGAAAACCGGTCGTGTGTACGAGGCATGAATGTTACAGAATCATGAAGTATGGGGAAATGTCAATTCTCAATAGGGACCCAGCAATAAAATGTTTTGACAGAAATTTTTACTTATGCACACTTTATCCAAACAGATGGCGTTCCACTTTTCAAAAAAATGTAGGTCACATTTTAGTATGCAAATCTGTTATTGTACATACCGTATGCCCAAATGTATACTTATTATCTACAGGAAATGTAAGTGACTGCGCTATGCATTATGGACTGATTAGGCTTGATTTGAATATAGATTTAAGAAATAAGAATAAGTAACTGTGGTGGAAACTAAACAAATTCGAATGAACTGACATCAGACCCACAGTAAAGTGAAATCTGGTTTGTTTGTATGGGCTCTTGCAGTTTGCACTTTATTTGTACTAAATTTCTTTTTGCACAGCCATTTTACATAAAGCAATTAGCATTAGACAAACGCAAGGGTTGCCAAAATTTACTGACAGTTTGTAGAAAATCTGTGATTTTTACAATTGTCTGTAAATATCAGGGGCTAATAATTTGTCATGCTGTGTTGACTTTTTAAAGCGGAGTTCCTCCGGAAAAAAAAAAAAGAAGAAAAGTCAGCAGCTACAAATACTGCAGCTGCTGACTTTTAATATTAGGACACTTACCTGTCCAGGGCGCCCGCGATGTCCTCACCCGAAGCCGATCTGTCCCTCGGCTCCCAGGTGCAGGCACAGGCGCCGCCATCTTCAGTAAGGGAATCAGGAAGTGAAGCCTTGCGGCATACAAGCAACTGCGCATGGGCGAGTCTTCTGAGACCTGTGTGTCTCCCAGAAGACAGCGGGGGGACGGAGGAGGAGCCGGACATGCATAGATTTCCCGCGAAATCTGCGGCGATCTATCGCTGGAAGTGGGAGCAAATACCTGTATTAGACAGTTATCTGCTCCTCCCTTCCCCCTGAAAGGCTGAAAGGTGCCAAATGTAACACCGGGGGGGGGGGGGGGAACCGGAAAAGCGGAAGTTCAATTTTTGGGGGGAACTCCGCTTTAAAATGGTTGTAAAGGCAGAAGGTTTTTTTATCTTAATGCATTCCATGCATTAAGATAAAAAAACTTCTGTGTGCAGCAGCCCCCCTCAGCCACCCTAATACTTTCCTAAGCCCCATCTCGATCCAGCGATGTTGCATAAGAGACTCGGCTGGCCGGCACTCTCCCTCCTGATTGGCTGAGACAGCAGTGGAGCGCCATTGGCTCCTGCTGCTGTCAATCAAAGTCAGTGAGCCAATGAGGAGAGAGAGCGGGCAGGACGGGGCCGCGGCTCTGTGTCTGAATGGACACACAAAGCAGCGACTCGGCTCGGGTGCCCCCATAGCAAGCTGCTTGCTGTGGGGGCACTCGGCAGGGGGGAGCACCGAATAGGGACCTGAGAAGAGGAGGATCTTTGCTGCTCTGTGCAAAACCACTGCACAGAGGAGGTAAGCATAACATGTTTGCTGATTTTATAGGAAAATAAATTAGACTTTAGTATCACTTTAAGTATAAACTGGGCAAATTACGGTACTTGTTATGGGTATTGTCAGTGTTTCCATATTGTGTTTATACTGTTTAAATTTTGATTGTCCTAGAGTTTAATAGCCGTGCTGTCACTTTTCAGGTTGTCAGTAAAAATTGTGGTTTGTCAGTAAATGTTTCATGTTTTGTCAGTAAAAAATGCTGCAGGAGGGTGGAAACACTGAACCATACTGTGTCAATAGTAGGGATGAGCTTCGTGTTCGAGTCGAACATACGTTCGACTCGAACATCGGCTGTTCGATCGTTCGACGAAGATCGAACGATTTGGGCCGTTCGCGCCAAATTCGAGTGACACGAACGGCCCACAATGCACTACGCCATCGCAGTGTCATCCAGGCGCTGTGATTGGCCAAGCATGCACTGTGACCCCGCATGCTTGGCCAATCACAGCGCCGGCAGCGAGGAGAGCAATGATTGGCCACAGGCAGGATGCCTGTGGCCAATTATTGCTGAGGGGGTTTAGTACACGCCCCACACTATAAAAGGCCGCCAGCGTGGCGGCCTTGTGTAGTGTGTTCCGGAGTAGGGAAAGAGAAGCATAGGCAGGGACAGTGTCATTATTTTTCCTTTACATAATCCTGGATTCCTTGTGTTTAGGGACAGATAAGGATAGGTAGGGAGAGTGTCAGTGACAGTGTGCTATTCTGTGCTAATCCTTGTTTGTAGGGACAGAGAGGTACAGTGAGGGAAAGTGTCAGTGTGCTATTCTGTTCTAAACCAATCTCGCTGAACCATATTTTCAATCCTTGAGTTTAGGGACAGAGAGGTACAGTGAGGGAAAGTGTCAGTGTGCTATTTTGTGCTAAATCTTGTTTGTAGGGACAGAGAGGTACACTGAGGGAAAGTGTCAGTGTGCTATTCTGTTCTAAACCAATTTTGCTGTTCCATATTTTCAATCCTTGAGTTTAGGGACAGAGAAGGACACTCGTGGCAATTTTCAGTCTGCTATTCTGTGCTAAATCTTGTTTGTAGGGACAGAGTAGGACAGTGAGGGAAAGTGTCAGTGTGCTATTATGTTCTAAACCAATATTGCTGAACCATATTTTCAATCCTTGAGTTTAGGGACAGAGAGGTACAGTGAGGGAAAGTGTCAGTGTGCTATTTTGTGCTAAATCTTGTTTGTAGGGACAGAGTAGGACAGTGAGTGAAACTGACAGTGTGCTATTCTGTTCTAAACCAATTTTGCTGTTCCATATTTCAAATCCTTGAGTTTAGGGACAGAGAGGTACAGTGAGTGAAACTGACAGTGTGCTATTCTGTTCTAAACCAATTTTGCTGTTCCATATTTCAAATCCTTGAGTTTAGGGACAGAGAGGTATAGTGAGTGAAACTGACAGTGTGCTATTCTGTTCTAAACCAATTTTGCTGTTCCATATTTCAAATCCTTGAGTTTAGGGACAGAGAAGGACACTCGTGCAAATTATCAGTGTGCTATTCTGTGCTAAAACTTGTTTGCAGGGAGGGACAGAGTAGGACAGTGAGGGAAAGTGTCAGTGTGCTATTCTGTTCTAAACCAATCTTGCTGAACCATATTTTCAATCCTTGAGTTTAGGGACAGAGAGGTACAGTGAGGGAAAGTGTCAGTGTGCTATTTTGTGCTAAATCTTGTTTGTAGGGACAGAGTAGGACAGTGAGTGAAACTGACAGTGTGCTATTCTGTTCTAAACCAATTTTGCTGTTCCATATTTCAAATCCTTGAGTTTAGGGACAGAGAGGTACAGTGAATGAAACTGACAGTGTGCTATTCTGTTCTAAACCAATTTTGCTGTTCCATATTTCAAATCCTTGAGTTTAGGGACAGAGAGGTACAGTGAGTGAAACTGACAGTGTGCTAATCTGTTCTAAACCAATTTTGCTGTTCCATATTTCAAATCCTTGAGTTTAGGGACAGAGAGGTATAGTGAGTGAAACTGACAGTGTGCTATTCTGTTCTAAACCAATTTTGCTGTTCCATATTTCAAATCCTTGAGTTTAGGGACAGAGAAGGACACTCGTGCAAATTATCAGTGTGCTATTCTGTGCTAAAACTTGTTTGTAGGGAGGGACAGAGTAGGACAGTGAGGGAAAGTGTCAGTGTGCTATTCTGTTCTAAACCAATTTTGCTGTTCCATATTTTCAATCCTTGAGTTTAGGGACAGAGAAGGACACTCGTGGCAATTTTCAGTCTGCTATTCTGTGCTAAATCTTGTTTGTAGGGAGGGACAGAGTAGGACAGTGAGGGAAAGTGTCAGTGTGCTATTCTGTTCTAAACCAATCTTGCTGAACCATATTTTCAATCCTTGAGTTTAGGGACAGAGAGGTACAGTGAGGGAAAGTGTCAGTGTGCTATTTTGTGCTAAATCTTGTTTGTAGGGACAGAGTAGGACAGTGAGTGAAACTGACAGTGTGCTATTCTGTTCTAAACCAATTTTGCTGTTCCATATTTCAAATCCTTGAGTTTAGGGACAGAGAGGTACAGTGAGTGAAACTGACAGTGTGCTATTCTGTTCTAAACCAATTTTGCTGTTCCATATTTCAAATCCTTGAGTTTAGGGACAGAGAGGTACAGTGAGTGAAACTGACAGTGTGCTATTCTGTTCTAAACCAATTTTGCTGTTCCATATTTCAAATCCTTGAGTTTAGGGACAGAGAGGTACAGTGAGTGAAACTGACAGTGTGCTATTCTGTTCTAAACCAATTTTGCTGTTCCATATTTCAAATCCTTGAGTTTAGGGACAGAGAGGTATAGTGAGTGAAACTGACAGTGTGCTATTCTGTTCTAAACCAATTTTGCTGTTCCATATTTCAAATCCTTGAGTTTAGGGACAGAGAAGGACACTCGTGCAAATTATCAGTGTGCTATTCTGTGCTAAAACTTGTTTGTAGGGAGGGACAGAGTAGGACAGTGAGGGAAAGTGTCAGTGTGCTATTCTGTTCTAAACCAATTTTGCTGTTCCATATTTTCAATCCTTGTGTTTAGGGACAGAGAAGGATAGGCAGGGGACAGTGTCAGTGTCATTGTTGCTAAGCCTCCTGCACAGTATACACCTGAAGGTAGCCCTTATTGCTCTTTTTCCCATCTCCCTGCAGGCCATCCATTAAAATGTCTGGAAGGCAAACAAGGAGAGGCAGACAGTCAGTAGGCAAAAAAAGAGGGCAAGCAGGCTCTGTGTCTGGGGGCAACAGTGCTGGTCGTGGACGCGGTGCATTGTCATCAGCACATGGCCATGGGACACGCTTGTCCTTCTTTTCGGCAGCTGGACATGTTGAGCCACATCATGCCGAAGACTTGGTAGAGTGGATGACCAAGCCCACCTCATCCTCCTCATCCTCTCTCACCCAGGCTCAGGGTACTGGCAAAGCAGCTGCCAAAGCGTCCTCTTCTCTGGTATCATTATCTTCATTAGTCAATCCTTCCCTAGACCCACCATGTCCTCCTCCTGAGGAGTCCCCCGAACTGTTTGAGCACAGTGTTGGGTACATGCTCCAGGAGGATGCCCAGCGTTTGGAAGGATCTGATGATGATACCCAGCTAGAGAAAGGCAGCAGCGTGAGAGCAGAGAGAGGGGATGCTCAAGAAGGACACCAATCTGGCAGTCATGCTCCAGCAGCTGCAGCATACTGCCAGATTGGCTCCAGTGATGAGGAGGGAGGGGATGATGAGGTCACTGACTCCACGTGGGTGCCTAATAGAAGAGAGGAGGAGGAGGAGGAGGATGAGGAGGAGGCACATCTCCAACGAGGCAGGATGCCCTTGAGTGGCCAGCGTATGGGCAGCACACCGACGGAATCACACCGCAGAGCTCCGCCTGTGCAGGGCGCTGCCTCTGCCCGTCATTCAAAAAGTTCTTTGGTGTAGGCCTTTTTTGAGGCGAGTGCATCAGATCGCACAGCTGCTGTTTGCAACATATGTCTCGAGCGTATATCGCGTGGCCAAAACATCAGCCGCTTGGGCACCACATGCTTGATCAGACATATGTTGACCTGCCATGCAGCTCGTTGGCAAGCCTACCTTAAAGACCCACACCAAAGAACAAAGCTGACCTCTTCTTGCACCGCATCAGCTGGGATCTCCAACCCCACTATACCTTCACTCCTCTCTGAAACCTGCTCTGAGAGGAATGAAGGTGTAGAATTAGGTGTGTCACAGGCAAGTACTTGCGGGCACTCTGCTAGCAGTACACCAACGTCCGATTCTAGCAGGCAAATTTCCCTGCCCCAGCTGCTGGACCGTCGAAAGAAGTTCACTCCCAGCCATCCACATGCCCAGCGGTTGAATGCTAGCTTGGCTAAATTGCTAGCGCTTCAACTGCTGCCTTTTCAGTTGGTAGACTCGGCCCCCTTCCGTGAGTTTGTGCAATGTGCGGTTCCTCAGTGGCAGGTTCCCAAACGCCACTTTTTCGCATGGAAGGCGATTCCGGCTCTCTACAGGCATGTGGAAGGCAATGTCTTGGCCTCGCTGGACAGGGCGGTCAGCGGTACGGTGCATATTACCGCTGACTCATGGTCCAGCAGGCATGGACAGGGACGTTACCTTTCTTTCACGGCCCATTGGGTCACTCTTTTGGCAGCTGGGAAGGATGCAGGACAAGGTGCAGTAGTGTTGGAGGTTGTTCCACCGCCACGCCTCCAAAATGCTACTACTGGTTGTGACACACCTCTCTCCTCCACCCCCTCCTCTTCTTCTTCCTCCATGGCCTCTTCCTGTGGTTTGTCCTCGGAACCAGCGGTGCTCCGTAGGCGTTCAAGGGGCTACGCAAGTACGCAGGCAAAAAGATGCCATGCCGTGCTTGCGCTGGTGTGTTTGGGGGACAGAAGCCACACTGGGGCAGAGGTCCTGTCTGCTCTGCAGGGGCAGGCCGAGAGGTGGTTGACGCCACGCCAGCTTAAGCCAGGAATGGTGGTTTGCGACAATGGCACCAACCTCCTCTCCGCCCTCCGACAGGGACAACTGACCCATGTGCCCTGTATGGCTCACGTCCTTAACCTGGTGGTGCAGCGGTTCTTGGGCAGGTACCCGGGCTTACAGGATGTCCTGAGGCAGGCCAGGAAAGTCTGTGTGCATTTCCGCAGATCTTATAATGCCAGTGCTCGCCTGGCTGAGCTGCAAAAGGAGTTGAACCTGCCCAAGAACCGCCTTATATGTGACATGCCCACCAGGTGGAACTCAACGTTGGCCATGCTGCAGCGGCTGCACACGCAGCAGAGGGCCATCAATGAGTACCTGTGCGACTACGGCACCAGGACAGGGTCAGGGGAGCTCGGTTTTTTTTCACCACGCCAGTGGGGCATGATCAGGGATGCATGCACTGTCCTGGCACCATTTGAGGAGGCCACGAGGATGGTGAGCAGTGACAGTGCATGCATCAGTGACACTGTACCTCTTGTCCACCTGTTGGAGCACACGCTGCGTGGAATAATGGACAGGGCACTTGAGGCAGAACAGAGGCAGGAAGAGGAGGACTTCCTTGCCTCTCAAGGCCCCCTTTACCCAGACAGTGTTCCTTCTGTCCCACCCATCGCACAGGAAGAGGAGGAGGAGGAGGAGGAGGATTGTGTCAGCATGGAGGTGGAGGCTTGCACTCAGCATCATCAGCAGCAGTCTTTTAGGGATGATTTACAGTCCCAAGAAACCAGTGGACTTGTACGTGGCTGGGAGGAGGTGGCTGCGGATCATGTCATCCTTAGTGACCCAGAGGACTCCAGACTGAATGCCTCAGCTAACCTACGCTGCATGGCCTCCCTGATCCTGCAAAGTCTGCGGAAGGATCCTCGTATTCTTAGGATCAAGGAGAGGGACCATTACTGGCTGGCCACTCTCCTTGATCCACGGTACAAGGGTAAGGTTGCGGACCTTATCTTACCGTCGCAGAGGGAGCAGAGGATGAGACAACTCCGGGAGGCCTTGCAGAAAGGTCTGTGCAACGCGTTCCCAGAGACTGGGAGGTTACAAACTCCTGGTCCTGGACAACGAGTTGTTGAGGCTTCGGGCAGTCAAAGAAGGAGCGGTGGGGAAGGTGGCCGTCTGACCGATGCGTTCAGACAATTCTTTAGTCCGCAGCCCCAAAGTATGATCGGTTCCAGCAACCATCGCCAGCGTCTGATATACATGGTCCAGGAATACCTAGGGGCAAGGTCAGACTTGGACACCTTCCCCACCGAAAATCCTCTGGCTTACTGGGTCTTGAGGATGGATCACTGGCCAGAGCTTGCACAGTATGCAATTGAGCTACTGGCCTGTCCTGCATCCAGGGTTCTTTCAGAACGCACATTCAGTGCTGCTGGAGGATTTGTCACGGATCACAGGGTGCGCCTGTCCACCGACTCGGTTGATCGACTGACTTTTATCAAGATGAACCAGTCTTGGATCACCACCAGCTACCACACACCTGATGCTGATATAACAGACTAATTGATTTTAAAATGTCACATCCCTTCAAGACTGATGCTGATGCTGAGTGCCTGTGCTGTTATGTTGACTGGCTATCCTCCTCCTCCTCCTCAATGATACGATTAATGATGATAGCTTGGAAGATCATTTTGGTTTATGGGTGACGCCACCAGTGGCTAAGGCCCAATTTTTCAGCCCCTGTTTTTGATGCAATACTTTGCAACAGGCCTCATTGCTGTGCTCCAAGTACAGTATCTGTGAGGGGTTGCAGTGTTGTGCCACCAGTGCCTAAGGCCCAATTTTTAAGCCCCTGTTCAACAGGGGCATGCAATTATAATTATTGATCTAATAATTCACAGCAGGACCCATTGCTGCGCCCACCAAGAGTAACTGTCAGGCCTTACAGTGTTGTGGCACCAGCACCACCATCACCACCACCACCACCACCAAAGGCCCAATTTTTCAGCCCCTGTTCAACAGGGGCATGCAATTATAATTATTGATCAAATAATTCACAGCAGGGCCCATTGCTGCGCCCACCAAGAGTAACTGTCAGGCCTTACAGTGTTGTGGCACCAGCACCACCATCACCACCACCACCACCACCAAAGGCCCAATTTTTCAGCCCCTGTTCAACAGGGGCATGCAATTATAATTATTGATCTAATAATTCACAGCAGGACCCATTGCTGCGCCCATGTCAAGGTCACCTGTGGCCAGGTGACAGATGCACACCGTAGGGGGACAGGAGTGCACCGCAAGGTAGTGAACCCTATGGCTGACTGCTGCGGATAGGAAACTGGGTGGTTGTGGAAAGCGGGACCAGAGGAGCACAACCGGGATCCTAACGGAAGCTAGAGCCAAGATTCCCCAGGGCGCGGAGTCTAAGACCCAGCTGGTCTTCTCCAGGGCCTCTAGTGGTGAGGATGTTACGCTGCAGGCTGGGACCAGGTCGCGGCCCCTGGAGTTTCCTAGCTCACGCCCCGTAGGATAAGGGGAAAAGAGGGGAAGCAGCAGCACACGATAAGAGAGAACCGAATAACAAGCTGAAGGTCAGGGGCCACAAGCAGACAAGGAAAACGAAGAACGAGCCGAGGGTCAAGGGTCACGAGCAGACAGGGATAGTCGGGGACAAGCCAATAACGTAACAGAGAGACAGACGTAGCACACGGCAGGCAGGAACCCAAACACACAATGCCTAACAAACACGTTGATCAGCAAAGCAGGCTTGCAGTGCACAGGTTAATATAGTGTTCTGTGATAGGGCCTGGGGTGGAGTCTGGCTGGGAGGAGATTATAAAGGAAGCCAGGTGAAAGGGCTCAGGCCTCTAAGATGAACACATGGGAAGGAAGGTAAGCTGACAGACAAACACTACTGCATATCCATGACAGTACCCTCCCTCTTATGGGCCCTCCCCCGCCTGGACCCAGGCTTAAAGGGAAATCTCTGATGAAACCTTCTCAACAGATGAGGTGCAGCGACATCAGATGCAGCGATCCAAGACGCCTCCTCAGGACCAAAACCTCTCCAATGCACAAGGTACTGAAGAATGCCTCTGCAGAGCCGAGAATCCAGAACTTATCTAACCTCGTACTTAAGATTATCCTCAGAGACCGAAAACGAGGTAGGGAGATGACAAGAAGATCTATTGAGGACCAAAGGCTCTCTAGGAATAAGCAAGGGCATGAGAGGATCAACAGGAATCTGAGGAGGGTCCCCTAGACCCTTAAAGGGGAACTGGTCATCTTGCACAGGACCATCAGACTGGGCAGATGTCAGTGGAACCCTGAAGTCAGGTTTGTTAGAAGGTGACATGTCGCCGGAGTCAAGCTGAATAGCTGAAGGACAAGCAGAATGTCCCGAACAAGAAAAAGTAGGAGGCTCACTGGGCATGGGCTGGACTGGCATAACTAGTACAGAGGCAGAGTGAATAGCTGAGTCAGGTGTAGCGACTACCTGAATGTCATCGCAAGACGTAGCGACTGCAGGACTTGTAGACAAGCTAGCCTGGCTGTGCGTCCAAGGGTGGTTAGGGACAGAGAAATGTAAATGGTTATGCAACCTGGAATGAATGACCGGCTCAGATTCACAGGGGGCAACCTTGGGTAGGCAGGACGAGGAACAGGAGGGACCCCAAGCCAGGATCTGTCCAGTAGTCCAGTCCACATGAGGAGAATGGAGCTGTAACCATGGGAGACCCAAAATTATAGGCGTTGAGGCCTTGGGTAAGATAAGGAAGGATATCCACTCCTGGTGGAGTGTCCCTACCGACATCTTAACAGGGAGGGTCTGGAAGCGGATAGGTCCCCCTGGGAGAACAGTACCATCAATCGCCAAGACCACCAATGGCGTGGTGAGGGGCAAAAGAGTAAGTCTCATGGACGATGCGGTTTCCCAGTCCATGAAATTACCAGCGGCTCCAGAATCCAGATATGCTGAGACCAAATGAGAAGAAGCACCAACATGAAGGAACACAGAAAGCAGAAGACGAGAAGGGGAAGGTGATATTTCTGGGTCCAATACTCCACTTTCCAGATGAAGTGGACCCGAACGTTTTTCTGGACAAAGAGAGCAAGTGTCACGAAAATGACCTTTGCCCCCACAGTAAAGACACAGACCAAGAGTTCTGCGCCTAGCACGTTCCTCGGGGGATAGCCTGGTCCGACCCAGCTGCATGGGTTCCTCAGCTGGTAGGAGATGCTCTACGGGTCGAAGAGAGGGGAGCTCAGGCTGACTAAGAACCAAGGAGTGCTGGCGTTGCTTTTCTAAGGTCCTCTCCTGAAAGCGAATATCGATCTGGTTACACAAGGAGATAACGCCGGCCAGATCAGTGGGGATGGTTCTTCCTGCTAATTCATCCTTCACTCTATCAGACAGGCCATGCAAAAAGGTTGCGACTAAGGCCTCATTGTTCCAGCTCAACTCAGCCGACAGTATGCGGAAATGAAGGGCATACTGTCCCACAGAAGCAGACTCTTGGCGGAGACGTAAAAGGGCGCTGGCCGCTGAAGAGACACGAGCCGGTTCTTCGAAGATATTCCGAAAAAGTTTCAAGAAGCCAGACAGGCTAGAAACCACTGGATCATTCAGTTCCCACAGAGGGGCTGCCCAGGCTAAAGCTTCACCAGAGAGGAGGGAAATGATATAGGCTACTTTAGCCCGATCAGACAGGAAGTTTTGGGGCTGGAGCTCAAAATGAATCGTGCATTGGCTAAGGAACCCCCTGCAAGCCTTGGAGTCCCCAGAGAAACGGGACGGAGCTGGCAGTTGTAGTGAGTGTGTGGCTGCGACTGGTGCAATAGGTGCAGCCGCTGATTGTATTTGAGGTTGCGGATTCAGGGTTTCCAAGGAGGCCTGAAGCTGCTCGAAGCGAGAAGCCAGATCCTGGAGGAATCGCATCACCTGAGTCTGATTCGATTCCTGGGTTTCAAGTCTGCAGACTACGCCCTGCAATGGATCATCCGCGGGTAGCGGGATGTCAGCCGGGTTCATGGCTGATCAAACTGTCAAGGTCACCTGTGGCCAGGTGACAGATGCACACCGTAGGGGGACAGGAGTGCACCGCAAGGTAGTGAACCCTATGGCTGACTGCTGCGGATAGGAAACTGGGTGGTTGTGGAAAGCGGGACCAGAGGAGCACAACCGGGATCCTAACGGAAGCTAGAGCCAAGATTCCCCAGGGCGCGGAGTCTAAGACCCAGCTGGTCTTCTCCAGGGCCTCTAGTGGTGAGGATGTTACGCTGCAGGCTGGGACCAGGTCGCGGCCCCTGGAGTTTCCTAGCTCACGCCCCGTAGGATAAGGGGAAAAGAGGGGAAGCAGCAGCACACGATAAGAGAGAACCGAATAACAAGCTGAAGGTCAGGGGCCACAAGCAGACAAGGAAAACGAAGAACGAGCCGAGGGTCAAGGGTCACGAGCAGACAGGGATAGTCGGGGACAAGCCAATAACGTAACAGAGAGACAGACGTAGCACACGGCAGGCAGGAACCCAAACACACAATGCCTAACAAACACGTTGATCAGCAAAGCAGGCTTGCAGTGCACAGGTTAATATAGTGTTCTGTGATAGGGCCTGGGGTGGAGTCTGGCTGGGAGGAGATTATAAAGGAAGCCAGGTAAAAGGGCTCAGGCCTCTAAGATGAACACATGGGAAGGAAGGTAAGCTGACAGACAAACACTACTGCATATCCATGACAGCCCACCAAGAGTAACTGTCAGGCCTTACAGTGTTGTGGCACCAGCACCACCATCACCACCACCACCACCACCAAAGGCCCAATTTTTCAGCCCCTGTTCAACAGGGGCATGCAATTATAATTATTGATCGAATAATTCACAGCAGGGCCCATTGCTGCGCCCACCAAGAGTAACTGTCAGGCCTTACAGTGTTGTGGCACCAGCACCACCATCACCACCACCACCACCACCAAAGGCCCAATTTTTCAGCCCCTATTCAACAGGGGCATGCAATTATAATTATTGATCGAATAATTCACAGCAGGGCCCATTGCTGCGCCCACCAAGAGTAACTGTCAAGCCTTACAGTGTTGTGGCACCAGCACCACCATCACCACCACCACCACCACCAAAGGCCCAATTTTTCAGCCCCTGTTCAACAGGGGCATGCAATTATAATTATTGATCAAATAATTCACAGCAGGGCCCATTGCTGCGCCCACCAAGAGTAACTGTCAGGCCTTACAGTGTTGTGGCACCAGCACCACCATCACCACCACCACCACCACCAAAGGCCCAATTTTTCAGCCCCTGTTCAACAGGGGCATGCAATTATAATTATTGATCTAATAATTCACAGCAGGACCCATTGCTGCGCCCACCAAGAGTAACTGTCAGGCCTTACAGTGTTGTGGCACCAGCACCACCATCACCACCACCACCACCACCAAAGGCCCAATTTTTCAGCCCCTGTTCAACAGGGGCATGCAATTATAATTATTGATCGAATAATTCACAGCAGGGCCCATTGCTGCGCCCACCAAGAGTAACTGTCAGGCCTTACAGTGTTCTGGCACCAGCACCACCATCAAAGGCCCAATTTTTACTACCACTGATCAACAATTATATGTTATTACAATTCCTGATATAATAGTTGACAGCAGGGCGTTCCAGCACCCACCAAGAGTAACTGTGAGGGCTTACAGTGTTGTGCCAACACCAACACCTAAGGGGCCAATTTCTGCAGAGTATATACGGCAGGTCCCTACTTTCAAACATCCAACTTACAAACTACTACTACTTGCAAACGGAAGAAGACAACAGGAAGTGAGAGGAAATCTACCCCTTGGAAGGAAAATTCTCTCCTGTAAGAATTAATATGGGAGAAAGGTGTCTCCTCTGTACTGATGCTTTATCACCAATCCTTGTTTCAATAAAAACACCACATTTCAAAAACAGTTGTCATTGGGACGCAAAGTGAGGTGAAATGTTCTGAACAGGGGCACAGACAGCAAAAAAAATGTGACAGGGGTGATAACCGTTCCCTATGTTTTACAAAAAGCTAAAAAAAAGGAATTTGGCATGGAGCTACACTTAAACAATGCAGCTGTTCAAAATTACAAACAGATTCTACATAAGAACAAACCTACAGTCCCTGTCTTGTATGCACCGCCTGTATACGGCTGTTCAGAGTATATAGGTCCTTTTTTATTTTGTGTGCGGGGTTCCCCTTAATATCCATACAAGACCCAAAGGGGCTGGTAATGGGCTGGGGTAGGAGGGGGGGGGGGTTGATGGGGTAGCTATGCCATTTTTCCTAAAGATTTTCATCCATATTACCGGGACCAGACATTGCATTAAAGCCGCAAGCACTTTTAAATGGCTTTTTTTCCTTTAGAAATGTTATTTTGTGCAGGGACAGTTCTAAACACGGGAAACACGTGGCACTTCACAGGCATACTTTAGACACCCCCCAGGTACAATATTTAAAGGAATATTTGACTTTTTTTTTTCACTTTATGCATCATTAAAATGACTGCTCCCGGACAACGTCCGTTTTTAAAACTTCTTTTTGCATTGATACATGTCCCCTGGTGCAGAACCCGGGTTCCCAAACTCTGTTTCGGACAATAACATGGATAATAGTCGTTATAATTAGCAATTTAGAATCCGAACGTTCGCATCCATTGTATTTAATAGGGTTCTAATGTTCGTGCGAACTTTCGGTCCGTTCGCGGGTTCTGGTGCGAACCGAACCCGGGGGTGTTTGGCTCATCACTAGTCAATAGGATTAACTATATGATTTTTTTCAATCTTTAACATGCATGTAATAAGAGCTTCACAACAAAATTGGTCCTGCTAAATATCACCACTGTTCTGCACATTACTTCCATCCCTGTGATCAATCACAGTTTAACCAAGTACCGGTACATTATTAAACAGAACTTGAAAAATGTGGAACTGCCTATCTAGAATAAATTGAAAACGCTGTAATTGCAATGAATTGCAAAAATTAATATTAGCTCTGAAAAGTCTAAAGAAATTTATAACCAAAAATATGGAAGTTTTTGGCTTGTCAGGGCTAAGTAACCTCTTTTTGTTTCAGGATTCCATAGGCTAAAGTTAAGCCAACTAATGACTTCTGTCTTGTCTGTGGGCGCTCTCCCCAATAATAGCGAATGGTTTAAAGAGCACCTGTAAAGCTCCTCTAACCCTCTTGTTTTTGATTTTACCTACTGCTGTATTGTCTCTCTTTACATTGTAAAGCGCTGCGCAAACTGTTGGCGCTATATAAATCCTGTATAATAATAATAATAATAATAATAAAAGATATGCTATGGTGGAGGAAATCGGAAGATGTGCATTTTTTTGTTTATGATGTTTTATAAGGTTTTATGATAGAAGGCTAATTTAAACCTCTTCATAACTAAAAGTACCCCAAGGTGTCAATGGGGTTGATTTACTAAAACTGGTGCAGCACTGCATAGAAACCAATCAGCTTCCGGGTATTTTTGCCAAAGCTGATGTTAGAAGCTGATTGGTTTCTATGCAGAGCTGCAACAGATTTTGCACTCTCCAGTTTTAGTAAATCAACCCCACTGTGTCTGTAGCACTATATAGTTTCCTGATTATACCAGAGTCCCCAAAATCTCAAGCTTTCAGATATGAAAATAAATCCTGACTTTTGTAGAGAAAAGATGTGATGACCATCCCTGCCCACCTCTTGCAACTCCTCATTGGTCTACTAAAGGTAACCTGTAGCCCCTATCAGGGTCCCGAAGGCAGTGCTGATGTTGCACTATGACTACCCCTTTTCTGCTTTAGGCCCCTTTCACACGTGACGGATCAGTCATGATCCGCCCCGTGAACCTCCGCTTGCTCAGCGGGGATCGCTCCATTGATCTCCGCTGAGCCGGCGGATGACTGGGCGGTCCCCGCACACTGTGCAGGGACCGCCCTGTCAGATCTCCACTCTCCCCTATGGGGGGATCGGATGAACAGGGACCGTCTGTCCGTGTTCATCCGATCCGCTCCGCAGATGGATAGAAAAATAGAAATTTTTCTATCCTGAAAAACGGAGCATAGCGGGCACTAGGGTGACCACGTGTCCCGGATTGCCCGCATTTTGCAGGTCTGTCCCGGGCACATTCATTCCAGGACAATACAGTGTCCCGGAATGAAACTGACACAGCCACCCCGCGGGCCAATCTGATGCCCCCAAAAAAGGCCACCCCATCACCTTTTTACTCACTGACAGTACTTGTCCTGGCCAGGAATGCCTGGAGGAGCACAATCCCCGCCCCCTGCTTGTGATTGAAGAAATCATAAATCCCGCCTCTTGTGTCCAATCACTGTGCTGTGATTCGTCACAGCACAAGCTGATTTTTGGGAAGGGAGGGTGTCCCTGAATGTTAGTTTGGAAATGTGGTCACCCTAGCGGGCACGGATAAGATCGGATGTTAGCGGATGTTCATCCGCTATCCCATAGGGATACATGTATGTCCGTTTTTCATCCGAAAACGGATGGGTGAAAAACAGACGTACGGTCCGCCCGTGTGAAAGGGGCCTAACTCACCTCTCTATTTGCCTTTGAGGTCACCCATCACACAATGTAGCCAATAGAGAAGTAAGGAGAGGAGGAGTGTGACTATAGGGGTTCTGGTTGTTTTTTTGCATTATAGAGCAACCTGACATTTTGGGGTCCTGTAATTGAGAGTTTTCAGTAAGAACTAGCTGCTGCATCAAAACCCTGACAGGGGCCACTCATTTGTTTTTAGATGATGGTCAGCCTTACTGAACAATTGCAAGTTAAGGAAGTGGCAGTTGACTGTGCCAGCATTAGACTTTCTTGGCAAATGTTTGCACATTAGACTAAATTATCTTTGAAAAAGCTAAATATTCCCTAAAATGAGGTTAAAACTATTATCTCTCTCTTTTCTCTCTCTCTCTCTCTGTCTTCTGCAGTCCTGGCATTGCTTAAGAGTAATGTGGACCCCAATCTGAGTAATGAAGATGGCTTGACAGCTCTACATCAGGTATGTGGAGACATATTTTTTGTACCACCGACACTACTTTCCAAACTGTCATTCATAGTAAGGTGCACCTGCCATTAAAACTCACTCTTCCTTTCAATCTACAGGGCATGTGTCAGCATGGCCAAATTAATGTTTGTTGAACCAGTCAAAACAGCCTTGATCACATTGTCCTTGGCTGTCATCAGCATTATAGGTATTTAAAGTGGAGTTCCACTCAAAAGTGGAACTTCCGCTTATCCGTCTCCTCCCCCCCTCCGGTGCCACATTTGGCACCTTTCAGGGGGGAGGGGGGAAACGGGTACCTGTGTAGCACTACCCCCATAGGAGCTGCTGGTTTAGATTTGGGCCTTGCACGTTACCTCACCATTCGTTGTCTAGGGGATGAGAGTCTATAGAAAGTTTAATGTCCACACAAGTTATGAATCCTTTTATTCAGGCTTTATTTCCAAACAAACTTGCATAGGTAGAGGGACGGAGGGTCAGGGGAAGGTTCAGGCACACACAGCAGATCACTGGGGAAACTTCTAAGCTTCAAAGTCACAATAACCACTCTCCATCAAGTGGGTATTGCTCACCCGGATAGGCCCCTCTCACTAGCCTAGCAGTCGGAATGATACACGAACAAATAAAGAAATAACAGTCTCTGCCACAGACCTTTAGGACGATTAAGATGAACTGTTCAATGATCCTCTGCCACAGGATTTTAGTACCCGGATATCCAGCCTTACAGTTTAAGAGCCTTTAAGCCGACCCGGCACACTGTAAGGTAACATTAGCTACGGTGCATCCTTCAATAGGGTCACCAGGCCTTCCTCAAGATACCAGCCTTCCGCTTGGTCCTCTCCAGGACAGGTCCTCCCCTGGTTTCCTCCATTGAGTGGCTTCCTCCCGCAGGACAGATAGCACAGGATCACCTTCAAACTGTAGGCCCCAGTCAGGACAACTGGGCCTACCTGGCAGAGAGGCAGCCTCAGGCCAACATGGCTCAGTGGCTGAAATTCCAGTATCACATGCCTCGAGCCAGGAGGGTCACCAGGAGAAGAGAGCGCCGAGAAATGGCGTCTGCCCCTTAAGTACCCTTCCCCAGCATGCCCAGCGGGGAGACCACTCCCTCTGGGCTGTTCCTGGGGGAAAGCACCCAATACACTTTGACCTGCTTGTGTTCCAACATTGACCTGAGGTGGTAATGCCACCTACGGGCAAACAGTGGGAAGTCCTTCCAAACACAGCCATAGCCACAGCTAACTATCAGCTCAGACACCCTCTAAATTTAACATAGCGCCTGATCATCAGGAGCAGGGCGCTACACCTGTTTTTGACAGGTACCGTTACCCACTTCCGGGAGACCGGGCCACGGCCCGGTCTCCCAGAAGTTTGGTCTCCTCCACCGCCGGACCAATTAGAAAGGCTTCACTGCTAGGTTCCCTTACCAGGAATGGCGGCGGCTGCACCCATCAGGACAGGTAAGTGTCCACATATTAAAAGTCAGCAGCTGCAGTATTTGTAATTTTTCAGGGGGGGGGGGGCGGACCTCCTCTTTAAACTCTTTACAGACTTCAGGAGCTCAACCCCCCCCCCCCCTCTAAGGCAAAAAACATTAAAACCCAATTTAATGGTGCCCCCACCCCCCCACTACCTTTTATTGTTTTTTGTATACATACTTTTAGTATGGGGGTGTTCAGCCCGGTCACATAACATCCCAGATCCTTCCCTCCTCTTCATTCTGTAGTGGCTGGCAGGCCCTGCAACATTCTCCTGAGCACAGGGAAAGGATCCTTTATGCCCTGGGCTGACAGGAGTTAGCTTAAATGACCCTGCAGTGGCTCTGCAGGCAACAGAGCTTTAGATAAGGAAAGTACTGCAGAGAAAGCTGTTTTTTTTTTTTTTTAAAGCAGAACTTTACCCATAACAACCTGATAAAAAATAATGTTCTTTAGCAAGGAGCATACATTCCACATAAATAATTATGCTACCAAAATTTGTGTGTGTTGTAAATTGCCTCCAGTATTGCTCCTGTTTCTTCTTGCTGGAGGCTGCCATTTTGCTGAAGCCCAAAGCCCCTGAACAGCAGTAAATCATAAAGTGGAAATAAACCCATTGATTTATTAGTTTAAAAAAACAGTTACATTCCTGGAATGCTGGAAATGAAAACTGTCACATAAGCTTGTGTCCAAACTGTGACCAAACTGTCAAACCATCAAATGGCTGGTGTCATAACTGATCACATGTGCAGCACCATGGCAGCTCCAGTTCAAACAGAAGAAGCTTCCTTGGCTGTAAAGGATAGGAGGGTTTAATTCCGATTTAAAGTGGATGTAAACCCTCACATATACCCAGTGAAGTGAACAGCCTCAGATGATACACAGAGATGAAACAAATCTCCCCACATAAGTTTTACATGTATATCTGCTGTCTTAAGCTTTATATATTCTTTAGAAAGTTCAGATTGTGTTAAAAAAATTATTTTCCCGTTCAGCACTGGGAGGGGGTTATTGGCATACAGACAAATCAGCTGATTGGAGGCAAGGCACACTCCCCCCACTCCACATAGGCAGAGACTCCCAGAGCTGTTCTGTAAATAGTTTAGCTCTCTGCTAATCTACTTATAGCAAGTTTCCTCGACACAAATTTCAGGCTGGTTTTATCTCAGTTGATGGGGAATTTATCAGAAGTTATCATGCTGATAACAGAAGAATGGGGCAGGAGAAATCCATGGGACTTAGTGCTTTGAAGAGAGATGAGAAAACACTGCAGATATATGCGCCCAGCTCAAATTTCATGAATTTACATCCACTTTAAGGCTGTCAGCAGATCGGCTTCTACATACTCAACAGTGCCTAAAAATGGAGAGCAACTGAGCATGTGCAGAGCAGACAGGGTAAGACAGTGTATTACTGGATTTTAAACAGTTAGGCCTCGTACACACGGCCGAGATTCTCGTCGAAAAAAACATGTCGTTTTTTTTGACGAGATTCTTGGACAAGAAACTTGTCCCGGCCGAGTGTACAGACGCTCGATTCAAAGAACCCGCGGTTCTTTGAATGGAGCGTACGCGGTGACGTCATCGACTACGACGAGCATGCGCTCGTCACATTCGATGCCGTCGCCGCCATCTTGCTACACCCTACGTATGCCTAGGAAGCTACCGCGCATGCGTCAAATTCATTTCGAACATGCGCGGGCTTCCGGGAGGACAGGTAAGTGTACACACACTCACTTTTCTCGTCGAGAAACATGCCGAGGAGAATCTCGACGAGAAAATAGAGAGCAGGATCTCTATTTTCTCGTCGAGATTCTTGTCGCTTTTCTTGACGAGAAACCATACACACGAACGAATTTCTCGGCAAAAAATCTCTGCCAGCAAGTTTCTTGCTGGTTTTTGCCGAGAAACTCGTTCGTGTGTACGAAGCTTCAGGCACTTATTTTTATTATGTCTGTATAATGCAGTAAAACATGTTTGTCATACTCAATGTGGAACCTAAGGGGATAACCCTGCACATTGTGTAAAAAGGCTGTTTGATCCTGTCTTCTCTGATCTTCCCCTTCTTCCAAAGTCCCCAAACCATCTCCTGATAGAACAGAGCCTTGGGAGCACTCTGCACATTCTCAGTTTGCTGTGTATTGAGAGTTTTTTTCTTTTTCTTGGGAGGGTGCATGTGATCAGCACCGGGCAAATCAGCAATGTCCAGAGAAAGGGTCAGGGGTCATGCAGCCTCATTGGAAAAAAGAGGAGAATGAAAACTTCTCCTACAAGCTTTAACCAGACACTGATAGAAGTCACAAGACTGCTATATACTGCTGATGAGAAAATGTATTTAGCAGTTTATATTTACTAAAACTATTGCATTTCCATGTTCTGTGTACTGTGGGAGACCAGATATAGTGAATGCCGGGTCCTGGGTTTAGTAACACTTTAACTCTGTCAGAGGGGTTAAGTGAAGCCACTGCCATTTTTAACCATAAGAAAGAACTTCAGAGATTGCACATTCTCAGCACCCTACATAGATCTGAGTATCAAGGCAGGCATTGTCTGCCACCCACTGTTTGTCCGTCTGATCCTGTATCCTCAGTCTTAATTATACTGGCCTGTGTTCAATGCTGTTTTTCACAGTGGTAGGAAAGTAGCTGGCCTTGGAGCACTAGAGCCAGACTCATAGGAATAAACACAAATCAACATCAAGTTCCCATCATTATTAGAATAATGTTTTTTTTCATACTTAAAGGGCCAATACAACACAAGTTCTAAATAAATAGCATGGATGTGTTTGCTTTCTAAAGTCCAGCTTTCTTTTATTACTAAGTAACATACTGTATGTAGGAAAATGATCATTCCATGATTTTTTTTTTTTTTTGTAGAGCCACCCCCTCTATCACGTCACCCCCCTCTGTGTAATATGGATAGATTCATGCACAGCATGAATCTATCCATCGCCGCCGGCACCCCCTATCCAGACGCCAGCCCCTTTTCGGACGCATGAATTCCAGCGGGGGGGGGGGGGGGGTTTGAAGCACCTGATTAGAGCCATAGACTCTAATGGGCTTCAAAAATGGTGAACTTGTGGCGCAGAGCATTGCACTACGAGCCTACCCAGATGTGTTAGAAAAGCGAATGAATATTTGCTTTTATAACACTGAACCCCCTCTCAGCCACCGTGACCCGCTGCTCATCCCACAGCTCGCCGCCTGACCCGCTGCCTGATATCATACCAAGATGAGGTAAGTGCTGGGCGAGCGCGCGCGGGGGGGTCACAGTGGCTGCATTTGACGGGCACAGTGGCTGAATTTGACAGGCACAGTGGCTGCATTTGACGGGCACGGTGGCTGCATTTGACGGGCACGGTGGCTGCATTTGACGGGCACAGTGGCTGCATTTGACGGGCACAGTGGCTGCATTTGACGGGCACAGTGGCTGCATTTGACGGGCACAGTGGCTGCATTTAATGGTTTTTTTTTTCAGTATTTTTCAGAATTTTGCACCCCCCCCCAAAAAAAAACTTTGAGCACCAATCGCCACTGGGTCAAGCCCTAACTCATTTTCCTCTTTTATCCTAATGTGCAGGCTTCTGCAGTAGTATGTGTAGGCTTACCTGTAGGTGCTTGTACAAAATTTGGGTATACAACCACTTTAAGTGGGCAAACTTACAAAATCTGCAGGGGATCAAATAATTATTTTTCCCACTGTATATATACTATATATATATATATATATATATATATATATATGCATAAATGCCAAGCAACTGCCATTTTCACATGGAGATCATCAGTTGCAGCCCCTATATTTCTTTTATGACAGGTTTACTTGTGCAATTAGTAACAGTTAACTTGGCAATCCAAGATTCACTTAGACAGCAATCACAAATGATGTACTTGGTACATCTGCTCAGAAGCAATTTGTTCTTAGAAATCCTGTCAAGGCATTGGCAAGAGTACATGATGTTGCATAATTTGTACTGAACATGTACTAAATAGTTGTACTTGCTTTAATGTTTGTGAAAATTAACCCAATAGCAGCCCAAGGCAAGTCAGCTTTGCTTCCAGAGCTGCCGCTAGTATAAGCTGGAATAGGATAATATGTAATTTATCTGAGAGGTTGTGTGCTTAGTATCCATTAGGTGCCCATTTACTTTGACCACCTGATGCATTCCGTGTCTTTAAAGAGTTTATTTATATACAGTACATATCCTCTAGTGACTTGTTTCTGACATAAGTTTGCATGACAACTATATAATTTAAAGCAGAATTTAAGCACACAACATAATGTCACATAGCATGCCATCCTCTAGTGCTGGCAATTCAAGGCTCGCTGTCACCGTTTCATCCCTCTGCTTCTTCTCTGCTGTTTCTAGGTAGGTAATAGCTAGGTAATTGTACACTTACCTACTAAAGTGTCCTTGCGCAAAATGGCATACGAGAGTGCCCTTCACTAGATGGTAGATCAAAGCTCGCTGTCACTGCTCCTTTCTCCTGCTGCCGCCCTCCTCTCTGCCATTTCTTCCGGGTCCCACATTGCTACTGTAGCAACCGGCCCTCTTTCTCCACTGTCCTTGGCAGGAGAAAAAGGCGCACCATAGCCACCATGCCTGTACCCCCTGATTTGCAGAGGTTAAGCACACTTGTTTTAACTTATGGGTCTTGCAGCAAGGTTCCCCTCAAAGCTGGTTTCTGTCCCTTGGATGTAAGGACAAAGTCTCTATACCCCAAGTAACTCCAAGGTCCACAGCAGTAGCCACTCCAACGTAGAGTTTATTTTCCTTATGCATGAATATCCACAAAGTTGAGAAGAGAGAAAGGTGTTAGGAATACAGATCAATTCAGGCAATCCTGGCTTCTTCGGCACTCGATCCCGAGTGGGTATAGCTCACCCGGATAGTCACCCAAGGGCACTAGCAGCCGGCATGTAGCTCGAACCGTCTATCAAAATCCCTAATGGATGCGTTCAGGAGATCCTCTGCCACAGAATCTATAGTGTCCCGAACCTCCTAATGGTCCCGTTGTTTAGATCCCTTTTTCAGATGAATGACATCCCTCCGACGAGTTACTGGGCCCCTTCCTTCACTGTGATCTCTCACCAATCCTTCGGAACGGTCCTCCCCCAGTCTCCTCTTCTAGAAACGGGTCCCCTTGCAAGGCGGCACCCTGGGATTCCTCCTCCCGAAGTGGGCTCCAGCTAAAGGTGCTGAGCCCAGGGCTGAAGTTGCAGTCCAGGACTAAAGGTGCCTGGGACTGAAGCGCATGTGGCCTCATAGCCTGGAGGGCCATGCACTTGAACTCGGACTGTAGTTTCTCCCTACGGGCATGGGCCCTGGGAATTGCTCTCTCTCTCCCCGGGCATGGGCCCCAGGAATTGCTCCCTCTCTCCCCGGGCATGGGCCCCGAGAATTGCTTTCTCTCCAATGGTGTCCGCCCCTTTTGTACCCTCTCCCGGAATGCACAGCGGGTAAACCACGCCCACTGCACGGCTGCCGAGTGAGGACACCAAATCACCACTCCATCACCTGTGGTTCAACCCCGAGCACAAGTGACAGTGCCACCCATACTTCTTAGGGGAACTGCACACCAGGCAAAACAGCAGCAAGGCAGAGTCCATTAAACTGAAAGATTCGAGCCAACTACCACTCGAATCACCCCTAAATTTAGGATAGCAGCCCAAAATTTAGGACCCCTGCTACACTACTCTTCAGCCATTGAGCAGGCATTGATGATGTAAATCCTGTGCATGCACATAAGTGTTACATTGGCTCCACACTCAGCAGGCACCAGTTGGGTATATACTAGTCTGCGCATGTGTCATGCAGTTTACACACAAAATAAAAAATTGCTAGAAGAAAGAAAAAGAAAAATTTTATCTGAAGATTTTGCATGTCTTTTCCGCTAAATAATGCCTTGTACACACGGTCAGATTTTCCGTCGGAATAAACTCCGACAGGTTTTTCCAGCGGAATTCCATTTAAGCTGTCTTGCATACACACTGTCACACCAAATTCCGACTGTCAAGAACGAGGTGATGTACAACACTACGACGTGCCGAGAAAATTTAAGTTCAATGCTTCCGAGCATGCGTCGACTTGATTCTGAGCATGCGTGTTTTTTTCTCCGTCGGAGTTCCATACAGACGAACGGAAATTCCGACGGACATGTTCTCTATCTAATTCCGTCGGAATTTCCGACGGAAAAAGTCAGATGGGGCATACACACGGTCGGAATATCCGATGAAAAAATTCCATCAGACTTTTTCCATCGGAAATTCCGCGGCATAACACTACCCCCCCCCCCCCCCCGGAGTTTTAATTTCATGAACTCAGTTTGACTTTATAGAGGACCATAATTGTGGAAGCTGTGCCCAAAAAAGGCAGACGGACAACAAAGAACTAGTCACCAGCTTTTGGTCTCCCTGCAGTTGATTATTTCCTATTACTGACTTACAGTCAGGTCCATAAATATTGGGACATCGACACAATTCTAATGTTTTTGGCTCTATACACCAACACAATGGATTTAAAATGAAACAAACAAGATGTGCTTTAACTGCAGACTTTCAGCTTTAATTTGAGGGTATTTACATCCAAATCAGGTGAACAGTGTAGGAATTACAACAGTTTGTATATGTGCCTCCCACTTTTTAAGGGATCAAAAGTAATGAGACAGATTAACAATCATAAATCAAACTTTCACTTTTCAATACTTGGTTGCAAATCCTTTGCAGTCAATTACAGCCTGAAGTCTGGAACGCATAGACATCACCAGACGCTGGGTTTCATCCCTGGTGATGCTCTGCCAGGCCTCTACTGCAACTGTCTTCAGTTCCTGCTTGTTCTTGGGGCATTTCCCTTTCAGTTTTGTCTTCAGCAAGTGAAATGCATGCTCAATCGGATTCAGGTCAGGTGATTGACTTGGCCATTGCATAACTTTCCACTTCTTTCCCTTAAAAAACTCTTTGGTTGCTTTCGCAGTATGCTTCGGGTCATTGTCCATCTGCACTGTGAAGCGCCGTCCAATGAGTTCTGAAGCATTTGGCTGAAAATGAGCAGATAATAATATTGCCCGAAACACTTCAGAATTCATCCTGCTGCTTTTGTCAGCAGTCACATCATCAATAAATACAAGAGAACCAGTTCCATTGGCAGCCATACATGCCCACGCCATGACACTACCACCACCATGCTTCACTGATGAGGTGGAATGCTTTGGATTATGAGCAGTTCCTTTCCTTCTCCATACTCTTCTCTTCCCATCACTCTGGTACAAGTTGATCTTGGTCTCATCTGTCCATAGGATGTTGCTCCAGAACTGTGAAGGCTTTTTTAGATGTTGTTTGGCAAACTCTAATCTGGCCTTCCTGTTTTTGAGGCTCACCAATGGTTTCCATCTTGTGGTGAACCCTCTGTATTCACTCTGGTGAAGTCTTCTCTTGATTGTTGACTTTGACACACATACACCTACCTCCTGGAGAGTGTTCTTGATCTGGCCAACTGTTGTGAAGGGTGTTTTCTTCACCAGAGAAAGAATTCTTCGGTCATCCACCACAGTTGTTTTCCGTGTTCTTCCGGGTCTTTTGGTGTTGCTGAGCTCACCGCTGCGTTCGTTCTTTTTAAGTATGTTCCAAACAGTTGATTTGGCCACACCTAATGTTTTTGCTATCTCTTTGATGGGTTTGTTTTGTTTTTTCAGCCTAATGATGGCTTGCTTCACTGATAGTGACAGCTCTTTGGATCTCATATTGAGAGTTGACAGCAACAGATTTCAAATGCAAATAGCACACTTGAAATGAACTCTGGACCTTTTTATCTGCTCCTTGTAAATGGGATAACGAGGGAATAACACACACCTGGCCATGGAACAGCTGAGCAGCCAATTGTCCCATTACTTTTGGTCCCTTAAAAAGTGGGAGGCACATATACAAACTGTTGTAATTTCTCCACCGTTCACCTGATTTGGATGTAAATACCCTCAAATTAAAGCTGAACGTCTGCAGTTAAAGCAAATCTTGTTCGTTTCATTTCAAATCCATTGTGGTGGTGTATAGAGACACAAAGATTAGAATTGTGTCGATGTCCCAATATTTATGGACCTGACTGTATATGGCCTTGTTCCACACTGTGTTTTTGTGTGGAGGTGGCCATTTTTGTAGAGGTACAGTGCTTTGCTTCCTCATGTCAGAGCTGATGACTGGTGATCTAGTGAGGAATTAGTAGGAAGCATCAGGAGAGGAACAGAAAACACAGATCCACAGAATGCATAAAGAAAAAGCAGTGAGATCCTTGCATTACCGGTTCTCATGTACAGCTTCCACTCCAAGAAGCCCCCAGGTTAACAGTGAGCAGCACTGTATTGACATCACCAAACATCACTCAACATATTGTGAGACTAGCAGTCAAAAGCAGAAGTGCCGCACATTTACAACTTTGAGGCTCAGGACACAGGGGTGCTCACTAGGCACAGAAGGTTCACTGGTATTTTACCATCATGCATATGCATTACAGTTAGGTGCAAATAGCTATTTCTGATATCAACCATGGGACAAGATGAGGAGAAGCTGACTCCAGTGTTCTCTGATGAGAGTTTGAGAGAGGAAATGGTAAAAGAAAATACCCTAAACGGGCCAAAAGGTTGATCCCAAAACCACGATGAAGAGCTCAGATAATGTTGAGGAGGCTGTTGTGTGTAAAATGATCTATTCAGCTGATTTTTTTTTGGAAGCTAGTTTTATTGAAGATAATCAAGAATAAATGGGTGTACATTCACAAGGCAATATTTCAGTCATTAAACATACAACAGGATTGTCTTAAAGGCTGAGGATGAATCAAGATTTAAAAAAAAAAGAAAAAAGGAAAACAGGAAGCGCCCAACGAAAGGATTTATGGCATATCAACTGTATATGGATCCTGTGGTTTGCTTTTAAAACTTACACAGTATGTGAGATATTTCACAAATAAATAGAGAGGTAGTTTAAAATGGAGGATCAGTGATTAGTGAGAGAAGGGAGTCTCTGGAATCCTGGTTATCCAGCAATGCTCCCCATATCTTAGAGAATTTCCCTAGGCATCCCCTTGCTTCATAGGTTAGTTTATACAAGGGAAGGTTTTGGTTCATCAACCTTTTCCACAAATTAATACGTAGGGGTTCAGTAGGAATCCATTGGAGCGCTACCCTCTTCCTGGCATAGTACAGTTAAAGCGGAGGTTCACCCAAAATGGAACCTCCGCTTTTCGTAACCCTCCCCCCTCCGGTGTCACATTTGACACCTTTCAGGGGGGAGGGGGTGCAGATACCTGTAAAAAACAGGTATTTGCACCACTTCCGGGTATAGAGTCCCCGCCCCTTTGCACCACCCCCCCCCCCCCCCGCTGTGTTCTGGGAAACACTCGGCTCCCAGGGCACAGCGGGGACCTGTTAGGATGCGCAGCGCGACTCGCGCTTGCGCAGTAGGTAACCGGGCAGTGAAGCCGCAGCGCTTCACTTCCCGATTCCCTCACCGAGGATGGCGGCGGGGGAAGCCGAGAGCCGAGCAGTAGCTCGGCTTCGGCTGCCGACGTCTCGGGTGACCAGGACAGGTAAGTTTCCATTTTGTAAAAGTCAGCAGCTGCTGTATTTGTAGCTGCTGGCTTTTAAAAAAAAAAAATCCCGGTGAACCTCCGCTTTAAGGCTTCATGTACACGGGACGTTGTTCAACCTCTCCTGAACGATTTAACTTGACAGCTAGAAACAGGTGTCTAAAAACGGCCGTTTAGCCACGTTTACATGCCGCGTTTAGCCACATTTGCATCCAAAAGCATTTGAAAAAAAATATATATTTTTTTTTCTTTGCTAATATGAAAAACATCTGTAAACGAAAAGCTGCTAAACGCGAGTTGCCGCGTTTAGCCTTGTTTCGCCGTGTTTGGCGCTTCAACTGCCTCTAAACACAGCTTCTGAATGCATTTTCTTGGGTTCAAGAAAAAGCCTCTAAACACAACTGCCTAGAAACGACTATAAACGAACCAGTGTACATGTAGACCCCTTTCACACTGGAGCGTTTTGCAGGCGCTATAGCGTTAAAAATAGCGCCTGCAAAATGCCCTTAAACAGCTGCACCATTCATTCCACCATTCATTCCAGTGTGAAAGCCCGAGGGCTTTCACACTGGAGCGGTGCGCTAGCAAGACGGTAAAAAAAGTCCTGCTAGCCGTATCTGTGGAGCGGTGTGTTTACCGCTCCTCCACCGCTCCTGCCATTGAAATCAATGGGACAGCACGGCTATACCGCTGGCAATGCGCTGCTACAGCAGCGCATTGCCGGCGGCCTTAACCCTTTCTCGGCCGCTAGCGGGGGTTAAAAGCGCCCTGCTAGTGACCGAAATGTGCCGCAAATCCGCCCATAGCGTCGGCGATAAAAATAGCAGAGTTTTTCCGCCGACGCTATGGGCGGCTCAGTGTGAAAGGGGTCCTACTGATAAGATAACATAGAGGAGAGTTCAGGAGCAGTTGAAAAAAATGCCCAACTGCTCCTAAACGTCCGTTTACCAACAGCAGTGTACATGAGGCCTTAATCTATAGAAAGTGTCTACGCATGGCACTGTTTCCAAGTCTTCGAAAATACCCAATAAGCACAATTTAGGATTACAAATATTGGGGAATTAGAAGGTAGCAGAGATAAAGGCTGTAATTTGTGACCAGAAGGGCCTGACCTTGTCCCAATTCCACACCATATAAAGGAAATCTCTGGGATCTTTCTCCCATTTGTAACAGGTGGGTGTGCCATTTCTAATGCCGGGTACACACGACCGTTTTTTATAACGAGAAAAATGCCATGTTTTAATTTGGTCATTAAAAACGATTGTGTGTGGGCTCCAGAGCATTTTTCACAACGTGAAAAATGGGCATTAAAAATTTGGAACATGCTCTAATTTTTCTCGTTGTTTTTCACGTCGTCGTTTTTCTCGTCATGAAAAACGCCCGTGTGTAGGCTTTAACGACGTGAAAAAAACGCGCATGCTCAGAAGCAAGTGATGAGACGGGAGCGCTCGTTCTAGTAAAACTAGCGTTCGTAATGGAGATAGCACATTCGTCACGCTGTAACGGACTGAAGAGCACGAGGCTGAAAAGCGCGAATCGTCTCTCACCAAACTTTACTAACACAAGGATCAGCAAAAGCAGCTCAAAGGGTGGCGCCATCTGAATGGAACTTCCCCTTTATAGTGCCGTCATACATTTCGTACGTCACCGCGCTTTGCTTGAGCATTTTTTTTCATGATCGTGTGTAGGCAAGGCAGGCTTGAGAAGAATCATGTCGAGAAAAACTTTGTTTTTTTCAATGACATTAAAAAAGGTCGTGTGTACTCGGCATAAGAAATTTACAGAGATGAGACATAGGTTACTGACCCTAATGTGGTCCTTGTCCAACAACCCCTCAGCTCAGTAACTCTCCAGGTAATGGCCCTCCATGCAACAGAAACTGCCCTGCAGACAAACCACCTTTGACTGCCCAGTCTATTCCTTTTAGAAAATATTATTAGCCATCTTTTACTTATTAATATGTGTCATGTTCTGTGCCATAGTACCTCATCTTCCTAGTGGCAGTTATCAATAACTGAACAGAGACACTCCTAGCACAAATATCTATGGTATTTGTAACGGCACCCCAAGTATGAAAGGGGTTAACGCTATTTAGGATATTCCCTTTCCGAACACACATCAGCTACCGACACTTCACAGTCAGGCGACCGAGACCCATAGGAATAATTCTCCCCCAGATACGAGACAAACGCTCTCTATGAGGTTCAAACAGGGAATGAATCTTTATTCCAAGCACATGGTAACACACTTCTCTTCAAAACACTTCCCTCTCATCCTTGGGGAACAGGGCGGGTTAAACTGTCCAATGACAATGGTGATACAGGTCAGGTGTGTTCAAACTTCTCCTTCAGTAAACAGTCTTAGCAGGAGGGGTTGCTGGAGTGACCCCCCCCCCCCCCTTTCCTCACAGCAAGACACTTAACCATCCTATAATAGGCAGCCAGACTGTCTACCAAGCTCCAATCCACATCACCACAAACAACAATGAAAAGGTCTTTGGAAGCTAGTCTGGACTTAATCTACACTACACAGGCAGACAGGTGGTTGAAGTTGAACACATCAGCATCTCTCAATTAACCTGTTGAGTTCAGAATCAAACAACCAGTAAATAGTCCTTTACAGATATCCTGGGGAATATTGTGGATAAATATTACAGACCCATTTTAGGTAGTCCAAGATATATTTCCTCAGTCACCCTATGCCCAAAGGGACTCCCGTTACAGTATTGAATTACAATAGAGAATTGTTGCTATATTGTGCTGGTTTGGGTAAGTATATGTGGCGGGCGGATTACCTATATTAAACAGTGTTGCAGTGCAGGCCTTTGCCACTTACTAGCCTAATCACACATGCAGCATCTGCATCACCTGCTATAACTTTATACTGATGGGGCACCATAGTTTGCAGGATACTAGCATGGTAAAAAAAAGAGATGTATAGGTGGCTGAATTATTTTGCCCTCCTTATGGCTATGGTTGCCTTTAAGAACATGAATATTTAAAACATTTCCATCAGTGGTTTATACATGTTGTCTGTACACCACTTTGTCTGTGTGTCATGTGACCTGTCCATGAAGGAGCTGAAACACCTCTTCCTTCCTATTGTTGTGTCTGTACAGTGTCCCGATCTTACCAGTCTTGCATCTGACTGTATTTCATATTCTGCAAATTCTGCCCATTCTTAGTCACTGTCTTTCCAGCATCACATCATCTGTCCTGTCACTCTGTCCCCTCAGTGCTGCATTGATAACTATGAAGATCTTCTCAAGTTGCTGTTATCACATGGTGCTAATGTTAATGTCACAGACAATGAGCTTTGGACACCTCTCCATGCGGCGGCCACCTGTGGTCACACCAACCTGGTGCGGATACTAATTCAGCAGTAAGTATATTGTGCCATATTATGCTGCAACTAACTATTGTCTCTTATTTTATCATGATGGTCTGTTCTTTCCCACCAGGGGAGGACTGGAATGGGGGCACAATTTCCCACTGGGCCAGTACTTCTAAGATACACTATATTGTTGAAATTAATGGGGTGCCTGCCTTTACACTCACATGAACTTTAATGGCATCCCAGTCTTAGTCTGTAGGGTTCAATATTGAGTTGGCCCACCCTTTGCAGCTATAACAGCTTCAACTCTTCTGGGAAGTCTGTCCACAAGGTTTAGGAGTGTGTCTATGGGAATGTTTGATCATTCTTCCAGAAGTGCATTTGTGAGGTCAGGCACTGATGTTGGACGAGAAGGCCTGGCTCGCAGTCTCCACTCTGACAAGTCATGTGACCTAATGCCAAAGGAAGCCGATGCTGGAAAATGTGAAAAGGTTTATCAAAGTAAACCAAATCCTTGAGAACCTTTCATCATGACCACCATCACCGCTGTACCATGGCACATTTTCCTTAGTACACTTTCTTTAGCCCACAGAAATCTACATTGAAAAGACAAGTTGATTGCGTTTGCCCCCACCCAGGCCAAGGGTTCACAGTCCTCCCCTGTTTGGCTAGAGTTGGGCTGTAAAGGAAACCTGTCCTGAAAAAGAGTCAGGGGATGACATTTCTGACCTCCTTTTGAAAACTGATTAAGCATCTCTGGCTTAGTAGTTTATAAATGACTGACCTAAAAAAAAAGTACACAAGCAACATTAGACTAAAATCAGAACTCATGATCTAGATATTTGTTCTGAGTACGTGAAACAAAAAGTTTTAAAGCCCTTAACCGCTTGCCGACTGCCGCACGCAGATTTACGTCGACAGAATGGCACGGACAGGCAAAAGGGCGTGAATATATGTCCCCTTTAAATTGCCGGCCGTGTGGTCGCGCACTCCGTGACCGCGCCCGTGGACCCGATCGTCGCCGGTGTCCCGCGATCGGGTCACAGAGCTGAAGAATGGGGAGATGTTAGTGTAAACACAACATCTCCCCGTTCTGTCTAGGTGACACTGTCACTGATCGCAATCCCTTTCATCAGGAACAGCGATCAGTGACGTGTCACGGCAAGCCACGCCCCCTAACAGTAAGAATCACTCCCTTGGTCACACTTAACCCCTACAGCGCCACCTAGTGGTTAACCCCTATCCTTGCCAGTGTAATTTTCTCAGTAATTAGTGCATTTTTATAGTACTGATCGCTGTAAAATGACAATGGTCCCAAAATGGTGTCAAAAGTGTCGGATGTGTCCGCCATAATGTCACAGTCATGATAAAAATCGCTGATCGCCGCCATTACTAGTAAAAAAAAAAATTATTAATAAAAATGCCATAAAACTATCCCCTATTTTGTAGACGCTATAACTTTTGCGCAAACCAATCAATTAACGCTTATTGCAATTTTTTTTTAACAAAAATATGTAGCAGAATAGGTATCGGCCTAAACTGAGGAAAAAATATGTTTTTTTATATATTTTTTGGGGATATTTATTATAGCAAAAAGTAAAAAATATTGCATTTTTTTTCACAATTGACGCTCTATTTTTGTTTATAGCGCAAAAAAATAAAAACCGCAAAGGGGGTCAAATACCACCAAAAGAAAGCTCTATTTGTGGGAAAAAAAGGACGTCAATTTTGTTTGAAAGCCACGTCCCACGACTGCACAATTGTCAGTTAAATCGACGCAGTGCCGAATCGCAAAAAGTGGCCTGGTCTTTGGCCAGCAAAATGGTCTGGGGCTTAAGTGGTTAAAGCAGCATAACAGCCTGGCAACTAGCATTTTTGCCAGAGGAGGTCAGCAATGGCAGCCTACATGTTTTCTAAGTACAGGTTTTCTTTAATGAATGTCATTATTTTATATACTTATTCCAGATCCGAAAATGTTGGCTTCAAATCTTGATGAATCACATTTACTCTAATGCCGCGTACACACGGTCGGAAATCCGCCAGCAAAAGTTCAATGTGAGCTTTTGGTCGGAAATTCCGACCGTGTGTAGGCTCCATCTGACTTTTTCTGTTGAAATTTCCGCCAACAAAAACTTGAGAGCTGGTTCTCAAATTTTCCGACAAGAAAAGTTTTTTCTTGTTGGAATTTCCGATCGTCTATATGCAATTCCGACGCACCAAAAATCACGCTTGCTCAGAATCAAGCAGAAGAGCCGAACTGCCTATTGAACTTCATTGATCTCGGCTTGTCGTACGTCTTGTACGTCACCGCGTTCTTGACAGTCAGAATTTGGTGTGACCGTGTGTATGCAACACAAGTTTGAGCCAAGATTCCGTCGGAAAAAAATCCACGGTTTTCTTTTCGGATTTTCCGACCGTGTGTACGCGGCATAAAGCAAGCATGTAAAAAATATACCTTCAGCAGGTCTGAGTCTGAGGCCTCGTACACACGGCCGAGATTCTCGTTGAAAAAAACATGTCGTTTTTTTCGACGAGATTCTTGGGCAAGAAACTTGTCCCGGCCGAGTGTACACACGCTCGTTTCAAAGAACCCGCGGTTCTTTGAAAGGAGCGTACGCGGTGACGTCATCGACTACGTCGAGCATGCGCTCGTCACATTCTATGCCGTCGCCGCCATCTTGGTATACCCTACGTATGCCTAGGAAGCTACCGCGCATGCGTCGAATTCATTTCGAACATGCGCGGGCTCCGGGGAGGACAGGTAAGTGTACACACACTCACTTTTCTCGTCGAGAAACATGCCGAGGAGAATCTCGACGAGAAAATAGAGAGCAGGTTCTCTATTTTCTCGTCGAGGTTTCTTGTCGGTTTTCTCGACGAGAAACCCGATAGCAGCGTACACACGACCGATTTACTCGGCAAGACCTCTCTGCCAGCAAGTTTCTTGCTGGTTCTTGCCGAGAAAATCGGTCGTGTGTACGAGGCCTGAGTCTGCACAATGAAGGTGGTGGTTGGTAAACAGGAAGCCTGCTCACCACTGCGGTCACTGTTCCAGACAGTGATTGATAGGTGGTGGCAGTGTGTGATCTTCAGCACAGCCATGGGTTAGATGGTGACACTGGCTATGCATGCAATGATCCAGGCTGTGAAGATATTGCTGTTTGTATTTAACTTGTTATTTGTGTGAAGGTGGTTGGGAGGGTAAAGAGCAGTGTGATGGTGATGGTGGACACCTGCTGGACAGTGAGTTTGAGCTGAAGAAGGTAGAAGGTGGTGGGCAGTGAATTTGAGCTGATGAAGATGGAGGGCACTGAATTATTTGAGATGAATTAGGCTGGGCATCTTTTCTAATGCAATGCAAAGGTTTTTCTAATGCAAAGTTTAGAAATGAAATGCTAATAAAAGTTTACATTTTAAAGTGGAGAGAAAAGTCTAGATCTAACTAAGCCTAAAATTGCTCAGCCTCCCCCCCCCCCCCTTCCTCTTCTAAATCCTATTCTAACTACCTTGTAGAAGGAAGATGCTTATACTTACCTATACTCCGGGCACTCTGGTCCAGTCATGTGATGCCCCAAACTGCTGGCTTCAGGGGAGAGAAGAGAGCGCTGATATCACTCATAGGCTTACTATGGGGCATCCATTGTCGAATGTCCCTCCTCTCCCCTGATGCCGGCCGCTGGAAGCTGAGCACGTGACCAGATCGCCCTGAGAATAGCATCTTCCTTCTACAGGGTAGTTAGAATAGGCGTTAGGAGGGGGGTGGGATCTTTGATCTTTAAATATTTCCAATTACTATTTATATCTGTTAAAGATGTGTGTGGCCCATGTTTGGGCAGGTGCAGGCTGTACCATCCACTGCAGGTGTCGCTCAACCGAAGCGACAATGCAGAAGGGGAAGGAAGTTATGAGGACTTCCTGCTGTCACAAGGAGACAGCTGTCCGATTGGACACTGGACTCCAGTGGCCATCTTGGGCCAGGTAGAGTCTATTTAAGTCTCAAGCTTCCAGGTTCGAAGCACTTTATGCAGGTGGCTAGTGTAGGGACAAGTTCCTCGTCTGGGAGGGACAGAACTTAGAGGTAGGGAAAGGTTCCGAAGGAGAAGGGACAGTGAAGGGACTATGCCTACCCTGCTTCAGGAAGACTCCCCTTTGGGTGTGGACCAGCCAGGCCACATTCCGCTCCTCCTTGCAGACGCTGTTGCCATTTTTCAAGTCTGAAGACCGCTATTACAGTTCGTAAGTGGCTCCGGATGGTTGTGTCTACCTGCCAGGCCTAATGCCCCATACACACGATCGTTTTTCATGCCGTTAAAAATGACATTTTTAAAAATGGGCATTAAAACCGATCGTGTGTATGCTCCAGAGCATTTTTAACGACGTGAAAAACGGGCATTAAAAATTTCGAACATGCTCTATTTTTTCACGTCGTTTTTCATGTTGTTTTTTTTAACGACGTGAAAAACGATAGTGTGTATGCTTTCACGAGGAGAAAAAAAACGCGCATGCTCAGAATCAAGTATGAGACGGGAGCACTCGTTCTGCTAAAACTAGCGTTCGTAATGGAGATAGCACATTCGTCACGCTGTAACGGACTGAAAAGCACGAGGCTGAAAAGCGCGAATCGTCGCTCAACAAACTTTACTAACATGAAGGGTGGCGCCATCCGAATGGAACTTCCCCTTTATAGTGCCGTCGTACGTGTTGTACGCCACTGCGTTTTGCTCGAGCGTTTTTTAAAATGATCGTGTGGATGCAAGACAGGCTTGAGTGGAAACAAGAAAAAAAACTACGTGAAAAACGTCGGTTTAAAAAATGGCATGAAAAACGATCGTGTGTACGCCGCATTACTGTGTTGTGTTGGACCTTCCTTCAATATATTGCTATTTCTTTAACTTGTACTTGGTGTGTTTAATACCCGCCACACCACCCTGCCCCTTGCTCACACATGGATAAAGTTGCGACTGCCTTTGTGGCCTTTGTGGCCCGTCCTTGAACTTAAGTTTGATATGCCTGCTTTATAGGGAATGTATGATGGTTTGTGGTAGAATTTCACTTTTATAGGTGTATAATTTGCTAAACAGATTTTTTTTTATATATTGTACAATCAAATTTCAAAATTGCTTACATTGCAATTATGTTATATCAGTCTTGCATAAAAATGGGAGTTTTAAGACATGCCTTCTTTACATGGAGAGCCATAGAAAACTGTGTTGGAGTCCCAGAAAGATATTAAAAAAAGTGAATGGGAGAGGTTCTCGAAGTCTGCCCATCTACAACTTTTGTGCGGTGGGCCTATCTTAAAGTGGAGTTCCGCCCCCCCCCCCTTCAAAAATTTTAAGTCAGCAGCTACATATACTGTATCTTAATATTAGGACACTTACCAGCAATGTCGGCACCCCAGCCGATTTTTCCATCAGCTGTCGGGGTGCTGCGTTCCCCATTGCCAGTAAGGGAACCTGGCAGTGAAGCCTTGCGGCTTCACAGCGGGTTCCCTATTGCGCATGTGCGCAGCATGCTGCGCACTCATACTGGCCCAGCAGCAGGGGAAGGAGGAGGGAGGAGGAGAGGGCCAAACTTCTGACGTACATTGCCACGGCAAGTTCCAACAGAAGTAGGAACAGGGTACCTGTCAAAAACAGGTACCCACTCTCCCCTCCCCATCGAAAGGTGCCAAATGTGGCACCGGAGGGGGGGGAGGAATCAGATAAGCGAAAGTTCCACTTTTTGGTAGAACTCCGCTTTAAGTATTTTAGGATTTGTTTGTCAAGGTTACAAAGCTGAAGCACTGGGCTGTGCATTCAACCACATATCAGTGCACTAACAATCTGCCACCTTATGATGGGTCTGAGCATAAATTCAAGCTGAACGCCGACCAGCTCATGTTTATGGTAAGCCACCCTGTATAGTAGGGGTTCAATCATAGGCGTGCACAGGGGGTGTGCCAGGTGTGGATTCATCCTACTGTCCAGGCTTCCTCCTGTTTTGCAGCTTTTCCCCCAGCAGTGCTGCTGGCTTACCTCCTCTCAACCTGGCTACTGCAGGGGATGTTTCAGGATGGAGAGTGGGGAAGGGGCTAGTAAATGTAATTTACCAGCCTCTTCTTTTTCCAAATTAACACAGTGAACACACTTACTAACTGTGTTCATTCATAACTGAAGCATGGTAAACTGTGTTTACCATGCTTAGGTTTGTGATTGAACAGGAAGCCCTGTGTGTGTTTGAGCTTTAGGGTGCACACCTTAATGCATTAGGCTGCACACACCTATGGGGTCAATACTTGTTTAGTCTAAGGAGCATGCAATGGACAGAAATACGTACATTATACCTTGCTGCTCCCTCCCGGAAGACCATTCCACCAATGCAGCTCCTCTTCTCTGGTCATGTGGCAGGCCCCTTTGATGATATCATCACCTTCAATGCAGGGCCA
The DNA here is from genome assembly GCA_029206835.1 of Rana muscosa. Lineage (NCBI taxonomy): Eukaryota > Metazoa > Chordata > Amphibia > Anura > Ranidae > Rana > Rana muscosa. The sequence goes on from CM055128.1 coordinate 63,089,058, forward strand.
GCGGTCCAGCATTGTACTTGAGGGAACGGAGAGCCCAAACATTATGGAGCTGAAGTGGAGGAGAGTGACAGCTGCCAGGGAGCAAAAAAATAGGGTAAATATTCCTCTCTGCTATATATCCCTCTAAAATTATGAAAGAGAAGTTTGGATTCCCCCCCCCCCAAAAAAAAATACCTCTTACCAATTCACATAGGGGGGCCGGGATCTGGGAGTCCCCTTTGATAAAGGGGGCTTCTAGATTCCGATAATCCCCCCGCCCGCAGACCCCCACAACCACCAGGCAAGGGTTGTGGGGATGAGGCCCTTGTCCCCATCAACACGGGGACATTCTCCCCATGTTGAGGGCATGTGGCCTGGTACGGTTCAGGAGGGGGGGGCACTCTCTCGTCCCCCCTCTTTTCCTGCGGCCTGCCATGTTTCGTGCTCGGATAAGGGTCTGGTATGGATTTTTGGGGGGAACCCCACGCCATTTTTTTTATTTTGGCACGGGGTTCCCCTTAAAAGCCATACTAGACCTGAAGGGTCTGGTATAGATTTTGAGCGGGACCCCTACGCCATTTTTTTTTAATTGGCGCAGGGTTCCCCTTAATATCCATACCAGACCTGAAGGGCCTGATATGGAATTTGAGGGGGACCCCCACACATTTCTTTTTTTGTTCGGGGTTCCCCTCAATATTCATACCAGACCCAAAGGGCCTGGTAATGGACTGGGGGGGAACCCATGCCGTTTTTTTTCAATGACTTTTATCTGTATTGCCGGGACCCGACAATTCATTATAGCCGCGAGTAGTTTTAAATTACTTTTTTTCCTTTAGAAATTACATTTTGTGCAGGGACTGTTATAAACACGGGAAACATGCACTACTTTACAGGCATACTGTAGACACCCCCCAGGTATGAAATTTAAAGGAATATTTCACTTTTATTGTTTCACTTTAAGCATTATTAAAATCACTGCTCCCGAAAAAATGACAGTTTTTAAAACTTTTTTTTGCATTGATACATGTCGCCTGGGGCAGGACCCAGGTCCCTAAACACTTTTTATGACAATAACTTGCATATTAACCTTTAAAACTAGCACTTTTGATTTTTCATGTCCGTGTCCCATGGACTTTAACGGTGTTCATGTGTTCGAACTAATTTTTTGCCTGTTCACATGTCCTGCTGCGAACCGAACCGGGGGGTGTTCGGCTCATCCCTACTGATAACCTATGGGCACTTTAAACTATAGGTAAAATTGCTGATAAACTAGAGCACAATTGCATTTTCAAAATGTAGCAACACTGTCACATAATAATTGGGCAAAAGGGCAAGATCTCCATTTCAATAAAACATGAAAGTTTTCATTCCATTTCAATCTGCACACTACTATGAATTTATAAAACTGTCAAAGAACAAATTTTCACTTCTTGGCAGCTAAACGCATTCTGTACACTCTTTTCACACGAAATGCCAACAGAAATCTCATTCCTCGATCCTATGATTGGCTCACTTCTTTTCCAATTAGATTGTCCTATTACAACACTAGAACTGATCATAAGATAATAGCAGGCAGACCCCAACATTTCCTTTAAAATAAGTGGATTGGTCTGTCATCTATTTAAAATTGAGATACTGTACATTTGGCAGATCAACCCTTTAGATTACAAGTCTCCCCAACAACCATGTTTCATTGTAATTATTTGTCTCTTTCAGTGGGGCAGATCTACTGGCTGTAAATGCGGATGGCAACATGGTGTATGATCTGTGTGAGGACGATGCTACGCTGAATGTCATCGAGAATTTTATGACATACAAAGGTGAAAAATTGCTACAACCTTTTCTTCCTTATGTATTTTACAAATTTCCATTTAGCCCTCGTTCACACTAAACGCGGCTTTGAAATCAGATGAACTTGCACGATTTCAAAGCCGCATTTAAGTCCGACTTGAAAGACATCTGTGCGGGTTCATGTACAGATTTCTATTGAAATTGCCCTCCAAGTCGCCGAAAGTAGTCCAGTAACTACTTTTGGAAATAGGTGCAGCGCTGCAAAGTCGGCGTCGCACCGTTTGGGACAATCCTATTGCTGGCAATAGGCTCTAATTTGAACTGTCAAATGGCATGTCAAATCGCGCCGATGTGAACGGGGGGGGGGGGTAAAACTTAATTTGTATGAAAGAATGACTATTCCCTAATACAGGACTGAGATCACTGGCCCAATATATCTTATATTTGCTGGTGATGCCACTCCTTATCGCAGTGTTATATTTTATTGGTAAACAGGGTTTAGCATATTTAAAAACAAAAATGTTATATATTGCACTTTACCAGTTCCTATGGCAGTGATTCTCAACCAGGGTTCCTCCAGAGGTTGCTAGGGGTTCCTTCAGCATTGGGCAATTTCGGCCTCTCAGATAAGTTCCCACTGACACCATTGATCTTTTTAGCTATCTGTAAGGAGGTAATTCTTCCCAATGACCACAAGTGTAAGGACCATTCTTCCCACTAACCATTACACTAATGTATCATGAGTTGTAGATTTCTGATTTTTAGCAGGGGTTCCCCGAGACCGGAGAACTATTTCAAGGGTTCCTCTGTGTTGAAAAGGTTGAGAAAGGCTGCCCTATGGTGTCAACAACTATGCAGCGGCCATAGCCATCTGTATAGTTTTTTCACTAGTACTGAGTGCAGTAAACTCATGGAAAGTGAATGGGTATGCATTGGCTGTACAGACTCACCTGAACAGCCGAGTTTGACAGGTACACAAGGATGGGTGCACCAGTGGCGTCCTGTAATGCAGGGTGCAGAGGCGTCGCCCCCTATCCATGCGTCCGGCCCCCTAATCTACATGCTGGGCATCGGACGCATGGATTCCAATGTTTTTTTTAAATTTATTTTTAAGCATGTGATTAGAGCCAGAGGCTCTAATAGGCTTTAAAAAAAGGGTGGGCTCGGGGCGCAGAGCACTGCCCACCCAGTTATGTGAAAATAGCGAATGAATATTCGCTATTGTCACACTGATTCTCCTCCTGGCAAATCAGGAAGCGGGTTCTGGGACCCGTTTCCTGATTGGCCGAAAGGAGAAGCAATCCTATTGGCCTGGGAGGAGATGCACTGCCGCCGTGATGCCGAGGAGGAGATGCAGGGGTAGCCCCCACCCGTCTGCCAGAGTGCTGCCCGTGCCATAGATGGGGTAAGGGAGGGGCTGGTAACTGACCGACCGGGGGGAGGGGTGCACGCAGCTCACTGGAAATAAAAAGAAGAAACAATCGGCTCTAGCCGCTGCATGGGGTTGTGTGCCTGTGTGAGTTAGCCCAATATTAAACTGAAACTAAAGCAGAAAGTGGCATGAAGAGACTTTTTTGACCAGTAAAGTTAATATCAGGGATAATGTGGTGTCTCTTCTTAGGTAGAGTTTACTTTAGAGTCTTTCTGAGTCACATAATTGGAACAAGCATGCAGCAAGTAAAGTCAGAGCTCCTGATCAGCATATTTTTTCCAGCTCAGTGACTAACTCACAATGTATTAAGCCTTTGCCCTTTACTGACCCATTTCTTTCCCCCTAGGCATCACACAAGAAATGGTTAATGAAGCTCGTCAGGCTCCTGAGCGTCACATGCTAAGTGACATCGGAGCGCTGGTAGCAGCCGGACAGGACCTGAACAGAACAGACAATCAAGGGGCCACCCTGGTGAGATAAGTTAATTGTACAAGCAAGTCATGTCAGTATGTTATACCCTTGTCTGTCATAAGGGGAGCACTCAGCAGCTGTCATCCACTTCATCCCATGGTTCAGAGAGAGCTTGTATTGAGCAGAACATGTTTACTGCAATTTATTCATATCTGATGCATTACTGCTTTCACTTTATGCTTGCAAAGTTATATTCAATTGATTATTCCCCGTTTTACAGAACATGAACAAAGCTTGCTGCTTGGGGGAAGAATTGATTTAGAATAATCCATTAGATACATTTTAATCAAATTATAAATAAAATCTGTTGGGCTTATGTTGATGGCATCAGTTTGAAATCAGTTTGAGAAGTTTCAGAGCTTGTTCATAATTTATTGACACAAGCATAAAATCTGCTGTTGACCTCCTTCATACCTACATTGACCTGCTTCCCGCAGGTTTTGCATTCCTATAGGCCTCATTCACAATGACACTTCTGCATTTAGGACAGTGGTTCTCAACCATCATAGTCTTCCTCCTGCTGGAACCTTGTTTTGCTGGCTGCTCTGACAGCTAGACTTTAGCTGTTGCAGTAGATGGGAGCTGGAGTGCCCTGTCTTTCACTTTCAATGGCTCTTAGAGCTGGGGTGGAGATGTGGGGGTTCTTCTAGCCAGGCTCTGGCTGTTCGGACCAGAAGCCTGACCATCAGAGTAAAGTGATGCACACCAGGATCTAGCTTCCCTACTAGTACAGAGCAGCCTATGTTATTTACTCTTTGGAGACACAGCAGCTGTATGGGCATAGCCACAGGTCGTGTGGATGTGTGGCCCCGAAATCACACTGTCTGCATTTGGGGCCATGCGCCCACATGTCTGTCCAATTAGGACCTGCAGCTGTATCCTTACAGCTGCTGTATCCACATATATTAAAACACCCAGCCTGCATGATGCTCAAAGTGGCTACAGCCACATGAACAAAGGGCTCATTCAAACTGTACGGACCACATCCCAGTTTGAATAAGCCCTTAGAATTCTATTTTCTCCAAATGAGGCTAAACTGGCTGTATTGAAACAAGGGTAAACATTCTAAACACTGTTACGAACAGGTACTTGATCTTAGCCAAAAGGCCGAGAAGTGATCTAAATACACAATCCAAACACATACATGTTCATTCACTCTGAAAATCCAGGCATCCCTTTCATACTGCATAGCAAGCAGAGTGACTTGACGATTTCCTGTTGCAGATTAAAGCCAAGTACATACTGCAAGTTTTTTTTCATTCAACCGTTGGTTGCAAGCGCTGATCGAATGCTGGTTTTCCAGCATGTTCCTGCAAAAAAAGCTTGTTTGTCACGCCTACCCCTAGCACTGGTGGTCAGGCACTATAGCTGGGTTCCATGTTCTTCACCTATAGCAGCCCCCTTTCACATAAGGCAAACAGGCCTACCAGTACTAAGTTGACCCCAGGTCTTATACACAATGCTATAGTGCTTGCCCACCACGCCAGGGCAGGCGTAAACTGAGCACTGTCTGCCGTAGGGCAGAGGGGTTCAATGAGAGTCCGGGTATAAGGCAGGGAATGTTCACAATAGTCAGTGTCCATTCCGTAGTCATAAAGCAGACAAAGTTTAGAGAATAGTCCAAGTTCCAATCCAAGGTCATAAACAGGGCAATCTAAACAGCAGAGCAGGGCAGACAAACAGGAAGCTTGAAGTATGTATGTAAACACTATCACAAGAATAAGACCGCAAGCTTGGCTGGCTTAAATCAGGTTTGGTCTCCACCCAGACACTGGCTACATCAATCACCTTGCAGGTGGACAGGGAGAGAACATCACAGTCAAAATCACCGTGCTGGAATGAGCCCAGCAGCTCAGGAATGTTTACACACTCCAACATCGTTAGACCTGCATCTGTTGGATAGACTGCTGTACACACTGACCGAAAGTTGTCCACTTCCTGTATTGTCTGCTCATTGGACTGTATATTAACATAATCACTTCTGAGGTCTTCCCCAAGTTCTCCTGCAAGCTTCCTAACAAACTCCCCGCTCCATCTCTCAGTGCCCGAAAGCATGTTGGATTGACAGCATTGTCCTGTGCAGTACAGCCTGATTGGCTCAGAGAGTATTGCCACCCACTTTTAGTCTAATGTCAGGACAGGAAGTGATGGTAATTCTCCAAGAGGGACGCAGAACATTTTTGTTTTTCATACAATAGAGAAGGGTTAAATCCTGGTAATGTTTGTATTGCTGCCTGTGTTTTCCTGCCTTAAGAGCAGTCACACTAACCCTTTTCTTGTATGGGTGTCACAAGAACTAAAACCAAAGGAAAATTTCCCCGACTTGCACACCCCAAAACAAAACAAAAAATCGGCTGGATATAGGCTTTAAATAATGATAGTGACTTAAAACCTGTGTTGTTCCTGTACAGCTCCATATTGCATCTTCTCGAGGTTATGCAGAAGTAGCAGAGACTCTGCTTGAAAATGGGGCTCAAGTGGATGTGAAAGACCCAGACATGTGGGAGCCTCTGCATGCTGCAGCATTTTGGGGTCAGGTAAGAACACATTCTGCTCAGACTGAGAGATTAGCTTAGAACTTGATGTCATTATGCCGGTATGAAGATAGCCTAACTAGGGTACATTAGCATTGCTGCCTAGCAACACAAGGCTTTTGGGTTGGATGTAGGGAAGGCTGTTCAGTCTTATTTTTGCATTGGTTTGCTGCAGGTGCTCCACTTTCCTTTTTTATCCCAAAAGCAATTTGATATCTCGAGTGGCCTTCAGTAAATTAATTTTGCTCTGTTGTGTTTAATTGCTCAGCTGAACAATTAAGGTGCCTACAAACATTATAGACCTTTTGCTTGATCTGGACATATCGGGAACATTTGTGTGTGCGTAAGCAGCTGGCTGATCCCATTGCAGGAAAAAAATTTTGCTTTCGGCTGGGAAAATCCAACTGGTCAGTAAATGTGATGGTGAGAGTTGTTGGGACCGAGGCTGGATAATTCCTACTTTTTCCCTAGGTTAGCTACCTTGTGCCACCCCCTCAGCCTCCAAACAACCACTCATGGGGTTGGTCACTGTGGACAGGGCTGGGTAGCTCTAGAGCTGAGGTGGGCTATACGTAGCTGGGAGTCAGTGGAGGGGCAACTGGGGGGATCTGGGTGAGGCTGAGGACTGCTGGGTTTCCTGAATCCTTAAGGACAACCCCATGGGATCCAGGACACTTGGTATCCCTAGACTCTGCTATTCTCAACGGCAATGGCACCCTAGGCCACAGCCCTTGCGGGATGAACTTTAACACTAGAATGGAGTGCTCACAATGATAATCTTGTGTTCACATGTTTTATATCTTCTTATTTTTAGAGAATTATTGCTGCAACAGCACCCCTAGAAGGTTTTGCCTAACATTTCTCATGGTCATGTTTGCTGAACAATTTGCCCTGCATATAAATGTGGAGAAAAATGGAACTAAGAGCATTTGAAATAAAGAAAGGACAATGTCATCTCATTTATTATATACAGTTATTGAAATACAATATTTGTTTGATAGTGCACCTTTAATAATACACACTAAGCAACACAGAATGTTAAAGTGTATGTATAGCCAATTTTATTTTTATTTTTTAAAGCGGAGCGCCAGTCTCTTAAGTGAAAATTAAGTCAGCACCTGTCCCACAATCCAGAGGTGTCTTCATCCCAGCCGTTTTGTCCTTGTGTCCTCCCTCGGCGGTGCCGGCATCTTTACTATGGGCACCTGATGGTGATAGCTTACGGCTTCAGAGCCAAGTGCCCACTGCGCATGTGCAAGTGGTGCTGTGCTCTGTGACTGGTCCCGCACCTGTCATGTGTCCCAGAAGACTTTGGGAGGTAGGGGGAAAGAAGAACTTCCACCTTAGGCGAAATATAAACAGGGGAAGGGGAAGCACTCACAATGCCACATCTGTAATAATATAGAAAAAACATGGAGGGTTGCTCGGGGAGAGCAGCCAATGGTCGGACTTTTTAGGCAACAACACAGTGGATAAAGAAAAATAAAATGTATTCATGTAAAGACAAATAGACAGTAACTACAATAGTTGAAGAGTTAAAACTGTATACAAAATGGAATGTACAGATGCGGTCCCTTGTGCGCATCTTTTTTGTTGCCTAAAAAGTCAGACCATTGGCTGCTCTCCCAGAGCAACCATCCATGTTTTTCCTTCCACCCTAGGCGATCGGAGCAAAATTTGGAGCGGGTACCTGTCAAAATCAGGTATCTGCTTTCCCCCTCCTCCCCAAAATCTCCATTTCACAAACAGGAGCCGGGGAGGAGGCCTTAAAGCAAGACTTCTCCTTTTGGGTGGAGCCCTGCTTTAGGTTTTGTATTGTGAATAGAAGGGTCGGTTTATTTTGCTGTTTGTGTCCCCTTTGAATTATGTTATTTTCACTGTCTCAAAGACAATAGAATGTGAAAGGAAATGTCTACAAAGTGAGAGGAATTCCTAAAAAATGTAGGATTTCCAATCACGTTCTATCTGGGTGATAGTGGTCATTAGAATAGAGGGTGAATCCATCAAGTGAGGACACAGAGAGCAAAATAATCTTGATAGGTGTTATAATCCTTTATACTCGATCCAAAACTAAAGAAAATCAAAACAAGAAAACAAATCTTTCAGCTATTCACATACTTTAGGTTGCTATTATTTTAGTTGGGCAGTTCCTGTGCATTCCTTTCTAGATATTCACAGAAAATTATTTTTTGGAAAATCTTTCCTTAAAAGTCTTAAGAATAATGTATGTGTTGCTTTTCCTGTTTCAGATCTATGTGGCAGAGATTTTGGTCTCACATGGCGCTAGTCTGAGCTGTAGGACCTCTTTGGATGAAACTCCTCTTGGTGAGTCTAGATTTAATTTTTTTTTAATAAGTTCACTTCCCATCTTTCTAAGCTTGCCTGTGCTGATCAGCAGTAATATGGCCTATATCAGTGGGCTTGCTTATTAAATGCCTTCTACTTGCATTTAACATCAGTTTGGAATGTTTCTGGGAATATTTAGAATTAAAGTGGTTGTAAGCCTGAGGCATGAAATATGAACAAAGCATATGCCTCTATAGTGTGCACTAGTCCAGAGCACAAAGTATAATTTTCTGTCTGTTGCTTCGTTCCTCTGCTATCTGCATGAATCACTTCTGATAAGTTTTCCTGACACCAACAGAAAAATAGTGTCAGGGGAAGGATCCCCAGCCTCAGCTCTGTTCCTGTGTGCTATGTGAAGGGGGTTGTGTCCCTTCCCACCAATCATCTCTCATAGCTCTCCTCACTGAGCTCTGCAGAGTGTAAGTTCAGCTCTCTGCCCCCTTTTTTTACAGCTATACAAGCTTTATAAATTCACCACTTTGAACAGATGTAGAGAATAGAAGACTGCAGATAAACAGGTACAACTTATGCAGGAGGCTTTGTTCCATCTCTGTATATCACCTAATGCCAGTCACTTCACTGGGTATAAACAAGGGCTTACAACCGCTTTAATTGACAGGTGCATTTGACCTCTCTTTATGATGCATCACTCTGCTGAAAGCCGATTTTGCACTGTCATTGACATGTAGGGGGGAAAAAAACAGCCTGATGTGAGCAATAAGCTTTTTGACATTGGCTCCTGAAGTGACAAAGCAAAGAATCAGGTTCATCGTTGCTCCAGGACATTTAGAATAATGCCTTGATAACTGATTATTCATCATTTTATCTTTCCATAGAATGGGACCATTAGAGGGATTTTCCTGCAATTCCTGTTCCCATGGGAAAGCAATCAAAGCAATGCGGGGCTGCAGTCCAGGACAAGAAAGTACAGACAGCAATAAAAATATTCTTAGGAGTGCTCTACAAAAATCTAATTTTTTGCCCATTGGAGAGAATTACATTCAATTCTCATTCCTGAATTATTATTATTATTATACAGGATTTATATAGCGCCAACAGTTTACGCAGTGCTATACAACTTGAGGGTAGACAGTACAAATACAATACACTTTAATACAGTAGGAATCAGAGGGCCCTGCGCCTTAGAGCTTACAATCTAGGAGGAAAGGCCAAGAGATACAAGGGGTAATAACTGTGAGGGATGTGCTGATGGAGAAAATAAATGTACAGTTGTTAGGTGGGGGCCAGATAGGCTTCTCTGAAGAGATGAGTTTTCAGGGATCGTCTGAAAGTGGACAAAGTAGGAGAAAGTCGGACAGATTGGGGTAGAGCATTCCAGGGGATGGGAGAGGCTCTGGAGAAGTCCTGAAGGCGAGTATGGAATGAGGTGACAAGGGAGTTAGAGAGCAGGAAGTCTTGGGAGGAGCGAATTATGAAACATTTATATTCCTCTCTCTCTAGATTTGTGTGAAGATGAAGAGCTGCGCTCTTTGCTGCTGGAGCTGAAGCACAAGCATGACCTCATTATGAAATCTCAGCAGAAGAACAAGTCCTCTCTGAGCCGCAGGAGCTCCAGCACTGGAAGCCATGGGTCAGTAAGAAAGATAATGACAACTATACACTTAAATTCTCAGACAGTATTTTTGTACTGGGAAATTTGGTGTGTCACCAGTACGCACAGCCCTCCAACGCCACACTGGAAGGCTTGTAATGATTTTTTTTTGATTTTTTATATAAAATGGCTATCCTCATCTCAAGTCGGCACATGTGCTTGAGACTGCCGTTACGCTCTATGATTCCTTGTGCTTGCAAATTGTGAATTTCAGAGCGGTAGTTCATGGATAGTTCACGTACAGTGACCTAATAGTCTATATAATAAAATGTGGATCACAGGGATTGCTGGGATGTGGTCAGTTTAAAGTAGGGTGACCAGACGTCCTGCAGCAGCCATGGCACTATTTTCTATTTTCGGCTGCTCAGTCTCAGGCGGTAATCGCTTCTGCTTTTCCTGGCATTTTAGCTCCGGCCAGCCGCCCGGGAGTCAGGCTGTATTGCCTCTGTTGCCCGTCCCATCAGCACTTCCTAGCTCCTCCCTCAATCCGACACTCTGCCTAAAATTGGTGTCCGATCAACCCCACCAACACTCCAGCCTCCTGCATGCAATGCCTGCACTGTGTTCAGCCTACCTGAGAGACCAGCCTGAGAGGAGAGGCATAATTGGTAAGTGAGCCATCTGCTTTGTGAACAACCCTCCTCTCTTGACCAACCTCTTTGCTTTGACTCTTTTCCTTCTCATTTCGTTCTCCCCCCTGTGCAGTCTGAGGGGAAGGAGGGGTTGTGCTGACTGGGAGGAGGGGGGTTGTGAAGATTGGGGGTATTGTACAGACAGGGCAGGGGAAGGGGGGTTTGTACAAACTGGGGGGGTTGTGCAGACTGGGGGGATTGTACAGACTGGGGGCTACACAGTGCTACACAGTGCTCTGGACGGTAATCTGAGGGGAGGCCAGTAATATGCACAGTGCTCTGGACGGTGGTCTGAGGGGAGGCCTGTAATGTACACAGTGCTCTTAAGAGTGGTCTGAGGGGAGGCCTGTGATGTACACAGTGCTCTGGATGGTTGTCTAAGGGGAGACCTGTAATATACACAGTGCTTTAGATAGTGGTATGAGGGGAGGCCTGTAATGTACACAGTGCTTTAGACGGTGGTCTGAGGGGAGGCCTGTAATGTACAGAGTGCTCTGGATGGTGGTCTGAGAGGAGGCCTGTAATGTACACAGTGCTCTGGACGGTGGTCTGAGGGGAGGCCTGTAATGCACACAGTGCTCTGGATGGTGGTCTGAGAGGAGGCCTGTAATATACACAGTGCTTTAGATGGTGGTCTGAGGGGAGGCCTGTAATGTACACAGTGCTCTGGACGGTGGTATGAGGGAGGCCTGTAATGTACACAGTGCTCTGGACGATGGTATGAGGGAGGCCTGTAATGTACACAGTGCTCTGGACTGTGGTCTGAGAGGAGGCCTGTAATGTACACAGTGCTCTGGATGGTGGTCTGAGGGGAGGCCTGTAATGTACACAGTGTTCTGGACAGTGGTCTGAGGGGAGGCCTATAATGTACACAGTGCTCTGGACAGTGGTCTGAGGGGAGGCCTGTAATGTACAGAGTGCTCTGGACTGTGGTCTGAGGGGAGGCCTGTAATGTACACAGTGCTCTGGACGGTGGTCTGAGGGGATGCCTGTAATGTACACAGTGCTCTGGACAGTGGTCTGAGGGGAAGCCTGTAATGTACACAGTGCTCTGGACGGTGGTCTGAGGGGATGCCTGTAATGTACACAGTGCTCTGGACAGTGGTCTGAGGGGAAGCCTGTAATGTACACAGTGCTCTGGACGGTGGTCTGAGGGGAAGCCTGTAATGTACACAACACAGTGCTCTGGACGGTGATCTGAGGGGAGGCCTGTAATGTACACAGTGCTCTGGACGGTGGTATGAGAGGCCTGTAATGTACACAGTGCTCTGGATGGTGGTCTAAGGGGAGGCCTGTAATGTACACAGTGCTCTAGAGGGTGGTCTGAGGGGAGGCCTGTAATGTACACAGTGCTCTGGACGGTGGTCTGAGGGGAGGCCTGCCCAAAGGCGCAAGATGTAAAACTCCATCAGTATTTTCTGTTGCTTTTGTTCCTTTTAACATTTGTAGTCTTAGAACAGTTAGCTATTAATATTTGATTATTATTGTTCGAAGGTATCCTACATGTTGTTACCATGTAATCTTTTACTGTTCTGAATTGTTAATTTATATTGCTATTGTTGAACCAAAATTCTTTGGTAAGAATAAAATACAAAATATGCATTGAAAAGAAGTATCTTTTTTTTTATCTCGTGGAGGAAATGTAAGAAATAACGTATATATCATGCAATCATTCCATAAACACATACCACATACTCTGCATATATCATTTGTGAAAAATATGCTTATAAAATAGTTTCCCATTTGCCGATAAAGAATTTGTCCCCAGATTTAATTTTGAAAATCTGGTCACCTTAGTTTAAAGTATACATAGGACCCTATTCAAAATAGAGAGCGGACCACTTTTGTTCTTTGCAGGACACCACAGTATTTACTTCACATTGCATCTGCATTTTATGTGACATTTATCAAATGCCGTTTGTGGTGTGAAGCCTGCCCCTTGCAGTGTGTTTTTTGCATAACATTGCAGAGAATACTGTGCGATACAGGGAGAGGAGTAGAGACCTGCTAGAATTTTTTTCTTACATATTAAAGAGCACCTTAGTCCAGGCTACCAAGGTTCACACTATGAACTGCATGTGAATCACACAGGATTAGCACTGCATTCCTGTGCATTTCACGTGCAATTCTGTGTGGTGAGATTAGAGCCCATTAATTTGAATGGGCTCATATCGCACCAAAGAAGTGCAGGCACCTTTTTCTGAACCCCACTGGAACTGGATAACATAGTTGCTTTTTACCATGTGATCCGGTTCAGGCAACATCATGATTTTGAGGTGTGGTTAACTTTGAGTTGACACCGGCACCAGATAACAAAACACAATGCTTTGCAATGCAGTACGGGAAACACACAGGAATCGCAGCATTTCCCGCACTGCATCAGTGTGAGTCAGGGTGTTTAAGGGCCTATTCACACCATACCTGCACATGAATCACACAGGAACGCACTGTGCGTTCCTGTGCGATTCACACCACATGCAAAACGCACTCCATTTGTGACCTGCAGTGGGTGTCAATACAAAGTTAACGACACCCCAAACCCAGGTCGCAAACGCAGTGCATTTTCCTGCACCTACCCGCACTGGATCGCCTGGTAATTTTGTACCAGTGTAATCTGGTTGTAATGCTATTTAAAAGGTAGTGCATGCACTATTTTTGTTGTGGTGCAATTTTAGCCCATTCAAAATGAATGGCCTGAAATCGCACCACACAAAACCCATGTGAATCACACAGGAATGCAGAGCATGTTCCTATGTGATTCATGTGCGTGCATTGGGGAAAACCAACCCTAAATATTCTTAACAAGCAGCCAAGGAGCTTTAAAAAAAAAAACATTACTAACCTCTGTAGCTGCGGGCACTGTGAAGAAATTAATCTTCTTAATCTTTAATTAATCTTAAAGTTCACAACAGAAAACCTGTTAACAGTCAACCTGTTGATTTGCCCTACATGGAAATGCCTACTTTCTCCTTCATGAAAGTTTTGTATATTTCTGCATTGGGTTGATGAAAAAAGTACCTGCTTCTATTAAAAGCAGCACCAAGATGAGAGCACCAAAATCACCACTTCAGTCTGGCTATGTGAATCGAAGATCATGTAACATTAATCTTTTTTTTTAATTAGAAAAACCGGAGTTTCAGTAAGATCATTCTCATTCATTATAAAGCTGTATGAGGTCCTGGTTGTGGCCGGATGTTTAGTCTATTGTCTGGCACAATCTACAAAGGAAGTCAAGTCTAATAGCTGAAGGTCAAAGTGGTTTCGGCAAATTTGCGAGTTTCTATTTTTTACACCTTCTACATTTACTGTGTTTAACAAGAAGTGTAAGAATAAATATACCAATATCCTGTTATGATAGGAAGCAGCTGGTTAACTATTTTCACTATATGTGTACATGTGAAATTGTTAAGTGTCTTTTTGCCTACACAATGCCTATGAAATCATAACGTTAATACGAAGGGATACCAAGACCAGAAGAACAAACTGTGGATCACAATGTGACTGCTTGTGTCACATATCTGACCATGGAGCCCGAGATGACGAGGGTGGCCTCTTGCACAATTTTCATCCAAGCACCCCTGGTAGTGGAGACAGGGACTGCTAGGGCAGTGGAAGGGTCCTTCCAGTAGTAGTAGAGAGTCTGGTCACAAGCCTTGTTCAACAGCAGCCAGGCAAATGGGTGCAGAGTCAGGATCAAGTTTAAATTCAGAAACAGGCAAAGGTCGGGAACGTGCTGGCAGCGAGGTACCAAGTCAGGAGGAGGAGACGTAGCCAGATATCCAAGCTGAGGTTGGTAACATGAGCGAGCAGCACACATAACAGGCAAGGGGTGATCCAAGAGAAGTGTCAGTTATAGTTGGGTCAGGAACAAGGTTAGCAGACTTTCAAGAACCAGAACTGAAAAAAATCCAGCACTGAGGCCAGGCAGTTTAAATAGGCTGCTAGGTGCCATGATCTGTGGATGCTTGCGCACGCCTACAGGCACACGCACGTTTTTACTTTTAATACATTTTACATACAGTTTTACACTATGGGAATATTTTTGATTTATTTCCATCCATGATATGCTGGATCAATTACCCACCATCTCCTATGAGAGTGTTTCCATCTAAAGCGAGTAAAGAAGTTAAGGGATAACTTTCCACACTACGCTCATGACTCCTATTACTAATGCCGCGTACACATGTCCGTTTTTAATGTCATTGAAAAAACGAAGTTTTTCTCGACGTGATTCTTCTCAAGCCTGCCTTGCCTACACACTATCGTGGACTATAAAGGGGAAGTTCCATTCGGATGGCGCCACCCTTTGGGCTGCTTTTGCTGATCCTTGTGTTAGTAAAGTTTGGTGAGAGACGATTCGCGCTTTTCAGCTTCGTGCTTTTTAGTCCTTTACAGCGTGACGAATGTGCTATCTCCAATACGAACGCTAGTTTTACCAGAACGAGCGCTCCCGTCTCATACTTGATTCTGAGCATGCGCATTTTTTTTCACGTCGTTAAAGCTTACACACGGCCGTTTTTCATGACGAGAAAAACGACGACGTGAAAAACGACGAGAAAAATTAGAGCATGTTCCAATTTTTTCATGGCCATTTTTCACGTCGTGAAAAATGCTCTGAAGCCCACACACGATCATTTTTAATTACCATTTTAAAAAATTGCATTTTTCTCGTCATTAAAAACGGTTGTGTGTACACGGCATTAAAGTACATTCTCTCTGGTAAGCAGCCATTTTTTTGCGCATGGTGGAGGAACACCTGGGTGATTCACTTTTTTGTTTCACATCCATATCCACATTTAAAGCGCAAGTTGGACTTATATTGAGCACCGGATATTTTCACTACCTTGAATTTCAATAAGAGGGTTTATCATTGGACTGCTATTATTTACGAGACTTCGCATATGATTCAGTTTGATGTTCACATTGCTTATTATTTCAAGTCTTTTTGTCAATTTACAGCGCGGCAAATTTTCTATTATGCTTGTCACTTACAATCACATCCGATTGCTTTTTGCCAGCAGCTCGCTTGGATCTACCAGCGCAATAACATTTGTAGTTTTTTTATGCACACGCACATGCCCGCACGTATGCACCAATGCTCATCCAAGTGCGCATTCTAGTCCTTGCCCATCTTGTTAGGCCTCTATGCTCACGATCCTGCACATGGGCATAAGAATGAGCACCTGCTGCAAGGAAATGAGCATCTGCTGTATGAGATCCTTGACAGCTTGACTAAATTTGTATAGAATACATACTTGAGAGGGCCACCTATCCACTCTTATCCCAATATCTGTATGACTGTTCTGAGTGTCACTAGTACTAGTATACTAGGTAAAGCAAGACAGATGGTAAGAGTTTGAAAGCGTAAGGCCCCTTTCACACTGAGGCGCTTTTGCGCTAAAAATAGCGCCTGCAATGCGCCCCAAAAAAGCCGCTCAATAGTTTCCAATGTGAAAGCCCGAGGGCTTTCACACTGGAGCGTTTCCCTTTCAGGAGGGTCAAAAAACTCCTGCAAGCCGTATCTTTGAGGCGCAATAGGAGCGCTAAAAATAGCGCTCCTATAGTGCCCCTGCCCATTGAAATCAACGGGGTAGCGCCTCCAATACGCCCGCAAAACGCCGCAAAGAGGCGTTATTGCGGGTGTTTTTAACCCTTTTTCGGGCGCTAGCGGGGCTTAAAATACCCCCGCTAGCGCCCACAAATCGCGGCAAAAAAAATGGTATAGCGGCGCTAAAAATAGCGCCGCTATACCGCCAGCACATCAGTGTGAAAGTAGCCTTAGAGGCCCACATAATCAACAGCATGCATTAACCAACATTCTGGTAAATTTGTATTATTATTATTCCATTGTGGTGTTTGTACATTGAATGAAACAAGTCCAGTCGGCAGTGGGCCTGGATAAATGGGCTACATTAGTGGAAGAGACCTGGCATGATGGTGGTCAGTTTAAAATGGGAGTAGACTTTTTTTTTTTTATTGGGAATGGGCGGTTGGTGGGTTGGTTGGATAGGGATTGCTTTTGCTCGGAGATGGGCTTTAAAGCATAAGTCCACCCTAACACTAAAATCTCTACATCCACAGACATCCACGATCTAACACTAACCTATCTAACCCTGTAAAGAAGAAATCAGTATACATACCTTTTTTGAAGCTGATCTGGTCCGGTCTCCAGCGGCGGAAGCTCTGCAGAGGACACAGCCAACAACGGCTGTGAAATGAATGAGTAGTGACGTCACCCATAGACTTACTATGGGGCTTCCGTTGTCAGCTGTGTCCTCTGCACCCTCCTCCACAGCGAAGCCGCGGCTGACATTTCAGCGTGGGATCCGGTCAGATCGGCTTCAGAAAGTATATGTATACTAATTTCTTCTTTACAGGGTTAGATAGGTTAGTGTTAGATCGTGAATGTCTGTAGATGTAGGGATTTTAGTGTTGGGGTGGACTTATCCTTTAATATTCTTAAGCAGGCTGAACAAGAGAAATCACTTGATTCCCCTGTCCACACTAAACAGCATGGATGGATGAATCTGCAGGTTATTGTATTCTGATAGCCAGCACCCTACAGCTGTCAGAACACTTGAACAGTACCTGACAAGGTGCATGTGCTGTTTGGCCGAGAATTTTCCACCCAGCTCCTTCAACAAAATCGATTGAAATTGGTGGTGGTGTCATCAGGGCCACCCACAGTACCAGATACAGTAAATTCAGCTGGAATGAGCCGATATGCGATCCGTGTACAGACCACTTTAAAGTTCCAGGACATAATGGGACAACCATTTCTAACTACCCAGAACCACCTTCGTTTGTCCAAAAATCATCATGTCTATACTCACTTTTTAAGCAAGGCAGCACTGCCTCAACCATCCAACTATGTACATATAGTATATAGGTTATAAAGATTATATTATTGTTATTATTATAATTTAATTAGGGTTTTTATATTAACCACTTGGAGCCGGCACTTGCCGACCCTTTAAGGGGTTTAGAATGCCGGGAGGTGGGGCTTATGGTCATGTGACCACCGTAATTGGCGGTCACATGATCGACAAGCTCCCAATCGCAATCAGCGATCAGGAGCTTTCTGTTACCCACCGGTAACAGTGCACTCTCAGGACAGCTCTAATGGTCTCTCTCAGGACAGCTCTCAGGACAGCAATAATGCACGCAAATATGCGGCCACTCAGCGCCAAGGCCCACCCAACGAGAGACCGCATATTTGTATGTCCTCGGTGCCAAAAGGTTAACCATATTTTTAAAAAATATTGATTATAAAAGTTCCTTTTCTGTAAGTGACAATTTTTTATGTGAACCAATGTACAAATGTTGGTGCCACCCATGATATAGCTCCGGGGGTAGAGCAAAACGTGTTGGGAGCGTGACCCGGCCAGAGCCCGGGCTGAGACTGCCACATACTTCTCTATAGCAGATTTGCAGTAATGTGCAGCTCGAGGGATTTTTTTCTTCATTACATGCTGAAATTATTTTATGACATTTACTTGAAAATGTCTTTATGTTTATAAAGACACAATGTTTAAACAATTATTTTCAGAATTCACAGTAGTCTATCTTTTTATATAGATTTTATCCTAATAAAACAGGCAGTATTTGGACAGTCATTTTAAATATTCTTTATACAGACAATTAGCTACCGTGGGTATTGAAAAGAATCACCTCCTTTAAAAAATTCACATTTTGTTGCTTTGCAGCCTAAAATGAATACAGACATCAGCCAGGTATTTTTGTTTTATCCAACTGTATTTACTAGTGCAACTTAAAGTGGTTGTAAACCCACTTATTGAATATCATGCAATCCCCTGTCTTCTATAATGGTCTCCTGTATATGTGCCTTATTAAAAAAATGCTGTTCTAAGCCTTATTTGCTAGTGGCGCTCACGTGACCGGCCGGCTCTACCCTCTCCTGATCTGACAACTAAAGCGGGAGGGGCCGAGAATCCCCCGCTGATGTCAGTTGGGAGGAGGGGAGGAGAGAGGCGGCCGGTCACATGAGCGCCAAGCAGCGCTAGCAAATAAGGTGTAGAACAGCATTTTTTAATAATGCACACATAAAGGACACTTACCATTATAGAAGACAGGGGATTGCCTGATAATCACTAAGGTTTTTCAGTAGCAGGAGGGGGGATGGGCCCTGACACAAAGCTGACAGGCAGGGAGGGGGGGGAGGACGGGGGAGAGCAGAGAGGAGACTTACTTGCTTCCTGCTGACGATGGAGGCAAGTAAACTAACCACGGTGTCAGAGCTCAGCAGCTATAATAAACCGTAATCAGTTTACAGGGGGGAGGGCAGAACCAGGCAGGATCAGCCAGGTATTTCAGGTGATACAGGGGGCCAAATTACACTGTGCTGTTATTCATACTTTAAAGGAACAGGGTCCATTTTGTTTTTTGTTTTTTAGGGTAACAAACACTTTAACACAGGGGTGCCCAACCTTTTGAGGAGCGAGGGCCACTTTAGTGACTTGGTAACCGGTCGCGGGCCAAAATGAGCGTAGCGGGCGGATGGCAGGTCTGTGTCCACTCTGCACATGTAGAGCAGACACAGACGCAGCCCGCTCTACCCTAAGGGCCCTCCAATCCGCCCAGACAGAAGGGGACAAATCCCCTTCTGTTTTTTTAAGCAGATCGGATTGGAGATAGGCGGGTGTAAGCAGACACAAGTCTGTTTACATCTGCCACTCTATAGAGGTGAATGGGGGGTCCGATTGGGTGTCCACCTGAAAAACAGACAGGCAGACCCGATCGGACTGATCGTGTGAAAGGGGCCTAAGGCTGCTTTCACACCGATGCACAGCGGTTTACCTGCATCTCAACTGACCTCAATCTTCACTTATTCCTCAGGATTCCTGCAGCTGGTTGCTACTGTCCCCCAGGTGGTTATGGCTGGTGGCTGCTGCTGGCTGTCCTCCAGGGCTGGTACTGCTGTTGGGTACTACCTGCTGGCAGGTACGGCTGGCTGGTACTGGTACTGCTGGTGGGTACTGGTACTGCTGGTGGGTACTGGTATGGCTGGCTGGTACTGCTGGTGGGTACTAGTACTGCTGACTGGTACTGCTGGTGGGTACTGGTACTGCTGGCAGGTACTGCTGGTGGGTACTGGTACTGCTGGTGGATACTGGTACTGCTGGCGGGTACTGCTGGTGGGTACTGGTACTGCTGGCTGGTACTGCTGGTGGGTACTGGTACTGCTGGTGGATACTGGTACTGCTGGCGGGTACTGCTGGTGGGTACTGGTACTGCTGGCTGGTACTGCTGGTGGGTACTGCTGGCGGGTACTGCTGGTGGGTACTGGTACTGCTGGTGGGTACTAATACTGCTGGCGGGTACTGGTACTGCTGGCGGGTACTGCTGGTGGGTACTGGTACTGCTGGCTGGTACTGCTGGCAGGTACTGCTGGCGGGTACTGGTACTGCTTGTGGGTACTGGTACTGCTGGTGGGTACTGGTACTACTGGCAGGTACTGCTGGTGGGTACTGGTACTGTTGGTAGGTACTGGTACTGCTGGTGGGTACTGGTACTACTGGCGGTTACTGGTACTACTGGCGGTTACTGGTACTGCTGGCGGGTACTGGTGACTGGGGCTGGTACTGGTGGCTGGGGCTGGTACTGGTACTGGTATTGGTGGCTGGGGCTGGTACTGGTGGCTGGGGCTGGTACTGGTATTGGTGACTGGGGCTGGTACTGGTGACTGGGGCTGGTACTGGTATTGGTGACTGGGGCTGGTACTGGTACTGGTGGCTGGGGCTGGTACTGGTACTGGTGGCTGGTACTGGTATTGGTGACTGGGGCTGGTACTGGTACTGGTACTGCTGGCTGCTGTCCCAGATTGCGGGTTCCCGTGCATAAGATGTGTGACAGAAAGAAGCATGCGGCTGCAGTAACGAGCAGAGCCGATGCTTCCTGTCACAGGCGGAGTACATTTGGTATCACTCCACCTGTGAAGGAGCCGGCGCTATGCAGGAAGCATCAGCTCTGCTTCCTCTAGCGGCGGCTCCGTTCTTCACGCTGATGCTCGGAGATGGCGGGTCGGGAACCCGCGATCTGGGCTTGCTGACCTGCCATCTCAGAGCAAGACGTGGCGGGCCACATCAGAGGGCCAGCGGTTGGGCACCCCTGCTTTAACACATCCAAGTGAAAGATATACGGTAACACCAACATGTCATAAAAAAAATCATTTAAAACAGAATCACTGAGTTGAAAAAAGGATAACCCGACCTTATGTCAGTATTTTGTTGAACCACCTTTTGCTTTAA
This sequence comes from Rana muscosa, assembly GCA_029206835.1. Taxonomy (NCBI): domain Eukaryota; kingdom Metazoa; phylum Chordata; class Amphibia; order Anura; family Ranidae; genus Rana; species Rana muscosa. The sequence continues at coordinate 63,110,123 of CM055128.1, forward strand.
TTCCAGCCTTTAGTCTGTTGGGATATGTCTCTACTAACTTTGCACATGTAGACTTTGCAATATTTGCCCACTCTTCTTTGCAGAACTGCTCAAGTTCAGGTAAATTTGATGGTGACCGTTTGTGCCCCATCCATTTTTCCTTCTATCCTACCAAGTGCTACAGTCCCTGCTGCAGATAAACACCTCCATACCACCATATTACCACCCCCATAACAGGATATTACCACGTCCATGCTTTACTGTAGCAATGGTGTTATTTGGATGGATTCCCCCCAGACATATCGTTTGGTGCTGAGGCCAAATAATTTAATTTTAGTCTCATCTGACCACCTTAAACGCACCTTGAAGATTCTGAGGCCACATGGAAAAAGGTGTTGTGGTCGGATGCGATTAAAATTAAATTATTTGGCCTCAATCCATTGTGACAGCAGGAAGGTAAAGTCACCTGGTTGCATCCAGGGGGGTAGGTATATTTCTCCCAGATTCAGGCTTTACGCCGACTTATACAACTAGGGAGAGAGTTGATGAAGCCCAGCTGAGGCTAGTGGGCTCATGGATGATTCATACCTCTAGGGAGAGGGCTGGGCGTCGTGCAGGCAGGGAGTTGATAAGACCAGCTGAAGCTTGTCAGCTCGTTTAAGGCCTCTATAAAAACTCCCAGATTCATTAGGTGTTTGCTCATGCCTGGACCCAGACCTGTGTGGACTGTCTAGGGAGAGTGAACCCCTGTGCGGTGAGACAAAGCCTGTGTGGCTATTTGTTTGGACATTTACTAAACCAGGGACTTAGGGACTAGGACAGCACCAGGCTGATCCCAGTTGTTAGTTAGGAAACCTGCATGTTTAGTCAGAGGTCAAGTTGACCAGGGTTTATTTTGTTTATGTTTCTTTTTGCTTTGCTGTGTTTTTTTGTCACTGTAAATAGAGAAATAAACCGCACTTTTTGATCTTGAAAACCACAACCTCCGTCTGCTGGGCCTGTTTTTGTGTGGGGAGCCCATCCAGGGGATCACACACACCCGCTGCCGAGTGAACCCCCCCACAGTTGGTGGAGAACCAGTGGCAGTTTTTTTTTAAGCCAGCATGGAGGAGATACTGAAACAGCTGGCTCTAGCAAATGCCAATCAACAGCAGACAAATGCAGGTTTGCAAAAGAGCCTTGCAGCTCAACAACAGAGCTTCGCAGCCCAGCAGCAAGCTCATCAACAGAGCCTTGCAGCCCAGCAGCAAGCTCACCAACAGAGTCTGGAAGCTCAGCAACAAGCCCAGCAGCAATCTGAGGCCCGCTTCATAGACCTGTTACAGAAGCAAGAGCAGAGACTACAACAAATGGAAGCAGTAATGCAGCAACGTCCGCAGACCAGTGAGGAAAGCCGTCCCACTAATACCGCGTCCTTTGGGGTGAGTCGTTTATTGACAAAAATGACTGGAGAGGATGATCCAGAGGTATTTTTGACCACATTTGAAAGGACTGCTGAAAGAGAAAAGTGGCCTGAGGAGCAGTGGGCTGGACTGGTGGCTCCTCTGTTAACTGGTGAATCGCAGAAGGCTTACTATGACCTAGAGCCTGACCAAGCAAAAGACTATGTGATGCTAAAAGCTGAAATATTGGCAAGGCTGGGTGTCACCCTGGCTGTCCGGGCTCAGTGTGTGCATAACTGGACTTTCCAGCTTGGAAAACCCCCCAGGTCTCAAATGTATGATCTCATTCACCTGAGCAGGAAGTGGCTACAGCCAGAGACTTTGTCCGCACCAGAGATTGTGGAACGTGTTGTAATGGATCGGTTTTTGAGAGCTCTTCCTACTGCCATCCAAAAGTGGGTAAGCCATGGAGACCCAGAGACGGCCGGTGGTCTTGTGAATCGTGTAGAGAAATACTTGGCTACAGAGAACCTGACGGCCTCTTCCAGAGACTCTCGGACTTTCCACCCTAAGACCAGACCATCCCCAGGGGCGGATAAGAGGATTCCAAGGGGTGAGGGTGGAGAGAGTGAGAGGGTGGAAGCTCTACCCAAAGTTTGGCGAGAACAGCCTGGGAAGTCAGGGGCTCAAGAGGCAGCCAAAAGGATTGTTTGCTACCGCTGCCGGCAAGCGGGACATATTGCAGCAAATTGCCCGGTTGTGGAGGAACCCATGCAATGTGACTTTCTGACGGACCGACGTCAGTCGCTGTGTGCGACAGTCGCATGCACTGCCATTCGGGGAACTGAGAAACATTTATGCAAAATGTGTATTAATGGTAGAAATGTTGTGGTATTGCTGGATTCAGGTAGCCTTGTGACCCTGATAAAGGCTGAATTAGTTAAAACAGAGGTCTCTGGGAATAGCAAGGTAGCTGTTATTTGTGTGCATGGGGACAACCGAGAGTATCCAGTGACTACAGTGTGTTTCAAGACCCCCAAAGGTACCCTCTCTCATCCAGTGGGGTTAGTATCTCAATTACCGCATGATGCCATTGTGGGAAGGGATTTTCCGAAGTTCTGGGAACTGTGGGATGATCCTGAGCCCCCCACTGGTGCCCCCATGTACCAGGAAGGTGATAGCCAGAACTCCTCTGAGAGTGGTGAGGACTCTCCAGAATTTCCCTTGTCAGTATTGGCAGGCGAGACTCAAGAAACTGGAGAGGAGCCCACCTCCTCAGATGAAAACCTACCGTCTGTGGAGTTTTCTGATCTTGAGGTTCACAGGGAAAATTTTGCCACAGAACAGTTAAAAGACCCCGCCCTAATAAAGGCACGGGAAAACGTAGTGGAAATAGATGGCGAGTTAGTGAACCCAGATAATACCTGCACTTACCCATACTTCAGCGTAGAGAAGGACCTACTGTATCGGGTGGCAAAAAGGGCAGAAGAAACCGTTGAGCAGCTTGTGGTGCCCAAACCTTACAGGAAGTTGGTGTTGGAGTTGGCCCATGGGCACATTCTTGGAGGTCATCTGGGGACAGAGAAAACCCGAGAGAGGGTATTACAGAGATTCTATTGGCCTGGGGTGATGAAGGACATAGAAAATTATTGTTCCTCCTGCCCTGTGTGTCAGAGGTCGGCCCCGATGCCACATTTCCGTAGCCCGCTGGTCCCTCTACCCATCATTGAGGTCCCGTTTGAGAGAATCGCAATGGATTTGGTAGGTCCTATAATCAAGTCCGCTAGGGGGCACCAGTACATATTGGTTATAATGGACTATGCCACCCGTTATCCAGAAGCGATCCCTCTCAGAAATACCTCGGCCAAAACCATAGCCAAAGAGCTATCTCTTGTTTTTAGCCGGGTGGGTATTTGTAAAGAACTGCTTACGGACCAAGGTACACCCTTTATGTCCCGGGTTATGAAAGAGCTGTGTAAATTGTTCAAAGTGACGCAATTGCGTACGTCTGTGTATCACCCCCAAACCGATGGGCTGGTTGAAAGATTCAACAAAACCCTAAAACAAATGTTGAAGAAAGTGGTGGATAGAGATGGAAAGGATTGGGACTGTCTACTTCCTTATTTGATGTTTGCTATTAGGGAGGTGCCCCAATCCTCTACGGGATTCTCCCCCTTTGAGTTACTGTATGGGAGACACCCAAGAGGGCTGTTGGATATTGCCAAGGAAACTTGGGAAAGTGAGAGTTCTCCCCACAGGAGTGTGATTGAGCATGTCGCCCTGATGCAAGATCGAATTGCACAGGTAATGCCCATCGTGAAGGAACATTTGGCCCAAGCGCAGTTGGCACAGCAGAGAGTGTACAACCGTGGAGCCAAGACCCGTACCTTTTCCCCGGGGGATAGGATATTGGTACTTGTCCCTACGGTTGAAAGTAAATTCCTTGCCAAATGGCAAGGCCCCTACGAGATAATGGAAAAAGTGAGCGAAGTGAATTACAAGGTCAGACAACCAGGAAGGCGAAAGCCCGAACAGATCTATCACGTTAATCTGTTGAAAGCCTGGAGGGATAGAGAGTCCCTAGTCGCAGAAACTTGGTCACCAGCTCAAACTGGTTGCGTGATTCCGGAGGTTGGAATAGCAGCCACCTTGTCACAACCCCAACAACAGGAGGTTAAGGAGTTTGTGCTTCGCAACAAGGAGGTGTTCTCTGAGCTGCCGGGACAAACATCTGGGGTAGAGCATGATATTATTACCCCGCCCGGTGAAAGGGTGAAGTTAAAACCCTATCGGATCCCAGAGGCCCTACGGGAGGCAATACGGGAGGAAGTACAGAAAATGCTGAACTTAGGGGTGATAGAGGAGTCCCAAAGTGATTGGTCTAGTCCCATTGTGCTGGTGCCTAAACCGGATGGGAGCTGGCGATTTTGTAACGATTTTCGTCAGTTGAACAAAGTTACAAAATTTGACACCTACCCCATGCCACGTATAGATGAGTTGATCGACCGGCTGGGAACAGCCCGATACATGACGACTCTTGACCTCACAAAAGGGTATTGGCAAATTCCCCTGGCCAAGTCGGCCAAAGAGAAAACCGCATTTGTAACCCCAGACGGGGCGTTCCAATATAAGAGAATGCCGTTCGGGTTACAGAATGCGCCGGCCACATTCCAGCGGAAAATGGACCAGATACTGAGGCCCCATCGGAAGTATGCTGCGGCTTACCTGGATGACGTAATTGTCCATAGCACAGATTGGGCCTCACATCTGCCAAAAGTGCAAGCAGTCCTAGACTCTATCCGGGAAGCGGGGTTTACGGCTAACCCCAAGAAGTGTACCATTGGGCAGGAGGAGGCCAAATATCTTGGGTACACCATTGGGAGGGGAGTAATAAAACCCCAACTCAACAAAGTCGAGGCCATCCAGAGTTGGCCACGTCCCAACAGCAAGAAGCAGGTACGAGCCTTTCTGGGAATAGCGGGGTATTATCGGCGCTTCATTCCCCACTTTGCTTCTAAGGCTGTGCCCCTAACCAACCTGACGAAAGGGAAAGGGTCGGTCATGATTAAATGGACCCCCGAGGCTGAGGCAGCATTCCAATTCTTGAAACAAGCCTTATGTAGCCAGCCAGTGTTGTACTCACCCGACTTCTCTAAAGACTTTGTCGTACAAAGTGATGCGTCAGATGTGGGGTTAGGAGCAGTATTGTCCCAGGTCTGGAACGGGGAAGAGCACCCAGTCATTTACCTCAGCAGGAAATTGAAGTCCCATGAGGTAAATTACGCCACGGTTGAAAAGGAGTGTTTAGCGGTGAAGTGGGCTCTAGATTCCCTTCGGTACTATCTGCTAGGTAGGCACTTTGACATGGTTACGGATCACGCTCCGTTAAAGTGGATGGCTCAAAACAAGGAGACAAATAGAAGAGTGAATAGGTGGTTCCTGGCCCTACAGGAATTCAACTTCACAGTAAAGCATCGCCCTGGCGTTCAAATGGGGAATGTGGATGCTTTGTCTCGAGTACATGAATGCCTGATTGCTGGTGTTCCAACCCCAAGGTTAAAACAAGAGGGGGGGGGTATGTGACAGCAGGAAGGTAAAGTCACCTGGTTGCATCCAGGGGGGTAGGTATATTTCTCCCAGATTCAGGCTTTATGCCGACTTATACAACTAGGGAGAGAGTTGATGAAGCCCAGCTGAGGCTAGTGGGCTCATGGATGATTCATACCTCTAGGGAGAGGGCTGGGCGTCGTGCAGGCAGGGAGTTGATGAGACCAGCTGAAGCTTGTCAGCTCGTTTAAGGCCTCTATAAAAACTCCCAGATTCATTAGGTGTTTGCTCATGCCTGGACCCAGACCTGTGTGGACTGTCTAGGGAGAGTGAACCCCTGTGCGGTGAGACAAAGCCTGTGTGGCTATTTGTTTGGACATTTACTAAACCAGGGACTTAGGGACTAGGACAGCACCAGGCTGATCCCAGTTGTTAGTTAGGAAACCTGCATGTTTAGTCAGAGGTCAAGTTGACCAGGGTTTATTTTGTTTGTTTCTTTTTGCTTTGCTGTGTTTTTTTGTCACTGTAAATAGAGAAATAAACCGCACCTTTTTGATCTTGAAAACCACAACCTCCGTCTGCTGGGCCTGTTTTTGTGTGGGGAGCCCATCCAGGGGATCACACACACCCGCTGCCGAGTGAACCCCCCCACACCATCTAAATAACATAAATTTTACAGTAAAGCATGGAGGTGGTAATATCCTATTACGGGGGACGGTAATATCCTCCTGGTATGGAGGTGTTTCTCTGCAGCAGGGACTGGAGCACTATAGATAGAGGGAAAATGTATGGGGCAAAATACCATCAAATTCTTAAGGAAAATCTGCTGCCCTCTGCTGGAAAGGTGTCACTGGGAAGAAGGTTTACCTTCCAACAGGACAATGACCCAAAGCACACAAAAAAAATTACCACACAGTGGTTGAAGGAGAAAAATGTGAATGTCCTTACATGGCCTAGTCAGAGCCCAGACTTAATCCCAATTGAAAATCTGTGGAATGACTGGAAGACTTTAACTGAACATGAGCAGTCACCATCAAATTTAATTGAACTTGAACATTTCTGCAAAGACGAGTGGGCAAATATTGCAAAATCTACATGTGCAAGGTTAGTAGAGACATATCCCAACAGACTAAAGGCTGTAATGAAAGCAAAAGATGGTTCAATAAAATACTGACACAAGGGGGTGATCCTTTTTCCAACTCAGTGATTCCGTTTTTTTTTTTGTTTTGTTTATGACATGTTGGTGTTATATCTTTCACTTGGATGTTAAAAGTTGTACTGATTTAATACAGCTGGATAAAACAAAAACCGTGTCTGTCTTCTTTTCAGGCTGCAAAGCAATAAAATTTGATTATTTTAAAGAGGGGTGATTTTTTATATACCTACTGTATGTCTTGTTCAGTGACTGTCACAATGTATGATGTATAATTTCCTGTTGATTTTATAAATTTTCCAATGATCTAACAGTTTGGTTGTTTCTCAGAAAGGTTGTGCGGCGTGCCAGCTTATCAGAGAGGACTAATATGTACAGACGGGAATATGAGAAGGAGGCCGTAGTGTGGCAATGTCTTGTATCAGCTGAAGCAGAAGGAGCACAAGAGGAAGAGGAAGGTAGCCCTGATTTACAGAGGGTAAGCAATACTCCATAAAGTGGTACAGTATATCTACTTCTAAAGTAATAGTGTGGCGCTTCTTTACATGTAATTACCGGTAAATATACTGCAAATGTATGTTCTTCACATATGACAAACTCCACATATCCCAAAATTCATAAGTGAAATATGGGTATTATCCAAAAAGCATTCCCATAAATTTTAATTGATTCCCCATACATTAAATAATGACAATCCTCTGTACACTACACTTAATTTCCAAAAACATCTCTTCCAATCCATAGCGTGCAAATCCACCCCATAGTGTGCAATACCATCCACCACTGTAATCCTCAGGTGTGCCCTCGCCTAATCAGATGGGCCTTCTAGAGCAAAAGTGGTCAGACACAGCAAGGAATTAGTATATCCTCAGCAGGGTCGCCATCAGGGGGGTACAGGCAGTACACCTGTAAGGGGCCCGGGTGGCAACCCCCCCTTTTTTTTTCTTTTTTTTTTCTTTACTTTTTTTTTTGTAAGGGCCCCGGATGGCAACCCCCCTTTTTTTTTTTTTTTATAAAATATATATATATATATATATATATATATATATATATTTTTTTATTATTTCTTTTTTTTTTAATTCTTTTTTTATTTATTTTTATTTTTTGTAAGGGGCCCAGAGGTCCCCAGAGGCCCGGAAGTCCCCAGGGGCCCAGATGCCAACCCCCCTTTTTGTAAGGGGCCCAGAAACCCGGAGGTCCCCAGGGGCCCGGATGGCAACCCCACTTTTTTTAAGGGGCCCTGAGGTCCCCAGGGCCCCCGGGTGGCAACCCCCCTTTTTTTATTGTTTTATAATAAATAAAAAAAATATTTTATTTATTTCTTTTTGTTTTTATTTTATTTTTTATTTTTTTGTAAGGGGCCCAGAGGTCCCCAGAGGCCCAGAGGTCCCCAAGGGCCCATATGGAAACCCCCCCTGCTTCTCAATTTGCAGCCCCCCCGGTTCTCTGCTCCAGGGGGCCCATGCCTGAAGCTGTGTAAGGGGCCCCAAAATTCCTGATGGCGGCCCTGATCCTCAGGAACCTTCCTTGGCGGTCAGCTTTTACTCATTCAGCTACTCATCATCATCATCAAGGGTTATATAGCCATAGAGAAACAAAGAGAGCTTATAGTGGAAAACATATAAAATGTATTACTGCAGCAAAATAATCACTCACATTAAAGCAGTAGTAAACCGCAGTTAATGGGAAAAAAAATCCCCTGCAAGCAATGTCATAATGTGCTAGTATACATCGCATACTAGCACATTATGAGAGACTTACCTTAGAACAAAGCCCTCCAGACATCTTCCTCCTTCCAGGTTTGCATCCTCCGGCTACTGTGACAGCAGGAAGGTAAAGTCACCTGGTTGCATCCAGGGGGGTAGATATATTTCTCCCAGATTCAGGCTTTATGCTGACTTATACAACTAGGGTGGAGAGTTGTATAAGCCCAGCTGAGGCTAGTAGGCTCATGGATGACTCTTACCTCTAGGGAGAGTGTGGGGCGTCGTGCAGACAGAGTTGATGAGGCCAGCTGAAGCTTGTCAGCTCATTTAGGCCTCTATAAAAAACTCCCAGATTCATTAGATGTTAGCTCATGCCTGGAACCAGACCTGTGTGGACTGTCTAGGGAGAGTGAACCCCTGTGCGGTGAGGCAAAGCCTGTGTGGCTATTTGTTTGGACTTTTACTAAACCAGGGACTTAGGGACTAGGACAGCACCAGGCTGATCCCAGTTGTTAGTTTAGGAAACCTGCATGTTTAGTCAGAGGTCAAACTGACCAGGATTTATTTTGTTTGTTTCTTTTTGGCTTTGCTGTGTTTTTGTCACTGTACATAGAGAAATAAACCGCACCTTTTGATTTTGAAAACCACAACCTTTGTCTGCTGGCCCTGTTTTTGTGTGGGGAGCCCAACCAGGGGGTCACACACACCCGCTACCGAGTTAACCCCCTCACAGTTGGTGGAGAACCAGTGGCAGTTTTTTTTAAGCCAGCATGGAGGAGATACTGAAACAGCTGGCTCTAGCAAATGCCAATCAACAGCAGACAAATGCAGGTTTGCAAAGGAGCCTTGCAGCCCAGCAGCAAGCTCATCAACAAGCCCAGCAGCAATCTGAGGCCCGCTTCATAGACCTGTTACAGAAGCAAGAGCAGAGACTACAACAAATGGAAGCAGTAATGCAGCAACGTCCGCAGACCAGTGAGGAAAGCCGTCCCACTAATACCGCGTCCTTTGGGGTGAGTCGTTTATTGACAAAAATGACTGGAGAGGATGATCCAGAGGTATTTTTGACCACATTTGAAAGGACTGCTGAAAGAGAAAAGTGGCCTGAGGAGCAGTGGGCTGGACTGGTGGCTCCTCTGTTAACTGGTGAATCGCAGAAGGCTTACTATGACCTAGAGCCTGACCAAGCAAAAGACTATGTGATGCTAAAAGCTGAAATATTGGCAAGGCTGGGTGTCACCCTGGCTGTCCGGGCTCAGCGTGTGCATAACTGGACTTTCCAGCTTGGAAAACCCCCCAGGTCTCAAATGTATGATCTCATTCACCTGAGCAGGAAGTGGCTACAGCCAGAGACTTTGTCCGCACCGGAGATTGTGGAACGTGTTGTGATGGATCGTTTCTTGAGAGCTCTTCCTACCGCCATTCAAAAGTGGGTAAGCCATGGAGACCCAGAAACGGCCGGTAAACTTGTGGATCGTGTAGAGAGATACTTGGCTACAGAGAACCTGACAGCCTCTTCCAGAGACTCTCGGACTTTCCACCCTAAGACCAGACCATCCCCAGGGGCGGATAAGAGGATTCCAAGGGGTGAGGGTGGAGAGAGTGAGAGGGTGGGAGCTCTACCCCAAGTTTGGCGAGAACAGCCTGGGAAATCAGCGGCTCAAGAGGCCGCAAGAAGGATCGTTTGCTACCGCTGCCGGCAAGCGGGACATATTGCAGCAAATTGCCCGGTTGTGGAGGAACCCATGCAATGTGACTTTCTGATGGACAGACGTCAGTCGCTGTGTGCGACAGTCGCATGCACTGCCATTCGGGGAACTGAGAAACATTTATGCAAAATGTGTATTAATGGTAGAAATGTTGTGGTATTGCTGGATTCAGGTAGCCTTGTGACCCTGATAAAGGCTGAATTAGTTAAAACAGAGGTCTCTGGGAATAGCAAGGTAGCTGTTATTTGTGTGCATGGGGACACCCGAGAGTATCCAGTGACTACAGTGTGTTTCGAGACCCCCAAAGGTACCCTCTCTCATCCAGTGGGGTTAGTATCTCAATTACCGCATGATGCCATTGTGGGAAGGGATTTTCCGAAGTTCTGGGAACTGTGGGATGATCCTGAGCCCCCCACTGGTGCCCCTATGTACCAGGAATGTGATAGCCAGAACTCCTCTGAGAGTGGGGAGGACTCTCCAGAATTTCCCTTGTCAGTATTGGCAGGGGAGACTCAAGAAACTGGAGAGGAGCCCACCTCCTCAGACGAAAACCTACCGTCTGTGGAGTTTTCTGATCTGGAGGTTCACAGGGAAAATTTTGCCACAGAACAGTTAAAAGACCCCGCCCTAATAAAGGCACGGGAAAACGTAGTGGAAATAGATGGCGAGTTAGTGAACCCAGATATTACCTGCACTTACCCATACTTCAGCGTAGAGAAGGACCTACTGTATCGGGTGGCAAAAAGGGCAGAAGAAACCGTTGAGCAGCTGGTGGTGCCCAAACCTTACAGGAAGTTGGTGTTGGAGTTGGCCCATGGGCACATTCTTGGAGGTCATCTGGGGACAGAGAAAACCCGAGAGAGGGTATTACAGAGATTCTATTGGCCTGGGGTGATGAAGGACATAGAAAATTATTGTTCCTCCTGCCCTGTGTGTCAGAGGTCGGCCCCGATGCCACATTTCCGTAGCCCGCTGGTCCCTCTACCCATCATTGAGGTCCCGTTTGAGAGAATCGCAATGGATTTGGTAGGTCCTATAATCAAGTCCGCTAGGGGGCACCAGTACATATTGGTTATAATGGACTATGCCACCCGTTATCCAGAAGCGATCCCTCTCAGAAATACCTCGGCCAAAACCATAGCCAAAGAGCTATCTCTTGTTTTTAGCCGGGTGGGTATTTGTAAAGAACTGCTTACGGACCAAGGTACACCCTTTATGTCCCGGGTTATGAAAGAGCTGTGTAAATTGTTCAAAGTGACGCAATTGCGTACATCTGTGTATCACCCCCAAACCGATGGGCTAGTTGAAAGATTCAACAAAACCCTAAAACAAATGTTGAAGAAAGTGGTGGATAGAGATGGAAAGGATTGGGACTGTCTACTTCCTTATTTGATGTTTGCTATTAGGGAGGTGCCCCAATCCTCTACGGGATTCTCCCCCTTTGAGTTACTGTATGGGAGACACCCAAGAGGGCTGTTGGATATTGCCAAGGAAACTTGGGAAAGTGAGAGTTCTCCCCACAGGAGTGTGATTGAGCATGTCGCCCTGATGCAAGATCGAATTGCACAGGTAATGCCCATCGTGAAGGAACATTTGGCCCAAGCGCAGTTGGCACAGCAGAGAGTGTACAACCGTGGAGCAAAGACCCGTACCTTTTCCCCGGGGGATAGGATATTGGTACTTGTCCCTACGGTTGAAAGTAAATTCCTTGCCAAATGGCAAGGCCCCTACGAGATAATGGAAAAAGTGAGCGAAGTGAATTACAAGGTCAGACAACCAGGAAGGCGAAAGCCCGAACAGATATATCACGTTAATCTGTTGAAAGCCTGGAGGGATAGAGAGTCCCTAGTCGCAGAAACTTGGTCACCAGCTCAAACTGGTTGCGTGATTCCGGAGGTTGGAATAGCAGCCACCTTGTCACAACCCCAACAACAGGAGGTTAAGGAGTTTGTGCTTCGCAACAAGGAGGTGTTCTCTGAGCTGCCGGGACAAACATCTGGGGTAGAGCATGATATTATTACCCCGCCCGGTGAAAGGGTGAAGTTAAAACCCTATCGGATCCCAGAGGCCCGACGGGAGGCAATACGGGAGGAAGTACAGAAAATGCTGAACTTAGGGGTGATAGAGGAGTCCCAAAGTGATTGGTCTAGTCCCATTGTGTTGGTGCCTAAACCGGATGGGAGCTGGCGATTTTGTAACGATTTTCGTCAGTTGAACAAAGTTACAAAATTTGACACCTACCCCATGCCACGTATAGATGAGTTGATCGACCGGCTGGGAACAGCCCGATACATGACGACTCTTGACCTCACAAAAGGGTATTGGCAAATTCCCCTGGCCAAGTCGGCCAAAGAGAAAACCGCATTTGTAACCCCAGACGGGGCGTTCCAATATAAGAGAATGCCGTTCGGGTTACAGAATGCGCCGGCCACATTCCAGCGGAAAATGGACCAGATACTGAGGCCCCATCGGAAGTATGCTGCGGCTTACCTGGATGACGTAATTGTCCATAGCACAGATTGGGCCTCACATCTGCCAAAAGTGCAAGCAGTCCTAGACTCTATCCGGGAAGCGGGGTTTACGGCTAACCCCAAGAAGTGTACCATTGGGCAGGAGGAGGCCAAATATCTTGGGTACACCATTGGCAGGGGAGTGATAAAACCCCAACTCAACAAAGTCGAGGCCATCCAGAGTTGGCCACGTCCCAACAGCAAGAAGCAGGTACGGGCCTTTCTGGGAATCGCGGGTTATTATCGGCGCTTCATTCCCCACTTTGCTTCTAAGGCTGTGCCCCTAACCAACCTGACGAAAGGGAAAGGGTCGGTCATGATTAAATGGACCCCCGAGGCTGAGGCAGCATTCCAATTCTTGAAACAAGCCTTATGTAGCCAGCCAGTGTTGTACTCACCCGACTTCTCTAAAGACTTTGTCGTACAAAGTGATGCGTCAGATGTGGGGTTAGGAGCAGTATTGTCCCAGGTCTGGAACGGGGAAGAGCACCCAGTCATTTACCTCAGCAGGAAGTTGAAGTCCCATGAGGTAAATTACGCCACGGTTGAAAAGGAGTGTTTAGCGGTGAAGTGGGCTCTAGATTCCCTTCGGTACTATCTGCTAGGTAGGCACTTTGACATGGTTACGGATCACGCTCCGTTAAAGTGGATGGCTCAAAACAAGGAGACAAATAGAAGAGTGAATAGGTGGTTCCTGGCCCTACAGGAATTCAACTTCACAGTAAAGCATCGCCCTGGCGTTCAAATGGGGAATGTGGATGCTTTGTCTCGAGTACATGAATGCCTGATTGCTGGTGTTCCAACCCCAAGGTTAAAACAAGAGGGGGGGGTATGTGACAGCAGGAAGGTAAAGTCACCTGGTTGCATCCAGGGGGGTAGATATATTTCTCCCAGATTCAGGCTTTATGCTGACTTATACAACTAGGGTGGAGAGTTGTATAAGCCCAGCTGAGGCTAGTAGGCTCATGGATGACTCTTACCTCTAGGGAGAGTGTGGGGCGTCGTGCAGACAGAGTTGATGAGGCCAGCTGAAGCTTGTCAGCTCATTTAGGCCTCTATAAAAAACTCCCAGATTCATTAGATGTTAGCTCATGCCTGGAACCAGACCTGTGTGGACTGTCTAGGGAGAGTGAACCCCTGTGCGGTGAGGCAAAGCCTGTGTGGCTATTTGTTTGGACTTTTACTAAACCAGGGACTTAGGGACTAGGACAGCACCAGGCTGATCCCAGTTGTTAGTTTAGGAAACCTGCATGTTTAGTCAGAGGTCAAACTGACCAGGATTTATTTTGTTTGTTTCTTTTTGGCTTTGCTGTGTTTTTGTCACTGTACATAGAGAAATAAACCGCACCTTTTGATTTTGAAAACCACAACCTTTGTCTGCTGGCCCTGTTTTTGTGTGGGGAGCCCAACCAGGGGGTCACACACACCCGCTACCGAGTTAACCCCCTCACACTACATAAGTGGCCGGGGACACCATGACGCCACTCCTGCGCATGCACCTGAGAGCCGCCGTTTCGGGCTCTGAAGGTCCGGCACTGTATGCCAAAACTTCAGAGCGCATTTGCCAGTAACGTCATCGGCTGCATAAACTCTGAATATTTCCTAAACTTTACTCTAGGCTTGCCGGTAGGTACAAGTGGTAGAACAGACTTTACTACCACTTTAAGTCAGAAAAAACATTGGCATCTCTGTGTATCACAGAAAGCACCTATCACAATCAATTCCTTTGCATAGTTCTGCCGATGTCCCGCCCACCATGATGGCGTCACGATCCCACCCACTCCAGTGATCTCCACTTGCTTCTGGGTCCTGTGCTGAACGGCCAACCTCCTGTGTTCACAATGCATCTGGACGGCTGCTCAACGCAGGACCCGGAAGCAAGTGGAGATCACTTCAGTGTTTTTTTAGCTTCTAGGGCAGAGCCACAATGAAATTAAATGGTTCTGAATTTTTTATTTTAAATAATTGAAAGCGATTGTAAAAGAAAAATGAAAAAAAAAACATAAAAAGAACAAGCATCTCTAAACTTACCTACGCTGTGCAAAGGAACTGCACAGAGCGCCTCCAAACCTCCTCTTCTCTGGGCTCCCGCTGGCACTCCTAGCTCCTTTTCTCTGTCCAGTGCCCTCACAGGAAGCTGCATCCCGTGGGGACACTTGTGTGTGCTCGCTCCTGAGCCCCCTGGCTTTGATTGACAGCAATGGGAGCCAATGTCTCCTGGTGCCCCAGCAAAGCTAGTGAGACACGGAAGTGAGGGGAGAGAAGAGCTGCAGATGTGCACAGTGCTGGATCCAATGGGGGGCCAAATTTGATGCTTAATGCATTCCTTGTATCAAGGTAAAAAATGTTTAAGGTAAAAAATGTTTAGGCTTTAGAACCACTTTAACATTTTCCTGAAAAAGTGCCATAGCTAGGAGTTTTGGGGTGCTTCCAGAAAGTGCACCAGACCCGCAGGATATTATAGAAGTCTATGGCTCAGTGTATCTAGCCCACAGGAAACCTGCAGGTGCACTGCACCCGCGGATCAGTGTGAAAGCAACCTAAAGCCCTGTACACACGATCGGATTTCCTATGGTTTTTAAACCAATGGATTTTTCCATCGGAAAACCGATGAAGCTGACTTCCATCAGTCTTGCCTACACACCATCAGTCAAAAAACCGACCGTTCCAAACGCGGTGACGTAAAACACTCCGATGAGCCGAGGAAAATGAAGTTCAATGCTTCTGAGCATGCGTCGACTTGATTCTGAGCATGCGTGGGTTTTTTAACCGATGAACTTGCCCATAGACGATCGGAATTTGCTATCGGTTTTTTATCCATTGGAAAAATTTAAAACATGTTCTATTTTTTGACACCGATGGAAAAAAGACCGATGGGGCCCATACACGATCGGTTTGTCCGATGAAAAAAATCCATCGGACTGTTTTCATCGGTAAAACCGATCGTGTGTACGCGGCTTAATAGTTGGTAACCCTTTTATAGGTTCTAATATGCCCATTGCAAAAGCCCAGTGTATGTGTTGTTTAATACACCAACCTTTTCCTCTTCCAGCTTGTGCTGGCAATACTAGGCTGCTAGAAAGGTCCTAGGTAGGGATGAGCTTCGTGTTCGAGTCGAACATACGTTCGACTCGAACATCGGCTGTTCGATCGTTCGACGAAGATCGAACGATTTGGGCCGTTCGCGCCAAATTCGAGTGACGCGAACGGCCCACAATGCACTACGCCATCGCAGTGTCATCCAGGCGCTGTGATTGGCCAAGCATGCACTGTGACCCCGCATGCTTGGCCAATCACAGCGCCGGCAGCGAGGAGAGCAATGATTGGCCACAGGCAGGATGCCTGTGGCCAATTATTGCTGAGGGTGTTTAGTACACGCCCCACACTATAAAAGGCCGCCAGCACGGCGGCCTAGTGTAGTGTGTTCCGGAGCAGGGATAGAGCAGCATAGGCAGGGACAGTGACTGTTATTTCTTTCTTGCTTAACCTGGATTCCTTTAGTTTAGGGAAAGAGAAGGATAGGTAGGGAGAGTGTCAGTGTGTTTTGTGCTTGTGCTATAGTGTGCTTAAAAAAAACATTTATTCTAGGGACAGAAAACTGTAGGTAGGGACAGTGTCAGTTTCTTTCACTCTGCAAGTCCTTGTTTCCAGGGACCTGGAAGGACAGTGAGTGAATTGTCCTTGTGCTATATTGTGCTTAAAAAAACATTTATTCTAGGGACAGAAAACTGTAGGTAGGGAGAGTGTCAGTTTCTTTCACTCTGCAAGTCCTTGTTTCCAGGGACCTGTAAGGACAGTGAGTGAATTGTCCTTGTGCTATATTGTGCTTTAAAAAAACATTTATTCTAGGGACAGAAAACTGTAGGTAGGGAGAGTGTCAGTTTATTTCACTCTGCAAGTCCTTGTTTCCAGGGACCTGGAAGGACAGTGAGTGAATTCTCCTTGTGCTATATTGTGCTTAAAAAAAACATTTATTCTAGGGACAGAAAACTGTAGGTAGGGACAGTGTCAGTTTCTTTCACTCTGCAAGTCCTTGTTTCCAGGGACCTGTAAGGACAGTGAGTGAATTGTCCTTGTGCTATATTGTGATTAAAAAAAACATTTTTTCTAGGGACAGAAAACTGTAGGTAGGGAGAGTGTTTTTTTTCTTTCACTCTGCAAGTCCTTGTTTCCAGGGACCTGTAAGGACAGTGAGTGAATTGTCCTTGTGCTATATTGTGCTTAAAAAAAACATTTATTCTAGGGACAGAAAACTGTAGGTAGGGAGAGTGTCAGTTTATTTCACTCTGCAAGTCCTTGTTTCCAGGGACCTGTAAGGACAGTGAGTGAATTGTCCTTGTGCTATATTGTGCTTAAAAAAAACATTTATTCTAGGGACAGAAAACTGTAGGTAGGGAGAGTGTCAGTTTATTTCACTCTGCAAGTCCTTGTTTCCAGGGACCTGGAAGGACAGTGAGTGAATTGTCCTTGTGTTATATTGTGATTAAAAAAAACATTTTTTCTAGGGACAGAAAACTGTAGGTAGGGAGAGTGTTTTTTTTCTTTCACTCTGCAAGTCCTTGTTTCCAGGGACCTGTAAGGACAGTGAGTGAATTGTCCTTGTGCTATATTGTGCTTAAAAAAAACATTTATTCTAGGGACAGAAAACTGTAGGTAGGGAGAGTGTCAGTTTATTTCACTCTGCAAGTCCTTGTTTCCAGGGACCTGGAAGGACAGTGAGTGAATTGTCCTTGTGTTATATTGTGATTAAAAAAAACATTTTTTCTAGGGACAGAAAACTGTAGGTAGGGAGAGTGTTTTTTTTCTTTCACTCTGCAAGTCCTTGTTTCCAGGGACCTGTAAGGACAGTGAGTGAATTGTCCTTGTGCTATATTGTGATTAAAAAAAACATTTTTTCTAGGGACAGAAAACTGTAGGTAGGGAGAGTGTCAGTTTCTTTCACTGTGAAAGTCCTTGTTTCAAGGGACAGAGAAGGACACCTGAAGGTAGCCCTTATTGCTTTTTTCCCATCTCCCTGCAGGCCATCTATTAGAATGTCTGGAAGGCAAACAAGGAGAGGCAGACAGTCAGGAGGCAATAAAAGAGGGCAAGCAGGCTCTGTGTCTGGGGGCAACAGTGCTGGTCGTGGACGCGGTGCATTGTCATCAGCACATGGCCATGGGACACGCTTGTCCTTCTTTTCGGCAGCTGGACATGTTGAGCCACATCATGCCGAAGACTTGGTAGAGTGGATGACCAAGCCCTCCTCCTCCTCCTCATCCTCTCTCACCCAGGCTCAGGGTACTGGAAAAGCAGCTGCCAAAGCGTCGTCTTCCCTGGTATCAATGTCAGACAAATCATCAGTCACTCCTTCCCTAGACCCACCATGTCCTCCTCCTGAGGAGTCCCCCGAACTGTTTCAGCACAGTGTTGGGTACATGCTCCAGGAGGATGCCCAGCGTTTCGAAGGGTCTGATGATGAAACCCAGCTAGAGGAAGGCAGTAGCGTGAGAGCAGACAGAGGGGATGCTCAAGAAGGACACCAATCTGGCAGTCATGTTCCAGCAGCTGCAGCATACTGCCAGATTGGCTCCAGTGATGAGGAGGGAGGGGATGATGAGGTCACTGACTCCACGTGGGTGCCTAATAGGAGAGAGGAGGAGGAGGAGGATGAGGAGGAGGCACATCTCCAACGAGGCAGGATGCCCTTTGGTGGCCAGCGTAAGGGCAGTACACCGACGGAATCACACCGCAGAGCTCCGCCTGTGCAGGGCGCTGCCTCTGCCCGTCATTCAAAAAGTTCTTTGGTGTGGGCCTTTTTTGAGGCTAGTGCATCAGATCGCACAGCTGCTGTTTGCAACATATGTCTCAAGCGTATATCGCGTGGCCAAAACATCAGCCGCTTGGGTACCACATGCCTGACCAGACATATGTTGACCTGCCATGCAGCTCGTTGGCAAGCCTACCTCAAAGACCCACACCAAAGAACAAAGCGGACCTCTCCTTGCACCGCATCAGCTGGGATCTCCAACCCCACTATAACTTCAGTCCTCTCTGAAACATGCACTGAGAGGAATGAAGGTGTAGAATTAGGTGTGTCACAGCCAAGTACTTGCGCCCACTCTGCTAGCAGTACACCGACGTCCGATTCTAGCAGGCAAATTTCCCTGCCCCAGCTGCTGGACCGTCGAAAGAAGTTCACTCCCAGCCATCCACATGCCCAGCGGTTGAATGCTAGCTTGGCTAAATTGCTAGCGCTTCAACTGCTGCCTTTTCAGTTGGTAGACTCGGCCCCCTTCCGTGAGTTTGTGCAATGTGCAGTTCCTCAGTGGCAGGTTCCCAAACGCCACTTTTTCTCACGGAAGGCTATTCCGGCTCTCTACCGGCATGTGGAAGGCAATGTCTTGGCCTCGCTGGACAGGGCGGTCAGCGGTAAGGTGCATATTACCGCTGACTCATGGTCCAGCAGGCATGGACAGGGACGTTACCTTTCTTTCACGGCCCATTGGGTCACTCTTTTGGCAGCTGGGAAGGATTCAGGACAAGGTGCAGTAGTGTTGGAGGTTGTCCCACCGCCACGCCTCCAAAATGCTACTACTGGTTGTGACACACCTCTCTCCTCCACCCCCTCCTCTTCTTCTTCCTCCATGGCCTCTTCCTGTGGTTTGTCCTATGAACCAGCGGTGCTCCGTAGCCGTTCACGGGGCTACGCAAGTACGCAGGCAAAAAGATGCCATGCCGTGCTTGCGCTGGTGTGTTTGGGGGACAGAAGCCACACTGGGGCAGAGGTCCTGTCTGCTCTGCAGGGCCAGGCCGAGAGGTGGTTGACGCCACGCCAGCTTAAGCCAGGAATGGTGGTTTGCGACAATGGCACCAACCTCCTCTCCGCCCTCCGACAGGGACAACTGACCCATGTGCCCTGTGTGGCTCACGTCCTTAACCTGGTGGTGCAGCGCTTCTTGGGCAGGTACCCGGGCTTACAGGATGTCCTGAGGCAGGCCAGGAAAGTCTGTGTGCATTTCCGCAGATCTTATAATGCCAGTGCTCGCCTGGCTGAGCTGCAAAAGGAGTTGAACCTGCCCAAGAACCGCCTTATATGTGACATGCCCACCAGGTGGAACTCAACGTTGGCCATGCTGCAGCGGCTGCACACGCAGCAGAGGGCCATCAATGAGTACCTGTGCGACTACGGCACCAGGACAGGGTCAGGGGAGCTTGGTTTTTTTTCTCCACGCCAGTGGGGCATGATCAGGGATGCATGCACTGTCCTGGCACCATTTGAGGAGGCCACGAGGATGGTGAGCAGTGACAGTGCATGCATCAGTGACACTGTACCTCTTGTCCACCTGTTGGAGCACACGCTGCGTGGAATAATGGACAGGGCACTTGAGGCAGAACAGAGGCAGGAAGAGGAGGACTTCCTTGCCTCTCAAGGCCCCCTTTACCCAGACAGTGTTCCTTCTGTCCCACCCATCGCACAGGAAGAGGAGGAGGAGGAGGAGGAGGAGGAGGAGGATTGTGTCAGCATGGAGGTGGAGGCTGGCACTCAGCATCATCAGCAGCAGTCTTTTAGGGATGATTTACAGTCCCAAGAAACCAGTGGACTTGTACGTGGCTGGGAGGAGGTGGCTGCGGATCATGTCGTCCTTAGTGACCCAGAAGACTCCGGAGCGAATGCCTCAGCAAACCTACGCTGCATGGCCTCCCTGATCCTGCAAAGTCTGCGGAAGGATCCTCGTATTCTTCGGATCAAGGAGAGGGACCATTACTGGCTGGCCACTCTCCTTGATCCACGGTACAAGGGTAAGGTTGCGGACCTTATGTTACCGTCGCAGAGGGAGCAGAGGATGAGACAACTCCGGGAGGCCTTGCAGAAAGGTCTGTGCAACGCGTTCCCAGAGACTGGGAGGTTGCAAACTCCTGGTCCTGGACAACGAGTTGCTGAGGCTTCGGCCAGTCAAAGAAGGAGCGGTGGGGAAGGTGGCCGTCTGACCGATGCGTTCAGACAATTCTTTAGTCCGCAGCCCCAAAGTATGATCGGTTCCAGCAACCATCGCCAGCGTCTGATAAACATGGTGCAGGAATATCTAGGGGCAAGGTCAGACTTGGACACCTTCCCCACCGAAAATCCTCTGGCTTACTGGGTCTTGAGGATGGATCACTGGCCAGAGCTTGCACAGTATGCAATTGAGCTACTGGCCTGTCCTGCATCCAGCGTTCTTTCGGAACGCACATTCAGTGCTGCTGGAGGATTTGTCACGGATCACAGGGTGCGCCTGTCCACCGACTCGGTTGATCGACTGACTTTCATCAAGATGAACCAGTCTTGGATCACCACCAGCTACCACACACCTGATGCTGATATAACAGACTAATTGATTTTAACATGTCACATCCCTTCAAGACTGATGCTGATGCTGAGTGCCTGTGCTGTTATGTTGACTGGCTATCCTCCTCCTCCGAGTCCTCAATGATACGATTGATGATGATAGCTTGTAAGATCATTTTTGTTTATGGGTGCCGCCACCAGTGCCTAACGCCCAATTTTTCAGCCCCTGTTTAACAGGGGCGTGTCATTACAATTTTTGAAGCAATACTTTGCAACAGGGCTCATTGGTGTGCTCCAAGTACAGTATCTGTGAGGAGTTGCAGTGTTGTGCCACCAGTGCCTAAGGCCCAATTTTTCAGCCCCTGTTTAACAGGGGCGTGTCATTACAATTTTTGAAGCAATACTTTGCAACAGGGCTCATTGCTGTGCTCCAAGTACAGTATCTGTGAGGGGTTGCAGTGTTGTGCCACCAGTGCCTAAGGCCCAATTTTTCAGCCCCTGTTCAACAGGGGCATGTAATTACAATTCTTGATCTAATAATTCACAGCAGGGCCCATTGCTGCACCCACCAAGAGTAACTGTCAGGGCTTACAGTGTTGTGGCACCAGCACCACCATCAAAGGCCCAATTTTTACTACCACTGTTCAACAATTATATGTAATTAAAATTCCTGATATAATAGTTGACAGCAGGGCGTTCCAGCACCAACCAAGAGTAACTGTGAGTGCTTACAGTGTTGTGCCAACACCAACAACTAAGGGGCCTATTTCTGCAGAGTATATACGGCAGGTCCCTACTTTCAAACATCCAACTTACAAACGACTCCTACTTGCAAACGCAAGAAGACAACAGGAAGTGAGAGGAAATCTACCACTAGGAAGGAAAATTCTCTCCTGTAAGAATAAATATGGGAGAAAGGTGTCTCCTCTGTACTGATGCTTTATCAGCAATCCTTGTTTCAAGAAAAACACCACATTTCAAAAACAGTTGTCATTGGGACGGAAAGTGAGGTGAAATGTTCTGAACAGGGGCACAGACAGCAAAACAAATGTTACAGGGGTGATAACCCTTACCTATGTTTTCCAAAAAGTTTAAAAATAGATTTTTGGTCTGGAGCTACACTTCAACAATGTACCTGTTCAAAATTACAAACAGACTCTACATAAGAACAAACCTACAGTCCCTGTCTTGTATGCACCGCCTGTATAGGGCTGTTCAGAGTATATAGGGCCTTTTTTATTTTATGTGCGGGGTTCCCCTTAATATCCATACAAGACCCAAAGGGGCTGGTAATGGGCTGGGGTAGGGGGGGGGGGTCATGGGGTAGCTATGCCATTTTTCTTAAAGAATTTCATCCATATTACCGGGACCAGACATTACATTAAAGCCGCAAGCAGTTTTAAATGGCTTTTTTTTCCTTTAGAAGTGTCATTTTGTGCAGGGACAGTTCTAAACACGGGAAACACGTGGCACTTCACAGGCATACTTTAGACACCCCCCAGGTACGATATTTAAAGGAATATTTGACTTTTTTTTTTTCACTTTATGCATCATTAAAATGACTGCTCCCGAAAAACGACCGTTTTTAAAACTTCTTTTTGCATTGATACATGTCCCCTGGTGCAGAACCCGGGTTCCCAAACCCTTTTTAGGACAATAACATGCATAATAGTTGTTATAATTAGCACTTTAGAATTCGAACGTTCGCATCCATTGTATTTAATAGGGTTCTAATGTTCGTTCGAACTTTCGGTCCGTTCGCGGGTTCTGGTGCGAACCGAACCCGGGGGTGTTCGGCTCATCACTAGTCCTAGGCAAAGTGCACTTGGTATCACTATGCCTGGGACAGGAGCCGACACTACAGAGGAAGCATCAGCTTACAGTATGTGGCTCCTGCTGTCTCCGTGGCTCTGATGCTCTGGGAAGGCGGGTCAGCAAGCCCAGATCTCAATTAACGGGTTGCCGACCCCCGGCATTTGCTTCCCTGGTTTGAGATCCAGGGCCTTATCAGAAGGCTCTGAGGGCCACAGGTTAACCACTTCAGACCCGGAGGATTTGGCTGCCCAATGACCAGGCCATTTTTTGTGACTTAGCACTGCGTCGCTTTAACTGACAATTGCGCGGTCATGCGACGTTGCACCCAAACAAAATTGATGTCCTTTTTTTCCCCACAAATAGAGCTTTCTTTTGGTGGTATTTGATCACCTCTGCGGTTTTTATTTTTTGCGCTATAAACAAAAAAAGAGCGACAATTTTGGAAAAAAAAGCAATATTTTTTACTTTTTGCTATAATAAATATCCCCAAAAAATATATAAAAAATATATAAAAAAACAAATCAGTTTAGGCCAATATGTATTCTTCTACATATTTTTGGTAAAAAAATTGCAATAAGCGTATATTGATTGGTTTGCGTAAAAGTTTACAAAATAGGGGATAGTTTTATGGCATTTTTATTATTAATTTTTTTTTTTACTAGTAATGGCGGCGATCAGCGATTTTTATCGTGACTGCGATATTGCAGCGGACACATCGGGACACTTTTGACACTATTTTGGGACCATTGTCATTTATACAGCGATCAGTGCTATAAAAATGCACCGATTACTGTGTAAATGACACTGGCAGTGAAGGGGTTAACCAGTAGTGGGCGAGGAAGGGGTTAAGTGTGTCCTAGGGAGTGATTCTAACTGTGAGGGGGCTGGGCTACCAGTGACACGACATTGATCACTGCTCCCGATCACAGGGAGCAGTAGTCAGTGTCCTGTCACTAGGCAGAACAGGGAAATGCCTTGTTTACAAAGGCATCCCCCCGTTCTGCCTCTCCGTGACACGATCGCTGGTCACCGGCGGACATTGAGTCCGCGGGCACGGTCACGGAGACCGCCCGCTAGGCGGCAGATTCAAAGCAATGTACCTGTACGTTGCTTTGCTGCCCGTGCCATTCTGCGGACGTAAATGTACATTAAGCAGTCGGCAAGCAGGTAAGCGCCCCTGTTCTAGGGGCATCGGCCATGTATGTTATATACATAGTTGCATTGGCTCAAAAAAATTGAAATACACTGTGCCTGAAACTCTTCTTAACTCACACACTGGTCCAATAGTGTGAGATTAATCACTAAAACATTGTTTTTATAGCTAGCACCATAATGATCCATTGGCTCTATTTGTGTAGCCCAAATTACTACTTTTAGTAAAGAATCGCTAGTGGTTTTAGTAACTTAATCAAGCTAGTACAAAATTGTCCGTGTGCTTCTGCCCTAAATGTAATTTCCAGCAAATCGATCTGAGTTACATGCCAAAATAAAAGAGAATGAAAAAGTGCTGATTAAGCATGTGCTTGTTTTTACACCCTAGTTAACCCCTACAGGTTGATTAAAATTCAGCTACACTTTAAAGCGGTTGTAAAGTCAAAGCAAGATTACTGCCAGCCCCTCTGTTCTACTAAGCTATACTACATACGCTCTCCTCTTCTAAGGGCTACAGCGGGAGGGGCTAAGATCCCCCTCTGACGTCACATGGGAGGTCACGTGACTGCTGTGCTGTCTGCTCAGCCCCTCCCACTTTAGCCCTTAGATCTAGAGAGGAGAGCGGCCGGAGGTCATGTGACCGACCAGAAAAGATCTGAAAGAAGGTATTTAAAGCATACCTCCACACTTTTCAAATGTCCACTGCGGGACATTCATTCAGAATTTTTTTTCCTACCATTAAAGGGGGGGTGCCGCTGGACGAACGTTGTTTTTACAGGGCTGGTCAGAGTCAGAGTTGTTGAGCGGGGTGGGGTGGGTGCCGCGGGACGAACGTTTTTGTTGAGGGGGGGGACAGTCATTTATTGTTGAGCAGGGGGGGGGACGTGACAAGGGGGGGGGCCGTCGGACTTCACAACACAAGGGACAACAGGTCTTACCTCCTTCTTCCTCTGCCTCCTGTCTCCTGCTGTGCGGGAACTCCCATGGTATCGCGGGACCGTGGGAAACTGGTTTCACTGCGGGAAAAACCCGCAGAATCCGTGCGGGTTGGGAGGTATGTTTAAAGGCATCATTTTATACAAACATGTATACAGTGTAGTAAAGCTTAGTAGAACAGAGGGACTGGCAGTAGTCTGTCTTTTGACTTTACTGCCAGCTAATAATAGCGGTATAAGGGGAGGGGAAGATATCGCTCACAGCCTCATACACAGGAGCTGACAGGCAGGGAGAGAGGGGGAGAGGGGGGAGAGAGGATAGCAGTGGAATGATGGAGGCACGTAAACTGGCTACTGTATCATGGATCAGCAGCCATGATTACCGTGGTCAGTTTACATAGGGGGACACAGGAACAAGCAGGATCAACCAGGTTTTTTACAGCATTGAAAGGGACAGATTAGACAGCACAAGCACTAAGCACTGTGCTGTTTAACCTGCAATAAGGGAATAGGATCTTTTTTTTTTTTTTTCTTTAGGGTTACAACCTCTTTAAGGAGAACTGCTGGCAAAAATACATTCCTCAGCAGCCACAAAGGATATAAATCCATTTTGTGTGTGCCATATACCTTTACAGATCCAGATATTACCTTCTAAATGTAGCAGTGACATCATCACTGTACTGTACATAGTCTGTGCAGGGAGCAGAGCTGGTGGAGGGACCCAGCAGCTCTACCGACTTCATGAGGGGGTAGAGACAAGATCAGTACTCTGCACTAGGTCATGAGGGGGCGGAGACAAGACCAGTCACTCTGCATTAGGTCATGAGGAGGCGGAGACAAGACCAGTCACTCTGCACTAGGTCATGAGGGGGCAGTAACAAGACCAGTCACTGTACACTAGGTCATGAGGGGGCGAACACTAGACCCATCACTCTGCACTAGGTCATGAGGGGGTGGAGATAAGACCAGTCACTCTGCACTAGGACATGAGGGGGCGGACACAAGACCCGTCACTATGCACTAGGTCATGAGGGGGTGGAGACAAGACTCGTCACTCTGCACTAGGTCATGAGGGGGTGGAGACAAGACTCATCACTCTGCACTAGGTCATGTGGGGGCGGAAACGAGAACAGTCACTCTTCACTAGGTCATGAGGGGGCAGACACAAGACTTGTCACTCTGCACTAGGTCATGAGGGGGTGGAGACAAGACCAGTCACTCTGCACTAGGTCATGAGGGGGTGGAGACAAGACCAGTCACTCTGCACTAGGTCATGAGGGGGTGGAGACAAGACCAGTCACTCTGCACTAGGTCATGAGGGGGTGAAGACAAGACCAGTCACTCTGCACTAGGTCATGAGGGGGCGGACACAAGACCAGTCACTCTGCACTAGGTCATGAGGGGGCGGACACAAGACTTGTCACTCTGCACTAGATCATGAGGGGGTGGAGACAAGACTCGTCACTCTGCACTAGGTCATGAGGGGGTGAAGACAAGACTCATCACTCTGCACTAGGTCATGAGGGGGCGGAAACAAGAACAGTCACTCTGCACTAGGTCATGAGGGGGTGGAGACAAGACCAGTCACTCTGCACTAGGTCATGAGGGGGTGGAGACAAGACCAGTCACTCTGCACTAGGTCATGAGGGGGTGGAGACAAGACCAGTCACTCTGCACTAGGTCATGAGGGGGCGGACACAAGACCAGTCACTCTGCACTAGGTCATGAGGGGGTGGAGACAAGACCAGTCACTCTGCACTAGGTCATAAGGGGGTGGAGACAAGACCAGTCACTCTGCACTAGGTCATGAGGGGGTGGAGACAAGACCAGTCACTCTGCACTAGGTCATGAGGGGGCGGACACAAGACCAGTCACTCTGCACTAGGTCATGAGGGGGCGGACACAAGACTTGTCACTCTGCACTAGGTCATGAGGGGGCGGACACAAGACTTGTCACTCTGCACTAGGTCATGAGGAGGCGGACACAAGACTTGTCACTCTGCACTAGGTCATGAGGGAGTGAAGACAAGACCAGTCACTCTGCACTAGGTCATGAGGGGGCGGACACAAGACCAGTCACTCTGCACTAGGTCATGAGGGGGCGGACACAAGACTTGTCACTCTGCACTAGGTCATGAGGGAGTGAAGACAAGACCAGTCACTCTGCACTAGGTCATGAGGGGGTGGAGACAAGACCAGTCACTCTGCACTAGGTCATGAGGGGGCGGACACAAGACTTGTCACTCTGCACTAGGTCATGAGGGGGTGAAGACAAGACCCATCACTCTGCACTAGGTCATGAGGGGGCGGACACAAGACCAGTCACTCTGCACTAGGTCATGAGGGGGCGGAGACAAGACCAGCCACTCAGCACCAGGAGAGGGAGCAGCAGTGACCGGTCTTAATTACAGGAAGCTCCTGCACAGAGACAAACTTTCACACTGGATTACTGCACAGATCTGGAAGAAACACAAAGCACACTAAGATTCAAGTAAAAATACACATGGCTCTTGTATTAGACAATATTTGTTATGCCCACAGTTTGGCTTCTCTATAAAACCCCCACCGTCCCCTCTAACCTCCTAAACAAAATTACATAGATACCCCTCCCCAATGAATACATACTGTAAGTCCACCCTGAGTCATGATAAAAAGCACAGTGTAGGTTTAATCCTAAGTGGGAAAATTAAGCTAGCATAATAGTGTGTGTGGGGGTGCAGCTCTGGAACAGTTAGAGCAACTCTGATAATTACATCTGAAGATCTCATTATATGGAGAGTTATTTGTCTGGCTGAGTAATCAGGTCTCTGGGTATACAGCTGGCGCACCTTGTATGGGGACATCAGTGCAGAACTGAGTGTACAGTACACAGGGTGATGACATCATCACGTGCACAGTCACTCTTGGCACACTGCTTTGTGACAGATGGCAGCTGTGTCATCATATGTGGAATCAGGCTGTCATAGTAAACCATTTGTAGAAACACAGTGACACCATTATACTTTCATATATTATATAGACAGTTTATTTATTTCAGGTACTTATACTGCATAGCGCCAACAATTGACGCAGCACTTTACATTTATTGTACATTCACATCAGTCCCTGTCCCCAAGGAGCTTCAATCTAAGGTCTCCAACTCATATTCATACATAGACATACACGTCTCCCTCTGCTTGCTGGTGTCTCTCGGGCTTACTATTTCCACCGGCTCGCCTGAGAAACGATCCAACGTTGTGGCCGGCTGGTTCCAGAAGCGATCAAAAAGTAGATTGTCCTTAACCACTTCTCTACCGCGCATTGTCATATGACGGCGGCAGGAACCCTCTGTCCCTCCGGGCCACCGTCATATGACGTCTATGGCTTCCAGAGCCTCTAGGGGGCGCCAGCCGATACGCATGCCCGGCGGCCGCGATTGCCTGTCACACTGCAGGGATGTGGATCTGTGTGTGTAAACACACAGATCCACATCCTGTCAGGTGAGAAGAGACCGATCCGTGTGTTCCCAGTACAGAGGAACACCGATCGGTCTCCTCCCCTTGTGAGTCCCCTCCCCCCACAGTTAAAATCACTCCCTAGGATACACATTTAACCCCTTGCTCGCCCCCTAGTGTTAACCCCTTCCCTGCCAGTCACATTATACAGTAATCAATGCATTTTTATAGCACTGATCGCTGTATAAATGTGAATGGTCCCAAAATAGTGTCAAAAGTGTCCGATATGTCCGCCGCAATGTCAAAGCCATGATAAAAATCGCAGATCGCCGCCATTACTAGTAAAAAAAAATAACAATAAAAATGCCATACATTTATCCCCTATTTTGTAGGCGCTATAACTTTTGCGCAAACCAATCAATAAACGCTTATTGTGATTTTTTTTTACCAAAAATATGTAGAAGAATACGTATCGGCCTAAACCGAGGAAAGAATGTGTTTTATATATTTTTGGGGGATATTTATTATAGCAAAAAGTAAAAATATTGTTTTTTTTTTAAATTGTCGCTCTTTTTTGTTTATAGCTCAAAAAAATAAAAACCGCAGAGGTGATCAAATACCATCAAAAAAAAGCTCTATTTGTGGGGAAATAAAATATAAAAATTTCATATGGGTACACAGTGTTGCATGACCGCGCAATTGTCATTCAAATTGTTACAGCACTGAAAGCTGAAAATTGTCCTGGGCAGGAAGGGGGTGAAAATGGACGGTATTGAAGTGGTTAAATGCCTCTATGGCCTTGGAGGACTGGAGCAACGTCATGACTTCACTTCCGGTCCAGGGTGGAAGTAACCAATTTTTTTTTTTTTTAAAGCAAAAATAAAAAATATGTTTTTGATTGTTTCCTTTGAAAGGTAAAGGAGAGATTTGGGGTCTTTTTCACCCCAGATCTCTCCATAAAGAGGACCTGTCATTCTTATTTCTATTACAAGGGATGTTTACATTCCTTGCAAAAGGAATAAAAGCAACCAAAAAAAGAAATAAAGTAAAGGGACAGTGTAAAAAAAAAAAAAAAAAGTAAAATAAGAAAAAAAAAAAAGATCCATCCCTCCATGCTCGCATGCAAAAGTGAACGCACACGTACGTTGTGCACGCATATGTGAGCGGTATTCACACCACACATGTGAGGTATTGCCGCAAACTTTAGAATGAGAGCAATAATTCTAGTTCTAGACCTCCGCTGTAGCTCTAAACAGGTAACATGCGCCCGTACACTTAAAGTGTAAGTAAACCCTCCTATCGTTTTCAGCCAAGGAAGCTGACATCTTTGCTTCTGTTTAATCTCCAACTGCCATGATGCTGCACATGTGATCAGTTATGACACCAGCCATTGGATGGTTTGACAGTTTGGTTGAGAGCACAACCAATGGGAGTGTTACATTTCCGGCACGTGCCGGAAATGAAACCGTTTTATGGATGGGTTTACTTCCGCTTTAAAGGACCGTGCACTTAAAGGACCTTATTTGTTATTTTTTTTTTTTAAAGGAACTTTTTTTGGGGGGTGACTAGCTTTGGGAGGGGGGCGGCACCCGTGCGCCTCCTATGGACAGGCCACCACTGCTATCTATCTATCTTTGTAAGCTCACAAACAAACTCCTAACCCTCTTGTGCTGAATTGTATTCTAACTATACTGTCTCCCTTAGTAATAAAACTAATAATAATTATTATTGTTATCTATATCATCCATCCATCCCTCCATATCTAACACACACACACACTTTTTTTTAACCACAGCGCTTTTATTTTTGCTTTTTTTTAACATTTAATGAACAGACACACTTCTACAACTAGTATAATAGTGTAACTTTAGTGTTGACTACACTGTTGTGTGTCCAAAATTGTTAAAAGCGTTCCCAGAATCCAGGGAAACAGCTCCCTCTAGTGATGAACAGAGACATACCATAGTTTGCTCCACTTCTATCATATTTATAAAGCAGTGAATGAGACACATTTACTGGAGGTGAATCACAGGCTATAACTTAAAACACATGCCCCATGAAGATTTACCTGCAGTGAATATTTGGTGAATATTAACACAACATAACACATTTTTGTGGTTAAAGGCAAACCATTGCTCTTCTAATAGGATTCCACCATAGGGTAACGACAAATGGCTTCTATCATGGAATCATAGGGCACAATTCAACATGCTGCATTTGATTTTCCAATAGAAAAATCATCCACAGCAATTAATA
This sequence comes from Rana muscosa, assembly GCA_029206835.1. Classification (NCBI taxonomy): domain Eukaryota; kingdom Metazoa; phylum Chordata; class Amphibia; order Anura; family Ranidae; genus Rana; species Rana muscosa. The sequence continues at coordinate 63,140,509 of CM055128.1, forward strand.
GTACTATATGTATAAAACATCAAAAATGCGCCACAACAGGTAAGAAAAGCAGAGGTGTTGATAGGACCCATACCCAACACTTTACAGACGCATGTGGAGTTAAAATTGAAAATTTGAAGGTCCAAAATTTGCATCAAACAGTAAAGCACAATCACACCAGTGTGTTGCACAGCAAAAATGCTTGAAACATAGTACTGTCTTGTTCATTTTGAATTGCACCACAATGACTTACTTTATAGCACACCATCATGCCCCGTACACATGGTGGTATTTTCCGCCAGCAAAAGTCCGATGTGAGCTTTTCGACCGTGTCCGTGTGTATGCTCCATCAGACTTTTGCGCAATTTCCGCCAGCAAAATTTGATAGAAGGTTCTTATTTTTTCCAACGGAAAAAATTCCTATGGGAAAATCCGATCGTCTGTAGCAATTCCGACGCATGCTCTGAAAAACAATTCGACGCATGCTCGGAAGCATTGAACTTCATTTTCTCGGCTCGTCCTAGTGTTGTACGTCACCACGTTCTTAACGTTTGAAAGTTTAGAGAACTTTTGTGTGACCGTGTGTATGCAAGCCAAGCTTGAGCGGAATTCCGTCGGAAAAACCATTCAACTTTTTTCCGATGGAAATTCCGCTCGTGTGTACAGAGCATAACTCACAGCCAATTTTGGTCTGCAAGTGCACCACAACTCACATTAAACCGTGTGTTACACATATGAATAATGTGCCTTATATGTGTGTGCAACACACTAGTGTGAAGAGGCCCTAAAGCTTGTGCCAAAAGTGCATTTAACCACTTGAATACCGGGCACTTTCACCCCTATCTGCCCAGGTCAAATTTTCAGCTTTCAGCGCTGTCACACTTTGAAGGACAATGGCGCAGTCATGCAACACTGTACCCATATGAAATGTGTATAGTTTTTTTTTTTACACAAATATAGCTTTCTTTTGGTGGTATTTAATCACCTTTGGGTTTTTCTTTTTTTTCTAAATAAACAAAAAATACAGAACATTTTGAAAAAAAAAAGAAAAAAGACGCGTTTTTCTTTTGTTTCTGTTATAAAATTTTGCAGATAATCAATCGTTCTTCAGAAAATTTAGGCAAAAATGTGTACTGCGACATTTCTTTGGTCTTCTGTAGGAAAGTTATAGAGTTTACAAACTATGATATATATATATATATATATTTATTTATATACTGTGTGTGTGAAAATCGATCAATCCTGATGTACTGACAGCCTATCTCTTTATTGAGGCCCAAAAATGCCAGGACAGTACAAATATGCCATAGATTGCCCCTTTTTGGAAAGTAGACAGTCCAAGGTATTTAGTAAGAGGCATGGCGAGTTTTTTAAAGTTGTAATTTTTTGTCACAGTTTTTGTGAAAATTAAGAAATATATATTTTTTTACATACTGTCACCAGTGCAGTAGAGCAGCATCATATAACTAGTGTGGCAGTGACCAGGGACACTGGTGACAGTATGTAAAAAGTAAAACAAAAATACAAATTTGTAATACGGTATTTCTTTTTAAATTTCTTGAAATATTTTTTATGTTTTATTAAATTTTTTCTTTGTTTACAATTTATTTTTATTTTTTTTGCATACTATGACCAGAGCAACACAGTTTTACCATTGAAGCACTGTACTACTCTGGGGAGGTGATCAGGATTTTTTATTTTTTTTGCACACTATGATTGCTTATAACAGTGACTATCACTGTTATAAACATCCATTTTTACTGAATGAAATCGATTCATGTAATGCTTACTATTGTGATTAGCTGTGATTGGCCACAGCTAATCACATGGTACAGATGGGCTGTGATTGGCTCTCTCTGTACCATGTGATAGCTGTGACCAATCACAGATCAACACAATAGTACACAATGAATGGCATGAATGGAGGCCATCCATAGTGTACAATTGTCATGTGATCTGCTGTGATTGGTCACAGCAATCATATGGTACTGGCAGCGGACCGGTACACTGATCTGTCATCCACTGTGTCACAGCAGGTGACAGATTGTGCCGCAGTGCTGGCCATTCTGGGGAGGAGGTCATATGACGACCACCCAGAACTAGTTAAAACTAGAACTCTGGTTAAAAACAAAACACAGACCTAGGCCGGTACTTCTATAGCATAATTATTACTAATTTAATAAATCAGCTTTAATTATAAAGCTGAACTCTGGGAAATATAAATGAAACAGGTAACACAGAAAAAAATAATGGAATTAAATGTATTTTTTAATTAATTTAGAATATCTGAATGTGTCCTGATTTTAGCGTTCTGTAATGCCATGAACAGCATAAGGTTGTGAGAGAGAGGACCTGCAGTGTGAGCCAATCAGGCTCTGTTACAGTGCACATGTGAACAAAGTGAGCAGAGCCCTATCTATCTGCTGCCACTCCTTCATTGCCCAGTCAGCACATAGAGGTATGTTCCTGACCAAGCTTTGCCACTGTCCCAGTGGAGGTCAGGGGCCAGCTTTGTTGTCCAACAGGGTTGTATGGATCACAAATCAGGTTAGACTGGATTACAATTCCTCACCCAATACAGTTCCTGTATATGTTACTCAATTGAGTTTTGAGCTGCTTAGAATGGTCTATTTTATATAAAACAAAATAAGACTATTTCATATAGGATCTAGAGAAGTAATAGATGCATTGGAAGAAGTAAGACGGTAATCTATTTAGTGACAGCAGCATAACAGTGTATTTGATGTTTGTATTTACAGAGTAAACCCTTGGATCCCGACACAGTCCGAGGAAATCATGATAACTTTTCAGAAGTCCAGTACCATAATGGGTACTGCTCTCCAGTCCCTCCTTTTTATTGTTCTCAAATCATTCCTGACTCACCAATTCCTACCCCCCTTTCCAATGGCAGCTCCAACTACTCCCTGTCCTCGTATACACAAAGCCCTGTGTGGAGCAGCATCTTGGACCAGGCCCCAATTACACTTTCTGAGCTGAAGCGGCAGAGGATGGCAGCAAAACAGAGCAGGTACCTGGCACGGAGTACGAGTGAGTTGCTTGGGTCTGGCAATGTAGACTACGCTAGTGATCCTGGCACACCCCCATGGTGTTCCAATGGTACGCCTGTGTACTATACACCCACTAGTGGGGATCCCCCAATTTTACGGCTGAAAGCTACATCTGAAGAAGAAGAGGAAGAAGCCAGCAAAATCTTACGATGCTGTCGGCTGTCATGACTGCAGCTTCTATACAGTCCTGTATCTGTGTTATACGCAGAGCAAAGTGTACATATATACTCTATATGAGCAAGAGTTTGTGGACACCTGACCATCACAACTATATGAGCTTGTTGGACATACTATTCCACAACCATGGGCATTAATATGAAATTGACCCCCTTCCTGTTTTGTGGCTTTGATTAGCCTCCACTCTTTTGGGAAGGCTTTCCGCATGATTTTGGAGTATGTCTGCGTGATTTTGTTTCCATTCAGTCAAAAGGAAATTCATGAGGTTGCTCGCAATTGACATTCCCTTTCATTAGGTGTTCAGTAGGGTTGGAGTCAGGGCTCTTTGAAGGAAACTCAGGTTCCTCCACACCAAATTTGTCAAACCATGTCTTTATGGAGCTGAATTTGTCCAGGGGTGCTGGAACAGAAAAGGCCATTCCTTTAAGCAATTAAAAATAAAAAAAGAATGCATTAAGGTAAAAAATGTTTAGGCTTTAGAACCACTAAACTTTTACCACAAGGTTGTAGCCTCACAATTATCTAAAATGTCTTTGTATGCTGTAGCATTAACAGTACCCTTCAAGGGCTTTCACTACCGTGTTTCCTCGAAAATAAGACGTACCCTGAAAATAAGACCTAGTGTTATTTTCCAGGAGGGCTGCAATATAAGCCCTACCCCGAAATAAAGCCCTAGTTTAAAATGTTTGTAACATCCTATAGTCCACTCTATTACAGTAGTATATAATGTACAATGTGTGTGTTTCTGTTATATAAATGCGGGGAAGAGAGCTCTGGCGGGTCACAGAAGAGCAGAGCGGCGCTATAACGAAGGCATTTGGCACAATTATATTACAGAAACACACACATTGTACATTATATACTACTGTAATAGAGTGGATTCTAGGATTTTACAAGCATTTTAACTCAGTTCACACTGGGGATTCCTGTCCGGCAGGGGGAGGGAAGACAGCACATTACATGGTAAGACATCCCCCGAAAATAAGCCCTACTTGTTGCCAAAATAAATATAAGACCCGGGCTTATTTTCGAGGAAACACGGTAGAGCTGACCTGAATTTCAAATGTTGTTAATTACGGTTTCATGGATTTTTATGGCCAAATCTGAATCCAAATTTCAATGTAATCTTTGCTGGTTAGGATTGGCAAAAGGACCAAAGACTGCTTTGAGGCATGTTCTACCTTTTATCTGCTCCTGCTGTTGTCTGGGCACCCTTAGATTGACTTTCAGTGCCACCAAGTCCCAACCTTCTATCTTAGTATGCCTTGTAGAAGTGGCTGTTTTTTGGCCCAATCATCTCATCAACAGGATTGCCAAGATCTTTCCAAGACAATTTTGCATCGTTTGATGCTTTTTCCATTGACTTCGGTGGGACGTGTGCTTCAAAAATAAAAGAAATTCAGATGGTTGTGAATATTTAAAAAAAGTTTGGATGAACCACAACTGACCAAACTTTTCATAGGTTCGCTCACCTCCACTCTCCAATGGAAACATCTGAACTCAATTTAGAGGGGGGAGGGTCAACATAGTTTTGGCCATATAGTAGATGTGATGGGCAGGTGTCCACAAACGTTTGACCATATAATGTTCTTTTGGAATGACCATATGTATAGAAATATTTGTACAAATACATGTATATAGACTGGTCCATGAGTACTTACACAGAGAGTGTAATTCTGTACATAAAGTGTATTAAGTTTTGCATACAGTAGATATTGTATAAATGCAACTAAGTGTATCTATGTATTACAGCAGAACACCACTTGATTTGTATTTTCCTTTTGATGGGGGAGGGGAGTTCACTGGGTGGGATATGCTCCAAATCCTATTCTATCCATGCAAGTCCTGTTTGGCTCTTCAACTGAGTTTTCATTATCACTCACTGGTTACATTGGATTGGGGAACAGGATGGGCTGGTGAGTACAAACCCCAACCCAAGTCATACTTAGGTGGAGTTTTTCCTTAAAGTGGTTGCATAGGTTCGTTTTTTTTTTTTTAACCACTTGCCGACCAGCGCATGACGATATACGTCGACACAATGGCACGGCTGGGCAGATGGGCGTACGGGTACGTCCCCTTTAAGAAGCGGCATTGTGGGCGCACTTGGATACCCGCGATCGTCTCACGGAGAGGAAGAACGGGGAAATGCTGATGTAAACAAGCATTTCCCCAGTCTTCCTAGTGACAGGACACTGATCACAGCTCCCTGTGATCGGAAGCGGTGATCAGTGTCATGACACACAAAGCCCATCCCCCCTACAGTTAGAACACATCCCTAGGACACACATAACCCCTTCAGCGCCCCCTACTGATTAACCCCTTCACTGTCAGTGTCATTTTTACAGTAATCAGTGCATTTTTATAGCACTGATCGCTGTATCAATGACAATGGTCCCAAAATGGCGTCAAAAGTGTCCGATGTGTCGGCCATAATGTCGCAGTCACGATAAAAATTGCTGATCGCCACCATTACTAGTAAAAAAAAAAATATTAATAAAAATGCCATAAAACTATCCCCTATTTTGTAGACGCTATAACTTTTGCGCAAACCAATCAATAAACGCTTATTGCGATTTTTTTTACCAAAAATATGTAGAAGAATACGTATCGGACTAAACTGTGGGAAAAAAAAAAATTTCATCTTTTTTGGGGATATTTATTATAGCAAAAAGTTAAATATATTGGGTTTTTTTCAATAATTGTCGCTCTATTTTTGTTTATAGCGCAAAAAATAAAAACCGCAGAGGTGATCAAATACCACCAAAAGAAAGCTCTATTTGTGGGAAAAAAAGGACGTCAATTTTGTTTGGAAGCCACGTCGCACAACCGCGCAATTGTCAGTTAAAGCGACGCAGTGCCGATTCGCAAAAAGTGCTCTGGTCTTTGGCCAGCCAAATGGTCCGGGGCTTAAGTGGTTAAAAATAACAAACATGTCATACTTACCTCCACTGTGCAGTTTGTTTTGCACAGAGTGGCCCCGAGCCTGCTGTTCTGGGGTCCCACGGCGGCTGTCTCGGCTCCTCCCTGCTAAAGATAACCCCCTCTGGGAAGCTCTTTCCCGAAGGGGTTAGCTTGTGGGCGCGCTCATGTGTCATACACTTGGCGTCCAAAGACGCCAAGTGTATGACTCGGTCCCGCCCCCCGGCGGCCGCGTCATTGGATGTGATTGACAGCAGCATGAGCCAATGGCTGCACTGCTATCAATCTATCCAATCAACGGTCAGACTCAGTGGAGAAGAGGATGCTGGGGGACGTGCACATCAGGTGAACGGGTTCAGGTAAGTAAAACGGGGGGGCCCATGACAGCGAGGTGTTTTTTCACCTTAATGCATTAAAGTGAAAAAACACGAACCTTTACAACCCCTTTTAAAGAGAATCAGCCACAAATATTTAGATTAAAATTACTATAATAGTAGTTGAGATTCTTACAGAAGTCTGTCACTGAGTCTTTTTAAAGTAGGTGTATTTTAAATTTGTCTTCTTGTATGACAGAGGTGCGAATAGCCTGATTTTTTTATATATTTTGCCATGCATATGTATGGCCTTTCCTTTAGGATATAGACATTTGCTAGCAAACCAAACAGATTGTGTACAGGATAGTTCACATTGGTTGTTCAGCACCTAAAATTGATTGGATGGGGTAATTGTTGGCTTCCCATATATCCAGTGAACATAGGCGTGCGCAGGGGGTGTGCCAGGTGTGCCTGGGCACACCCTAATCACTCTGTGCATTGCCAATTTCCCATACTGCCCAGGCTTCCCTCTGTGTTTTGCCCCCCAAAGTGCTACTGGTTTCTTTCCTCTCCTTTCCTCTACCCCTGGCTGTTACGGGGATGTTTCAGGATGGAGAGCAGGGGAAGGGGCTAGCCCATGGGTGCTCAACCTGTGGCCCCCCAGCTGTTGCGGAACTCCAAGTCCAATGAGACATTGCAAGCTGCAGTCAGTTGCAAGCATGACTCCCAAAGGCAGAGGCATGATGGGACTTGTAGTTCCGCAACAGCTTGAGAGCCACAGGTTGATCACCCATGGGCTAGTCAATATGTCATTTACTGACCCCTTCCTTTTCTAAATGAACATAGTGAACACACTCGCTCTCTGTGTTCCTTCATAGCTGAAGCATATTAAACTGTGATTACTATGCTTCAATTTGTGAATGAACAGGAAGCTGCTCAGCACAGAACTCCTCCTATTCATTCCCTGTGCAGTGCAGCTGAGGCTCTAGAGAAAGGGGCGTGTATTTGAGCTTTGGGGTGCACACCCTAATACAATGGGCTGCGCACACCTAAGCCAGTGAAAAAGATCAATCTGCCTATGTTTTAAACACATTTGTTACACATGAATATATTTTCAGTGATGTGAATATGTGTATGTTATATTTTTTGTGATTTACAGTATTTATTTGATGCAATGATGTCAAAGACTCCACATGGCTTACTCTGAAAGTGTTCTGTGATGGATAGTGTAAGTGCCTGCCAGCACTTTAACCTATAATCTGTTTATTATAAGGAAACAAAGGCTAAACCTACCATATGGTCTTAGATAAGGACTGTCTTAGTTGCTCTTAGCAACAAATTACATTTAGGCCCACAGCAAAAAAATGGATGTTCAAAATGTAACTATTTAGTCTGATCAAGGTGGTGTTGTGCAAACCAACTGTTATAAATCAATTTGCAGTTTGTTTTTTTTTTATCAGAAAGTAAATCAATTTGGAGTTTACATTACTTTTACGAAAGTAGTGGTCCCTTCTACATCAGTCCAGTTCCTTTTAACTGGTGCTTAATGAAGCTGATAGCAAAGTGACGTAAGCCCACTGCAGAGAAACCAGGTTGTACAACCCTTATATGGGGCAATTGCACCCAAATTTATATTTTAGTTATAGATGGAGCCTGAGTCAGCCCCAATCTTTCCTGAATGCCTTGGGTGCAGCAAGATCTCCTTGCTATTCCTGACTGTCCCTGTCCATCCTGGAGATGTTCTCACCCACCCTTAGTGCCGGGTCACACTACAGCGACCTGAAAGTCGGCACAATTTTCAAGGCAACTTCAGGGAATTCCTGGGTAATCTTCCTGTAATGTCGGATCCAAATCACATCAATTAAGATAAGGATCTGACTTGGAGGCAACTTCCATTGAAATCTATGGGTACAAGACGGCTAGAAGTTGTCTTGAAGTAGTACAGGAACCTTTTTTGAAGTCGGAGCGACTTCAGTAGTGTACATTAAAGTGGATGTAAACACAAATTTTTTATTTATTTTTTGCTGTCACAATGTAGAGTATAAGATTTCCTATCATTTGTGCCAGGTCTTGCCACAAATAGTTAATCCAGCTCTGAGCAATCCTCTTTTATTGTTCAGTGAGATAAAACGGACAAACAGAGTTACCTTTGTCCGTTCCGCCCCCTTGCTTTGAGTGACAGGTTATTTACATATCTCATGCACTAGCTTTAGACAGGCATTATTTTTTAATTCCCACCCCCACTCCTTTTCTGAAGTCATGTGGTTACTTTTCTGGATTTTGACTGGATGTTAGTGATCATAGCAGAAGGAATACACAGGAGAAAATGCATGTTGACAAGGGGAGTGTAGAGGTGGGCGGGGAGTCTACTGACATCACGACTCCACCCACCGAGCTCCAGACAACAGATCCACCCACAGAATCTGCAGTTTTTCAGTTCTTATAACAGACAGAGGGGAGACATTTGACAGATAAGGATACATGCAGGAGGCGTCTATATCCTTATAGATCAGCACTATGGCAGTAGTTTAGAAAGGATGAGAGTGGGTTTACATCCACTTTAAGACGGCTCTCATTCACTTCAATGGATTTTCTTATGTCCAGCAACTTGGGGCGACTTGAGGTCTGACAAGTCGGATCCCAAGTCGCTGTAGTGTGAACCGGCACTTACCAGCTCTTACTGTTGCATTCTGATATAATAAATTAAAAAGCCAACAGGAAAGTGAGAAACTCACAATGGGCACAACAGGTGTGCAAACCCTGGAACAACCTCAACAGAGTCTGTGAAACATATAAGAAACCGTTAGTTGGTTTAAGTTTCCAGCATTTACCAAAGACTGAAATACGGTTTTGAAGGAATGACATTTTTAACAAACCATGTAAGTGAGACAATTTCAACACTTCGGTGTGACTTTTTATAAAAAATGTAGATTAAATTAAACAAATTTTAAAGCAACTTTGCCACTAAAATAAAAGTTTCAAAAAAGAGGTTCCTCTGCATAGAATAAGGTGACCAGATTTTTAAAATGAAATCCGGGGACATATTTATTTTTTTACTAGTAATGGCAGCAATCAGCGACTCTCTGCCCGTCGGCGCCCGCCTCACAGCCTGTCAAGTCTTACTCCCAGGGCCCCAGCTACTACTGGGTGGGGAGCGGAGGAAGATCACTCCGCCAGGGAAGGCACAGAGATAAGCAGGCAGGCGGCTGGCCGGGACTTGAGCCAAGGCAGAAGAACATGCGAGCGGAGCTGAATGGGTATGCGCCCGAAACTGAAGAAATATTCCCTCCACTCCGACCAGCACATGATCATCAGAAAGGGGCACAGATAATGAAAAACAATACACCCCCCTAAGCTAGTAGGAGCGGTGGAGCGCGTGGGGGTGTAATTCAGATTTTTTTTTTTTTATTCTGCACTGACTGTCTTTGAAATTGCCCCAGCCCCTGTTCAAATCCAATCCGGGGACAAAACCGGGGACAGACTTGGTCCGGGGACAGTGTCCTCAATCCGGGGACTGTCCCCGGAAACCGGGGATGTCTGGTCACCCTAGCATAGAAGATATTACTATCCTGCAACCTGCAACACCAAACTCTCCTGAGAAACTGCTGACTTAAAGAGGAAGTAAACCCTGATGGGTTTTACTTCCTCTTTTGCTACCTGAACAGCCTGCAAATGTAAAGCATAATGGGTTGGTATGCATCACATACTAGCCCATTATGTGACACTTACCTGCAAAAGAATCCAGCGATGTCCCCTGTGTATGCATCGTCCATCTTCTGTCTCCTCTACCTTCCGGGCTGCGGACTCTGGCTCTGTGATTCGCCGGAGCCGCGCCAGGCTGGGGAAGAAACAGCACTTAGTTTAGTTTCTTCCCCGCGCATGCGCCGTTAACATTTGCGGCGGACTACAAGTGAAATATCTCCTTAACGGCGCACATTTAGGAGATATTTCCACTACCTATAGGTAGACGTAGTCAAAAGGGGTTTACAACCACTTTAAGATTCTTCAGAATCTGAAACATCTAGAAGTGTCAAATTCATGGTCCCCAAGTGACCTAAGAACGTCACTACAGGTCAAAGTAGTGATATTGGGGCCAGTGGATTGAACCACTGAGACTAGGAAACACAGAAATGCTGAATTCTGGCGATTCTTCAGGGTTCGAGACAGACATTTTACTAATTCCTGTGCAAAGGAACCTTTTTTTTAGAAATGTTCTTTTTAGATAGAGATGTTTTAAAGTACAGTCTAAGTCAGGGGTGCCCAACCAGTGGCCCAGGGGCCACATGTGGCCCGCGGAGCCCTCTGATGTGGCCCGCGACCTCCTGTTTTGGGATGGAATAGAATAGAATACTATTATTAAAGGTCAGTTTATTACTAAAATCACAGTGTATATATGGGCATATCTTTTCTGCAGTGGTTACTAGGCTGCTTTCAAACTGATCTGCAGGTGCAGAGCAGTGCACCTGCAGGTTACCTGCACTGTCATAGACTTCTGTTATTACCTGCGAGTTTTGTGAGCTTTCTGAAAGTGCACCAAACCTGCAGAATATAATAGAAGTCTATTGCAAAGTGCAGAAAAGCCAAAGGTACACTGCGTTGCACCAGCGGTGCGGGTAAACCGCAGCGCATCAGTGTGAAAGCAACCTTGGGCCCCTTTAACACGGTCAGTTTGACAGCCCGACCAATTGGACCCCATTCACCTCTAAGTAGTGGCAGACATTAACCTACCTCCAATACGATCCGCTAAAAAGTAGTGGGCTGCGTCCGTGTCCGCTCTGCATATGCAGAGCAGACATGGACATGCCATCCACCTGCTGCGCTCATTGTGGCCCGCGACCAGTTACCAAGTCACTTAAGTGGCCCTCGCTCTTCAAAAGGTTGGGCACCCCTGGTCTAAGTAATCAAAGTGTGCAAGGTAAAATGGTCTGATCTATAGTAGCTAATCCAAAACCTATTTTTTTTTCACCTTGGATTGGTTGATATGGGCAGGAAATACGGTTCTCTACCTTCAAACAAGCCCCAGTCTAATAAAACACAGCAGTCTAACATAGTTATAGAAGTTACGAGATATATGTATTTGTGTACAAATCAATGTATATTTATAGAGTTTTAATATGCTAACAGTAAATTTGTCACAAATTTCAACAGTTCAAACAAAGCACAAAAAAAATGCATAAGCATTGGTTACCTGCACTGAATGTCATTGTGATCAGTGGATCCAAAATCTTAGTTTGGGCAACCCCACTCTGTATTGGACCTTTAGAAGCAAGTCTACATTATTTTTTTAAATAAATAGTCTAGGAATTGGACTTTAATAAAATGAATGGCTTCACTGTCCAATAGATAATCTTGGGAGGTAAGAGCGGCCACGAAAAAGGCTACCTTTTACAGAAAAGGTCACAATTTGCATATACATTAAATATTCTTTGTATATGAATGTACTGATCATTTTGACATGCAATGTTAGAAGGTAACTTCTACTCATGCATATATTATCATATGCTCTGTTTTAATTGTCCAGGTTAATGACAGCTTACCTTAAAGTAAAACCCTATGCCCAGACTATGCACACTAAAGTACTAAATTAACCCCTTGCCGACCGCTGCATGACGATATACGTCGGCAGAATGGCACGGCTGGGCATATGAACGTACCTGTACGTTGCCTTTAAGACGCGCGCGCCCGCCGCAAGCTCCGTGAGTGTGACCGCGGGTCCCGCGGACTCGATGTCCGCCGGGAGTCCCGCGATCGTCTCACGGAGAGGAAGAACGGGGAAATGCTGATGTAAACAAGTATTTCCCCATTCTGCCTAGTGGCAGGACACTGATCACTACTGTGATCAGGAGCAGTGATCAGTGTCGTGTCACACGTAGCCCCACCCCCACACAGTTAGAACACATCCCTAGGTCCCACTTAACCCCTTCAGCGCCCCCTACAGGTTAACCCCTTCACTGCCAGTCACATTTACAAAGTAATCAATGCATTTTTATAGCACTGATCGCTGTATAAATGTGAATGGTCCCAAAATAGCACCAAAAGTGTCCGATGTGTACGCCATAATGTCGCAGTCACAATAAAAATCGCTGATCGCCGCCATTACTAGTAAAAAAAAAATATTAATAAAAATGGCATAAAACTATCCCCTATTTTGTAGACGCTATAGCATTTGCGCAAAGCAATCAATAAACACTTATTGCGATTTTTTTTTTACCAAAAATATGTAGAAGAATACGTATCGGCCTAAACTGAGGAAAATTTTTTTTTTTTTTTTTTTTTTTTTTGGGGGATATTTATTATAGCAAAAACTAAAAAAATATTGCTTTATTTTCAAAATTGTCGCTCTATTTTTGTTTATAGCGCACAAAATAAAAACTACAGAGGTGATCAAATACCACCAAAAGAAAGCTCTATTTGTGGGGAAAAAAGGACGTTGATTTTGTTTGGGAGCCACGTCGCACGACCGCGCAATTGTCAGTTAAAGCGACGTAGTGCCGAATCGCAAAAAGTGCTCTGGTCTTTGGGCAGCCAAATGATCCGGGGCTGAAGTGGTTAAGAGCAAACAGTATGAGCACTTTACAGCAGCTCAAATTCATCTCTGTGGCTATAAGCATTGTGGAAAAATTAATCTTCAAAGTTCACAACAGAGGAACCGAAATCCTAGCCATATTATATAGATAGCAAATCTTGGAAGCCTACAATGCTTCTAATATAGGCACACAGCAGGTGTTTCTAAGCTGTTAATAACCAACTGAAATCAGCTTTTTTGTGATAATTGAGGATTTTGATAATTAATTACTTTACAATACAAGCAGCTAGAGAGGTCCAGGAATGCCTGTAACGAATATGTAAACATAGTCTGGACACAGGTGTACTTTTTAATTTTTTATTTTGTTTGGATACAGTAACTAGTTGGGCTAAGTGCCGGTTCACACTGGGGCAACACGACTTCCAGCGCGACTTTTCAAGGCAACTTGGAGACGACTTGAGCGCAATTTCAGCGCTACTTGGAGCGACTTACAACGCGACTTCGAGTCGCCTCCAGGACAGGTGACTTTGCCAGTGGCTAATCACATAATAATCTGCTCTGTGGGAGGGAGGGGTTTGCCTTAGAAAACAATTTTCACTTCCTGGAAAGTTGCTTCAGTTAAGACGGGGGATCCGACTTGAATGGCGACTTCCATTGAAATCAATGGGTACAAGTCGCCTAGAAGTCGCCTTGAAGTAGTACAGGAACCTTTTCTGAGGTCGGAGCGACTTCAGTAGTGTACATTAAGATGGCTCTCATTGACTAACATGTAATTTCTCATGTCGGGCGACTTGGGGCGACACAAGTCGGATCCCAAGTCGCGGTAGTGTGAACCGGCACTTAGTTTACTTATCATGCAAATTCCTCCATCCCCAGACCAAGCAGATAGAAGTAGGATTTTTCTGACTTTCATATGGGTGGGATAGTAATGATTTTTTTCTGTAAGTACACTTATCTTTTGACTAAACATGTATATTTCTGTGCAAAGAAGGATGTCTATATGTAAAAAAAAAGTATATGTTTAAAAAAATATATTTATATTTCTGCATTGGATTTGTTCATACAATGCAGAGTAAAGATTATATCACAGGTACTCTATGCAAGATAGAATTTTGTCACCAGCAGGCAAAATGCTGTGACCCATGATAACCAGTCAAAAACCAAACTTCAACGTCCTGCCTGCATTCTAAGTAAGTCAAAGGAGGAGTCTGATTGGTTAATGTGAGTTTGGTGTACTATAATTAATATATTGTTTACTGCTTTATTAAACAAGGCGTAAAGTGGATGAGGTTTTTGGTTCCTAAAAACACGTGCCCCCAAATGTTTCTTGTGTTTTCTCATGCTGAGCTCATAAAATATGTATGAGCCGAGCATAATACCTAGCACACTAACCGCAGGTACACTTAAAGGGACACGCGCCACTGTGTCCACACCAAAAAAAAGCAGCGCCATACCCACTTTTTATTGAGATTTCTTTTGTTGCCGACTCCACCACAGTGGTAGTCTTAGTGGGGGCAGCAGCTTATCAACATACACTTCTTTACATCTTGTCAATAGCATGGAACATCTCTCCTTTGTATGATAAAAAATATTGTTTAATGCTTTATTAAAAAAGGCAGAAAGTGGATGAGATTTTCGGTTCCCAAAAACATGTGGCCCCAAATTTTCTTGTGTTTTTTCATGCTGAGCTAATAAAATATGTATGAGCTGAGCATAATTTTCATTTTCACTCTCCCCTTGTCCTAAGAGTGTGGTACAGTGTGTGTTTTTCAAATATTGCTATGGCTTGAACTAGACACATAACTAAAGCCAAGGAGCTAAATAAGAGGGTCAAAAGCCTTGTGTATGTGTTATTTTACTTGCATTCATTTTTATCCACAATTTTCATATAAAATGTTAACGTGATTCTGTTATTCATTAGAATAAAAACATTAAACTAAGGTCTCCGTGCAAAGAATGGAATTAATACTCGCTTATCCTATCATTCATGTTGCCAGTCTTCACTTTTGTGCAGAGCTTTGCTTGCTGAAATACTGTATTTCTTGTTCATACATCACGGGACACAGAGCGACATAGTCATTACTATGTGGGTTATATAGAATTACCTTCAGGTGCTGGCACTGGCAACTTCCAAAACAGGAAGTACCCTCCCCTATATAAGCCCCTCCCATCCGGGAGTACCTCAGTTTTTTGCCAGTGTCTAAGGTGTTGGCCAAGGTTAACATGTATTCATCTGGGCTTGTGTACAGGTTCTCTGGGCCTTAGCAAGCTATTCCGGATCCGACCAAAAAAAGCTTCATAGCTAAACGGTCGGTACCCGGGCCTTGCAGAGAAGAGCAGGGTTTTGCCTGTAATGCCTCTCTTAGGAGGGCTGGACCCTGGGATCCAGAGCTCTGGTCATACCCAAAACCAAGAGGCTATCTGTGCAGGGTGCTATACAGGTCCAGGGGAGTGGAATCCTTGGGAACCCGGTCCCTGAAGGTCTAGTACAATGCCTGCCGTGAGAGGTGAAGTTTGGGCTTCTGTGGACCAAACAAAGTCCTGCGGCGGGGAAAAGGTAAGTGGGGGCCCCTCAGGAACTTGGTTCTATTGAGGGGACCCCCAAGCCTAATATGTCTTTCTGCCTGTTACCTAAAGGGTATTCCCGCTAATAGCTGTATATGCCTAAGAAATCCTAGAAATGTTTTTTCATAAGGGAAGTTTTAAAAAAACTGTAAACCTGGAAATGTTTTTTCATAAAGGAGGTTTTAAAAAAAAAAAAAAAAGACAAAGGTGCGGTACCTGTGTTTGTCCACTAGAGGCCGCTGTGGAACGTCTTTTTTCTTGGGACTATTCCTTCCATGGTGAAAGTCCAGGCAGATGAGTGAGCTCTCTATCAGGGAAGCTGCATTCCTCTGTCATGCTGCCAAGTAGTTTCCTTCCATCCCCGAGTCCTGGTGAAACAGGGACCCTGGCTCCTCTCCCTACATGGCGCCAAGAGTGCACACGTGCACGCGCGCGCGCGCACACATGCTTTCCTTTTATAAGGTTTAGCTTCAAAAAAGGGGGCGGAGCCTGGCGGATGACGCGCTCTGTGCGCCCAGCGCTTCTGCGCATGTGCGGGCGTCCCAGCAAGATAAAAGGACTCAGTCCACGCTGCTTGCTATGGACACAGAGCATGAAAAGGAGCTGGTAGCATGGTATAGGGGCTTACAGCGGGCGGTTGATACAGGCATCCCCAGAAAGACGCATTAGTAGACACCCACTGATGTACATAGCAGCAAATTGCATTAGACTATTTCAGTAAGGGGTGTATTGCGGCTGGAATACCTCAGCTTTGAACTAAGGAATATGCCGCCTAAAAAACTCCGAGATATACCTCTCAGGAAGTGTAGGGGGTCTCCATCGGGCTCTGAGGATCTGGAGCAGTCATCTGCACCCTCCTCCCCTGAGAAATCAGAGGTTAATACCCATAAGGAACCCCCGGGAGTGCCAGGTACTGCGGCTGTCCTCAGTCCACCTGCTCCTGCATATATAACAGAGGAGGTTTTTTCCTCAACTCTGGAGGGATTGGAGCAGAGATTGGCTGCATTGATCGCTTCTTCTCTACAGGAAAGAAAGCGCGCCAGATCTCCATCACCTCCATTAGAGTGCCTGTTGGCAGAGCAACAGTCCCAGGAAGGGACCGACCTACCTGAAGGGGATCAGGAGGAGGTTAGCTCTGTTTTTGAGGAATCGACAGTAGATGAACCATTTTCAGCATCGCAGACTGAAAGATTGTGGGTCCAGACCCTAACTGACATGGTTCGATCTGCATTTAAAATGCCTCTTGTTGAACCATCAACTACTGCTGTCTCCTCATTGGGGTCGCTAAAAGCTCCCCAGGTTAATTGCTCCTTTCCAATACATCCATTATTGGAAGGACTTATATACCAGGACTGGGAACATCCTGATAAACTATTTGTTCCGCCTAAAAGGTTTCCGGTGATCTATCCCATGGAGGAAAAGTTCACCCAGAGATGGAATGTTCCTACGGTGGATGCAGCCATCTCTTCTGTGAACAAATCACTGACATGTCCAGTAGATAATGTTCAAATGTTCAAAGATCCAGTGGATAAAAAATTGGAATCTTTATTAAAATCTGCTCTTTTCCACAGCAGGGGCTGTTACACAGCCAGCAGTGGCAGCTATTGGGGTCTGCCAAGCTTTAAAGGATCAAATGAAAATGGTCCTGAGGGATTTGCCAGACCAGCAGGCCCAGGCTCTGGCTGATCTGCCTAGAGCATTATGCTTTGCGGTTGACGCCATCAAGGATTCTATCCATCAGGCCTCCCGCCTCACGCTGTCTTTGGTACATATGCGTAGGCTTCTGTGGCTCAAAAACTGGTCTGCTGAAGCTCCCTGTAAGAAGCTCTTAGTTAGCTTCCCATTTCATGGGGAACGCCTTTTTGGCGAAGACCTGGATAAGTATATCCAGAAGATTTCCAGTGGTAAAAGTACTCTCTTACCGAGTAAAAAGAGGTCTAGGGGTCCATCTTTTAAGAGGACTACCTCTCCTATCCCTGCGACGTCTGCTACTAAGCAGTTCCGACGGCCTCCTCGGTCAAACTCAGGAGGTAAAAATCAGGGACAGCCACAGGGTAATAAAAAGCCCTGGATCCGAAGAGGTACTAAACCAGCCTCCAAGTCAAGCCTATGAAGGGCTGCCCCCACTCAAACGGGTGGGGGGAAGACTTCAGTTGTTCGCAGAGACCTGGCGGGAGACGATCAAAGACAGATGGGTGCTCTCCGCAGTAACTCTGGGATACAAGTTGGAGTTAAAAGAGTCTCCTCCGTCCCATTTTATGTGGTCAGGCATGCCAAGAGACCCTCTGAAAAGAGGGTCTCTCCTATTGGCGTTAGAACAACTATTGCTCCAAGGAGTAATTATGGAGGTTCCTATGGAAGAGTGGGGGTTGGGTTTCTACTCAAACCTTTTCACAGTCCCGAAGCCAAACGGGGACATAAGACCCATATTGGACCTAAAGAGTCTAAACAAATTTCTAAACGTCCGGTCTTTCCGGATGGAGTCGATCCGATCGGTCACCGCTGCCCTACAAGGGGAGGAATGGTTAGCCTCGATCGACATCAAAGATGCTTACTTGCATGTTCCCATCTTTCCAGGTCATCAAAAATTCCTACGCTTTGCAGTAGAAGGGCGCCATTTTCAGTTCAGAGCCTTACCATTCGGTCTGGCCACAGCACCACGAGTGTTCACAAAAATTCTGGCCCCACTGTTGGCCGATCTAAGAACACGGGGTGTAACGATAATGGCATACCTAGACGACCTGTTGTTGATGGACCACTCAGTTGCCAAGCTAGAAGTGGTAATTGTCGATACAATCAAGTATCTAGAATCTCACGGTTGGGTCATCAACCTGGACAAGTCAGCCCTACAGCCAGTGAAAAACCTGGTATATCTAGGGCTGCGGCTGGATTCAGACCAGAGGAAGATTTTCTTACCTCTAGACAAGGTATCCTCTTTGAGGGCCTTGGTCCGTCTGCTTTGTGCAAAAAGACAGCCGTCCATACGCCTGTGCATGAGGCTGCTAGGAAAGATGGTAGCATCATTCGAAGCTGTACCATACGCCCAATTCCACTCAAGGAATTTACAAAGGGCCATATTGTCAGCCTGGAACGGAAAAGTTCAGGCTCTAGACTTCCCGATGGCTTTGTCCCCTTCCGTTCGGAAGAGTCTCTGCTGGTGGTTGATCCCCCAGAATCTCCAGAAGGGAAAACCCTTCAGCCCGATATCTTGGAAGGTGGTCACTACAGATGCCAGCCTTATAGGCTGGGGGGCAGTACTGGAGCAATGGTCTCTCCAGGGCAGATGGTCAAATGTAGTAAAAACCCTGCCCATCAATCTCTTAGAGATACGAGCAGCCCGGTACGCCCTAGTAGCCTGGACATCCAGACTCCAAGGGTCCCCTGTCAGAATTCAATCAGACAATGCCACAGCAGTGGCATATATCAATCATCAGGGAGGCACCAGGAGTCGTGCAGCCCAGAGGGAAGTAAGTCACATCCTGGAATGGGCAGAAAAGCATGTCCCATGTATATCAGCTGTCTTCATTCCAGGGGTGGAGAAT
Organism: Rana muscosa; assembly: GCA_029206835.1. NCBI lineage: Eukaryota > Metazoa > Chordata > Amphibia > Anura > Ranidae > Rana > Rana muscosa. The sequence continues at coordinate 63,159,599 of CM055128.1, forward strand.
TGGAAGGCGGACTTTCTGAGTCGCCAACAGTTATGCCCAGGGGAATGGTCCCTTCATCCCGAGGTCTTCCGAGCAATATGTCAGCGGTGGGGAACACCGGATGTAGATCTGCTAGCATCCAGATTCAACGCAAAGGTGGACAGATTTGTCTCACGGACAAGGGATCCCCTCACTTGCGGCTCGGATGCTCTGGTGTTCCCTTGGGATCAGTTCAGACTGATATATGCATTCCCTCCGCTACAATTGTTGCCTCGACTCCTTCGCAGAGTCAGGTTGGAGAAGAAGCCGGTGATCCTGGTGGCTCCAGCGTGGCCCCGAAGGGCCTGGTACGCGGAGATCATCAAAATGTCTGTGGGGAGTCCTTGGACCCTTCCACGTCGTCCGGACCTGCTTTCGCAAGGACCGATATACCACCCTTCCTTACTAACTCTAAGTTTAACGGCCTGGCTATTGAATCCCACATCCTAAAGAAGAGAGGTCTCTCTAACTCTGTGGTATCAACTAGAATCAATGCCAGGAAGCCTGTATCCAGGCAGATCTACTATAGAGTTTGGAAGGCGTACATCACTTGGTGCGAGGCCAGAAAATGGCATCCACGTAAGTACGTTATAGGCAGAATTCTGGACTTCCTGCAGTGGGCTGTAGACAGGAAGTTTGCCTTAAGTACTATCAAGGGCCAGGTTTCGGCCTTGTCAATACTATTTCAAAGGCCCCTGGCTATGCATTCACTTGTCAAATCCTTTATGCAAGGTGTGACCCGTATTATTCCACCGATTAAGGCTCCCATATGCCCATGGGATCTAAATTTGGTTCTGTCGGTTCTGCAGAAGCAGCCATTTGAACCTTTGCGGCACATTTCCTTGGTTCTACTCACCAGGAAATTGATATTTTTAGTAGCCATATGCTCGGCTAGAAGAGTGTCGGAATTAGCCGCCATGTCCTGTAAAGAGCCATATCTGGTTATCCATAAGGACAGAGTAGTATTACGTCCTCACCCAGCCTTTCTTCCTAAGGTGGTATCGAGGTTTCACTTGAACCAAGATGTGGTTCTTCCTTCTTTTTTCCCCAAACCAAGCTCGGTAGAGGAAAAGTTATTGCATTCTTTGGATGTAGTAAGAGCAGTTAAAGCTTATCTAAAAGCCACTGCTCAGATTCGTAGAACGGATTCTTTGTTTGTTCTGCCGGAAGGCCCCAGAAAGGGTCAGGCAGCGTCGAAATCTACTTTAGCCAAGTGGATTCGACAGGTCATAATACAAGCCTATGGCTTGAGAAGTAGACCGCCTCCGTTCAAAGTTAGAGCGCACTCCACGAGAGCAGTTGGAACTTCATGGGCAGTGCATCACCAGGCCTCCCTGGCGCAAATTTGTAAGGCCGCAACATGGTCTTCAGTACACACGTTTACTAGGTTCTACCAGGTGGACGTTAGAAGTCAGGAGGATGTCGCCTTTGGGCGCAGTGTGTTGCAGGCCGCAAAAGATCCTCATGCCTGATGGCGCCCAGCTTATGTATGGTGTATCCCCCCCCTCATGTGGCATTGCTTTGGGACGTCCCACATAGTAATGACTATGCTGCTCTGTGTCCCGTGATGTATGAACAAGAAAGTAGGATTTTTAAAACAGCTTACCTGTAAAATCCTTTTCTTGGAGTACATCACGGGACACAGAGTTCCCACCCCTCTTTTGGGGACACGTATTGCTTTGCTACAAAACTGAGGTACTCCCGGATGGGAGGGGCTTATATAGGGGAGGGTACTTCCTGTTTTGGAAGTTGCCAGTGCCAGCACCTGAAGGTAATTCTATATAACCCACATAGTAATGACTATGCTGCTCTGTGTCCCGTGATGTACTCCAAGAAAAGGATTTTACAGGTAAGCTGTTTTAAAAATCCTACTATTTAGCATCTGACATTTCTGGGAGTGTTGAATGCTTGGTCATGTCTATGTTCTGGTTCCTTTCACCAGCCACTATGTCACTACAGGGGCCAAAGGGTGGAACCACAGCACTCAGCAGTTGGCCAGGCATCTCTGTAGCACTACCCCCAGTTAAGAGAGCTGCTGGTATTAGTTTGGGTCTGTACCTTACTGCTGTCAACCCCCAATAAACTGGCTCTGACCCTCCACTGGCACAGCGGTTGAGCAAGTGAGATTGTGAAACCTACTAGTAATGAAAACCACAATGCCAGTATACATTTACCGTTCAGAACTAGAGTACCTGTGCTTGCCGTCTCTCTCTCCGGAACAGTTAATACTACACACAACGTGTTTGCTTAAAGCGGAGGTTCACCCACAAATTTAAGTTTAACAAAAGCAGTCCCTCTTATCACATAAATAAAAAGTGCACTAACCTTTTTTTTTTTTTTTCAGTAGTTTTCTTTAGCTGTTATTTCGTTACTGCTACTTCCGGGATTTCCTCCCGCGGGAGTAGGCGTGTCCTTTCCTCTGCTCCTAATATCGCAGAGGCTCCTGGGAGCAAATTTCCCTGCTTCGGAGGAGTAATATGTAACCTCCTTCCATTCATATATCGTCACGTGACTCATCTAGCCGGTCACCTGACGAGGGCGGATCTAATTCTGCCATTTTAGATAAGGGCACGCAGGTGTATTTTGCCATTATGCACCCGTTGTGATGGCAACAAGTAAGTGTTGACAGCGCTGCTCGCCGTCAACACTGCGCGTGCTCGAGATCCGGAGATGAATGCCGGGAGAGAAGCATTTATCTCTACCCGGAAGGATATGCTTGTGGGCTTCAAGATGCCCACAAGCAAAATGGCAAAAGCAGGAAGAGTTTTATAAACTCTTTTTTTTATCGCAAAACGGACGGGGGTTGTTTTAAAGTGCCGCAGACGTGAGTACTTACATTGCTAACGTTGTAACATTGAATGAATATAAAAAATAAAAAAATATGGACCGCAGAACCTCCGCTTTAACCATAAAATATCTTTACTAGATATAAAAGAGGTTAGGTTAACAGACAGGCATTTACATATGCAGGGCCCTGCAAAGTCAAAGTTATGCAGAATGTAACCAATATCTAGATATACAAATCTTATTTACTCTAAAATGTCTTTAAAAAAACATACGCTCGCGAGCTTCCCCCTCGTGGGCAGTATGGCGCCCAAACAATGTCTCAGTGAGTTAGTCAGGCCTGACTATCTCACACACACAGTTATTCTGATAGAAGGGATCTTCACTATTATAGCCCCTCACACCCTCTCTTCACCTGTCTTTGGCTCCTCGCAGGAAGAAAGGGCGCACCCAGCTACATGCCCGTACCCTCCTGTGAGGTTGAGCGGTGTTATGAAACAGGTCTCCACAGCCAGGTTCTCCAGAGAATGGTTCCCGTCTCTATGATCAATAAAGACAAGTCTCTATTTCCCCCAATGACTTCAAGGTCCACACCAGCCGTAACTCCAACGTAGAGTTTATTTCTGTTCAAAGACAGTCTCTGATAGGAAAGGTTGGAGAGCGAACAGGACAGCATAAGGTGTGGGAGAGTTCCAGGCACAAACGTAATACACTTCACTGCTTGGCTCCTCAAGCAGACTTAGCCCATTTGGATAGTCTCCCTAGATAGGGACTAGCAGCCAGAATGGTACTTTAACTAACCGCACAATCACTACACAAACTGGTGATCTTGGTCTCTGCCACAGACCCGGTGAACTTGGTCTCTGCCACAGACCTGGTGAACTTGGTTTTCAAAGCTTGGCCTCTTGGTAAGGAGAAGACATCCCTCCAGAGTTACCGGGCCCCTTCCTTCACTGTGACTTCTCCCCAGTCCCTCGGGACGGTCTTTTCCCGGCCTCCTTGTCTAAGATGCGGGTCCCCTCGCAAGGCGGCACCCTGAGATTATTCGATCCTTGGTGGGCCCCAGCCAAAAGTGCTGGGCCCAAGGCCTTTAGTTGCAGCCCCAGGGCTAAAGGTGCCTGGGACTGATTCACCGACCACCGCCCCTGGGCCAAAGGTGTCCAGGGCAGACAGGAACACACACTCCCTGGGAGTAGGACTCCCGACCACGAACCACCTGAACAGGCAGCGTCCGCCCCTTTTATATCCTCTCCCAGCATACACAGGAGGCCGACCACGCCCACTGCATGGTTGCAGAGAGGGGACACACAAGGCACAGCACTGTATCAGCGGTTCAACCATGGCCCACCATGGCAGCGCCACCCGCAAGCCACAGGGAACGGTATACTGATACTCTTCCTGCAGACAAAATGGTTGATAATGTCCTAACAATTTAGGTGTTTAAGCATAACTACCACTCAAACACTACCCCTAAATTGAGGACCCCGCTACACTTATATACTCTAAAATGTCTTTAAAAGAACAACGCTCACGAGCTTCCCCCTCGTGGGCAGTATGGCGCCCAAACAATGTCTCCGTGACAGGCCTGACTATCTCACACACACAGTTATTCTAATAGAAGGGATCTTCGCTAGCAACGTTGGTGCACTTTTATATTTGTAATCCAAAGGGGTGTCCATCATTAGCTGTGATCCTGCTATAGTTTAGGGCCTAAAGTCACGGACAACAAGACGCCAACTCTAACTGCGCAACACACTGCTGTAATGGCGGCGGGCCCTATGCAAAGGGGTCTCAGGCCTAGCAAACAGTTCAAGAGTCCTGAGCAAGTGCTCTCTCACCCGACCGGACCAATCCGTTTAACCGATCCCGATGCTAGACTCCAGCACATGAACTCCCGGTCACCCGTAGTCTCCGATCTTCCGGACAACCGATGGGAAGGTGAAGGTGACTCGACTCTTGGATGCCCTGAGATGTCAGCAGGCTCTCCGGATAAAGGCTCTCCCCTTCTCTGGCAAGCAGGCTTTTCCCACTTGGTAGGCCCAGACTCTCCGGCCTAGTCTAACACAATAGGCCCCAACACAGGTTCCAAGTTGCTGGCCGGGCGATGGCCAAACAGACCGCACGTTGCTCCTCCTCCTTAAATAATCCATCCCCAGCAGACCTTGCGCCGGGCAATGCACGATGGATGTTCTGTTGCACTGTGGGTATAGTAGTCTGTGTAGTATCCTTGCCATTGGAGTCCAACTCTCCCGGTACCACAAATCCCACCATGCACTTCCCTACTCATAGTCAAGCAATAGTCAGCATATTATCCAATAGGAAAACAGGGGAGATCCGGATTCACTTGATGAAATATAGTCTCTATGAACACCATAAAGTGACACCCCGCTACATCTCATACACCCAAAGGTGGTGGCAGGACAAGTAATGTTTTTGTTGTGTAACTGGGGAGTGCAACTGCCCTTTAACCTATTCCTGGCCAGCCCACAGTGAATTACCTTGATCCATGTGAGTACTTTCAGCATGGAGCCCTCAGGATCCCAAAATTGGTCACTTAGGGAACACCTAAAGGGCAACCAAGTCTGGCCAAACCAATACTCCCTGGGAAACTTTCAAAACTGTCTAGACCTAGTTGGCAATGGACCCCACTGTGACCCCAATGCAAAGGGCTATTTACAGGAGACATTCCCACGTAGGTTAGAGAAAAGAGCAGTTTACTAAATTAATTATGTAATGTACAAGTCAGACTCCTACAAGGGACACAACTTCAAGGTTACAAACAGTCCATAGTAGAGTTCAGAGATGCCAGCACTTACAGGAGGGGGACCCAGATTCCAGCATCTCCAAGCAAGGGGATATGAGTAGTCCCAAACTGTAATGTTCCCTCTCATCAAAGTAAAACCTTTGCATCTACAACCTAAGGACTGATGGTCAAACACAGAGAATACAGATGGCCACTTCTCCCAGTAACAGCTTCTACTAACTTGCTCCTGGTATAAATCTGGTTTGGTCCGACCCCACCTTTAATGATCACAGATTGCAGTCTACTCGCTAATACCTTTGCCAGGATTTTTATATCAGCATTGATCAGTGAAATGGGTCTATACGATTCACACTCTAATGCCACGTACACACGATCGGAATTTCCGACAACAAATGTTCGATGTGAGCTGGTTCTCAATTTTTCCAACAACAAAAGTTCTTGTCGGAAATTCCGATCGTGTGTATCCAATTCCGAACCACAAAAATCCTACGCATGCCCGGAATCATTGAACTTCATTTTTCTCGGCTCATTGTAGTGTTGTACGTCACCGCGTTCTTGGCGATCAGAATTTCCAAGCAACATTTGCGTGACCGTGTGTATGCAAGACAAGTTTGAGCCAACATCCGTCGGAAAAAAAATCCACGGTTTTGTTGTCGGAAATTCCGATCGTGTGTACACGGCATTAGGCATCTTTTCTGGGCTACTATAAGAGCCTCTCTCATGGTTAGTAGTATACCTTCCTTTCTAGTGGATGTAAATACCCTATGTAAACGTGGGACAAATTTTTCTTTATGGAGCTGATACCATTCAACCGGGTACCCATCTAACCCCAGTGATTTATGGGGTTTAAAGGTAGCAATTGCAGTTTCAATTTCATCACTTGAAATCCAAAATTTCACTATCCTCTTTAGAGTAAAGAAATATTTGGAAATATCTAGGGCTGTCTCCCCAGCTTAGGATTGGTAAAGATGTCTAAAAAACTCTACAAATGTATGCAGAGTCTCTTGGGAGTCTTCCACAATGATGCCCTCAGAATTTCGAAGACGCATTACAGAAACCGGGGTATAAGCGGGTTTCGCCAAGAATGCCAAAAGGCGACCATTTTTGTCCCCGAATTTGAAAATGCATCTGCCTTGATGTAATTTGGTCTTATCATTTTGTTTCGCCAAAAGTAAACGGTATGTACGCATACACTCTTGCCATGACTTATAAGGCCCCATGCACACGAGACGCTGTTATTTGCTGTTGAACGCGCGTTCAGAGGCAGTTGGACGCTTTTTTCAACTGCTCCTGAACCCATTCAATGTTATCCTATGTGTCCATGCACACACTCTCGTTTTTTGGCGTTTACAAGCAGTTGCGTTTAACCTCGTTTTTCCAGAAGCAAAAAAATGGGTTCAGACGCAAAAGTTTTCCACGTTTCAGACGCTAAACGCTGCTAAACGCGGCTAAACGCGGTACCAGCGTTTTGCCGCGTTTGCGTTTATAAGCGTTTTTAAAGGTGACCTATTTTTTAACATTAGAAATCTCAAAAATGATGGCAAATGATGAAAAACTATTAAAAAATATAAAAGAAAACTGTAATTGCTTGCATTGCATTGTGGACGATCCACAACTTGTGGCAGGTAACGTGGCAAGTGGACAATCAACAACTTGTGTCAGGTGACGTGGCCAGGTGACGTGGCAAGTGGACAATCCACAGCTTGTGGCAGGTGACGTGGCCAGGTGACGTGGCAGGTGACGTGGCAAGTGGACAATCCACAACTTGTGGCAGGTGACGTGGCCAGCTGACGTGGCAGGTAACGTGGCCAGGTGACGTGGCAGGTAACATGGCCAGGTGACGTGGCCAGGTAACGTGGCAAGTGGACAATCCACAACTTGTGGCAGGTGACGTGGCACGTGATGTGGCCAGGTGACGTGGCAAGTGGACAATCCACAACTTGTGGCAGGTGACGTGGCCAGGTGACGTGGCCAGGTGATGTGGCCAGGTGACGTGGCAGGTGACGTGGCAAGTGGACAATCCACAACTTGTGGCAGATGATGTGGCAAGTGATACGCTAAATACAAGTACACTGCTGCTCTCTCAGCTGCTGCTATTCACTCTGGTCTCACAAACTGGCTGAAATGGTTAAAATTTACTCTTTTTTGAGCTTAGGGAGGGTCTATGATGAAACGCTTATAAACGCAAATGCGGTTAAACGCCGCTAAACGCGGCAAAACGCGCGTTTATAAACGCCGGTTTCAGCGTTTAAAAACGTGTGTTCAGCAGAGTTTGCACCTGCGTCTCGTGTGCATGGGGCCTAAGTGTCAGAAGAGGGATCCTGTACATAAGAGCGCGCTGTCTCAGTAACACGAGCCTCTGTCTGCACAACCTTCACACTCAGTGCTTTAAATGCCTCCCACTGGGTAGATATAGAAACATCCGCACCATTTTTGGCCCAATAATTAGTAATAGCTGTTTGGCATTCCAGAGTAGCATACTCCTCCTGCTGCCATTGAGTGTTTATATGCCAATGTTTTATCCCAGGCCTTGACCCCAATTGTAATACCAATTCCATAGGGGAGTGGTCAGATATGGCTCTTGGCAGATATTGCACACTATGTACTAAAGGCAAACCTTCCATTGTGAAAAGCAGCATATGAATTCTTGAGAGCTTTATATGGGTTTCTCAATGGAAGAAGAATTCCCTGATCCCAGGATTTTTATATCGCCAAACATCTATGAGGGCATAACTCTCCAGCCATGAAGAAAGTGAGAGAGATGACCCCGATACACATCCCTGATGGTCCAAAGCCACATCAGATACCGCATTGAAGTCCCCCAGAAATAATACTGGCCCCTGTGCTACCAAAACAGTTACATAGTTAGTCAGGTTGAAAAAATACACAAGTCCATCTGGTTCAACCATAAAAATAAATCAAATACAAAATATCGTACAATCCCATATACCCAATTCTATACCCACAGTTGATCCAGAGGAAGGCGAAAAACCCCAGCAGAGCATGATCCAATTTGCTACAGCAGGGGAAAAATATATCCTCTAACAGCTGAAAAGAGAATGGAGGTGGAATGTACACACTTACTATAGTCAAGCGTATATTCAACATCTTACACACAAGATAACAAAACATCCCTTTGTGTCTGTCTTGATATATAAGATATGTATATTTACCGCTTTAGTGATGAGAATAGCAACTCCCCTACAATAGGTGGAATACTCGGCATGCAGAAACTGCATAATATTTGCACGCTTCAATGCCATGACCCTGGAACCCTGCAGGTGAGTCTCTTGTAATAAAATTATGTGGGGTTTGAATAATTTAATCTAGCCAAACACTATGGAACGGTTTACTTTAGAGTTCAGGCCCCAAACATTCCAGGACATCAATTTTACCCTATGCATCTGTAGCGCTCCTTTACTTCAGGGGAGCTAGGTACCTAAATTTAGGGGGTTGATCTGGGTTGGTAGCCAGACCCAGATCGCTTTAATTGTTAGGTTCTGCTCTTTTGCTTTTGCCAAGTGGTGTTACTGGTGTATAGTTCCCTGTGGCCTGTGGGTGGCGCTGTCATTACAGGTCAGGGTTGAACCGCTGGTGACATTACTGTACCTTTGGGTGTCCTCTCCAGGCAGCTGTACGGGGGGCGTGGTCGGCCCGCTGTGCATGCTAGGAGAGGATACAAAAGGGGCAGACACCATCTTAGGAAAAAAGAAAGAAGGAAGGGTACTGAGGAGCAGCACCGCCTGCGTCTCGTGGCCCTCCAGGCCATGGGAATGCGCAGGGGAAGATCAGTCTCAGGCACCTTTAGCCTGGGGCTGCAACTTTTCATGTAGGCCCAGCACCTTTAGCTGGCCTACCATCTAAAGAGGAATTCCAGGGCACTCAAGGGTGACCCGTTCTGGAGAGGGAGCCAGGGTTACCGGTGAAGGAAGTCACCGCCTTGGATGAGGCCTGGTCACCTACAGAGGGATTCCACAAGTCCGCCACAGGCATTGTAGCGTGCTTCAACTTGCACCTAGGTCCTTATGCTACAAGTGCTGGAAAGTTTGGAACTAGGCAAATGGGTTCCGATCATATCCCTAGGACAGTGAAGTAAGGTTCGTGCATCACTCCGGCTGCTAGGACCGTGAGAGGGGACTATCCGGGTGAGCAGAGTCCACTTGGGATTGAGTGGTGATATTAAGTGCCTGAACCTGCCTCCTGTTATTCTATTCTTCACTTTCAACTTTCCTGTCCGGTTTTCAAGCATAAAGAAAATAAATCTTCAACCATTGAGGTTTAACCTTGTCTGGACATTGGCCTTATTGGTACACAAGCTACAGACTTTTCCCCATTTGTGGAAAAACAAAGGCAACCAAATGACAAACAATGGATTATCAAACTCTCAGTAATGTGGGACCTCACTGCTCCCAGCAAGTCCCATAGGACAGTATTTGTATCTCCAACCTTTGTAGCAATGAGCTCAGAGAAATAAGTAGCACACTCCAATTAACTGGTAACAGAGAAAACACATCCCCACCCACCCTGCGCACAAACCCAACATGATGTGTGCTTCAAGCCCATAACCAAACTGTAAAACGACCTTGGGGGTCAAAAGTCTTTAGTGGAGGGAATTTTTTTTTTTTAAATGACTACCTACAACAGGAACCCCCAAAGATACTGGGAGGATCCCAAGTAGGTAAGTGACAAAAAAAAGGATATATACTGTACGTGTATATATCAACACTAGGACACTGAAGGTAAATTAGGCTCCGATAATCCAGCACAGGACCTACGTAAAGTATGCAGAATCATAAGACATCTACTCCTCCTCAATATTAACTTAGTAGTGGCTGGAAACTTCCAGGATACTCCTCCAGGAGTGTGTGCGCATTGCAGAACAAGTAACTGAGAAAACACAGTCCCCAGGAATCAGTCAACCCACTTGGCATTATTAGTTAAATCAGGGTAGTTCCTCCTAATCTCGGTTCTATAAAAGACCCGCTGGAACAATGAAACAAACAAATGGCAAGTGGTACAGGAAAAGTAAAGTAAGCAATTCAACGGTTAACAGCAGGACTAGAGCGCCCCTAGCATCCAACCAACGTGAAGCCTCAATGGGAGTGGTAAAAAAGTGAACCTTGCTGTGTTTTGCTGGGTACAGCATACTATATAAACCATCTGCAACTTTCTGAGCCTTTTCTTAACATGCACATAGCTAGCGCGTTGTTTCTGCGTAGCTGCGGAACCTGTAAACTTTATTTAGCTGTATACCATCCCTATAATCAATACATCTGTTATGGACTTCTACACAGCTGGATCTATCACTGGTTCAGTAGAAGCATTCACCTCTGATCCCAGGACATGATCCACAACTCATACATTGGGGCATAAAGGGAACCTGTCATATATTAGAGCTGCGAACAATTCAAGATTCGATTAAAATTACATTACTCCCTAGAATCCTATATTATTTCAGGTCTCTTCCTATCCCGGTGCATAAATTCCAATTGAAAAAAATTCAGAGTAAAATAGTCAAATTCACATGGAATACCTCTGGTTACAGAATACCCCAAAACACCCTCTTCCGTCATAGGAAAAAGGGAGGCCTAGGTCTTCCTGATCTCTATAAATATTTTCTATCAGCAAGATTAGCACAGATCTCGACGATCTATTCTAAATCTGAACAACCAGATTGGCTTAACATTGAAAGACAAGCGGCTCCACAATACTCTCTTGAATACCTTCTATGGTGTCCCCCCAAAAAGAGACCTTCAATTCTAGTCCCGTCTCTATCTCAATCACTTGCGCTCTGGGATGAACTTAGAAAGTATCCGGCCCTTGTCTCAACCGTTCGACCACTTGCTAGTCTGTTTGCTAATCCGGACTTTCCCCCTGGTCTAGATTTGGAAGCTTTTAAATGGTGGACGGATAAGGGACTTTATCGTATTGGACAGTTAATTTTTATTTTGGTAAACCCATGTCATGAAACCATTGTAAAAAAATATGAAAACTCCCGGAATCCGAGAAATGTCGTTTTCATCAAATCTATTAATTTTTACAAATGATCTGGAAGGAAAAACCTCTCCTCCCACAATTCACAAATTACGAGATATGGTGTGAAAAAGCTGTGGGACAGAGGGGGGGGGGTATTTTGGTTATATATTTGTGCCTCACTCACCTTACAGTAAAAGCTTCTTATATGGACACATGGGAAAATGATCTTCAAATCAGTTGGGACCTGGACACCTGGACCTGGCATAGAATATTCACAAAGTCCTTTAAGGGGATTCTAAACGTATCACTGATGGAGGTCAACATTAAGGTAATAACCAGGTGGTATTTAACTCCCTCCAAACTGGCTTCTATTTTCCCAACAGTGGATCCGAATTGTTTCAGGGGATGTCAACTCCTAGGAACTATGACTCATATCTGGTGGGAATGTCCTAGAATTAGATCATTTTGGAACAAATTTTTTTCTATGATTTTCAAGGTAACTGGTTGCCAGGTCTCTAGGTCTCTACCAATAGCTCTCCTGAATGCACATATACCTCAAATTCAGAAAAATTCTCAAAAATTAATACACTTTATTCTCACAGGAGCTAAGATCACAATTGCCAAAAATTGGAAGAAACCCAAGCCCTCTTTCTCGGAAGCCAAAAAAAAAATCTCTTGGATAATGACTAAAGAAAAGTTAACTAGTATTTTGAATCATACTGTTTTGAAATTTGAAAAGCTCTGGGAACCTTGGGCCAGATATATAGGTATCTCACTTACTCAGGGTACCTCTCCGGCTCCTGTAAATTCTGTAAATTAGACATATATCTTATCTCCTTCACTCCCTCTCTTTTTTTGTCCCTTTTTCTCTCTAACTTTCTCCCGCTTTTTTTTATTTTCTCCCCTTCTTTAAGAGAGCCTAGTGATGTTTTGAAGGAGATTTATATGTCTTTTAGGATTTTTTAGGGTTAGAAATAATAACCTTTGATTTTAGATAATAAGACCGGTTTGTTTTAATCTAGCAGCATAGGATTTGGTTCAGAGTGTTCTTAAGTATGTCAAGAGGTTTCCGCTCCTGGTGAATTTTGAACCCGATAGGGGCACCAGGAAATTATAAGTGTCTTTATTTCCATTAAGTTAGCTTATATAAGGAGTCCTCTCTCTCTCTCTTACATTAAAATGTTTAATTGTTTAACCTTTGATACTCACATGTCTAATACAATGCATGATCTTTTTATTTTATTTTTTCTCTCCTTCTCAAATCTGAAGGGGAAGAAAATTTCTACCCCCTTCTCTCTGAAAGTCCTTTTTTTTTCATGCTGACATCTAGTGGGATATGTCATTATTGATATGTAATGTGATTTATCGTATATTTTATTTCTGAAAATAAAATAATTTGAAAGTAAAAAAAATAAAAATTCAAGATCTGAGGCTGCCCTCCATACTCTTGAGTCACCACTTACTGGGTCGCAGACATGGAAGAAGTCTTGACACCTGATATGCCTACTTTTGTAATAAGCAATTGGAGCCCCTTTATTAGTATCCAGATAGGTTCCTTTAAAAGAGAAAATCCATATGTTGGCAATACAGATTGGATGCCTTAATTTGTAGTCTAACTTGCAGACAAGAAGATATGCTCCTTTAATTACTATGAGCAACACCTTCAAATGCCATTGGCTGTACCTTCTTTTGGAAAGGGGTGGACCCTTTGTCAGAAACCATGAATCAGACCGAGACAGAAGTACAGTTAAATCACACTTGTTTAATAATAATAATAAAAAGGTAAACTGAGTAAGCGTAGTCAAAAACTAGCCAGAGTTCAGTAACCGGATCGGGTAGTCGGCCAAGCCAAAGTCCAAGAGCCAGCGATAAAGGTAGTAGTACAGCAAGCAGGATCTGTAGCCAGAGGGGATGTCAGTCAAGCAGGTCTTCAACTGGAACACAGGAGAAAGTCTCTTGTGATGTTAACACAGGCGAAGGCGAGGAGCAAATGAACTGGAAGTCCTAAAGTAGGCAGAGCTGACAAGCGGATCATCAACAGGTGGATCACTGTGGAGAGATGGAAGCTGGCAATTAGCTAACAGCTGAGCTGCCAGCACAGAGAAGGGATAGGATCCCTCAGTAACGTGGACTCTGTATGTGTGAGGGCCTTAACAGAGCAGTTTGCGAAGCATTATGGGAACAAAACATGGCCCATCCATGCAAAAAGTTGCAGTGGAATTTAATAAATCCTGCATCATTTTCTTTTGTAATAAACAGATGGTTTTAATGTAAGAAACGTTTATGTGTTTATTTGTGAATCCTTCAGAGAGTGGACTCTTTAAAGAATAAGTCTCACTTCTATTTGTATTAATGTGTTCTGTTCCCCAGGAAACAAAGTACATGTAGTACTTTGTTACATCTTCCTAGGCGCTGTCCAAGGCCGGTGATAAGGTAGTACAACTGGTCCTATTGTACCGGCCCAGCCCCATCAGCTCCACAAGGGGGCCCCGGAGAAGATTACAGTTCATTACTGCATAATAAAAAAAGGACTTGCTAATATTCTTCCCGCTCTTACTTGCTTATGGGGGTGTAATTACATTTTTCTGGGCCCCATCAGTTCAACAGAGAGGCCCAGGAGGTGAATGTAGTGGAAGGAATTTTTCTTCTTTTTCGGGGCGCATGTACATCATTCTGCCCCACATGTAGCTACTAAATTAGTCCCGGCTCCCACTGCCCACTGCCTTCCATGGAGGTCGCCAATGACTATGCCCATATCTCTGTTGGAAAAGTTTTACTTCAAAGCACAACTAAAGTCCAATGCACTTACCTCCATTTCAATGATGTGACATCTTTGATCTCTCTCGCCGCTGGTGACATCTTTGTCTGCTCTTCTTTTCGGTTCCCAGTTCAATCATCTTGATTAGCTGGCCCGGGATGATATCACTCCCATGCACATGCTGGCATGCCGAGACTGAACACCAAGCTGTGCATGTGCAGCTCAGTGTACAATCTTAAGAATTTGCAAGCAGGCAGACAATAGGCATTTACTGCAGAAGAGACATACAGGGGGAGATTTACTAAAACTGGAGCACTCAGAATCTGGTGCAGCTCTGCATGGCAGCCAATCAGCTTATAACTTCAGCTTGTTCAATTAAGCTTTGACAATAAAACCTGGAAGCTGATTGATTTCTATGCAGAACTGCACCAGATTTTGCACACTCCAGTTTTAGTAAATGCCCCCCGGACAGAGTATCTTCTGCAAAAAAGTGTACATTTTCTACACTATAGTTCCACTTTAAGACTCCTAAATTATTGACTTGAATATTCCTAATTCAAGGAGTGCAAGATTTCCAATAATAAACTGTTGAACAGTCGCTGAGAACTGCTAACAAGGCACTTTTACAAGGCTCATGAATGCAGAAAACCTAGGAGTATTTTGTCTCAAGCCTCGTACACAAGACCGGTTTTCTCGGCAAGAAAACTGCTGGGAGAGCTTTTAGCCAAGAAAACTGTTTGTGTGTATGGTTTCTCGTCGGGAAAACTACAGGGAATCTCGAAGAGAAAAATAGAGAACCTGCTCTCTATTTTTCTCGTCGGGATTCTCGGCAGTGTTTCCTGCTGAGAAAACTGTGAGTGTTTATGCTTACCTGTCCATGGTAAATCCGCGCATGCTCGAAAAGACTTTGACGCATACGCGGTAGTGTAGGGTGTAGCAAGATGGCGACCACAGCATCGAATGTGACGAGCGCAGGCTCGTCGTAGTCGATGACGTCACTGCGTTCTTGCCATTCAAAAGAACTGCTGTTCTTTTGAATGGCCGTGTGTACACTCAGCGTGCAAGGCAAGCTTGCCGGGAATCCCGTCGGGAAAAACCGACGGGATTTCCGCCCATTAGTACGAGGCTTTAGGGGCATTTTTTTTTCATAAAGTACGTGTAATTTTTTATGTGAGCTACGTATTTCTAGCTGTTTGTGAAGTAATTGTAGTGAGGGCTCCAGTCAAACGAGAAGGCAGACTAAAGAGGAAACTAATGACATTTAGAGTATACAACAAGCTAAATTCCCCCAAAGGTGGAACAAACAAGTGAAATCTTAGTCCCTTTGCAATCTCACTGCAGCACTGAGGCTTTTCCACCAGATTAGTAATGTGCTGGATGCTTTGTGCCAGTTTGATTTTAAAGTCTCCTAGATGAATTGCACTAAACCGTTCTACTATCCGATCTGTAGCTAGATAAGCTGCTTAGCATTGCTTAAGGTAGTCTGTAAAACTCATTGCCTGTCTGGGCAAGTGGTCCCTTGTGTGTGGCTTCCTGCTACGTTCAGTTGTGGTGTTTATGCCGGAAGTGTAATCAGTTTAGAAAACACTAAACAAGTGTAATATTCTTTTTCTTTTCTAGTTCTTTCCTTGCTATCAAAAGAAAAAAAAAAAAGTTTGTTTCTCTTAAACTATTATAATGTAATATACTTGACCAGGGCTTGATTTTCATCCCCAGAGCCTCTGGGCTAATATTCTTTGATGCCCTTGATAAGAATCCTCTTCTAGGATCACCTCTTTTACTTAGAATATTTCAACAGTTCCCAATTCTACCCTGGATAAAAACAAAAAAATCACAGGTACATAAGTATTTATAGCCTTTGCAATCAAACTCAAAATTGAGCTCAGGTACATCCTGTTTCCACTGGTCATTCTTGAGGCTGGGTTCACACTAGTGCGACACGACAGCCGTCCTACTTTGGATCCGACTTTGCCCTGCGACTTGAAGCCGACATACGTCCAACTTTCAATGAACGGGGATCCGACTTGGATCCCTGCCAATACCAGGCACTGTGTTTGATATGAATCTTGAGGGGGAACTCCACGCCAAATTTTAAATAAAAACCGGCATGGGTTCCCCTCCAGGAGCATACCAGGCCCTTCGGTCTGGTATGGATTTTAAGGGGAACCCCCTAAGCCAAAAAAACGGCGTCGGGGTCCCCCTCAAAATCCAAACCAGACCCTTATCCGAGCACGCAACCTGGCAGGCCGCAGGAAAAGAGGGGGGGACGAGAAAGCGGCCCCCCTCCCTCCTGAACCGTACCTGGCCGCATGCCCTCAACATGGGGGGTTTGGCGCTTTGGGGCAGTGGGGCGACCTGCGGCCCCCCCCCACCCCAAAGCACCCTGTCCCCATGTTGATGAGGACAGGGCCTCTTCCCGACAACCCTGGCCATTGGTTGTCGGGGTATGCGGGCGGGGCTTATCGGAATCCGGGAGTCCCCTTTAATAAGGGGGCCCCCAGATCCTGGCCCCCCCACCCTATGTGAATGAGTATGGGGTACATTGTACCCCTACCCATTCACCTGGTGGAAAAAAATGTCAATAAAAAAACACTACACAGGTTTTTAAAGTAATTTATTACACAGCTCCGGTGGTCTTCTTCCGACTTCGGGGGTCTTCTTCCAACTTCGGGGGTCTCTTCCGACTTCGGGGGTCTCCGGTGTCGTCTCCACACTCTCCGGTTCTTTCTTCCTTCTGCCGGGCCTCTGCTATCTTCTTCCAGCTCTTTTGCTAGCGGGGGCCCGGTCTTCTTCGTCGCCTTCTTTCCTCTTCTCCTCTTCGATGTTGACACGTCGCTTCCTCCCGCTGTAATACTGGGTGTGCGGTCCACAACGATTTATATAGGCCTCTCATGACGTCACAGTCACAAGCTCCAGGTGGCCCCAGAGCATGTGACTGTGACGTCTTAGGAGCATGTGGCCACCCGGAGCATGTGACTGTGATGTCATGAGAGGCCTATATAAATCGTTGCGGACGGCACACCCAGCATTACAGTGGGAGGAAGCGACGAGTGAACATCGAGGAGGAGAAGAGGGAAGAAGGCGACGAAGAAGACCGGGCCCCCGCTAGCAAAAGAGCTGGAAGAAGATAGCGGAGGCCCGGCAGAAGGAAGAAAGAACCGGAGAGCGCAGAGACGACACCGGAGACCCCCGAAGTCGGAAGAGACTACCGAAGTTGGAAGAAGACCCCTGAAGTCGGAAGAGACCCCCGGAGTCGGAAGAAGACCCCCGGAGCTGCCTAATAAAATTACTTTAAAAACCTGTGTAGTGTTTTTTTATTGACATTTTTTTCCACCAGGTGAATGGGTAGGGGTACGATGTACCCCATACTCATTCACATAGGGTGGGGGGCCGGGATCTGGGGGCCCCCTTATTAAAGGAGGCTCCCGGATTCCAATAAGCCCCCGCCCGCATACCCCAAAAACCAACGGCCAGGGTTGTTGGGAAGAGGCCCTGTCCTCATCAACATGGGGGCAGGGTGATTTGGGGTGGGGGGGCCGCAGGTCGCCCCCTGCCCCAAAGCACCAAACCCCCCCATGTTGAAGGCATGCGGCCTGGTACGGTTCAGGAGGGAGGGGGGCGCTATCTCGTCCCCCCTCTTTTCCTGCGGTCTGCCAGGTTGTGTGCTCGGATAAGGGTTTAGTTTGGATTTTGAGGGGGACCCCCACGCCGATTTTTCGGCTTAGGGGGTTCCCCTTAAAATCCATACCAGACCGAAGGGCCTGGTTTGCCCTTGGAGGGGGAACCCATGACGGTTTTTTATTTAAAATTTGGCGTGGAGTTCCCCCTCAAGATCAGCAGAGCACAAGTCGCATGCCAAAGTCGGATCATGCAAGACCGCAGTCCGACTTTGATCCGACTTCAATGATAGTCAATGGGCTGAAGTAGGATCAAAGTCGGACCAAAGTAGTACAGGGAGCATCTTCAAAGTCGGACCGACATGTGTCGGACCAGTTAAGACGGCTCCCATAGGGAAACATTGATTTTCACACGTCATGCGACATGAGCTCCCAATGTGCCTGAGATGTTTCTACAACTTTATTGTCCACCTGTGGTAAATTCAGTTGATTGAACATGATTTGGAAAGGCACACACCTGTCTATATAAGGTTCCACAGTTAACAGTGCATGTCAGAGCACAAACCAAGCCATGAAGTCGAAGGAATTGCCTGTAGACCTCTGAGACAGGATTGTATCTAGGCACAGATCTGGGGAAGGGTACAGAAATTTCTGCAGCATTGAAGGTCCCAACAAGCACAGTGGCCTCCATCATCTGTAAATAGGAGAAGTTTGGAACCACCAGCAGTGGCGTTGCTAGGGGGTGCGGCTCGCACCCGGGTGACACCCACAAGAGGGTGACACCAGACTCAGACTGGTCTGACTTGCACAGTCGCCGTGGCTCCCTCCTTCCCTTCCGGGATCTATTCAGCTACACGCGACGTGCAGGGAGAGTGGGGGAGGAGGGAGTGAGACAGAGGTGCCCGAGGTCCAACCTCCCACATGCTGCAATCATATCTCTCTCCCCACTGGCTGCAACCGCCTCCTCCTCGGCTCTGAAGTTTCAAGTACAGAGGCCGATAGGAGGAGCCGAGGAGGGAGAAGAGGGATACCATGCTACAGCACCTGCCCGGAGCCAAGGTATGAAATAACACGGGAATTACAGAGGAGGGGACATGGTGATTTTTGGGGGGGGGGCAATTTGCTGCCAGCAGTAATTTTAGGGAGGGGGGGATGAGGATATGCACTAGGGGGTGCTTTGTTTTGGGCTAGAAACGATCCCATCTCATCTCCATCCATCCCCCCAATCCCATCCCGGGTCTATCCACCCCCACCCGATCCCATCCGAGCTCCATTCAGCACCCTGATCCCATCCGGGCTCCATCCACCACCCTGATCCCATCCAGGCTTTATCCACCTCCCGATCCCATCCGGGCTCCATTCACCACCCCGATTCCCTTTCGGGCTCCATCTACCACCCCGATCCCATCTGGGCTCCATTCACCGCCCGATCCCATCCGGGCTCCATCCATTACCCCGATCCCATCCGGGCTCCATCCACCACCCTGATCCTATCCCGGCTCCACCTACCACCCCATTCGGCTCCATCCATTAAGCTGATTCCATCTTGGCTCCATCCATTCCCCCGATTCCATCCCAGCTCCATCCATCCCCCCGATCCCATTCTGGCGCATCAATTTCCCCGATCCCAATCTGGCTATATCCGCCACCCTCACCCCATCCCAGCTCCATCCATCCCCCTAATCCCATCCCGGCTCCATCCATTGTGGCAGGTTGAGGGGGGAGAGCCACACCGATACATTAGACTGCTTATTCCAGGGGGGTGACACTGTGTTTTACCGCACCAGGTGACACCAACCCTAGTGACGCCACTGACCACCAGGACTCTTCCTAGAGCGGAC
Organism: Rana muscosa; assembly: GCA_029206835.1. Taxonomy (NCBI): domain Eukaryota; kingdom Metazoa; phylum Chordata; class Amphibia; order Anura; family Ranidae; genus Rana; species Rana muscosa. The sequence goes on from CM055128.1 coordinate 63,179,357, forward strand.
CAGCCAGCCAAACTGGATGCTCAGGGGAGAAGGGCCTTAGTCAGGGAGGCGACCAAGAACCCGATGGCATACTTGCCAACAGTCCCGATTGGAGGGCGTCACGATTAAAATACCGGGCTTTTGCTTTTGTCCCGGGAAATCAGGACTGTTTTTGACACTGCAGCTGCTTCTGGCTCCGCTGGGAGACACCTGATATAAGGGGGACACCCGATGTAAGGGGGACTCTGCTGGGGGACACCTGATATAAGGGGGACTTCGCTGGGGGACACCTGATGTAAGTGGGACTCTGCTGGGAATGCCTGGTGTAAAGAGGGACTCTGCTGGGAATGCCTGATGTATGGAGAGACTCTGCTGGGGGCACCTGATGTAAGGACAGACTCTGCTGAGGGCACCTGATGTAAGGACAGACTCTGCTGAGGGCACCTGATGTAAGGACGCACTCTGCTTCAAATTCCTGATGTAAGGACAGACTCTGCTGGGGGCACCTGATGTAAGGACGGACTCTGCTGGGGGCACCTGATGTAAGGACAGACTCTGCTGGGGGCACCTGATGTAAGGACGGACTCTGCTGGGAATGCCTGATGTTAGGAGGGACTCTGCTGCGGACACCTAATGGCAGCTGGTGGCAGGCGAAGTGGCAGGTGACACGCTCAGGGCTCCCACTGATTCTGCATTATGGTGAGTTGAATGATTTAATTTTATATTATAATGTAATAATAGAAAAAAGTGTGCTTCAGTCATCCTGACACCATAACAACCATGGTGTCGGGATGATTGAAGCGCTAACACCAGGTGTTTGGAGTATCTTTATCTGCTGATTGTTAAACTTTCTGAAATACACATATTGCTATTGTGGTGTAGGATCTGGGCCTGCTGTCCCTCCATCCCTCTTTCTTTCCTTCCTTCTCTCTCTATTTCTTTCTCTCTATCTCCCTCCCTCTTTCTCCCTTTCTTTCTCACTTTATCCCTCATTCATCTCAGACTCTTTCCACACCCTTTAAGCCACGCCCAATATTTTGCCTAAACCACGCCCATCTTTCGCCACATTTTTTTTTCTCCCACTTTGCCACACCGACAAACACATGCCCCGCCCCCTAATTATAGTAAGATTTCGCCTACAGGAAAAAAAGTGTCCCTATACATTTTTTTACAATGTTGGCAACTATGTGATGGTCCCTCTGACAGAGCTCCAGCGTTTCTCTTTGGAGAGAGGAGAACCTTCTAGACCAGTGATGGTGAACCTTGGCACCCCAGATATTTTGGAACTACATTTCCCATGATGCTCATGCACTCTGCAGTGTAGTTGAGCATCATGGGAAATGTAGTTCCAAAACAACTGGGGTGCCAAGGTTCACCATCACTGTTCTAGAAGAACAACCATCTCTGCAGCACTCCACCAATCAGGCCTGTATGGTAGAGTGGCGGCAGCAGCACATGCGCAGAATCACCAAGGCCAAGGTCATTCTGTGCATGCATCACCGCTGTATGAATGACTCATTCAGGTCTGACATGTAAATATCATTAGTGTGTAATTAGCGACAGCAGTGCCGCTGGCTAGACATTGCTGATATTTACATGTCAACCCTGAGCAGAGGTGGCATCCATAAGGTTCCATGTACAGCGTACACATAGAACAAACATTTACATGCATACAAGCGTAAAAAATGCACAAATTACAGCCCTTTTTTATGATGCCAGATGCAGCTGTGTGAGTGGGCAGTGAAAGGAGGTTCTACAAAGTATAGACTCGGGGGGGCTGAATACAAATGTACGCCACACTTTTCACATATTTATTTGTAAAAAAAATTGAAAACCGTTTATCATTTTCCTTCCACTTCACAATTATGTGCCACTTTGTGTTGGTCTATCACATAAAATCCCAATAAAATACATTTACATTTTTAGGAGGAATATTTAAATGTGGGACTCGGGACAGACTAATCCCTGTGCCCCCTAAATGTTGCGCCCCAGCCCCCCAGCTCCACGCTACGCCACTGTTTAAACATGCAATTTGGTGCAGAGGTTTTCTCAATTATCTTTGGGGTAAGTGATGCCTCATATTACCTGTGATATCACACCCACCTTGGATACCTAAACCCTGCATTCAGTACATAGCGCACCTCTCAACTCTGCACTCTTTATGTAGCACACCCCTCATCCCTGCACTCAGTACATAGCGCACCCCTCAACCCTGCACTTTGTACGTAGTATACCCCTCAACCCTACACTCAGTACACAGCACATTCCTCAACCCTGCACTCTGTACATAGCGCACTCTTCAACCCTGCAGTTTTCGCCCTTAAGCCCCTGCCGCTGCCAAGCGTTTGGCCACACCTACATCTTTCCCTCCTACAAGTGTCCCTCATTCTGAAGTTCAAAAGTTGGGAGGTTTGAGAGGGAGGCCCAGAGCATTGCTGGCTACCTCCCACTTGGTTAGGATAGAGTATATGTTTCCCTGATTACTCGGCTGAGACTCAAAAGCTCCGTAGGTCATTTGACCAGGTGAAGGGGGGGGAGGGGCTGCGGGCAAGGAACATCAAATATAGTGTCCTCTTTCCTGCCAAGCTGAGGGTACAGGATGGGGAGACTGTTAAGTTTTTCACTACCCCCCGGGATGCTGCGGCCTGGTTGGAGTCGCTGCCTCCTCTTCGTGGATAGCCAGCTGCCCCTCCTTTCTGCCTTGCCTTTATGTTTCGCTTGTGCCTACAATATGTTAAACTGCCTGTGCATGGATATACTGCCAATGTGATCTATGTGCCTTGTAGATCGCGGCTCTGGAACTAAATTCACTCCTGCACACGGTATTTTAGGATGGTGGGGGGCGCGGAGCTGCGCAGGTGGGACCCCCACTTTTATCGCCCATCTAGGGGGCCTTTGGACCTGGGATGTTGGGGACCTCCCTCGGAAACTGTGACTGGTTGCTATGCTCCTATTAATTGGAGGGTCCTCTACACTTCTCCTTGGCGCGCTCGTTTGGCGCCGCTTGTGGGTTGGGGGAGTGCAGCCGTTGCTGAAGATGCTGGACTGACCTATGGCTACCTGCTACATGGATGTGTTGCCGCCCCCCTCCCACCATCCCTGCACTTGACTCCCTGCAGCTCTGCGCGCCGCCGCGCACTACTGGTCCTCCCGTCCCTGGTTCTGGCTCTGGACTTGCTGGTCTGTGCTGGGGGCTGGCGGGTGGATACATAATTTTCTGCCCTTCTGTGGGCTGCACTCTCATGAGGCACAAGCGACTGTTCAAATGTTTCCATGTTTTCTAAGTAACCAAGTTTTGTACCCCTGGGTTCACCTAGGAGACTGATTATGCTAGTTTTTACCAGCATCTCTATAGATCTTTTGGAGGATATCGCTCGCGTTCGGTGCACGCCCTCTCTGAACTAATGTTATTGTTGGGGTTAGGGGAATTGATGCATCACCGGTCTTTGCTGGGGGTGTGGGGTGGGGGGGGGGAAAGTTTCTGCCGTTGCAGACAATTGGGGAATGTTTTAATAGTTTTGTTTTTCAGGAGTTGCTTAATTCTAAGGCTGCTGTTCCTACTGTACTTATACATGGTGCTGCACTTGCTACTCACAGTGTGTGTTTCATTGGGATTGTATGCTCCCTGGATTGGGGGGGGGGGGGATCTGCGGAATTGGCCCTTTCTTTATACCCAGTAGGTAAGGCGAATATTAATATTGTTTCCTGGAACATTCGGGGCCTCAATTCGGCCACCAAGTGCTCGCTAGTTTTTAAATATCTGCAAGAATACAACCCTCAGGTGTGCATTCTCCAGGAGACACATTTGGTGGGCACCAGAATCCTCGGTCTCCGGAGGGCCTGGGTAGGTGCCCACTATCATTCCACTTATTCTACTTATGCCAGGGGTGTTAGCATTCTGATCCGCAGATCTCTCCCACTCCAGGTATTGGATGTCCGGACGGACCCTGGGGGCCGCTATGTAATAATACATGTTTTGCTGTATAACAAAAAAATGGTCTTGGTGGGCCTCTATCTGCCACCTCCAGCCAATGCCCAATTGTTATATGATATTATGCAGATAGTGATGGGATTTCACACACAGGAGGTGTTTCTCCTTGGGGACTTTAATATGGTGCCATCCTTCAGAACTCCAAAGCTGGGCAGCTACGTTTGCTCTCACAGATGTGTGGCGAGAATTTCACCCTCAGGATAGGGAGTACACATGCCACTCCGCCTCCTACAGGGCCCTGTCCCGCATAGATCTGGCATATGCCTCACCAGGGGCATTGTGCTGGACTAGAGAGGCCAAGCATTTACCCCGTGGAATTTCGGATCATGCCCCTGTTCAGCTCACTATTTCCCTGGCTAGGCCCCCCAACCTGAAACTTTGGCGTCTGTCTAGGTTCTGGGCATTGGATGAGAGGGTGCAGGACTCCGTGGTGGAAAGTATTTGTAATTATTGGATGCTGAACGGGGAGTCTGCTACTCCGGCCACATTATGGGATGCTTTCAAAGCTTGGATAAGGGGGGAATATATATCCCAAATTTCTTCCCTGCAGAGAGAGGCTTCTCGGTCACTGGTGAATTTGGAGGGGGTGGCTGCACAATGCGAGAGGGACTACGTGCGCTCCCCCAGTGAAGCGGCTCACCTCCGTTGGCGGGGGGCCCTGCGGGATCTCTCCCTACACAATGTTGGGTTGACAAAAAAATCTATGCTGTACTCTAAGCAGAGAATATTCGAACACGGCAATAAAAATGGACGGTTGTTGGCCTGGCTGGCTAGAGCCCAGACGGCCTCCACGCATATTGCTGCTGTCCAGGATAATCAGGGGCGATTGGTGTCCTCTCCTGAGGACATCAGTGCTAGATTTTTGGAGTTTTTTCAGGGGCTATACTCCTCTAGGGCCTGTTTCTCTCCATCTGAACTCCAGGAATATCTGTATGCTGTCCCCTTTCCTGCCCTGTCGGAGGACCATAGGACACGGTTGGAGGGGGATATATCTCTGGAGGAGGTTCAAGCTGCGATTGGGGGTCTCCAGAGTGGTAAGACCCCGGGAGCAGATGGCTTACCTACGGAGTTCTATTCTCAGCATGCGGATCTTCTTGCCCCTAGAATTCAAACTCTTTTCTCTGAACTCGCAGAAACGGATGTTTTACCCGAGTCTATGGCAGAAGCCATCATTGTCTTGATCCCCAAGCCCCGGTAAGGATCCCCAGGACTGTGCGTCGTACAGGCCCATTTCGCTGCTCAATGTGGACGCGAAGATACTGGCGAAGATTTTGGCCACCCGTCTGTCGTCGGTAATTTCTACATTGATACATATTGACCAGACTGGTTTTATGCCGGGTAAGGGTACAGACCTTAACATCAGGCGTCTGTTTCTAAACCTGTCCATAACCCATGATAATGCCGGTTCGCGAGTGATTGCCTCACTGGATGCCGAAAAGGCATTTGACTCAGTTGAGTGGGAGTATCTTTGGGGCGTCCTGCGACGCTTTGGTTTCGGTCCCAGTTTTGTGCGCTGGATTCAACTACTATACAGGGCCCCGAGGGCCAGGGTACGTACCAATGATTGGGTCTCTGAATCCTTCCGTTTGCATAGAGGCATGCGTCAGGGATGCCCCTTGTCACCCGGCCTGTTTGCCCTGGCGCTGGAACCTCTGGCGATTTTGGTCAGGGAGTCTCTGGCAGTCCGGGGGCTACAGATCGGTACTCTGGAGGAGAAGTTGTCCCTCTATGCGGATGATGCCCTCTTATATCTGAATGATGCAGGCCCATCCCTGACCGCGGCCCTGGAGTTGTTTGATAAATTCGGGTCCCTGTCGGGTATCCGTATCAACTGGTCGAAATCGATCCTTTTTCCCCTTGATGATCGGACTCAGTTTCTGCCCAATTCCGCACCGTTACAGTGGGTTGAGGAATTCAGATACCTCGGGATACGAGTTGCTAGGACTCCTGCCTGATACTATTCACTTAATATATTCCCATTGCTCCAGCTCCTGAGGGAACGGTGTCAATCCTGGTCTGGCCTTCCGCTGAACTTGATTGGGCGTATCAACATCTTAAAGATGGTTGTCTTACCTAAGTTCACTTATCTATTTCGGAACTGCCCGATATGGATTCCGGCGGCCTTCTTTCGGGAGGTGGATAAGTGTATCATTTCCTTTGTCTGGAATGGGGGCGTCCCGAGACTGGCGAGAGCCACTTTACAGTCCCCTACTCACCTGGGGGCCTAGCCCTTCCTAATCTACGGGTATACTACTGGGCAGCTATGTTGGTCACTGCGTACTGGTGGTTTGGGGCTCGGCGCTCAAATGCTGTGGTTTGTGTGGAGGCGGCCCGGCTGGGCTCCCTGCAGGCACTCCAAAATCTAGCTTATAGAGGATCAGGAGCTTATGAGGACCTGCCGGTCCCGACTAGGGCGACGCTAAAAGTGTGGGTGATGGCACGGCGCAGATTCTCACGGGTGGGGCGCTGGTCCCCGGTTCAGCCACTATGGGGAAATCCTAATCTGCCTCACTTTCGAACCATACCAGATCCTCAGGTGTGGGCGAAATATGGCATCAAGACGTTAAGAGATATTATGCCGGCGGGAGTCTTGCTGACATTCTCCCAGCTGACCCAGACCTATGGCTTGCCCGGCTGGATGTACTTTCGTTATGCCCAGCTTCGGCATGCGGCTAGGGCCCAATTTCCCTCGCCCCGTGTCTTCAATTAGACCCGGTGGAAGACTTATTGTCCTGTGATGGCTTACAGAAGCCTCTCTCTGCTCTTTATAACACCTTGCTTCCCATTGACTCCATCAAGATGGATAGACTCTGGGAGGCTTGGAGGGCGGACTTGCCGGCACTGGAGAGGGAGGACTGGGAGGAATGCTTGGAGAGGGGACCTAAGCTGGCTGTGTCTGCGGGTGATAAACTTATACAAACCAAATTCCTCCACAGAGTTTACTTTACCCCAGTGCGTTTATCCAGAATCTATCCAGATAGGGACCCGCAATGCCCACGGTGTCGGACGACCCAGGGCACTTACATCCATATGTTCTGGTCATGCCCTGCTCTGGCGTCTTTCTGGTCAGGGGTATTTGAACAATTAAATGTTAGACTGGAGCTGTCTGTCCCCATGACGCCTGAATTAGCTTTGCTGGGTATCATTGATGATGAACAAAGGTCCCATCACAGTAAACTGCTGATCTTCTACCTTCTGTTTTATGCCAAAAAGGAAATCTTATGTCAGTGGACTTCCCCCTCCCCTCCTTCTGTCTCTTCCTGGGAGGGCAAAATCAATGCGGCTCTACCTCTTTACAAATTGACATACATTAGTCGTGGATGTCCCTGGAAGTTTGACAGGGTCTGGTCGGCTTGGACAACATTCTGAGGCTCTGGAGATATCTGGGTGTTGTCCCTTCCCTCCTTGTCTGCTTTCCTTCCCCCCCTCTTTCCCCCCCTTTCCCCCCCCTGGAGTCCTCGCCCCCCCTCTGTCCCCCCCCCTCTCTCTTCCTCCCCCCACTCATCATCCCCCCCCCCTTTACTCCCTCGTCTCCTCCTCTTTTTCCTTTTCTCCCCTGGGGATCTGGGGTCGGGTTATCCTGCTTTTGCTATGTCTCTTTCCCAACTGAGTCTACTCTTTTTTCTCTCTTGTCCGCAATTTGGTACTTGCAGTGAGTTTCGCTAGGCTAGATCCAATTTTGAGTTCGAACAGTGTACATACCATGTATTGTATTCAGTGATTGTACTGTGTTACTTCTAACTTTTATTGTTCTCCTTTGTACTTGACAAAAGTCTGTAATGCTGACCTACTGTACTGTACTTATCCTTCAATAAAGCACTCCTGTTTTGTAAAGGATAGAGTATATGAGATTGATCACCATGAGGAGGACATCTTCATGTGCTGAGATTTGTACATGTCTGCTAGTCTCTCACTTGTAGCACATGTAAATACAGCATCATTTTGAGAATGAAGGCTGTGGTATAAGTTACTATGTACGCAGTGAGTAAAGTCAAGTTTTAAAAGCCTCCCACTGTTTTACAACACCCACAATTTGTCAAAGCGTGGTAGGTTCACAAATTGTTGGCTTCTGGGTACCCAAGACTAAACCCCTGCATGGAAAAAAATTATCTACGGCCCTGGAAGAGACATTGGGGGTTATTTACTAAAACTGGGGAGTCCAAAATCTGGTGCAGCTCAGCAATGAAACCAATCCACTTACAGGTTTTATTGTCAAAGCTTAATTGAACAAGCTGAAGTTAGAAGCTGATTGGCTACCATGCACAGCTGCACCAGATTGTGAGTGCTCCAGTTTTAGTAAATCCCCCCAATTGCTTTGTGCTTAGGCTGCGAGAATTCTATCCCCTATAAAATGTGACTGTTGGCTGCAGTACTCTAAATCCTCCACAAGAAGGCAGTGTTTTACCATCTCCCTAAGAGAAAAGAGTCAACGGACGGTTTCAACTGAATAGTTAAACATGAGAATGTGTTCCAAACTGTATTATATAATGACATTAAAGCATAACCTAAATAAAAAAAAATTACGTCTATGCTTTAAGCTTCTATTTTGATGGTTTATTTAACCTCCCTAGCGGTAATCCCGAATGTGGCTCAGGGTGAATTTTCCATACCAAAAGCGGTATCCCCGAGCCACACTCGGGATCGCATCGCAGGATCCAGGCAAAGTTACGTACCTTGTCCCCAGGATCCTGCGATGTCTCCCCGCTGTGTGTGCGAGCCGAGCTCCTCCACTCGATTCCCAGTGCCCAAGTGCCGAGCTCCGTTCCCTGCAAGCGCTGTGACGCATGGGGACGGAGCACGGCCGCAAATTCTAAAAGTTAAAAACACATTACACATACAGTACACCGTAATCTTACAGATTACATTACTGTATCAAAGTGTCCTGCATGTAGTTTTATATTATAAACTCTGTTTTTTCTGCCTGGAAATTGGAGATTGTTCATAGCAACCAAAAAGTGTCCCTTTACGTCAAAAGTGGTTTTAGACCAGCTAGAAAACAGCGATAATAAATTAGAATCACTTGCAGAATTGAGCGATAGCGATTTTTGGGGAAATTCATCATCAAACACTAAAAGTAATGACAGCGACAATTCTGCAACTGAGCAAATTTCTGTGTTTTTGATTTGATTACATTATTGAATTATTTTTATTATTGTAGTGGGGTGCTACATTTAAGAGAAGTATCTGAATGGTAATCAGACTCAGATACACAAATTGTTAGGGTCATGGACCATTTCTGTCCCTGGGAGATAGTACTAATGTGCAGTTCCCTGGGGCCTATAGGTGGCGCTGTTGCCATAGGCTTGGGTTGAACCACAGTACAGGGTTGTGCCTTTTCTTGTCCCCTCTTGACAGCAGTGTGGTGGGGCGGGGAACCAGCTGTGCCTGTTGGGAGAGGGTATAAAAAGGGGCGGCCATCTTCCAGAGGGGGGGGTCGTCGTCGGTCGCACCCAGGCAACTTAGGCCTGGGTGTGTGTGTCGCCTCCGGGTGCCCTAGGCCCGGAGGCCTGGGCGTGTGTGTTGCCTCCGGGTGCCCTAGACCCGGAGGCGGAGTTGCTGTTCCATCCCAGACACTTTCAGTCTGGTGTGAGGTACTAAATAGGAGGCCCGGGGCCCAGCAACCTTCGGCTGGGGTCCGCTAAGGATCGAGAGCTCCCAGGGTACCGCCTTGCGAGGGGACCTGTATCCAGGATCGAGGAGGCCAGGGAGGTGACCCTTTCTGAAGACCCAGCGCAGAATCATGGTGACAGTGAGGGCCTCTGGTAACTCTCTGGAGAGATGTTTTTTTCTCTTTGACATGGGCCAAGTTCTCCAAGAAGGCAGTGTATGTTCTGTAGGTCATAGTGGCGGTGACCAAATAGGGCAAGGCCCTATTCACCCGGTCAGTGTCAGTGACCATCTTCAACAAGTCAGTGGCAGTGACTTTCATATTCATTAGGTCTGTGACAAAGATTGCACACCAAACCTGTTCGTGCATATCAGAACAGTAAGAGAACCAAGATTTGTGTTTGTGCCTGGACCTCTCTTCCACCTTATCTGACTTGTGTCTCGTCTCAACCTGTCTGCTCTTAAAGGGACTATTTATTATCCATGTGAAATAAATACAGAAGTTGGACTTTCAGTTGGTGTGGACAGTGGCTTTACTGGGGAGAATTAAGGACTTGCTTCTGGCTAAGCCAGAAGTGAGATCAGCTCGGGAGGATTCAAATACCAGCCGCAGGAAGGCCCGAGAAAACTAACACCGCTCAACCTCCCCATCCAGGAGGGTACGGGCATGTAGTGCGGTGTGCCTCAGTCTTTCCTGCGGAGGAGCCAAGTTAAAGAAAAGCAGGTAAAGTCTGGGGTGGGTGCGCTATATTATTATTATATTATTATTTGTTATAATTATTTATAGTTATTTATTATATTATAATTCATGATTTTGTGTTTCAAACTTTATAATACCCGGGATGTCTACTAGACTCTGGTTTGGACAGATTTAAGTTAGTTATTTCTAAGAATTACAGGCCTACAATATAAAACGCCAAATTTCCATACAAAACATTGTACCGCTTTGAGCATCAAAAATCTGACATAATCATACCGCCAGGGAGGTTAAAATGCGGTGTACATTTAGTCCCGATAATAACCATAGAACTCTTCCAGAGATCCCTATCTGCATCCATTTCCTTTATGCCTGTGTCTACATTTCATTCTGCGCTCTCAATTTCTCCATTTGTAGCCACACTGAGAGCAGAAAGTGTGATGACTAGAGTTGAGCGGACACCTGGATGTTCGGGTTCGGCCAAACTTCGCAAAAAAGTTCGAGTTCGGGACCCGAACTTGACCCCGAACCCGAACCCCATTGAAGTCAATGGGGACCCGACCTTTTGAGGACTAAAATGGCTCTAAAAAAGTAATGGAAAGGGCTAGAGGGCTGCAAATGGCAGCAAAATGTTGTTAAGAGCATGGCAAGTGCTCTGCAAACAAATGTGGATAGGGAAATAACGTAAAATAACATGTAGCGGGTATTTAAATTTAAGGGAAGCATCTGGGTGGTAGTGTAACCCAGATGCACTGATTATTGTTTATGGAGGACTCTGGTGGTGTGAGGTTCCCTGGGGTCTGAGGGTGGCGCTGTTGCCCTGGGCCGGGGGTTGAACCCTCACTGCAAGACTGTACTCTTTTTGTCCCTTTCCGGCGGTTGTACAGCGGGGCGGGGAACCTGCTGTGACGCTGGGGAGAGGAGATAAAAAGGGGCGGACGCCCTGAGCACGGGGTTCAGAGTCGGAGGACACCGCCGCGCCCAGGCACCTTCGGCCTGGGTGCGGGCGTTCCGGAGTTCCGGGCACAGGGGCCCTTGACCTGGCCGGAGCGGGAGATGGAGTCCATCCCAGGCACCTTTAGCCCTGGGATGAGGTACGATTGAGGAGGCCTGGGGCCCAGTACCTTCCACTGGGTTCCGCAAGGGTGGAGGAGTCCGAGGGGCCCTAAGGTGTTGGGCGCCCGAATCTGAGACGAGGAGGCCGGGGAGTGTAACCCTTCCGAACAGCCTGGTGCAGCATTTGCCAGTGACGATAGGGCCTCCGGTAACTCTCTCGGAAGGATGTCTTCCCTCTGACTGGGGCCACAGCTTAAAGAAGGTAACTCCTATTTCATGTTCGTCAGAGTTGCTGGTAGAGACTCAGAAAAGGAAAGAAGTACATTCACAGCCACTGTGCGCCATAACCGTTGGTGATAACTCAATGGTTTCGTTTGATTAAGGATTGTGCCTTGACCTACTCCCCACCTATACTGAACTGTTCGTTGGTCACAACCTGTCTGTGCTAAGTGACAATTTATTGCTGTTGAAGAATAAATAAGAGTTGGACCTTTTCAGTGGTGTGGAACTCTGGTTACTGGGAGCAAAGGGGGGTCAGTTAGAGGAAAGACTTGACCCTGGGTTATACACACGACCCGATGGTAAAATACGTTCGGGCCTTCACCTCTATCCAGAAGAGGACATGGGCCGTGGTGGATCTCATCCCTCCTCCCAGGTTCCCCCTAGACAAGACAGCAAGCCGAGAAGAAGAAGGGGTAAGAGGGGTGAGCCCGCTACAAACATAAGATACATAAAAATAAAAAATAATAATCTTGACCTAGGAGGACTAGGTCCATATGGAGTAGGAGGTTGAGGTGGTGGTGGATGTGGCGGTGTAGGTGGAAGCGGCGGTGGAGGAGGATGAGGTAGCCAACACTGGTTTTTGTTTTAAATTTTTTTTTTTAAACTAGGGTACACCCCAAAAGAGTGAGAAAGATCAAAAATACAAAAATGGCTGGGTAAGGCCGGTATACATGTCTATTCTGCACAAGGTACGGACAAGTCCTGTGGGATCCATGCCTGGTTCATTTTAATGAATGTGAGCTTGTCCACATTGGCTCTGGACAGGCGGCTGCGCTTGGGGTGAGGTGAAAGACTGATGGAAATCGGCTGCAGGTGCCAACTCTGATCTTTCAGCAGGAGACTGGGTGGGAGACAATGTGAAGGAACTGGAGGCACTGTCAGCAACCCAATCTACTATCGCCTGTACTTGTCCTGGGCCTGGCCTCAACATTCGTAGAGCCGCATTAGGCCCGACCAAATACCGCTGCAGGCTCTGTCGCCTACTCGCACCTAAGGAAGGTGTTTCACTTGTGCGTGTAGCTGGCACAGATCGACCACGTCCTCTCCCTGCAACAGGAGCTCCACCAGCAGCACCACGACCGGGGCCACGTCCCTTATTTGACGTTCTCCTCATATTTCTCAAATTTAGGATCTTGCCCTAAATGGGTGTTTTTTGAATGGCAGAATAGATCAACAGTATCTAAAGTGTCACACGGGTACAGATATGCAGAAAACGCACCAAAAATTTTTTTTTGCCCTAAATTATTATTTTTTTGAATAGCAGAATAGGAGAACAGTATCTAAAGTGTGTATCTCACACGTACAGATATGCAGGAAATGCACCAAAAATGTTTTATTTGCCCTAAATATTATTTTTTTTGAATAGCAGAATAGAAGAACAGTATCTAAAGTGTGTATCTCACACGTACAGATATGCAGGAAACACTGCTAAATATTTTTTGTTTGCCCTAAATGGGTGTTTTTTGAATAGCAGAATAGAGCAACAGTATCTAAAGGGTGTATCTCACAGTAACATATGCAGTGCTGCTGCACTAAGCATGCATAAAATGCCCGCCGACGCCAACCTAACTAACAGACAGATAAAAGTTATCTTTTCTCTGCTACTGGGCTCAGGGCAGGGTAAAAAGATTGTGCACTGCACCCACACAACAAAATCAAGGTAGATCGCTGAGTAATTTGATTTCTGAGTCAGGACTAATTCTAATTCTCTCCCTCAAAGCAGCAGCAGCAACCTTTCCCTACACTATCTAAAGCAGAGTGACATGTTGTGCTATGTGCCTCTAGCTTATATAGAGGCTGGGTCACATGCTGCACTGGCCAATCACAGCCATGCCATTAGTAGGCATGGCTGTGATGGCTTCTAAGGGCACACGAGTTAAACTAATGTTGATTGGCTGCCCTGCAGCACGCCATTACATTGCCGAACACCGAACCCGAACATACAGTAAATTGTTCGGGTTCGGGTACCAAAAACCCAAAAGAACTTTACAGTTCGGGTTCGCTCAACCCTAGTGATGACAAGTGAAAGAACAATCCCTGGCATGTTTCTCCCTGCTGGTCACTGGATGCAGCAGACTTTATCTGTTGTGCTGATCAGTTGCTTGATTATTGTTCCAGAAGCAGCTCTAATGCCGTGTACACACGATCGGAATTTCCGACAACAAAACCATGTTTTTTTTTTTCGTCGGATGTTGGCTCAAATTTGTCTTGCATACACACGGTCGCACAAATGTTGCTCGGAAATTCCGAAGGTTAAGAACGCGGCGACGTACAACACTATGACAAGCCGAGAAAAATGAAGTACAATGATTCCAAGCATGCGTCGAATTGATTCCGAGCATGTGTCAGAAAAATAGAGAACCTGCTCTCAAACATTTGTTGTCGGAAATTCCGACAGCAAATGTCCGCTGGAGCCTACACACGGTCGGAATTTCCGACGAAAAGCTCACATCGAATATTTGTTGTCGGAAATTCCGACTGTGTGTATGTGGCATAAGAATGCAATCAAGCAACTGGTGTGCAGATTGCATTGCTAAAGTTTATGCTATTCAGTGGGCAGCTCTGTCCCTGGAACATACAGTATACATCTAAAGGGTGCCCGGTCATGGGTTTTTTCACTTTTACAACCAGCAGGAAGTACTGTATATCACTTCCCTTGCTGGTTATTATCCAAAAACAGCAAGTGCTGCTACAGGGATGGACTGAGGATATGCACACATCTTCAAAGTAAGAAAAAATATTTCAACAATACTAATACAATGTTTTCTGTCATTGATTAATGTTCTTTATTAATACTTAAGGTAATGAATGTGACTTTAGATTAGTCAAATGTCTGAAAGCCTCCTTGTCTGTGCTTTGTATTCTGGAGGACTGACCAATGAGATCATTAAATGACTGACGATCTTGACAGTGGGTACACATTTGTCAGCTTTACCAACTGTCGCATACCTGATTAGAGGCCGAGGTGACGAGAGGGCTGCGCTTGCAGCTAAGTGCAGAGTACCCCTGAAGGTGGTCGTAAGAGAACTGCTGTGACACGTTGGGCACACGCACGCGAGAATGCACATACTATGGCAGGGGTCTCAAACTGGCGGCCCTCCAGCTGTTGCGGAACTACATTTCCCATCATGCCTCTGCCTGTGAAAGTCATGTTTGTAACTGTCAGCCTTGCAATGCCTCATGGGACTTGTAGTTCTGCAACAGCTGGAGGGCCAGCAGTTTGAGACCCCTGTACTATGGCTAAGAATTGTGCACAGGCAAATGAATATTTGCAAATGCGCATGCGCGAAATAATGCACACACTCGCGGGAGCACGTCAACGGTTTCCATTGCTGCCAGATGGCCTATTCAAAGGGTGCTCTGACTCCTGCTTAATGCTGACTGGTCGTCAGCTGTTTCCTTGTGCCCTGCTTGAATCCTGCTTGATATCCATTGTTGACCTGGCTTACCATTGACCTGACCCTGGATTTCGTTTATGCTTTCGATCATCGGTTTCTGACTTTGGTTTACTCCTAACCTTGCTCCTGTCTCATGCCTTGGTACCTCGCTGCCCGCTCGCTGCTGACTCCGGCTTTCCTTTTGACTACTCTCCTGTCTCCTGTTTGGCTTCACGTAACCTCCGAGAGCCTGTGCTGGTTGCCCCTCATCCCAACTTCAGTGGACACAGTGTCCTCCTGTCTCAAGACTGTGGGGAGCTCCAGGAAGCCACATATCCTGAACCTGCAAGCCTGGTGGAGTGCAACTTTAACCTCTGCTGATCTACCCGACATCATTGCATTTCCTGGCCTGGTGTTCTGCCTGAATCACTGAGTCTACAACTCCTGCCACAAGCTCTGCAATCCACACTTACAGGCATTTATGTTCCTCCTGTCCCTTGGCACCATCTGTTCCACTATCAGTGGGGCCTGGTCTGGTGATACAAGAGAGGCCGACCTCGTCATTTCAGTCTCCTACCAGGTACATGACAATGGTGACAGAGGGTGCTATGCCCAAATATGCACCGGTTGCCTGAAGATGAACCTGCCTGATGTTTCCAGATAGGAGGACTGAGATTAGAGAAGTAGCTAATGCAGGTGATTCTCTGGAAGCGCTGGTGAATCTTGACAGATGGGTAGAGCAGGAAGCAACTTGAGAAGCCCGGCTGAGGGTCAAACACAGGAGGTCAATCAGAAACTGAGGCATAAGCGTGGTCGAGATCAAGCCAGGGTTAAACACAGGATATCAAACAGGAACAAGGCAGGAGCAGGTCTGTGGAGCAAGCCGAGGTCAGAGCCAGGAGAGAAGCCAGAACAAGTCAGGGGTAAGGTGGGTCAGTATTGGGTAATCAAGCAGAAGCACAAGGCACAGGAACACAGGATACAAAGCCTGACGATAATCCAGCAATTTATGAGAGGAACTGCTGTCCTTATATAGGCCAGTGGACGCTGGCAATTGTCGTGCGCCGATGCGCCGTCACACACGCATGCTCAAATTAGCGGGGCCATACTGGACATTGGCATATGTATTGGCAGTGATACTTTTTTATTTTACATTTTCAAGAAAAATTTTCAGGGGTATACCCCCTTCTTGTAAGTTCCAAGCACTGTATTTCTGTGCCCAGGAGTCACAGGTGGTGCATACAGCCTGCTGCTGGTAGTCTGTCAAAATCAATGACAGGCTAAAATTCACAGCTAGACGCAAATCCGAGCCGCAAGAAAGTCTGTAGTCTTGGCATTCCTCCCTGTACATATACATGCGGGTGGGCACACTCGCCCGGTGCACATGGCGCCTTTTAGTCTCTCCCACTCTTCTCCTTCCTTTGGACACTGGTGCACACACTCGCTAATGCCCTGGACCAGGAAGGGCAGCGTTTATGGGGCATCAACATTATAGCAGTTCCCCTGACATATAAGCAAGCCGTAAACCCCAGTGTCTCTGTATCATAACCTGACGCTATCATACACCTGCTCAGGATGCGACATTTTGAAGGAGACACCATGGAGCAGTGTCCAATTCCACCAGTTCAGCTTGACTCTGTCACCTATTTCCCAGTGACAGAACGGGGTCCCACCATGCACCAGCACAGACACCATGCGCACGCATAATTAACTATTTTCTCTTCCGCACTATATATCTAGGTCCCTAGGGTCTTTGCCACACGGGTCATGTCCTGAGTGCTGGGGCACCGACCTCTTCCTTCACTGTTTGTCACCCCTGCCGGTACCATTCCCCCCCTGTCTGGCTGTCATATCATTCTTCTACCCTAGGAAGGCCTTTCACCATTTCACCCCGTGTATATGAATTACAGGTCCTGTTTTTCCATACGCCATTACCATCATGCCCCCCTTTAATTAACTTCAGACCAGGTATGACAAAGTTTCATAAGCCTTACTGGAAACTCAGCATAACCGTTCCAAAACAAAGTGCATAACTCAGGCTTATGGCTGCCCCAGCGTACCTGCACAGGGGAGAGTTCATACACAGCAGAGTACATAGTGGCAGATCTCCAGAGACGGTGTGCTTTAGGGGGGCCTCCAGGTCCCAGCAATCCCCCTACGTGTGGAAGGTTCCTAGAGGGAGGCAAGGCTCTTTTTTTTTTTTTTTTTTTTTTGTTTCATTTTTTTTTTTTTCCATTCTTTTTTTTTGTAAGGGGCCCAGAGGTCCCCAGAGGCCCGGAAGTCCCCAGGGCCCCGGATGAAAACCCCCTTTTTTATTTTTTTATAAAAATATTTTTGTTTTATATATTTTTTCGTTTTGTTTTTGTAAGGGGCCCAGAGGTCCCCAGAGGCCCAGAGGTCCCCGGGGCCCCGGATGGTAACCCCCCTTTTTTATGTGTTTTTTATAAATAAAAAATATATATATATATATATATATATATATATATATATATTGTGACAGCAGGAAGGTAAAGTCACCTGGTTGCATCCAGGGGGGTAGATATATTTCTCCCAGATTCAGGCTTTATGCCAACTTATACAACTAGGGAGGGAGTTGATGAAGCCCAGCTGAGGCTAGTGGGCTCATGGATGATTCATACCTCTAGGGAGAGTGCTGGGCGTCGTGCAGGCAGGGAGTTGATGAGACCAGCTGAAGCTTGTCAGCTCGTTTAAGGCCTCTATAAAAACTCCCAGCTTCATTAGGTGTTTGCTCATGCCTGGAACCAGACCTGTGTGGACTGTCTAGGGAGAGTGAACCCCTGTGCGGTGAGACAAAGCCTGTGTGGCTATTTGTTTGGACATTTACTAAACCAGGGACTTAGGGACTAGGACAGCACCAGGCTGATCCCAGTTGTTAGTTAGGAAACCTGCATGTTTAGTCAGAGGTCAAGCTGACCAGGGTTTATTTTGTTTATGTTTCTTTTTGCTTTGCTGTGTTTTTTTGTCACTGTAAATAGAGAAATAAACCGCACCTTTTTGATCTTGAAAACCACAACCTCCGTCTGCTGGGCCTGTTTTTGTGTGGGGAGCCCATCCAGGGGATCACACACACCCGCTGCCGAGCTAACCCCCCCACAGTTGGTGGAGAACCAGTGGCAGTTTTTTTTTAAGCCAGCATGGAGGAGATACTGAAACAGCTGGCTCTAGCAAATGCCAATCAACAGCAGACAAATGCAGGTTTGCAAAAGAGCCTTGCAGCTCAACAACAGAGCTTCGCAGCCCAGCAGCAAGCTCATCAACAGAGCCTTGCAGCCCAGCAGCAAGCTCACCAACAGAGTCTGGAAGCTCAGCAACAAGCCCAGCAGCAATCTGAGGCCCGCTTCATAGACCTGTTACAGAAGCAAGAGCAGAGACTACAACAAATGGAAGCAGTAATGCAGCAACGTCCGCAGACCAGTGAGGAAAGCCGTCCCACTAATACCGCGTCCTTTGGGGTGAGTCGTTTATTGACAAAAATGACTGGAGAGGATGATCCAGAGGTATTTTTGACCACATTTGAAAGGACTGCTGAAAGAGAAAAGTGGCCTGAGGAGCAGTGGGCTGGACTGGTGGCTCCTCTGTTAACTGGTGAGTCGCAGAAGGCTTACTATGACCTAGAGCCTGACCAAGCAAAAGACTATGTGATGCTAAAAGCTGAAATATTGGCAAGGCTGGGTGTCACCCTGGCTGTCCGGGCTCAGCGTGTGCATAACTGGACTTTCCAGCTTGGAAAACCCCCCAGGTCTCAAATGTATGATCTCATTCACCTGAGCAGGAAGTGGCTACAGCCAGAGACTTTGTCCGCACCAGAGATTGTGGAACGTGTTGTAATGGATCGGTTTTTGAGAGCTCTTCCTACTGCCATCCAAAAGTGGGTAAGCCATGGAGACCCAGAAACGGCCGGTAAACTTGTGGATCGTGTAGAGAAATACTTGGCTACAGAGAACCTGACGGCCTCTTCCAGAGACTCTCGGACTTTCCACCCTAAGACCAGACCATCCCCAGGGGCGGATAAGAGGATTCCAAGGGGTGAGGGTGGAGAGAGTGAGAGGGTGGGAGCTCTACCCAAAGTTTGGCGAGAACAGCCTGGGAAGTCAGGGGCTCAAGAGGCAGCCAAATGGATTGTTTGCTACCGCTGCCGGCAAGCGGGACATATTGCAGCAAATTGCCCGGTTGTGGAGGAACCCATGCAATGTGACTTTCTGACGGACAGACGTCAGTCGCTGTGTGCGACAGTCGCATGCACTGCCATTCGGGGAACTGAGAAACATTTATGCAAAATGTGTATTAATGGTAGAAATGTTGTGGTATTACTGGATTCAGGTAGCCTTGTGACCCTGATAAAGGCTGAATTAGTTAAAACAGAGGTCTCTGGGAATAGCAAGGTAGCTGTGATTTGTGTGCATGGGGACACCCAAGAGTATCCAGTGACTACAGTGTGTTTCAAGACCCCCAAAGGTACCCTCTCTCATCCAGTGGGGTTAGTATCTCAATTACCGCATGATGCCATTGTGGGAAGGGATTTTCCGAAGTTCTGGGAACTGTGGGATGATCCTGAGCCCCCCACTGGTGCCCCTATGTACCAGGAAGGTGATAGCCAGAACTCCTCTGAGAGTGGTGAGGACTCTCCAGAATTTCCCTTGTCAGTATTGGCAGGCGAGACTCAAGAAACTGGAGAGGAGCCCACCTCCTCAGACGAAAACCTACCGTCTGTGGAGTTTTCTGATCTTGAGGTTCACAGGGAAAATTTTGCCACAGAACAGTTAAAAGACCCCGCCCTAATAAAGGCACGGGAAAACGTAGTGGAAATAGATGGCGAGTTAGTGAACCCAGATAATACCTGCACTTACCCATACTTCAGCGTAGAGAAGGACCTACTGTATCGGGTGGCAAAAAGGGCAGAAGAAACCGTGGAGCAGCTTGTGGTGCCCAAACCTTACAGGAAGTTGGTGTTGGAGTTGGCCCATGGGCACATTCTTGGAGGTCATCTGGGGACAGAGAAAACCCGAGAGAGGGTATTACAGAGATTCTATTGGCCTGGGGTGATGAAGGACATAGAAAATTATTGTTCCTCCTGCCCTGTGTGTCAGAGGTCGGCCCCGATGCCACATTTCCGTAGCCCGCTGGTCCCTCTACCCATCATTGAGGTCCCGTTTGAGAGGGTCGCAATGGATTTGGTAGGTCCTATAATCAAGTCCGCTAGGGGGCACCAGTACATATTAGTTATAATGGACTATGCCACCCGTTATCCAGAAGCGATCCCTCTCCGAAATACCTCGGCCAAAACCATAGCCAAAGAGCTATCTCTTGTTTTTAGCCGGGTGGGTATTTGTAAAGAACTGCTTACGGACCAAGGTACACCCTTTATGTCCCGGGTTATGAAAGAGCTGTGTAAATTGTTCAAAGTGACGCAATTGCGTACGTCTGTGTATCACCCCCAAACCGATGGGCTGGTTGAAAGATTCAACAAAACCCTAAAACAAATGTTGAAGAAAGTGGTGGATAGAGATGGAAAGGATTGGGACTGTCTACTTCCTTATTTGATGTTTGCTATTAGGGAGGTGCCCCAATCCTCTACGGGATTCTCCCCCTTTGAGTTACTGTATGGGAGACACCCAAGAGGACTGTTGGATATTGCCAAGGAAACTTGGGAAAGTGAGAGTTCTCCCCACAGGAGTGTGATTGAGCATGTCGCCCTGATGCAAGATCGAATTGCACAGGTAATGCCCATCGTGAAGGAACATTTGGCCCAAGCGCAGTTGGCACAGCAGAGAGTGTACAACCGTGGAGCCAAGACCCGTACCTTTTCCCCGGGGGATAGGATATTGGTACTTGTCCCTACGGTTGAAAGTAAATTCCTTGCCAAATGGCAAGGCCCCTACGAGATAATGGAAAAAGTGAGCGAAGTGAATTACAAGGTCAGACAACCAGGAAGGCGAAAGCCCGAACAGATCTATCACGTTAATCTGTTGAAAGCCTGGAGGGATAGAGAGTCCCTAGTCGCAGAAACTTGGTCACCAGCTCAAACTGGTTGCGTGATTCCGGAGGTTGGAATAGCAGCCACCTTGTCACAACCCCAACAACAGGAGGTGAAGGAGTTTGTGCTTCGCAACAAGGAGGTGTTCTCTGAGCTGCCGGGACAAACATCTGGGGTAGAGCATGATATTATTACCCCGCCCGGTGAAAGGGTGAAGTTAAAACCCTATCGGATCCCAGAGGCCCGACGGGAGGCAATACGGGAGGAAGTACAGAAAATGCTGAACTTAGGGGTGATAGAGGAGTCCCAAAGTGATTGGTCTAGTCCCATTGTGTTGGTGCCTAAACCGGATGGGAGCTGGCGATTTTGTAACGATTTTCGTCAGTTGAACAAAGTTACAAAATTTGACACCTACCCCATGCCACGTATAGATGAGTTGATCGACCGGCTGGGAACAGCCCGATACATGACGACTCTTGACCTCACAAAAGGGTATTGGCAAATTCCCCTGGCCAAGTCGGCCAAAGAGAAAACCGCATTTGTAACCCCAGACGGGGCGTTCCAATATAAGAGAATGCCGTTCGGGTTACAGAATGCGCCGGCCACATTCCAGCGGAAAATGGACCAGATACTGAGGCCCCATCGGAAGTATGCTGCGGCTTACCTGGATGACGTAATTGTCCATAGCACAGATTGGGCCTCACATCTGCCAAAAGTGCAAGCAGTCCTAGACTCTATCCGGGAAGCGGGGTTTACGGCTAACCCCAAGAAGTGTACCATTGGGCAGGAGGAGGCCAAATATCTTGGGTACACCATTGGCAGGGGAGTAATAAAACCCCAACTCAACAAAGTCGAGGCCATCCAGAGTTGGCCACGTCCCAACAGCAAGAAGCAGGTACGGGCCTTTCTGGGAATCGCGGGTTATTATCGGCGCTTCATTCCCCACTTTGCTTCTAAGGCTGTGCCCCTAACCAACCTGACGAAAGGGAAAGGGTCGGTCATGATTAAATGGACCCCCGAGGCTGAGGCAGCATTCCAATTCTTGAAACAAGCCTTATGTAGCCAGCCAGTGTTGTACTCACCCGACTTCTCTAAAGACTTTGTCGTACAAAGTGATGCGTCAGATGTGGGGTTAGGAGCAGTATTGTCCCAGGTCTGGAACGGGGAAGAGCACCCAGTCATTTACCTCAGCAGGAAGTTGAAGTCCCATGAGGTAAATTACGCCACGGTTGAAAAGGAGTGTTTAGCGGTGAAGTGGGCTCTAGATTCCCTTCGGTACTATCTGCTAGGTAGGCACTTTGACATGGTTACGGATCACGCTCCGTTAAAGTGGATGGCTCAAAACAAGGAGACAAATAGAAGAGTGAATAGGTGGTTCCTGGCCCTACAGGAATTCAACTTCACAGTAAAGCATCGCCCTGGCGTTCAAATGGGGAATGTGGATGCTTTGTCTCGAGTACATGAATGCCTGATTGCTGGTGTTCCAACCCCAAGGTTAAAACAAGAGGGGGGGGGGTATGTGACAGCAGGAAGGTAAAGTCACCTGGTTGCATCCAGGGGGGTAGATATATTTCTCCCAGATTCAGGCTTTATGCCAACTTATACAACTAGGGAGGGAGTTGATGAAGCCCAGCTGAGGCTAGTGGGCTCATGGATGATTCATACCTCTAGGGAGAGTGCTGGGCGTCGTGCAGGCAGGGAGTTGATGAGACCAGCTGAAGCTTGTCAGCTCGTTTAAGGCCTCTATAAAAACTCCCAGCTTCATTAGGTGTTTGCTCATGCCTGGAACCAGACCTGTGTGGACTGTCTAGGGAGAGTGAACCCCTGTGCGGTGAGACAAAGCCTGTGTGGCTATTTGTTTGGACATTTACTAAACCAGGGACTTAGGGACTAGGACAGCACCAGGCTGATCCCAGTTGTTAGTTAGGAAACCTGCATGTTTAGTCAGAGGTCAAGCTGACCAGGGTTTATTTTGTTTATGTTTCTTTTTGCTTTGCTGTGTTTTTTTGTCACTGTAAATAGAGAAATAAACCGCACCTTTTTGATCTTGAAAACCACAACCTCCGTCTGCTGGGCCTGTTTTTGTGTGGGGAGCCCATCCAGGGGATCACACACACCCGCTGCCGAGCTAACCCCCCCCACAATATATATTTAATTTTTTAATTTTTATTTTTTTGTAAGGGGCCCAGAGGTCCCCGGGGCCCCGGATGGCAACCCCCCTTTTTTTTTTATAGAAATATATATATATTATTTTTATAAATTTTTATAATTTTTTTTTTTTTGTAAGGGGCTCAGAGGTCCCCAGAGGCCCTGAGGTCCCCAGGGCCCCGGATGGCAACCCCCCCTTTTTTTTTGTTCTTATTTTGTTCGTGGCACCCCCCGCTTCTCAATCTGCGGCTGCCCCCCCCCCCCGGTTCTCAATTTGCGGAGGCAGCACCCCAGCACCCAGGTTCTCCTCTGCTCCAGGGGGCCCATGCCTAAAGCTGTGTAAGGGGCCCCAAAATTCCTGATGGCGGCCCTGAGTGTCCTGTCTGTGTCTTCCTTCTCTCAAATGCAGACCCTGGGACTGGGCAGAGCCCTCCCCCCTTTTATTATCAGCATGTAGAGAGAGGCAGAGCTCAGTAGGAAGTGCAGGAAACAGGTTAACTGTTTCCCTCCCAGCTGGGGCAGCAGCTGTCTCACTAATCAGCATTTCAAACTGCTTACATACATGTTAGTATGCAAGTATGTGCAAAATGTCACTGCTTATTTCTAACTGTCATTGATTTTGATAGGTATAAATGTACAGGTAAATGCATGTGTGTGCACAAGCCCCTAAGTATGACAGATACCGGTGTCAGTAGCAGATTTTGTTATCAAATGCAGCTACTGATAATCAGTGACAGTCAGTAGTAGCTGCACAGATAAGCAATGTATTCATCTTCAGCTTTGACTCTGCAATAAGCAACAAAGTGCCACAGAATATATTCTGGAAAATTTGTAGCGGCTACAAATCTCTGATACATAGCTGCAGTAAGGTCAGTAAGGCCAGTTTCACACCATGGCAAGACTGAGCACAACAACAAGACACAAGGTAGCAATATGGCATCAGCAAGGTCTCTCCCAGACAAAGATTTCAAAGCAAACTGGGGTTTCAAGATGTGCTCTTCAAGCTCTTTTTAAAGTGGAGCTCCACCCTAATTTTTCACTTCTGCGGATCGGATTCCCCCCCCCCCCCTCCGGTGTCACAATTGACACCTTTCAGGGGGGAGGGGGGTGAAGATACCTGTCTAAGACAGGTATTTTCACCCACATCCGGGAGTCCTCTCTCCGGGAATCTGCGGGAGTTACGTCACTTCCCGCAGACTTCCCTTGGTGTTCTGGGAGACACTCGGCTCCCAGAACACAGGAGCACCAATCAGAACGGCGCAGCGTGACTCGCGCATGCGCCGTAGGGAACCGGGCATGAAGCCGCAGGGCTTCACTTCCTGGTTCCCTCAGCGAGGATGGCGGAGGGAGCAGCAGAGCGACGAGCGGTCGCTCGTCCTCTGCTGCGGACGTCGCTGGACTCCAGGACAGGTAAGTGTCCATATATTAAAAGCCAGCAGCTGCTGTATCTGTAGCTGCTGGCTTTTAATATTTTTTTTTCCGGCGGAGCTCCGCTTTAAGAAGCACAAAGAAACTGGCAACGCTGAGGACCGTAGACACAGTGATTGGCCAAGGAAACTTAATTCAGAGAATGAAAGACTCCTAATGCATACTTCTTTTCTACATTGGAGGATGTCCAGCAGTGCCATCAGCACAGAAACAGCTGAAACCAGTAGGACCCAGGTACACCCATCTACTGTCTGGAGAAGTCTGGCCAGAAGTGGTCTTCATGGAAGAATTTCAGCCAAAAAGCCATACCTCTGATGTGGAAACAAGGCTAAGAGACTCAACTATGGACGAAAACAGGAACCGGGGTGCAGAAAAATAGCAGCAGGTGCTGTGGACTGATAAGTCAAAATGTGAAATATTTGGCTGTAGCAGGAGGCAGTTTGTTTACCGAAGGGCTGGAGAGCGGTACAATAATGAGTGTCTGCAGGCAACAGTGAAGCATGGTGGAGGTTCCTTGCAAGTTTGGGGCTGCATTTCTGTAAATGGAGTTGGAGATTTGGTCAGAATCAATGGTGTCCTCAATGCTGAGAAATACAGGCAGATACTTATCCATCATGCCATACCAAAAGGGGGGCGTGTGATTGGCCCCAAATGTATTCTGCAGCAGGACAACAACCACAAACATGCAGCCAATGTCATTAAAGTAGAACTTCACTTTCTCAATCAAAATTGAATATTTTTAATTCTTATGCTGCTAGCATTAGTAAATAGATAGGAAAGTATATTCTATTTACTTGTTTTAAGCTTTTTTTTCTACAATTCCTCAGTTACTTCCTGGTTTCTTGCCTAGGCAAATGATGCCATACATCCCAGGATTCTTCTGGAGGGGTTTTCTCAGCTAAGCACACCCTCCTGATTATATGCCTGAACTAAGAGCTTATGGATTCCAGGAAGTCAATGCTACATGAGTCATCTGCCCTAACTTAAGATGGCCATGGCCACTTGGCCAGAAATGCTATGGGTTGTTTTTCAAAGTGATTGCTCAACAAAATAAAGTGTAGCGGGTATTTGAATTATGTGAGGACTCTGGTGGTGTGAGGTTCCTTGGGGCCCCTGGGTGGCGTTGTTGCCTGGGGCCGGAGTTGAACTCACACCGCGAACCGTGCCTTTTTGTCCTCCCCTGGAGCTGGTACAGTGGGGCGGGGAACCCGCTGTGGCGCAAAGGGAGAGGTCATAAAAGGGGCGGACGCCCTGATTTGGGGAGAGTCGGGGGACGCGGCCGCACCCAGGCACCTTCAGCCTGGGTGCTGGCGTTCCGGTGTTCCAGGCCTAGGCGCCCTTGGCCTAGCTGGAGCAGGGATGGAGTCCATCTCAGGCACCTTTAGCCTGGGGTGAGGTACTATGGCGGATGCCTGGGGCTCAGTACCTTCGACTGAGTTCCGCGAGGGTGAAGGAATCTGAGGGGGCCCTAACTCCTTGGGTGCCCGTGTCTGAGTTCGTGAGGACTGGTGCGCAGTAACTTCTCTGAAGAGCCCGGCACAGCATCGCTGGTGACAGAGAGGCCTCCATTTCTCCCTTGGATGGATTTCTTCCCCTGACAGGGGTAAAGTGAGCGAAGGTAATTCACGTTCTATATTACCTAGTCAGTGGCAGTGACTATTCACCACTGGTGACAGCACAGTGGGCAGCAGCAGAAGGGAAAGGATTGTGCCTTGATCTGTCCCCATTTTCCAAAGGAGAAAGATTGTTTTATTGCTTGGCAAGAAGAATAAAACTGAGTTGTACCTATTCACTGTGTGGAACTTGGGTTACTAAAGCAAAGGAGTCAGGGACGAAGGACTGGACTTGACTCTAGGACAGTGTTTCTCAACTCCAGTCCTCGAGGCGCCCCAACAGGTCATGTTTTCAGGCTTTCCATTATTTTGCACAGGTGATTTGATCAGATTCACTGCCTTAGTAATTACCACAGCCGTTTCAACTGAGGGAAATCCTGAAAACATGACCTGTTGGTGCGCCTTGAGGACTGGAGTTGAGAAACACTGCTCTAGGACACCTACACGAAAGCCCAATCTCTGGCCTTCACCTCCCAGTTACGGAGGACATGGGCCGTGGTGTGTATCATCTCTCTCTCCCCCAGGTACCCCTAGACAACAGCCATATAACCGATAAAGAAAGGGAGAGAGGTGAGGCCGCTACAAAAGTATGGAGACATGGATGGATGGGGGCATTTGCTTTGAATATTAAAAATGAATTAAATAGCATTTTTGCTTTGTGGTGTTCAGATACAGTGTAGTTCCGCTTTAAGAACTATCTTCAGCATAAAGAAGAACAAGGAGTCCTGCAAGTGATGGTTTGGCCCCCACAGAGCCCTAATCTCAACATCATGGAGTCTGTCTGGGATTACATGAAGAGACAGAAGGATCTGAGTTAGCCTACATCCACAGAAGATCTGTGGTTAGTTCTCCAAGATGTTTGGAACAACCTACCTGCCGAGTTCCCTCAAAAACTGTGTGCAAGTCTACCTAGAAGAATTGATGCGGTTTCGAAGGCAAAGGGTGGTGACACCAAGTACCATATTTTCCGGCGTATAAGACAACCTTTTATGCTTAAAAATATGCCTCAAAACTCGGGGGTCGTCTTATACGTCGGTACCTTTATGCAGAGTCTCAGTCAGACCGCGGCAGTCCATTGTTCAAAAGCCGCGCCTCCTTCTCGTGCTGTTCCGTGATAGGCGGAACACTCATTTTCCCAGCAGAGCCTCTGTTCAGTGTTCCGCCTATCACTGATGTCTTCTCATCCTCGGCCTCGGACGAGAGGACGTCCGTGATAGGCAGAACACTGAACAGAGGTTCTGCTGGGAAAATGAGTGTTCCGCCTATCACGGAACAGCACGAGGAGGAGGCGCGGCTTTTGAACAATGGACGCCCGCAGTCTGACTGTCTCTGCATACAGGGATAAGGTATGGGATCGTCGAGGTGAGGCATGTAATGGAACAGTGAGGTATGCAATGGCACAGTGAGGCATGCAATGGCACAGTGAGGCATGTAATGGCACAATGAGGCATGCAATGGCACAGTGAGGTATGCAATGGCACAGTGAGGTGAGGCATGTAATGGCACAGTGAGGCATGCAATGGCACAGTGAGGCATGCAATGGCACAGTGAGGCATGTAATGGCACAATGAGGCATGCAATGGCACAGTGAGGCATGTAATGGCACAGTGAGGTGAGGCATGTAATGGCACAGTGAGGTATACAATGGCACAGTGAGGTGAGGCATGTAATGGCACAGTGAGGTGAGGCATGACTAGTCGGAAGGGGGTCGTCTTATATGGCGAGTATATCCCAAAACCAACATTTTAGCTCTAAAATTAGGGGGTCGTCTTATACGCCCAGTCGCCTTATACGCCGGCAAATACGGTATTGATTTGATTTGGATTTCATTTCTGTTCATTTACTTTCCATTTCGTTAATTATTAAAAATTAACTATTAACACTTCTATTTCTGAAAGCATTCTTAAAGTGGTTGTATACCCAAATTTTGTACAAGCACCTACAGGTAAGCCTACATTAAGGCTTACCTGTAGGTGCTTGTAATATCTCCGAGACCTACACAGTCTCGGAGATATTTGCAAAAAAAACTGTACCGCTATCTACGGCGCATGTGCGGGAGTGACGTCATCGCCGCTCCGGCCAATCACAGCGCCGGAGCGGCGATACCCGGAAGTCACTCCGGGTATCATGGATTCGACGGAGGACGCGTCCGAGGACCGCTGCGGGGGCTTCGATCTAAGGTAAGTGATTGATAATGAGCTAGTCTGCTAGTCATACTAGCTCATTATACCTTTGCCTTGCAGGTTGGCCAAAAAAAAAAAAAGTTTTGTGGTATACAACCGCTTTAATTTACAGCATTTTTTCACACCTGCCTGAAATCCTTGTACAGTACTGTATATATATTTTTTTCCTGAATTCCCCACGTTTCTTTATACTTGGTCACCTCCAAATAACCACAAGCACACATCTATCTGGACTCATCTACATTCTATAAGCTGATTGGACATCAGATAAAACTGCGACTAGCTAAAAAAAAATGCAAAAAGTCATGATAAAGGTATGCATCCAGTAGAACTTCACAAAACAGCCCTCCATAATGAAGAGCCTACATGGTGAGACTTGTACCATAGAGGCCGGAGGGCTGATATCAGCATGTGTCACAAAATACAAGGGGAGAATCATTTCAAATTCACAAAAGCATTTGGAATGTCCCTGAAGGACTGTTTGATTAACTGCTTCACCTGAATGAATTGTGAAACAAAACATATTGAGGAAGAAATTTAAAAGTGCAACCGAAAGGGAAACGACTGAAGCAGAAGAAAGGTATTAAAGTATTAGGCTACTTTCACACTGAGGCGCTGGATGCACTGGCGGTATAGCGGCGCTATTTTTAGTGCCGCTATTCCGTATTTTTTGCCGCGATTTGCGGGCGCTAGCGGGGGGATTTTAACCCCCGCCAGCGGCCGAAAATGGGTTAAAAACGCCCGCAATAACGCCTCTTTGCAACGTTTTGTGGGCGTTTTCGAGGCGCTACCCCATTGATTTCAATGGGCAGGGGCGCTATAGGAGCAGTATTTTTACCGCTCCTAACGCGCCTCAAAGATTCGGCTTGCAGGAGTTTTGACCCTCCTGCAAGCGCAACGCTCCAGTGTGAAAGGCTTTCACAATGGATACAATTGAGCGGCTTTTTTGGGGCGCATTGCAGGCGCTATTTTTAGCGCAATAGCGCCTGCAATGCGCCTCAGTGTGAAAGGGGCCTTAGTAAAACCAGGAGCCTGCATTCACTATATCTGGTCTCCTGCTGTACACAGAACATGGAAATGCAATAGTTTTTTTTTTTTTTTTTTAACTTATTTTTTATTGAATTTTCTAACACATACAACACATACAGCTTAAGCACCTACAGTCATAGAAAAAGAACATGTACAGATGAGAATACAATTCGCAATGTGAACCCAGCGATATAATGCACAGTCATGAAAGGGTACAGCAGCACCGCCCAAATAAAATCTAGGAGGGCATCCAGTATGTTAAGACCCACTAGTCAATGAAAACATATCAGAGGTCATCGGAGGAAAAGGAAGGTAGAAGAGCAAGGCAAGACCTTGACACGATGACCTGGTTCACCCCCAACTCACTAGGCTGTTTCGGGCTCATCTAACCAATTGCGCCAGACCTTGTCATATTTCAGTGAGCAGCCCCGATTGGCATAGGTATCTTTGTATAAAGGAAGGCTGCTGTTCACCAAGTGTTTCCATTGCGCCAAAGAGGGGGGGGGGGCAGGCTTCTTCCACCGCACAGCAATATTCTTTCGGGCATAGAAGAGCAGCAAGGTAATTAGCGTGCGTTTGGCAGAGGACGGTACAATGGTCTCAATGAGCCCCAAAAGGCACACCTCCATTGACAAAGGCACAGCGACTAAGGCAACTCTGTTAATCAAATCCAGCACCATTTCCCAATATTGCTGGACCCCTGAACACCGCCAGAAGATATGGGAGAAGTCGCCCGGTGAGGCGCCGCATCTCCAACACCCCGAGGAATGGGCAGGGTCCATCCTATGCAGTCTGTGTGGGGTGAAATAAGCTCTATGAACTATTTTGTACTGCACTAACCTGTCACGCATGGAGACTAGGGAGTTGAAGGGGAGGTCCCACACATCGTCCCAGTCATCCCTATCTAATGTGGGGATATCAGTCTGCCATTTATTCCAGAGTTTGTCCAGAGGTGGAAGAGACACAGAGATCAAGTACGAATAAAGATGTGAGGTGGGTTTGTCTTCACAGCTAAATCTAAGTGTCCTCTCCAGTTCCGACTGGGCCACAATGCACGAAGATTGCGGAAATTGCGCCGCAAATGCGTGGGACAGTTGCAGATATCTAAATAGGAAATGGTTGGGTAGGTTGTATTGGGAGGAAAGGTGCGAGAAGGGGTGTAGGGAGTTTTGAGATATTATGTATGACACAAGTTTGATACTGTATTTTGTCCATGCGTAGGGGTCAGGGATCTTGTAAATGTGAGATAGACTAGGGTTCAGCCAGATAGGGGCATTGGGGGAGATTTCAGACTGTTTACATTTCTCAATGGCTAATCCTGTTCGCCATGCCCGCAGGGTGGTAAGCATAGAAGGGGTCAGAGGATACGGGGCATGAGGGCCCCTAAAAAGTAATAATTGAAGAGCTTCCAACGAATCGACCACTGTTGCTTCCAGCACAGTCGACGAGTTCGTTCTGTCCGGCTGTAGCCACCACGCCGCAGTCACCAACTGCGCGGAGAGGTAATACTTATGACAGTCCGGGAATGCCATGCCACCCTGCGTTCGTGGCCTCATTAAAGTCGTCAGTCGATACCTGGGAGGAGAGGGGCCCCATAAGGAGGAAGAAAAGATGCAGTTAAATTTTTTAAAAAAGGACTTGGGCACCCATTGTGGGGAGTGGTGGAAAAGATATGTCAGTTTGGGAATAATCTTCATTTTTATGAGATTAACTCACCCCCATAATGACAGGGGCAGGTTACTCCAGGATTTGAGCTTCGTCTGGGACTCCAATAGTAACGGGGCTAGATTTAAAGATATATAGTCCGAGGCTGAACCAGAGACATGTACCCCCAAGTATGTAAAGGAGTCTACCCACAGGAGGGGGCTATCAGGAGGGGATGTGGACCTAGCCGCTGGATCAATTGGGAACAGGAGGGATTTAGACCAATTTACCCTAAGACCGGTGACCTCAGCAAAGGTGTCCAGAATATTTAGCGCTCCCTGCAGGGACGGGCCGGCATCATTTAGGAAGAGTAGCATGTCATCCACGTACAGGGCTACCCTCTCCTCCAGTAACCCGAGTCGGAGACCCTTAATGTGCGGTGAGGTGCGAAGTGCCTCCGCCACCGGTTCGATAGCAAGGGCAAACAAAGCCGGAGAGAGAGGGCAGCCCTGCCTCGTTCCCCTGGTAAGCCCGAAGGGGACAGATAGTCCACCTCCCAAGCGCACCGAGGAAGTGGGGCATTTGTAGATCACTTGGAGCCACCTGATAAACAGCAGAGGAAACCCCATCCTGCGTAAAGTTTCCCACAAGAAGGGCCACTCGACCGTATCAAAGGCCTTTTCCACGTCCAGAGAGGCCACCGCTCAAAATCCCTTATTGAGGTGGTGAGCGTGTATGTTGGTGAACAGTCTTCTGAGATTCACATCTGTGGACCTACGGGGCATGAAACCCGTCTGGTCTGGGTCTATCACTGAGGGTAGCATGGGGTACAACCGAAGGGCCAGAAGCTTAGTCAGAATTTTAAAGTCAGAATTAAGCAATGCAATAGGACGATATGAAGCACAGGAAGTGGGGTCTTTGGGAGCCTTATATATCAGTGTCAAGTAGGCGTGGTACATTGAAACAGGCAGACCACCGTCTGCCAGGCATACAGTATATAGTTGTGCCAACAGGGGTGCTAAAAGTTCCACATGAGCCCTATAAAAGTCTATCGGAAGCCCATCTGGCCCCGGCGCCTTGCCGGGGGGGAAGGATCGGATAGCCTTTACGACCTCCGAGACTGTAAAAGGTTGGACCAAAATCTCTCTTTCGTGGACAGAGAGCCAGCCAAGCGCCAACGGGTCTAACAGACCGTTCAGCGACTTCGGCTGAAACTCTGAGGACAGACCGGACGAGTATAACGTGCCATAAAAGGAGTTAAACGTCTGTAGGATATCAGAGGGGGAGGACACCGTCCCGCCCCCGAGGTCTGTAGGGTGGATACAAG
The DNA here is from genome assembly GCA_029206835.1 of Rana muscosa. NCBI lineage: Eukaryota > Metazoa > Chordata > Amphibia > Anura > Ranidae > Rana > Rana muscosa. The sequence goes on from CM055128.1 coordinate 63,211,713, forward strand.
GGTAAGGGGTTGGTCGTGTTGTGCCATCATGGCTAGCAGGCGGCCATTCCGGTCACCCTGTTCAAAGGCCCTCTGTTTACCTCTATATGACTCGAGTCGCGTGACCTCAGCCAGGTGCAACTGCAGTTCCCTCTGAGCCGCCATCAGCAGGTCAAAGTGAACTGGGGTGGGGTCATTGCTATACGTAGCAGTGTGATCGTCAACAGCCTTCTGCAGCACCAGCGTTGCAGCCGATTGTTGTTTTTTGATGCTAGCAATAGAAGAAATATACTGTCCCCTCGTGAAAGCTTTAAAGGCATCCCATACAATATCGGGAGAAGAGGAGTCTTTATTATTTTCCCAGAACTCAGACAGCAGGGGCGGCAGCTGGCCAGCAAGGTCAGGATGAGAGACCCATTGTGTGCCCAACCTCCAGAGCGCAGCGCTCCGGGAGGCCGGGGAGCGAAGCACCACCACCAAGGGACTATGATCAGACAGCCCGCTAGGCAGATAGGACGTCTCCAAAACATCTGCTAACAGTGCAGGGTTGGAGAAGGCTAGGTCTATCCGCGACGCAGTCTTATAGGATGCCGAAAAACATGAATAGGCCCTTGTGGTAGAGTGCTTCCACCTCCAGACCTCCACCAGCCCCACCGCCTGAGCCCAGGCAAAGAGGTCCATACACTGTTTCTTAGTCGGGGCAGGTCTATCTAGTTCAGGCGATAAAATGGCATTAAAGTCACCCATCACCAGAACCTTCCCTGGGCAGAAAGGTGAAATTTTTTCTAGAACCTCATACAATAATGCGGATGAAAACGGGGGAGGGATGTATACATTAAGAACAATATATCTGACAGACCATAGCGTGAACACCACTATCACAAATTTCCCCTGGGGATCAGTACGGATCTCCTCAATAACACAGGGGAAATTCTTGTGGACATGGACCGATACACCTCTGCCGTATGTAGAATATGTGGCATGTATCGCTCGCTGTATCCATGGTTTTTTGAGAGTCAAAATCTTGCTGCCCATGAGGTGAGTCTCCTGAAGGAGAATAAGCTGGGGGGAGTGAGATTTTAAGTATTGGAATAAAAGGGCTCGCTTAAATTTGGAGTTAAGACCCCTGACATTCCAGGAGAGAACGGTGAAGGAGTCAGCTACTTGACTAGACATTGGGTGATGGGGAAGAACAATTGAGCAGCAAGATCCCGGTCACAGTGCGGAAAATGCTGACAGTACCTAAGCGTAACACAAAACAAAAATTAACAAATAAGAAATATAAAACCATAAGAACAAGGGACGACTAAATCCCTAATCTAACTTCCCAGGCACGGTGCCTATCCTACTGTACCCCAGCCTACCTCCTAACAGGGGGGGAGGTCTGGGAACAGTTTTTACCCAAAAGAAAAACTTTTATAAAGAGTGCTAGTGAACCCTTACACTGGGGGCCCTACACTTCTGGTAGTAGTTCTTCCACTCTGCCGACGGGCAGTGTCTCATCCGTCTCGTAAGATCAAGGAGCAGGGGGACGTGGGATATCTATCCCATAAACCTGTATCCTCAAAGTCAGCGAAAAACAAAGTCCGTGCTTTAAGAGGAAAAAAACAAAAACAAGAAAAAAAAAAAAGAACCCCAAAAGCAAAAACAAGGGCAATCCAAAACCTCGTGGGGGTCCCGTGTAAAGGTACATTTGAAGTAACTCCGGTGGTTGAAGAAAGTGTAGTAGGATAGAGCGAACAAGGATGTGGAAAATCCGTGAATCATAGGAGTCCGTGAGAAGATCCCTTCAACGCAAGTTGGTCAACCAGTCGTCAGCATCCGCTGGGTCATCAAAGAAGCGGACCGCCCCCTCATGTTGGACTCGTAAGCGGCTTGGGTAAAGCATGCCATACTTAATGTTCTTATCTCTAAGTTGTTTGCGGACATCGTTAAAGGTTTTTCTCTTTCTCTGCAAGTCCGCCGAAAAGTGAGGGAAGAGGAGGACAGAGGAGTTACAATATTTGAGCGTGGGATGTTGGCGGGCTTCCGACAGAATCTTGTCCCTGTCCCGATAGTTAAGGAAGCGGACTAAGAAAGGCCTGGGGGGTTTCCCCGGGGTGGCTCGGCCCGTGGGCACCCGGTGGGCCCTCTCCACCACGTAAGTAGGGGGAACGTCGGTAAGGCCCAGGAGATTTTTAAAGAACTCCTCCGCAAATACAGCAGGATGATCTCCCTCTTCCCCCTCAGGCAGACCCAGGACTCTGACATTGTTGCGCCTCAGCCTGTTCTCGGCATCATCTGACTTTGCGACAAGGGACTGTACTGTGCGCTGCAGCTCGGCAATGGAGGCGGCATGGGAGGCCATAAGATCTTCGGTGGTCGACACTCTGGACTCAGTTTCCGCCATTCTACCCCTCATTTTGTCAAGGTCGTTTCGTATGAGGTTACATTCTTCAGCGAGGTGGTCAATATGCACCAAAAGCGAGGTTCTACTCTGCTCGATCGCAGCGAGGATCACCGCTGTACCATCCTAAAACCAGTGGGGCTGGCCCCTCTGTCGGCGGAGCTTCAATGGGATCCATTTCTAAGCCAGCCAGCTAGGCCCGAAGCCGACCCAGAAGTATGGGATCAGATTGTGGGGAAGATGGCGGTGGCAGCTGGAGTGGTACGTTGGTCTTTGCGGCTTTAGAGGACCTGTTCCCTTTTTTGGAGGAGGAGGACATCTGACAGTCCACCAGGGGGGGCCCACTATCCAGGAGATTTGTCTGCGTTCAGATGAGCACCCAGGAGGTACGTAAGGGGCGACCCAGGCCACAGCAGGTGTCTCAGGAGAGTTTATGTCATCCGGCCGTCAGGTGCCGCCACCAGCCAGGCTCCACTGCAGACACCAGGTAAAGACAGCCCTCCAGCAGGGCAGGCCGTCAGTGGTTACCAGCAGCCCCCCACCCCACAGCAGACAAATAGGTAAGAACAGGGTGGTAAGGATGTAAAGCTGGGGCCAGAGCAGCAAGGCTGAGGCAGAGGGGTGGCGGAGGACCGGAGAAGTTGGGCTCCAGGGGTAACGCAGCTGACTCAATTTAAGCAGTCTCAGTGCTACAGCACCCCAGGCCTTGGCAGGGATGACAGGGCGTTAGGAGGCAGGCGATCCGCGCTGTTGCGCTCGTCGATGGCGGCCGCGGTGCACTTCCGGCGGGGCGGCGGTTTAGGAAACACCGGTGCTTCACAGGCCGCACTAGGCCGCACCGGGTCGCGGCCTCCACGGATCCCTCTTGCGGCCAGGCGGACCTTCGGATCGGGCCAGGAAGGTGGATGGGCAGGCAGATGTGGCCGGAGGACAGTCTCCTACCTCTAGGCAAGCTGGGATCGGGTCTCTTCAGCACAACACAGGCCGGAAAGATGGCGGCGGCCGCAGGTGAGTGGAGGTTCAGGCGTGCAGGCGATCCGGGCAGAGAGTCTCCACAATTTTGCCCCAGGATGAGACAGGGGACACAGGGGAACAGGCTGGTATGAGTATTTACTCTTTTTAGTCGGTAGAAATGCACGGATGGCAAAGGATTTAGAACAGGATACCCGGAGCTCCTCAAATACACGTCCGCCGGCTCTCACATCCGGACACCCCACCGAAATGCAATAGTTTTAGTAAATATAAACCGCTAAATACTTTTTCTCATCAGCAGTATACAGCAGTCTTGTGACTTCTATCAGTGTCTGGTTAAAGCTTGTAGGAGGAGTTTTCATTCTTCTCTGTCCTATTAGCCTGCAGGACCCCTGACCCTCTATCTGGACAGTGCTGATTGGCCTTGTGCTAATCACATGCACCCTCCCAAGAAGAAAAAATATAGCAATATACACCAAACTGAGTATGTGCAGAGTGACTCCAAAGGCTCTGTCTTATCAGATAGTTTATGGACAGTGGAAAAGGGGAGGATCAGGGAAGACGGGATCAAACAGCCTTTATACACAATGCAGAGGATTAACCCCTTAGGTTCCACAGTGACTATAATAAGAATGTTATTCTGCATATACAGACTGATTTTACTGTTGTAGGTTTAGTAACACTTTAATCAGGGGTTCTTAAAGCTGAATGTTAGGCAGATATAAAAGGCACAAATGAATGCAGCTCTGCATACAATAAAGTGTTACTAAACCCAGGAGCCTGCATTTACAATATCTGGTCTCCCACAGTACACAGAACATGGAAATGCAATTATTTTAGTAAATATAAATGGCTAAATACCTTTTCTCATCAGCAGTATATAGCAGTCTTGTGACTTCTATCTGTGTCTGGTTAAAGCTTGTAGGAGGAGTTTTTATTCTACTCTGACTGTCCTATGAGGCTGCATGACTCCTGACTTTCTGTCTGGACAGTGCTGATTGGCCCTGTGCTGATCACATGCACCCTCTCAAGAAAAAAAAAAACTCTCTAGCAATACACACCAAACTGAGCATGTGCAGAGTGCCCCCCAAGGTGCTGTTCCCACAGCAGATGGATTTGGGACCTTAAAAGAAGAGGAGGATCAGAGAAGACAAGATCAAACTGCCCTTTTGCACAAAATAGAGGATTAACCCCTTAGGTTTCACACTGAGTATAACAAGCATGCTTTACTGCATATACAGACTGATTTTACTGTTGTGGGTTTACTAACACTTAAAGGGTAACTCCACTTTACCCTGGAGTTATAGCATAAAATATAGCATATACAATTGCAAGACAAGTCTTATTGTAATTGAATGTTATTAAAAATGGCTTTCTTTTTTAATCTGCAGTGCTGTAATTTTCTGAAAATGCAATATGGCTACCTGGAGGTATTCTGTACACAAAAGATGTACAGAACGCCCCCCAGATATGTAATTTCCTGCTTATGTGATTGGCTCACTGATTTTCCCCTAAGATACATGTCAGATTTCAGGCATTCCCTGCAACAAAAATGTAATTTTCAGTGTGATACTCCCAATGGGAAATCACGTCTAAAGGGATGCAGGCCCAGCAGCTTTCCTCATTAGAGTCCAGCAGGTGCACAGCTGATTGACAATTAGGAAACCACTCCCATTAGGCTCACTTTTTCACACAGAGAGAGACAGAAACACACATGGATTTCTTTAGAATAATAAAAGGTAGGAATATCCAACAAAGTTTGTTAAAATTCTTGCAATGTACACAGATCACCCAGACGGGAATGTTTTTTTTCTCAACAAATGTGGAGTTACGCTTTAAATACATCATTACCTGGATTTGACCTGGTATCAGCCTCCTACAGTCCCTGTACAAGGGGTCAATCATGTGCTGACAAGGAGCATGCCAATAAGAGGAGAAAGCAGAGTGACAGAGAGATGAGCTCATCACTGTGCTGCTTCTCTTTCACTGTCCAATCACAGGCTAGAGGTGGGTACTACAGGGAACAGCTCTGGAATAAAGGTGAGTATTGCAGCAACATCTAATTTTTTTAAATCTTTTAAGTAGCTATTACTTTTTATTATTTTTACAATTGTAGCACTCTCTAGTGCTAGAAGTGTAGATAGTTTTTTGGTGTGTTTAGAGTAGGTAAATGTATGCAGGCTGGCAGCCAAGCCTGTCTGTGTTTTTTCCTGGGTTAGGCAGAGATCCAGAGAGAGCTGGATGACTCACAAGCAGCAGTACTGAGACTTCCCCCCTATTTATAGAATGTACTGGAACCTTCTAGAAAAATGGGGGGGGGAGTAAGGTGGAGCTGCCTGGAGTATTCTGAGGGAGGGGGGTGACCTTTGGCCTGGGCTCGGGTTTGGACGGGGCCTTCTCAAAACCCATGGAGGTGTCCTGGCCAGGAGGCACTGAGAGCAAGGAGAACACTGCTGGGCAAGTCTCCAGGAGAACAGGAACAGCCAAGAGTCCTGGTGAGTGACACACAGTCAGGAGGACTGGAAGGCACTCCTGAGAGGACTGGGATGGAGCAGTCTGGGATGGGTGCAGAGCCAGTCAGGAGGACTGTGGTGGCAAGGGCAGTGGAAAGGGGCAGGGCTGGCAGTGCCTTAACAGGTGGTACTGGAAGCAGTAGCCACAGATAGGACAGCTAGCACCAAAGACTTCAATTTTTGCTACACCATAGGGGCCTGCGGTCCCTGCCTGCAAAGGGCATTCAACCAGACCCAGTAGAGATCGTGCAGGGTCTAAAACCTGTACTAGCTGGTCCTGGGAGTGATAGTCTGCAGGCAAGTGTGTGCTGGAGGTAGAAGAAGGAAAGAATGTATATACAGGAGTGTATATAGTTCAGGTGTGTATAGAGTTTAATTGATCAGATGGGTATCCCATATGTACCCTTCCCCATCCAAGTTCGATTTCCCTAATAAAAAAAATAAACAAAGTCGCAAGGACTGCTTCTTGTCTCGTAGTGACTGTAATTTCGTGTGCCTGTATGTGCAGAGTGGGAGACGACCACATTCACCAGCGGCCCTTACGAGGGTAGTGCTACACAATATGTTCTCATACCCCTTTTCACCAGACTGTCAAAATCATCATCATCATCACCAGTCATATTATGAAGCTCAATGACTTCATAGGAAGTCAATAGCTTGGCTTTATTTTACAAATGGATAACTAGGGAAAAAAACAGCTTAACCGCCTCCTGCCCAGCCCCAACATCCATGTAACTGAGCTATTACGCCAGGGAGTGGGAAGTCTGTCCGATTGCATTACCACTGTAATTGGCTGTCACAGTGGTCACATGATCAGGAGCCAATCCCACTTGCTCCCAATCACTACTAGAGATCGGGAACTCTATTTCACAGCTTGGTCACTGTGTTGGGGGTGCACACTGAGCATGCTCTCAGCACAGAAACCTTGGCTGCCCATGGATGCATGTGTGGCATGTGAACATTAGAGCCCACCCTCTGCCCATATGCATTATGTGGGCGGCAATAGGTTAGTGGAATTTGCTATATGCTGGGTCCAGCTTAGTTCCAGTTGTATATGCTATATACCACTGTCTGCTTTGATCCTCTAGCTCAGCTGCTGTAAATTCTACCTCTCATGCACTGCTGATATGGTGTCACTTCCTCTTCAACTCCTCCATACTTTTCATGGAATGTACGTAGCACCCTCTGAAAGCTGCACTCTGTACGTAGCACCCTCTGAACCCTGCACTCTGTACGTAGCACCCTCTGAACCCTGCATTCTGTAAGTAGCACCCTCTGAACCCTGCACTCTGTAGGTAGCACCCTCGGAATCCTGCATTCTGTACGTAGCACCCTCTGAAACCTGCATTCTGTACGTAGCACCCTCTGAAACCTGCATTCTGTACGTAGCACCCTCTGAACCCTGCATTCTGTACGTAGCACCCTCTGAACTCTGCACTCTGTATGTAGCACCCTCCTGAACCCTGCATTCTGTATGTAGCATCCTCTGAACCCTGCATTCTGTACGTAGCACCCTCTGAACCCTGCATTCTGTATGTAGCACCCTCTGAACCCTGCATTCTGTACATAGCACCCTTGGAACCCTAGACTCTGTACGTAGCACCCTCTGAACCCTTCACTCTGTATGTAGCACCCTCTGAACCCTGCATTCTGTACATAGCACCCTTGGAACCCTAGACTCTGTATGTAACACCCTCTGAACCCTGCATTCTGTATGTAGCACCCTCTGAACCCTGCATTCTGTACATAGCAGCCTTGGAACCCTAGACTCTGTATGTAGCACCCTCTGAACCCTGCATTCTGTACGTAGCCCCTCTGAACCCTGCACTCTGTACGTAGCACCCTCTGAACGCTGCACTCTGTACGTAGCACCCTCTGAACGCTGCACTCTGTACGTAGCACTCTCTGAACCCTGCACTCTGTACGTAGCACCCTCTGAACCCTGCACTCTGTACGTAGCACCCTCTGAACCCTGCACTCTGTACGTAGCACCCTCTGAACCCTGCACTCTGTACGTAGCACCCTCTGAACCCTGCACTCTGTACGTAGCACCCTCTGAACCATGCATTCTGTACGTAGCACCCTCTGAACCCTGCATTCTGTACGTAGCAACCCTCTGAACCCTGCGCTCTGTACGTAGCACCCTCTGATTTTTAGCATATTTATTTATATAAAACAGCAAATTACAAATACACAGGTTAACTGCAACTAGTGAGATTTTTGGTGCTGTTTTTGTGCAATCCAAACATAAAATTAAGATACAGTTACTGATGTTTAACTTTAACTTCACCAACATATCAACAAGCAATGCTGGGAAGTGGAAATGCGTGCTGTGTTGAGTGATCTGATTACAGATTGGTTAATGGCCTCAGTATCTCAATCTGTATTGATAAATGTAATAGTGAGTATAATTAAAGCGGTTGTAAACCGCGGCTGGCAAAAAACAAACAAAATAAAACACCTCTAAGGCCCCTTTCACACTGGGGCGGGCAGGAGCGGTGGCGGTATAGCAGCGCGATTTTCAGCGCTGCTATACCGTCGTTCTTACCGCGGTATGCGGTCGCTAGGGGGGTAAATTTAACCCCCGCTAGCGGCCGAAAAAGGGTTAATACCGCCCGCAAACTGCGGCTATTGCCGCGGTTTGCGGGCGGTGTTACCGCGCTGTCCCATTGATTTCAATTGGAGACCGCGGTAAAGGAGCGGTGAACACACCGCTCCTTTACCGCTGTAAAGAAGTGGCTAGCAGGACTTTTGGAGCGGTCCTGCTAGCGCACCGCTTCAGTGTGAAAGCCTTCGGGCTTTCACATTGAAGGCTAAAGGGCATGATTTTTTCATGCGGTATAATAGCGCTAATATTAGCGCTAAACCGCATGAAAAACGCCCCAGTGTGAACGGGGCCTAAGGCAATTGTATAATGTGCTAGTATGCATTGCATACTAGCACATTATTGAATACTTACCTTAGACCGGCTGTCTCGTTTGCGGAGGTGAAGAGCACTTTACCGACTCTTATGATTAATGAGAAGATGTCCAGTATTCTCCATGACTCCCACGCCAAGTTCCTTAAGGTTTGGGGTCCGTGGTGGTCCTACACTCTTTCTACTTTGCATCCGACCAGCCTAGGCCTCGCTAATTGACCTCCTCCACCCTCCCAACCTGGGAGTACCCTTTCCCTACCCACTTTCCCTGATCTGCATTTCTTCTTCTCCTCCGTTTTTCCTTCTCATTTTATATGTCCCTTTTTTTCGCCATCTGGCCTCTTCTCTCCCTCCCTTCTTCTTTTTCCTCTCTTTCTCTCTCCTCCTTTCCTCCTCTCTCTTTCTCTCTCTTTGACACTTACTTCTCCCATTTCCCATTCGTTTTTATTTATGTCTTTCTAGTTTTGTTTGTATGACCCCGATTTTAGTTTTAATTTCCACATTTTAGTGGATTACTCCATGCCTTACCTTCTGAGCAATAATGCTCAGTTACCCTATGTTGACCCCCGGCCTAGGCCGGAGAGCCGTTGATGTTTGACAATTCCCACTATCGAATATGCTTTTAATGTGCACTGTTCAGTTGTGCCATGTCATGCTTATTGTTCATATCCCCTGCGTGGGATTATTGCAGTTCTTGCTTCTCGACAAAAAAGAAAAAAAAAATTATTAAAAAAGATTGTACCAGAATACTTACCTTAGAACAAAGCCCTCCCATGGCGCAATGTCACGGCTGAAAGGGCTGACATCTTCCCCTGGTCATTCTTCAGGGTTAATTGGCTGTGTGATTGGCCGGAGCCGCGATGACGTCACTTCCGCGCATGAGCAGGAGCCGTAGGCTTCGGGTTCAAAGCTCTGAAGTTCCAGCAAAGTGTGCCGGACCTTCAGAGCGCATGCGCCAGTGATGTTACTGGCTGCATGAAGGGTAAATATCTCCTAAACCAGGGGTCTCAAACTGGCGGCCCTCCAGCTGTTGCAAAACTACAAGTCCCATGAGGCATTGCAAGGCTGACAGTTACAAGCATGACTCTCAGAGGCAGAGGCATGATGGGACCTGTAGTTTCGCAACAGCTGGCGGGCCGCCAGTTTGAGACCCCTGTCCTAAACGTTGCACGTTTAGGAGATATTCATTTTACCTACAGGTAAGCCTTGTTTTAGGCTTACCTGTAGGTAAAAATATCAAAGCGGGCTTTACTACCACTTTACACTACAATTTTCAACAAATATTCAGAGATATACGGTATTGGCCTATACCCAGTTTATTTTTGTATATGTTCTACAGGGCGGTTCCCACCCCACTTTTGCTATTTTTTGACAACCCCTTGCCTATTAGCCCTGAAAGTGGGCATATTAATTTGACAGATTTGGCTTCCATTGAGTTTATTGGTGTTCGGGTTCAGCATTCGAATTTCTTTGAGGTTCACAAAGCTCTGCTTGCACCAAACCCAGGGAAGTTTGGCTCATCACTACTTTACACTTATCTTCCTGGATCTTCTCTCCAGCTCTACTAGTCCTTTAAGCGGGCCATAGACGGTTCGAATCCTGCTCAACCGGCTGGGCTTCAAACCATGTACGGTCAGTATGAATGTACCTGTCATGGATCTGCAGTAATGTTTGTCTGTCAGCTTACCTCTCCATGTGTTCATCTTAAGAGGCCAGACACTCTCACCTGGCTGCTTAAGTAATCTCTCCTCAAAACATGGCTCCATCCCAGCCCCTATCAGGGAACTCTATATTAACCTGTGCACTGCAAGCCAGCCCTGCTGATCAATATTGTGTGTTTGGCTTCCATGTGCTACTTGCTGTGTGTTCTATGTCTGATTCGAGTTACCAGTCTTGGCTGGTTCTTGACTATCCTTACCTGCTTGTTGCCCCGACCTTTGGCTATCTCCTGACTATCCTTTGTTGTCGCAGTCTGCTGCTTCCTTTCTACCTCCCTGTAGTCTACCGTGAGCTTAAGCTGGGAGGCCCTAGGGGTCACGACGTGGAGCCAGACTGCGGCTAAGTCCATCCTCACCACTAGGCTCTTAGATTCCGCGCCCTGGGAAATCTCATGCTCTAGCTCCCAGTGTCATCTGTGTTGGAACTACAGAGTACCTGCTCTCCTGTATCACCTAGCTCCATCCACAGCAGTCAGCCGTAGGGTCCACTACCTTGCGGTGCACTCCAGACCCCAACGTGGTGCATCTGTCACCTGGACTCAGGTGACCTGACAGTACCCAAGTTGATTGATTAATCAACTTGGGTACAACCAGCCTGTCGGGTTTTACATGCAATGCTGGTATAGCCACTAGCAATAATTATTGTGTTCTCCTGGCTGGGACGACTTCCCCTGCCAGGAGAACACAATGGCTCCGCAGGAAGGATTCCTCTGTCAACACTGTCTGTGTTGATTGGGGAATCAAGCGATTTTCTTTCCTGCAACTGCGTAAAATTGCTCCGTCTATGGCCGACCTTAATTGCTCAACCTGCCAATGTATTAATGAACTGATAAAAAAATACCAATTACCAATTCACTTGGGCAAAATGGTAGTGAGCCCTCCATAGAAGGGACCTGCACTGAAAAAGAACACAGCCCGGGGGGGTGCTGACTGGTCCAATGGGGACCCCACTTTAAATGCTGCAGGTGTTAGGAGTCAGGATTTTCTCTCTGTCTGTATAATAGCTGTCTAAATTAGGAACCCAGATGGCAAGGATAACATGCCACAAATTTTTGGCAGTGTTGGACTGTAATGCCCCGTACACACGATCGTTTTTCATGCCGTTAAAAATGCCATTTTAAAAAATGGCCATTAAAAATGATCGTGTGTAGGCTCCAGAGCATTTTTAACGACGTGAAAAACGGCCATTAAAAATTCCGGACATGCTCTCTTTTTTCACGTCGTTTTTCATGTCGTTTTTTTTAACGACGTTAAAAACGATAGTGTGTATGCTTTCACGACGTGAAAAAAAACGCGCATGCTCCGAAGCAACTATGAGACGGGAGCGCTCGTTTTGGTAAAGCTAATGTTGGAAATGGAGATGGCACATTCGTCACGGTGGAATTAATAGCATCGTTTTAATGCTGCGCATTCCGTTCTTCTTTTGATAATGCTTAAAAATGACTTTCTTTTGCTAATGACATTGAGAGTTATGCCAAACTTGTTTCTAAAGTAATTCCAAATTGCTCTAATGATTGTAAAATATTATTTATAAGCCGCACCTCCCTCCTAAATAATACTACTAATAATTAAATAATGTAATTCTCCTTTTTTCTTTAAATTTTTTTTTTTTTTTGTTTGTTTTTTTTGGCCTTTTTTTTTAGTATTTTGGCTTAAATTATTCTTGTGTAAAGTTACCACAACAACCTTCCAAATGTGTCTCATTTGGCCTCAGGGAGGTTTGTGTCCCTTGATAATAACAATAATATAATTTGAGATGTCCCTGCCTGCTCCCTAGCAAGCTCTCTTTTGAAATACAAATCACATAGTCAAGTATTTAAAGGGCACTCAATTTTTTTTTATTTCAGAACATTAACAAATTAAAGTGGAAGGCAGCACTGGAGAGCCTGCTTGCATTTGTGCATCCCTTTGACCCCACAACAACCATACAAGATGTCCAAACCAAAATAGAGATTAGATCCCCCAAAAAAATGAGCCCAATCTTGTCTTGAGCTCCCAGAGGTCAGGAGCCACAGCAGATAAGTCCTATATGTCCCCAGTCTGTGGTACTACAGCAGGCATTATTTTCTCCTCTTCCTTGTAGCCTTCTCTCCAGCCTTCTCTGCAGCCTTGGTTGGTTTCTTCCTTGGAGGCTGGGGATCAGGAGGAGAGGTTGTGGCAGGAGGAGTAGTAGGAGGAGGAGGAGGAGGTGGAGGAGTAGGGACAACCTCCGTTATGTCCGTGTACCTAGTGAGTTCACCCAGCACGCCCTTATTGATGACTTTCAATAGCAGGGTCTCACTGAAATTTTTTTGCTGCAACTCCATTTGCCCTAGTTTGTGGGTGAGGACTGCGGCAAATCCCTCATCAACAGAGGGTGCCTCTCTGAGGGCTGCTGTTGCCTCTCTGAGGAAGGCCCTGGTTTCCTCCTCCACCTGCCTACCTCTCCTTGGCCCTCGTGGTTTAACTACCAGGGGAGGCATCTGGGCTCTTGTGCTGGGCCAAGCCTCCTCCTGGGTGCCACTGGGCCCTGCCTCCTCCTGGGTGCCACTGGGCCCTGCCTCCTCCTGATCCCCAACATCACCCTCTTCCTGGCTCTGCTCTGGCTGTAAAAAAAGAAAGGGACATTATTTATTTTGCCACATCATCATTCACAGACATTGTTCACCTCTAGACATTGTTGAAATCAATGCCAAAAGTTATGTCCTTTTCATTGATTACGCATCCTGGTTTTGTTGTCTTGTGCACATAAAATTAGGCCACTACTGTATCTTGCTCTTCACAAACTTTATTGGTAGAAGTGTACATACCTTTAACAATACGAACATCTATTTAAATTCTACAATTTTGTACGATAGAAATATAGATAGCAAAACTTTACCTGGCTCCATATCTCCAAATCTGCCTCCTCAAGGCCCTGATCTTGATCCTCAGAGGAAGCCAGAGCAGGGTTGACAGGAAGGCTGGAGGACTGGCTGCAGGGAAGGTTGGAGGGTTGGGTACAAGGAAGGCTGGATTGACCTCTGGGGGGAAGGGTGGAGAGAGATTCCCGCACTTCCAGCTGGTCATCCAGAAAAGCAAGCTTACTGTAGTACCACAGACTGGGTTTATAAACCTTATCTGCTGGTGCACCTGACCTCTGGGACCTCAGGACCATAGTCCTCTGGGTCCTGTATGTCCCTCTGATGGTCGCAATTTTGTTTTTGACATCTTGGAGAGTTGTTGTGGGTATCTTTGTTTGCACAAATGCAAGCAGGCTCTCCAGTGCTGCTTTCCTGGCGTCTTTATTTTTATTACCGCCACTTTTTGTTTGCCATAATATAGGGAGCTCTTGCCATTTGTCGATGAACTCCCCCATGAAGTCTGGGTTTTTAAAAGTATTCATGATATCTGTAAAAGCGAGAAACCAAAAAAAAAAAATATTTCAGGCAACATTCCTCAACTGTGCATTGTCTACATATTTTGAGCACACAAATCTCCTCGTCTGATGAACCTCAAAAAGTAAAATTGTTAGGTACCTTGGTCACGACGTTCGTTGCTAACTCCCTCTCCCGAAAAATTAACGTATTTCCCAGACATGGATCTTCACTTTATATACACAGCGCATGCGTGAAACTCCGCACGCTTTCCCCGCCCCTGACGTTCGATATTGTACTTTCCCCGCCCCTTCTCGCTCGTAGTGCTGAACAAAACATGGCGGAGACACAGGTGGCTGAGATTACCTCTACAGAGGATGAAATTACAGAGGAGCCCAAATCAAGACCCAGGAGATATAAGGCATCCAACATGTCATTCGAGGAAATGGTGGAGATGGTCGCCATTTTAAAGAAGGAGGATTATGATGCCAAGCATGGTCCGTATAAAAGGCCTAATCTGGTCAAGTCCAGAATTATGGGCAAAGTGGTCAAAAGTCTCCACCAAAAATTCGGGGTGTGCAGAACGAAGGAACAGCTCAGAAAACGATGGTCAGATCTGAAGTTGCGGGAGGCCGACCAATATAAAAGAATCAAGAAAGTTATATTAAAAAGTAAGTTTTTTTTTTGAGTTTCCCTGGTACATATTATTTTCTTGTATTCTGTCGTGTATTTTTAACTTTCATATAGTACACTGTGTGACAGCAGGAAGGTAAAGTCACCTGGTTGCATCCAGGGGGGTAGATATATTTCGCCCAGATTCAGGCTTTACGCTGACTTATACAGCTAGGTGGAGAGTTGTATAAGCCCAGCTGAGACTAGTGGGCTCATGGATGATTCATACCTCTAGGGAGAGGGCTGGGCGTCGTGCAGACAGGGAGTTGATGAGGCCAGCTGAAGCTTGTCAGCTCATTTAGGCCTCTATAAAAAACTCCCAGATTCATTAGATGTTAGCTCATGCCTGGAAGCAGACCTGTGTGGACTGTCTAGGGAGAGTGAACCCCTGTGCGGTGAGAGAAAGCCTGTGTGGCTATATTTTGCTTGGACATTTAAAACCAGGGACTAGGACAGCACTAGGCTGATCCCAGTCGTTAGTTAGGAAACCTGTAAGTTTAGTCAGAGGTCAAGTTGACCAGGATTTATTTTGTTTATGTTTTTTTTGCCTTGCTGTGTTTTTGTCACTGTAAATAGAAAATAAACCGCACCTTTTTGATTTTGAAAACCACAACCTCCGTCTGCTGGGCCTGTTTTGGGTGGGGAGCCCATCCCGGGGGTCACACATACCCGCTGCCGAGCTAGCCCCCTCACAGTTGGTGGAGAACCAGTGGCAGTTTTTTTTTAAGCCAGCATGGAGGAGATACTGAAACAGCTGGCTCTAGCAAATGCCAATCAACAGCAGACAAATGCAGGTTTGCAAAGGAGCCTTGCAGCCCAGCAGCAAGCTCATCAACAGAGCCTTGCAACTTTACAACAGAGTCTGGAGGCTCAGCAACAAGCCCAACAGCAATCTGAGGCCCGCTTCATAGACCTGTTGCAGAAGCAAGAGCAGAGACTACAACAACAGATGGAAGCAGTAATGCAGCAACGTCCGCAGACCAGTGAGGAAAGCCGTCCCACTAATACCGCGTCCTTTGGGGTGAGTCGTTTATTGACAAAAATGACTGGAGAGGATGATCCAGAGGTATTTTTGACCACATTTGAAAGGACCGCTGAAAGAGAAAAGTGGCCTGAGGAGCAGTGGGCTGGACTAGTGGCTCCTCTGTTAACTGGTGAATCGCAGAAAGCTTACTATGACCTAGAGCCTAACCAAGCAAAAGACTATGTGATGCTAAAAGCTGAAATATTGGCAAGGCTGGGTGTCACCCTGGCTGTCCGGGCTCAGCGTGTGCATAACTGGACTTTCCAGCTTGGAAAACCCCCCAGGTCTCAAATGTATGATCTCATTCACCTGAGCAGAAAGTGGCTACAGCCAGAGACTTTGTCCGCACCAAAGATTGTGGAACGTGTTGTAATGGATCGGTTTTTGAGAGCTCTTCCTACCGCCATTCAAAAGTGGGTAAGCCATGGAGACCCAGAAACGGCCGGTAAACTTGTGGATCGTGTAGAGAGATACTTGGCTACAGAGAACCTGACAGCCTCTTCCAGAGACTCTCGGACTTTCCACCCTAAGACCAGACCATCCCCAGGGGCGGATAAGAGGATTCCAAGGGGTGAGGGTGGAGAGAGTGAGAGGGTGGGAGCTCTACCCCAAGTTTGGCGAGAACAGCCTGGGAAATCAGCGGCTCAAGAGGCCGCAAGAAGGATCGTTTGCTACCGCTGCCGGCAAGCGGGACATATTGCAGCAAATTGCCCGGTTGTGGAGGAACCCATGCAGTGTGACTTTCTGACGGGCAGACGTCAGTCGCTGTGTGCGACAGTCGCATGCACTGCCATTCGGGGAACTGAGAAACATTTATGCAAAATGTGTATTAATGGTAGAAATGTTGTGGTATTGCTGGATTCAGGTAGCCTTGTGACCCTGATAAAGGCTGAGTTAGTTAAAACAGAGGTCTCTGGGAATAGCAAGGTAGCCGTTATTTGTGTGCATGGGGACACCCGAGAGTATCCAGTGACTACGGTGTGTTTCGAGACCCCCAAAGGTACCCTCTCTCATCCAGTGGGCTTAGTATCTCAGTTACCGCATGACGCCATTGTGGGAAGGGATTTTCCGAAGTTCTGGGAACTGTGGGATGATCCTGAGCCCCCCACTGGTGCCCCTATGTACCAGGAATGTGATAGCCAGAACTCCCCTGAGAGTGGTGAGGACTCTCCGGAATTTCCCTTGTCAGTATTGGCAGGGGAGACTCAAGAAACTGGAGAGGAGCCCACCTCCTCAGACGAAAACCTACCGTCTGTGGAGTTTTCTGATCTTGAGGTTCACAGGGAAAACTTTGCCACAGAACAGTTGAAAGACCCCGCCCTAATAAAGGCACGGGAAAACGTAGTGAAAATAGATGGCGAGTTAGTGAACCCAGATAATACTGGCACTTACCCATACTTCAGCGTAGAGAAGGACCTACTGTATCGGGTGGCAAAAAGGGCAGAAGAAACCGTTGAGCAGCTTGTGGTGCCCAAACCTTACAGGAAGTTGGTGTTGGAGTTGGCCCATGGGCACATTCTTGGAGGTCATCTGGGGACAGAGAAAACCCGAGAGAGGGTATTACAGAGATTCTATTGGCCTGGGGTGATGAAGGACATAGAAAATTATTGTTCCTCCTGCCCTGTGTGTCAGAGGTCGGCCCCGATGCCACATTTCCGTAGCCCGCTGGTCCCTCTACCCATCATTGAGGTCCCGTTTGAGAGAATCGCAATGGATTTGGTAGGTCCTATAATCAAGTCCGCTAGGGGGCACCAGTACATATTGGTTATAATGGACTATGCCACCCGTTATCCAGAAGCGATCCCTCTCAGAAATACCTCGGCCAAAACCATAGCCAAAGAGCTATCTCTTGTTTTTAGCCGGGTGGGTATTTGTAAAGAACTGCTTACGGACCAAGGTACACCCTTTATGTCCCGGGTTATGAAAGAGCTGTGTAAATTGTTCAAAGTGACGCAATTGCGTACATCTGTGTATCACCCCCAAACCGATGGGCTGGTTGAAAGATTCAACAAAACCCTAAAACAAATGTTGAAGAAAGTGGTGGATAGAGATGGAAGGGATTGGGACTGTCTACTTCCTTATTTGATGTTTGCTATTAGGGAGGTGCCCCAATCCTCTACGGGATTCTCCCCCTTTGAGTTACTGTATGGGAGACACCCAAGAGGGCTGTTGGATATTGCCAAGGAAACTTGGGAAAGTGAGAGTTCTCCCCACAGGAGTGTGATTGAGCATGTCGCCCTGATGCAAGATCGAATTGCACAGGTAATGCCCATCGTGAAGGAACATTTGGCCCAAGCGCAGTTGGCACAGCAGAGAGTGTACAACCGTGGAGCCAAGACCCGTACCTTTTCCCCGGGGGATAGGATATTGGTACTTGTCCCTACGGTGGAAAGTAAATTCCTTGCCAAATGGCAAGGCCCCTACGAGATAATGGAAAAAGTGAGCGAAGTGAATTACAAGGTCAGACAACCAGGAAGGCGAAAGCCCGAACAGATCTATCACGTTAATCTGTTGAAAGCCTGGAGGGATAGAGAGTCCCTAGTCGCAGACACTTGGTCACCAGCTCAAACTGGTTGCGTGATTCCTGAGGTTGGAATCGCAGCCACCTTGTCACAACCCCAACAACAGGAGGTTAAGGAGTTTGTACTTCGCAACAAGGAGGTATTCTCTGAGCTGCCGGGACAAACATCTGGGGTAGAGCATGACATTATTACCCCGCCCGGTGAAAGGGTGAAGTTAAAACCCTATCGGATCCCAGAGGCCCGACGGGAGGCAATACGGGAGGAAGTACAGAGAATGCTGAACTTAGGGGTGATAGAGGAGTCCCAAAGTGATTGGTCTAGTCCCATTGTGTTGGTGCCTAAACCGGATGGGAGCTGGCGATTTTGTAACGATTTTCGTCAGTTGAACAAAGTTACAAAATTTGACACCTACCCCATGCCACGTATAGATGAGTTGATCGACCGGCTGGGAACAGCCCGATACATGACGACTCTTGACCTCACAAAAGGGTATTGGCAAATCCCCCTGGCCAAGTCGGCCAAAGAGAAAACCGCATTTGTAACCCCAGACGGGGCGTTCCAATATAAAAGAATGCCGTTCGGGTTACAGAATGCGCCGGCCACATTCCAGCGGAAAATGGACCAGATGCTGAGGCCCCATCGGAAGTATGCTGCGGCTTACCTGGATGACATAATTGTCCATAGCACAGATTGGGCCTCACATCTGCCAAAAGTGCAAGCAGTCCTGGACTCTGTTCGGGAAGCAGGGTTTACGGCTAACCCCAAGAAGTGTACCATTGGGCAGGAGGAGGCCAAATATCTTGGGTACACCATTGGGAGGGGAGTAATAAAACCCCAACTCAACAAAGTCGAGGCCATCCAGAGTTGGCCACGTCCCAACAGCAAGAAGCAGGTACGAGCCTTTCTGGGAATCGCTGGGTATTATCGGCGATTCATTCCCCACTTTGCTTCTAAGGCTGTGCCCCTAACCAACCTGACGAAGGGGAAAGGGTCGGTCATGATTAAATGGACCCCCGAGGCTGAGGCAGCATTCCAATTCTTGAAACAAGCCTTATGTAGCCAGCCAGTGTTGTACTCACCCGACTTCTCTAGAGACTTTGTCGTACAAAGTGATGCGTCAGATGTGGGGTTAGGAGCAGTATTGTCCCAGGTCTGGAACGGGGAAGAGCACCCAGTCATTTACCTCAGCAGGAAGTTGAAGTCCCATGAGGTAAATTACGCCACCGTTGAAAAGGAGTGTTTAGCGGTGAAGTGGGCTCTAGATTCCCTTCGGTACTACCTGCTAGGTAGGCACTTTGACATGGTTACGGATCACGCTCCGTTAAAGTGGATGGCTCAAAACAAGGAAACAAATAGAAGAGTGAATAGGTGGTTCCTGGCCCTCCAGGAATTCAACTTCACAGTAAAGCATCGCCCTGGCGTTCAAATGGGGAATGTGGATGCTTTGTCTCGAGTACATGAATGCCTGATTGCTGGTGTTCCAACCCCGAGGTTAAAACAAGAGGGGGGGGTATGTGACAGCAGGAAGGTAAAGTCACCTGGTTGCATCCAGGGGGGTAGATATATTTCGCCCAGATTCAGGCTTTACGCTGACTTATACAGCTAGGTGGAGAGTTGTATAAGCCCAGCTGAGACTAGTGGGCTCATGGATGATTCATACCTCTAGGGAGAGGGCTGGGCGTCGTGCAGACAGGGAGTTGATGAGGCCAGCTGAAGCTTGTCAGCTCATTTAGGCCTCTATAAAAAACTCCCAGATTCATTAGATGTTAGCTCATGCCTGGAAGCAGACCTGTGTGGACTGTCTAGGGAGAGTGAACCCCTGTGCGGTGAGAGAAAGCCTGTGTGGCTATATTTTGCTTGGACATTTAAAACCAGGGACTAGGACAGCACTAGGCTGATCCCAGTCGTTAGTTAGGAAACCTGTAAGTTTAGTCAGAGGTCAAGTTGACCAGGATTTATTTTGTTTATGTTTTTTTTGCCTTGCTGTGTTTTTGTCACTGTAAATAGAAAATAAACCGCACCTTTTTGATTTTGAAAACCACAACCTCCGTCTGCTGGGCCTGTTTTGGGTGGGGAGCCCATCCCGGGGGTCACACATACCCGCTGCCGAGCTAG
The DNA here is from genome assembly GCA_029206835.1 of Rana muscosa. Taxonomy (NCBI): domain Eukaryota; kingdom Metazoa; phylum Chordata; class Amphibia; order Anura; family Ranidae; genus Rana; species Rana muscosa. The sequence goes on from CM055128.1 coordinate 63,231,866, forward strand.
CCCCCTCACAACTGAAAGATACCATCTTTCAGGTTCGTCCGCATAGTAAACGGATGTATTAAACCTCTTTCTCCGTACAGTTCCTCAAACGATGTTTTAGGATCATCCAGTGTCAACACCCATGTTTTTTGGTTTATTTGGGGGAGTAAATTTGGGCCACACTTATTTTTGGTGTGCTAATCCAAAGGACATTTGTTCATTTTAAAAAACGATATGCATGGTAATGTTAAAGGGAGTGAATGCTCAGCAGCTGATGAAACATCTGAACGCAGTAGTACAAGTGTGGGCCTAAAGCCAAAAAGCTTGAGGGAGTCACGCACAGGTGATCCTGTGTAGATACTTTGGGGTGTTACAATGTTTCAAATTTGTTTACAAAATGTATATGCTCTGTTTTGGCCTATGTATCCAATCATTTGTCCCGGTTGGCACAGGGGGTAAAATTTAAAATGGAGCATGCTTCAAAAGAATGATTACCAAGTTTTTTTTCATGTTTCTTATTTTAGCAAAATTGAGTCGCTACTAATGAAACTATTCCTTTTATTTCAATCTCCCTAGGGATTCGAAAAGCTACCTCAGATGAGACGAGAATTGCAATACCTACAACAATACCCCCAGAACCCCAGGATGGAGAGGAATGTGATGTTGTGGAAGTGGAAAGTGGCACCACCACAGGTCAGAGTGAAACCAGACACATGCATGTTAAATAGATGTAGGCCTACATATTCTATCCTACATATTTCTTTTTACATTTAGGTTCAGTTCTGGCCGAAGACCCCAATAAGTTGACACATCACAGTGCCCAGATCCTGATCCAATACCTGATGGTCTGCTGTCGTGACCTCGAAAAAATTAAGGGAGATTTGCTAGAGATCAGGGCAAATACAAAGCGGGTGGAGGAAAGGCTCCAAAATATCATGGCTGTGCTTGGACGTGTCTAATGTTTTTACACCAAATAACGTTTTGCTTGCAGAGATTTCAATTTTTTTTTGTTATTTTATCCTTTAATGACTAGCACATGTTTAGCTTTTTCAAAATTTGGAGAACTATAGTTTGTTTATGCATGGCTGGTCATGCGTTTTAATACACCCGAAATTAAGGGAACATCCACATTTCTAAGGAAGTTGCCCACCTAAACAAAAAAAATAAAGGTATTTTTACATAACAAATCATTGTGGCTTCATTATGTAAATGTGGTGCTGAGTGAACTAATCAATGTTTGGTGTTTACACTGACAGTGAAGGCTAATTAAAAGATTTTTTAATCCACATGGCAAAACAAGTGCACTAGGTAAACCTACCAGAAACATCAAACATTATACAATAAAAATGACTAACCAATCTTTACTCAAGAAAAAGTTTTATTTTTTTGGTCTAAAATTATTATAGATTGTCTGGCATTTCAATGGCCCCCCTACCCATAAAATAGTCCACATATTGGTTACGGACCTCACGTCCGGTTGGGGGGGCCAAGCCAGGACGGCCAGGTTCCAGGGCCACCAAAGTTCCTGCATTGATTAAAGAGGCCTCAGGCCCACTCAAAGATATATAACTCGTTGAATGCACCCTTAGGAAATTATGCAGCACACAGCACGTCATAACCACATGGTTCCATTTGTATGGGGCAAGGTGGATGGAGGTAAGGAAGAGGCGAAATCGGCTGGCCATGATCCCAAATGCATTTTCCACCACCCTTCTGGCTCTGGCCAGCCGATAATTGAAAACCCTCCTCTCAGGGGTGAGGGTGCGTTGCGGGAATGGCCTCATCAAATGGGGTCCCAGGCCAAACGCCTCATCAGCCACAAACACAAAAGGTAGTCCCTCCACATTCTGCTCCGCGGGTGGCAAGGCCAGCAGATCCAAAAGGAGCCGTTCTCCAAACTCCGTCTGGGCAAAAACTCCTCCATCAGACATCCTGCCATTCTTGCCAACGTCCACATAGAGGAACTCGTAGGTGGCCGACACCACTGCCATCATCACGACGCTGTGGAACCCCTTATAATTATAATAAAAGGATCCCGAATGGGGTGGTGGGACGACCCGAACATGTTTGCCGTCGATGGCTCCTCCACAGTTCGGAAAGTTCCATCGCTGGGCAAACTCGGAAGCCACATTCTGCCATTCATGTGGCGAAGAAGGGAACTGTGGAATTTAAGAAATAACAAATTAATACTTGGAGCCAGAAACATTGAAAGCTGATTTCATACACACATTCATGGCCAACATTGGTAGAAACTGTTCAATACATAAAAATTTGGAAGCTAGAAAAAAAAAAAATTAAAAACATTATGGGGGGGGGGGGGGTTGAAGATGAGTTGGGAATATCACACATGAAGGCTGTAGCACTCTGTATTGAAGTTAACAAAAATGAAACATTCCTAGGCCAAATTTAGGGTGCGTTTTGGGTAAAGCACTACGATGGAACATATAATAAAAAACATGGAAATGACTAGGCAAGGTAGGTATGGCCCCAGGATAGCATGCTGGAGAGGTTAGGTAAGCCAAATTTACAGGTAATCCTCAAACCCCAAACTTAAAATAATAAAACATGGGGAGAAAGGGGACATTCCCTGCAGCTAAGAATCATGTGAATTAGGGACTGCAAATAAAGCAAATTCAAAATATCCAAAAATAAAAACCATACAATGTGAATTTTTGAAGAAGAACACTTACCTTAATATAGTCCTCCTGCAAAACTTGAAGGATGGCAGAACAAGTCTCTGGTATAATGATCCCCAGAGCCTGGGGGGATATGCCTGTGGAGAACTTAAGGTCCTGCAGGCTTCTCCCAGTAGCCAGGTATCGCAACGTGGCGATGAGCCTCTGCTCAGCACTGATGGCTTCCCGCATAACGGTGTCCTGCCTGGTAATATAGGGGGACACCAAAGCCAACAGCTGCTGAAATACGGGGTCAGACATCCTGAGGAAATTCCTGAAATCATCAGGATTATTCTCCCTGATCTCCCGCCACAAAGGCATGTGACAGAATTGGTGCCGCTGGAGCAACCAATTCTTGGTCCATGAACTCCTCCTGACCCTGCTCATGGCATGGAGTCGGGATACAGCATGAACCCCTGCACCAACTACAGCACGAACTCTACGACGAGTACGTAGCCGCAACATGGCTAGATAACGGTCGGCTGAACAGAATGAACTAGAAGAACGCACGGAAGAACAGCAAGGCCTATGAAGAACAAGCTGAAAAACACGAACGTGCAGAGCAGGCCGCACTGAATAAACAGATACGAACTGACTACAAGCAGTGCTAAACAGATACGAACCTACAGGCGCAAACTGAACTCCCGAAAACGATCTTCAAAGCACGAAGACTGAAAAGCGCGAATCGTCTCTCACCAAACTTTTACTAACACGCGGAAACATGGAATTAGCAAAAGCGTCCCAAAGGGTGGCGTCATTCGAACGGAACTTCCCCTTTATAGTGCCGTCGTACGTGTTGAACGTCACTGCGCTTTGCTTGATCGTTTTTTTTAATGATGGTGTGTACGCAAGGCAGGCTTGAGAGGAAACCTGAAAAAAAACGAGGAGAAAAACGTCGGTTTAAAAAATGACATTAAAAACGATCGTGTGTACGGGGCATAAGGCCCCTTTAATCAGGCGGACCTTATGTCCGTTTTTTCATCCATCCGTTTTCGGATGAAAAACGGAAATACATGTATCCCTATTGGATAGCGGATGTCAGCGGATGAACATCCGCTGACATCAGTCTCCGCTATGGTCCGTTTATCATGATGGAGGAAAATCCCCCATAGAGGAAAGTGGAGATCTGACCGGTCCGTTTCTGCACAGTGTGCAGAGACGGGCTAGTCATCAACGGAGCGATCCCCACTGAGCAAGCGGATGTTCACGGGGCGGATCATCACGGGATCCGCCCGTGTGAAAGGGCCCTAAGTCTTATTAACTTGCTGCACATTTTCACTGATTTATTGTACACAGAGCACAAGTTCTTGTTGACATTTTTCAAATTTTTAACAAATTTGCGGCAAGTCTCTAGCAAGAACAAAGTTGCAGTGGTGAGTCTACAGCAAGAGCTCTGCAAGTCTACAACATGAAGATTCAGCCACAGTGACCCCCTGTGGTGGGATGACTATTGCTCAACATAACTGAATCAGAACTTGCAGCAGACTTTCAGAATGTTTGCAAAGAATTGATCTGGAGTCATGTAATGCGGACTTACTGCAATTGTGCAACAAACTTGGGAAGCCTGGCAAGTCTAGCAATAGATTAGAAAGTCATTTTCAAACTTGCAGCTCAATTGCTTGCTATCTGGGCAGTAACAGTGCTTTATTATTAGAGGAGTGATAGCACACAAGGGGTTCCAAAGGAACTAGGGTCTCTCTAATTTGAGGGCCCCGTGCACACTCAGCTTTGCCGGGAGAGAAGCGGTAAGTGTTCCCTTGTAGCCCTTTACTAATCCACAGAAGCAAATCTGGTTCACCTGCAAATGGGACAAGAGCTTCCCAGTAAACCCTGGCTTGAAACTGGTTCTCTACAAGTTTACTGGGAAGCCAGATTTGCTGTTGTGATTTGCAAACATTGATTTGCTCATCTCTAATACACAGAGTCAGGTCACACCAGAGGCCCGACTTTCTGACAAGACTGAGAGCCTAACCTCAGCTAAACTGATAGAAAATAAACAACTCAGTGACTTATGCCGCGTACACACGTACGTTTTTATTGTCATTTTAAAAAACGACGTTTTTCTCAACGTGATTTTTCATGTTTCCTCTCAAGCCTGTTTTGCATACACACGTTCATGAAAAAAAACGCTCGAGCAAAGCGCAGTGACGTACAACACGTACGACGGCACTATAAAGGGGAAGTTCCGTTCGAATGGCGCCACCCTTCATGTTAGTAAAGTTTGTTGAGCGGCGATTCGCGCTTTTCAGCCTTGTGCTTTTCAGTCCGTTACAACGTGACGAATGTGCTATCTCAATTACGAACGCTAGTTTTACCAGAACGAGCGCTCCCGTCTTATACTTGATTCTGAGCATGCGCGTTTTTTTTTCCCCTCGCAAAAGCATACACACTACCGTTTTTCACGACGTTAAAAAGAACAACGTGAAAAACGACGTGAAAAAATAGAGCAGGTTCTCATTTTTTTAGGCCATTTTTCACATCGTTAAAAATGCTCTGGAGCCTACACACGATCGTTTTTAATGCCCAATTTTAAAAAATGGCATTTTTAACGTCGTGAAAAAAGGTTGTGTGTATGCGGCATCAGACAGACATACTGAAAGTCAAAAAGTATATATATTTGTAGCGCACCCCCTAAGGAGCCACAGATAAATTGGGATCTCCCACCCTGCACAGCCAGGAACACCGAATTTTCACAGGCACTTTTGAGACAGAGAACAGTCTGTGAATTTGTTTTTGTTATTAGAGGGTTATAACTTGGATAGGGATGGGAGGTTATGGGATGCCCACTTAAGCCCTGTACACACGATCGGTTTTACCGTTGAAAACAGTCCGATGGACTATTTTCATCGTACAAACCGATCGTGTATGGGCCCCATCGGTCTTTTTTCCATCGGTGTTTAAAAATAGAACATGTTTTAAATTTATCCGATGGTTAAAAAACCGATAGCAAATTCCGATCATCTGTGGGGAACTCCATCAGATAAAAAACCCACGCATGCTCAGAATCAAGTCGACGCATGCTCAGAAGCATTGAACTTAATTTTTCTCGGCTCATCGGAGTGTTTTACGTCACGGCGTTTGGGACGATCGGTTTTTTGACTGATGGTGTGTAGGCAAGACTGATGGAAGTCAGCTTCATCGGTTTTCCGATGGAAAAATCCATCGGTTTAAAAACCATAGGAAATCCGATCGTGTGTACAGGGCTTAAAAGGGGTTGTAAAGGTTTGAGTATTTAAAAAAAACAAAACAAACATATCATACTTACCTCCACTGTGCAGCTCGTTTTGCACAGAGTGGCCCCGAACACCATCTTCTGGGGTCCCTCTGCGGCTCTCCTGGCTCCTCAGATAACCCCCCTAGGAGAAGCGCTCTCCCGGGGGCTTACCTTGCGGGCGCGCTCCCGAGTCCAGCATTTGCGTCCATAGACACAAATGTTTGACTCGGTGCCGCCCCCCTCATTATTGGATTTGATTGACAGCAGCGGAAGACAATGGCTGCGCTGCTATCAATCTATCAAGAGCCAAGAACCCCGGGCAGAGGGACAGCGCGTCCCAGGGGTGGGAAATTCCAGGGCTCAGGTAAGTAAAACGGGGGGCTGGGGGGCCGATGACTGCCAGGTGTTTTTTCACCTTAAAGCGGGATTCCACCCGTGATTTTTTATTTTTTTTTAAAGTCAGCAGCTACAAACACTGTAGCTGCTGACTTTTAATAAGGACACTTACCTGTCCTAGGCGCCCGCTATGTCATCCCCCCAAGGCCGACCATTCGATCGTGGAGGGCCCCGGCGCCGCCATCCTCACTAAGGGAAGCAGGCAGTGGAGCCTTGCGGCTTCACTGCCCGTTTCCTACTGCGCATGCGCGAGTCTCACGGTGCTTTGTGACTGGGCGGCTGCTTTCTGAGATACACACAGTTCCCAGAAGGCAGCGCGTCCCATTCACCAGAAGACACAGCGAGGAGGACGAGGAAGAAGACCTGCCGCGGACTAGGAAGAGGCTGATTAGGAACATCCACATAGCAACCGCCATTTCTGGTAAGTAAAAAAAAAATTTTTTTTCTATTTTTTTGCAGGATTTTGGTGTATTTTTTTTTTTTTTTTTTTTTTTAGGGAGTAACTCCACTTTAATGCATAGGATGCATTAAGGTGAAAAAACACGAGGGTTTACAACCCCTGTAACTTGAGCAAGTCCTTCAGGGACATTCTTCCTATATACAGTCTCTACTGTATATACAGCTCCACTTCTTCCTCCAGCACACACTTGCTTGCAGAACCCAGCTGGATCCCTGTGTGAAGATCTGACAGTCACTTAGTCAGAGTAATGGCCCATTACAGGCAGGAACCCGAGGCCCCTTGGTTGTGTATCAAAAAGATTATAGTGTGCAGCTTGTATGCTTCCTCTTGTGGCTACTGATCCCACCACCACCTCTTCAGGCACTGCCAACACACCTGGCTGCAGCTGTCCCTTTACTAGCCCTCCAGGCTAACTTCTCCACCACAGTCCTCAGTCCAGACTGAGGCCTCGTACACACAGCCGAGATTCTCGTCGAAAAAAACATGTCGTTTTTTTCGACGAGATTCTTGGACAAGAAAATTGTCCCGGCCGAGTGTACACACGCTCGATTCAAAGAACCCGCGGTTCTTTGAATGGAGCGTACACGGTGACGTCATCGACTACGACGAGCATGCGCTCGTCACATTCGATGCCGTCGCCGCCATCTTGGTACACCCTATCTATGCCTAGGAAGCTACCGCGCATGCGTCAAAGTCATTTCGAGCATGCGCGGGCTTCCCGGCGAAAAGGTAAGTGTACACACACACAATTTTCTCGTCGAGAAACAGGCTGACGAGAATCTCGACGAGAAAATAGAGAACAGGTTCTCTATTTTCTCGTCGAGATTCTTGTCGCTTTTCTTGAAGAGAAACCATACACACGAACAAATTTCTCGGCAAAAAATCTCTGCCAGCAAGTTTCTTGCTGGTTTTTGCCGAGAAACTCGTTCGTGTGTACGAGGCTTGACACTCACCAGCCCTCCCGGCTGACTCCGAGATTACCCAGTAGTGCTAACTTGCTCCTGTGCCTTCAGGAATGGCTTCCTCCATGTGTTATGGGAGGATCCTTCCAGCACCTGAGCCCCAACCCAAGGTCACCCCCAAACTAAGGGGCACCCTTGAGGTTCATGACAGCCTCCTTAGCACTTCATCTTCCACCCGACTCCCCCTGCTGGCATGACTAATGCCCATTTATGAGGTGGTCTACCCACTGACTCAATTCATTTGGTGGAGGGGGGATTATGGTGTGGGGTTGTTTTTCAGGGGTTGAGTTTGGCCCCTTAGTTCCAGTGAAAGGAACTCTTAAGGCATCAGCATACCGAGACATTTTGGACAATTTCATTCTCACAACTTTGTGGAAACAGTTTGGGGATGGCCCCTTCCTGTTCCAACATGACTACGCACCAGTTCACAAAGCAAGGTCCGTAAAGACATGGATGAGCGAGTTTGGGGTGGAGGAACTTAACTGGCCTGCACAGAGTCCTGACCTCAACCCGATAGGACACCTTTGGGATGAATTGCTTGCCAGGCCTTCTCGTCCAACATCAGTGCCTGACCTCACAAATGCGCTTCTGGAAGAATGGTCAAACATTCCCATAGACAAACTCCTAAACCTTGCGGACAGTCTTCCCAGAAGAGTTGAAGCTGTTATAGCTGCAAAGGGTGGGCAAACTCAATATTAAAATGACGGACTAATAACGGGATGCCAATAAAGTTCATGTGTGTGTAAAGGCAGGTACCCAATTACTTTTGGTAATATAGTGAATATATAGATTGGGGATGAGCCGAACACCCCCCTGTTCGGTTCGCACCAGAACCTGCGAACAGACCTAATGTTCCCGTGAACTTTAGAACCCTATTAAATACAATGGACTCGAACGTTCGAAATCTAAAGTGCTAATTATAAAGGCTAATATGCAATTTATTGTCCTAAAAAGTGTTTGGGGACCTGGGTCCTGCCCCAGGGGACATGTATCAATGCAAAAAAAAGTTTTAAAAAACTCAGTTTTTTCGTGAGCAGTGATTTTAATAGTGCTTAAAATGAAAAAATAAAAGTGAAATATTCCTTTAAATTTCGTACCTGGGGGGTGTGTATGATATGCATGTAAAGTGGCGCATGTTTCACGTGCTTAGAACTGTCCCTGCACAAAGTGTAATTTCTGAAGGAAAAAAAGTCATTTAAAACTGACTCGCGGCTATTAATGAATTGTCGGCTCCTGGCAATACATACAAAAGTCATTGATAAAAAAAAAAAAGCGTGGGGGTCCCCCAAATTCAATTACCAGGCCCTTCAGGTCTGGTATGGATATTAAGGGGAGCCCCGCCGCAAATTGGAGTTCAGTGACCTCATTGTCATGTTCAGGAAACCAGTGGTGAGTAGGAATGAGCTTCGTGTTCGAGTCGAACATACGTTCGACTCGAACATTGGCTGTTCGATCGTTCGACGAAGATCGAACGATTTGGCCCGTTCGCGCCAAATTCGAGTGACGCGAACGGCCCACAATGCACTACGCCATCGCAGTGTCATCCAGGCGCTGTGATTGGCCAAGCATGCACTGTGACCCCGCATGCTTGGCCAATCACAGCGCCGGCAGCGAGGAGAGCAATGATTGGCCACAGGCAGGATGCCTGTGGCCAATTATTGCTGATGGGGTTTAGTACACGCCCCACACTATAAAAGGCCGCCAGCGCGGCGGCCTTGTGTAGTGTGTTCCGGAGCAGGGAAAGAGAAGCATAGGCAGGGACAGTGTCATTTTTTTTCCTTTACTAATCCTGGATTCCTTGTGTTTAGGGACAAATAAGGATAGGTAGGGAGAGTGTCAGTGACAGTGTGCTATTCTGTGCTAATCCTTGTTTGTAGGGACAGAGAGGTACAGTGAGGGAAAGTGACAGTGTGCTATTCTGTTCTAAAACTATTTTGCTGAACCATATTTTCAATCCTTGAGTTGAGGGACAGAGAGGTACAGTGAGGGAAAGTGTCAGTGTGCTATTCTGTTCTAAACCAATTTTGCTGTTCCATATTTTCAATCCTTGAGTTGAGGGACAGAGAGGTACAGTGAGGGAAAGTGTCAGTGTGCTATTGTGTTCTAAAGCTATTTTGCTGAACCATATTTTCAATCCTTGAGTTGAGGGACAGAGAGGTACAGTGAGGGAAACTGACAGTGTGCTATTCTGTTCTAAACCAATTTTGCTGTTCCATATTTTCAATCCTTGAGTTGAGGGACAGAGAGGTACAGTGAGGGAAAGTGTCAGTGTGCTATTGTGTTCTAAAACTATTTTGCTGAACCATATTTTCAATCCTTGTGTTGAGGGACAGAGAGGTACAGTGAGGGAAAGTGTCAGTGTGCTATTGTGTTCTAAAACTATTTTGCTGAACCATATTTTCAATCCTTGAGTTGAGGGACAGAGAGGTACAGTGAGTGAAACTGACAGTGTGCTATTCTGTTCTAAACCAATTTTGCTGTTCCATATTTTCAATCCTTGAGTTGAGGGACAGAGAGGTACAGTGAGGGAAAGTGTCAGTGTGCTATTGTGTTCTAAAACTATTTTGCTGAACCATATTTTCAATCCTTGAGTTGAGGGACAGAGAGGTACAGTGAGGGAAAGTGTCAGTGTGCTATTGTGTTCTAAAACTATTTTGCTGAACCATATTTTCAATCCTTGAGTTGAGGGACAGAGAGGTACAGTGAGTGAAACTGACAGTGTGCTATTCTGTTCTAAACCAATTTTGCTGTTCCATATTTTCAATCCTTGAGTTGAGGGACAGAGAGGTACAGTGAGTGAAACTGACAGTGTGCTATTCTGTTCTAAACCAATTTTGCTGTTTCATATTTTCAATCCTTGAGTTGAGGGACAGAGAGGTACAGTGAGGGAAAGTGTCAGTGTGCTATTGTGTTCTAAAACTATTTTGCTGAACCATATTTTCAATCCTTGAGTTGAGGGACAGAGAGGTACAGTGAGTGAAACTGACAGTGTGCTATTCTGTTCTAAATCAATTTTGCTGTTCCATATTTTCAATCCTTGAGTTGAGGGACAGAGAGGTACAGTGAGGGAAACTGACAGTGTGCTATTCTGTTCTAAATCAATTTTGCTGTTCCATATTTTCAATCCTTGAGTTGAGGGACAGAGAGGTACAGTGAGGGAAACTGACAGTGTGCTATTCTGTTCTAAAACTATTTTGCTGAACCATATTTTCAATCCTTGAGTTTAGGGACAGAGAAGGACACTCGTAGAAATTATCAGTGTGCTATTCTGTGCTAAATCTTGTTTGTAGGGAGGGACAGAGTAGGACAGTGAGGGAAAGTGTCAGTGTGCTATTCTGTTCTAAAACTTTTTTGCTGAACCATATTTTCAATCCTTGAGTTGAGGGACAGAGAGGTACAGTGAGTGAAACTGACAGTGTGCTGTTCTGTTCTAAACCAAATTTGCTGTTCCATATTTTCAATACTTGAGTTGAGGGACAGAGAGGTACAGTGAGTGAAACTGACAGTGTGCTATTCTGTTCTAAACCAATTTTGCTGTTCCATATTTTCAATCCTTGAGTTGAGGGACAGAGAAGGACACTCGTAGAAATTATCAGTGTGCTATTCTGTGCTAAATCTTGTTTGTAGGGAGGGACAGAGTAGGACAGTGAGGGAAAGTGTCAGTGTGCTATTCTGTTCTAAAACTTTTTTGCTGAACCATATTTTCAATCCTTGTGTTTAGGGACAGAGAAGGATAGGCAGGGGACAGTGTCAGTGTCATTGTTGCTAAGCCTCCTGCACAATATACACCTACACCTGAAGGTAGCCCTTATTGCTGTTTTTCCCATCTCCCTGCAGGCCATCCATTAAAATGTCTGGAAGGCAACCAAGGAGAGGCAGACAGTCAGGAGGCAAAAAAAGAGGGCAAGCAGGCTCTGTGTCTGGGGGCAACAGTGCTGGTCGTGTACGCGGTGCATTGTCATCAGCACATGGCCATGGGACACGCTTGTCCTTCTTTTCGGCAGCTGGACATGTTGAGCCACATCATGCTGAAGACTTGGTAGAGTGGATGACCAAGCCCACCTCATCCTCCTCATCCTCTCTCACCCAGGCTCAGGGTACTGGCAAAGCAGCTGCCAAAGCGTCCTCTTCTCTGGTATCATTATCTTCATTAGTCAATCCTTCCCTAGACCCACCATGCCCTCCTCCTGAGGAGTCCCCCGAACTGTTTGAGCACAGTGTTGGGTACATGCTCCAGGAGGATGCCCAGCGTTTGGAAGGATCTGATGATGATACCCAGCTAGAGGAAGGCAGCAGCGTGAGAGCAGAGAGACGGGATGCTCAAGAAGGACACCAATCTGGCAGTCATGTTCCAGCAGCTGCAGCATACTGCCAGATTGGCTCCAGTGATGAGGAGGGAGGGGATGATGAGGTCACTGACTCCACGTGGGTGCCTAATAGGAGAGAGGAGGAGGAGGAGGATGAGGAGGAGGCACATCTCCAACGAGGCAGGATGCCCTTGAGTGGCCAGCGTATGGGCAGCACACCGACGGAATCACACCGCAGAGCTCCGCCTGTGCAGGGCGCTGCCTCTGCCCGTCATTCAAAAAGTTCTTTGGTGTGGGCCTTTTTTGAGGCGAGTGCATCAGATCGCACAGCTGCTGTTTGCAACATATGTCTGAAGCGTATATCGCGTGGCCAAAACATCAGCCGCTTGGGCACCACATGCTTGATCAGACATATGTTGACCTGCCATGCAGCTCGTTGGCAAGCCTACCTTAAAGACCCACACCAAAGAACAAAGCTGACCTCTTCTTGCACCGCATCAGCTGGGATCTCCAACCCCACTATACCTTCACTCCTCTCTGAAACCTGCTCTGAGAGGAATGAAGGTGTAGAATTAGGTGTGTCACAGGCAAGTACTTGCGGGCACTCTGCTAGCAGTACACCAACGTCCGATTCTAGCAGGCAAATTTCCCTGCCCCAGCTGCTGGACCGTCGAAAGAAGTTCACTCCCAGCCATCCACATGCCCAGCGGTTGAATGCTAGCTTGGCTAAATTGCTAGCGCTTCAACTGCTGCCTTTTCAGTTGGTAGACTCGGCCCCCTTCCGTGAGTTTGTGCAATGTGCGGTTCCTCAGTGGCAGGTTCCCAAACGACACTTTTTCGCACGGAAGGCTATTCCGGCTCTCTACAGGCATGTGGAAGGCAATGTCTTGGCCTCGCTGGACAGGGCGGTCAGCGGTAAGGTGCATATTACCGCTGACTCATGGTCCAGCAGGCATGGACAGGGACGTTACCTTTCTTTCACGGCCCATTGGGTCACTCTTTTGGCAGCTGGGAAGGATGCAGGACAAGGTGCAGTAGTGTTGGAGGTTGTTCCACCGCCACGCCTCCAAAATGCTACTACTGGTTGTGACACACCTCTCTCCTCCACCCCCTCCTCTTCTTCTTCCTCCATGGCCTCTTCCTGTGGTTTGTCCTCGGAACCAGCGGTGCTCCGTAGGCGTTCAAGGGGCTACGCAAGTACGCAGGCAAAAAGATGCCATGCCGTGCTTGCGCTGGTGTGTTTGGGGGACAGGAGCCACACTGGGGCAGAGGTCCTGTCTGCTCTGCAGGGGCAGGCCAAGAGGTGGTTGACGCCACACCAGCTTAAGCCAGGAATGGTGGTTTGCGACAATGGCACCAACCTCCTCTCCGCCCTCCGTCAGGGACAACTGACCCATGTGCCCTGTATGGCTCACGTCCTTAACCTGGTGGTGCAGCGGTTCTTGGGCAGGTACCCGGGCTTACAGGATGTCCTGAGGCAGGCCAGGAAAGTCTGTGTGCATTTCCGCAGATCTTATAATGCCAGTGCTCGCCTGGCTGAGCTTCAAAAGGAGTTGAACCTGCCCAAGAACCGCCTTATATGTGACATGCCCACCAGGTGGAACTCAACGTTGGCCATGCTGCAGCGGCTGCACACGCAGCAGAGGGCCATCAATGAGTACCTGTGCGACTACGGCACCAGGACAGGGTCAGGGGAGCTCGGGTTTTTTTCACCACGCCAGTGGGGCATGATCAGGGATGCATGCACTGTCCTGGCACCATTTGAGGAGGCCACGAGGATGGTGAGCAGTGACAGTGCATGCATCAGTGACACTGTACCTCTTGTCCACCTGTTGGAGCACACGCAGCGTGGAATAATGGACAGGGCACTTGAGGCAGAACAGAGGCAGGAAGAGGAGGACTTCCTTGCCTCTCAAGGCCCCCTTTACCCAGACAGTGTTCCTTCTGTCCCACCCATCGCACAGGAAGAGGAGGAGGAGGAGGAGGAGGAGGATTGTGTCAGCATGGAGATGGAGGCTGGCACTCAGCATCATCAGCAGCAGTCTTTTAGGGATGATTTACAGTCCCAAGAAACCAGTGGACTTGTACGTGGCTGGGAGGAGGTGGCTGCGGATCATGTCGTCCTTAGTGACCCAGAGGACTCCGGACTGAATGCCTCAGCTAACCTACGCTGCATGGCCTCCCTGATCCTGCAAAGTCTGCGGAAGGATCCTCGTATTCTTCGGATCAAGGAGAGGGACCATTACTGGCTGGCCACTCTCCTTGATCCACGGTACAAGGGTAAGGTTGCGGACCTTATCGTACCGTCGCAGAGGGAGCAGAGGATGAGACAACTCCGGGAGGCCTTGCAGAAAGGTCTGTGCAACGCGTTCCCAGAGACTGGGAGGTTACAAACTCCTTGTCCTGGACAACGAGTTGCTGAGGCTTCGGGCAGTCAAAGAAGGAGCGGTGGGGAAGGTGGCCGTCTGACCGATGCGTTCAGACAATTCTTTAGTCCGCAGCCCCAAAGTATGATCGGTTCGAGCAACCATCGCCAGCGTCTGATATACATGGTGCAGGAATACCTAGGGGCAAGGTCAGACTTGGACACCTTCCCCACCGAAAATCCTCTGGCTTACTGGGTCTTGAGGATGGATCACTGGCCAGAGCTTGCACAGTATGCAATTGAGCTATTGGCCTGTCCTGCATCCAGCGTTCTTTCAGAACGCACATTCAGTGCTGCTGGAGGATTTGTCACGGATCACAGGGTGCGCCTGTCCACCGACTCGGTTGATCGACTGACTTTCATCAAGATGAACCAGTCTTGGATCACCACCAGCTACCACACACCAGATGCTGATATAACAGACTAATTGATTTTAAAATGTCACATCCCTTCAAGACTGATGCTGATGCTGAGTGCCTGTGCTGTTATGTTGACTGGCTATCCTCCTCCTCCTCCTCAATGATACGATTAACGATGATAGCTTGGAAGATCATTTTGGTTTATGGGTGACGCCACCAGTGGCTAAGGCCCAATTTTTCAGCCCCTGTTTAACAGGGGCGTGTAATTAAAATTTTTGATGCAATACTTTGCAACAGGCCTCATTGCTGTGCTCCAAGTACAGTATCTGTGAGGGGTTGCAGTGTTGTGCCACCAGTGCTTAAGGCCCAATTTTTCAGCCCCTGTTCAACAGGGGCATGCAATTATAATTATTGATCTAATAATTCACAGCAGGGAGCATTGCTGCGCCCACCAAGAGTAACTGTCAGGCCTTACAGTGTTGTGGCACCAGCACCACCATCACCACCACCACCACCACCAAAGGCCCAATTTTTCAGCCCCTGTTCAACAGGGGCATGCAATTATAATTATTGATCTAATAATTCACAGCAGGGACCATTGCTGCACCCACCAAGAGTAACTGTGAGTGCTTTCAGTGTTGTGCCAACACCAACACCTAAGGGGCCAATTTCTGCAGAGTATATACGGAAGGTCCCTACTTTCAAACATCCAACTTACAAACTACTACTACTTGCAAACGGAAGAAGACAACAGGAAGTGAGAGGAAATCTACCCCTAGGAAGGAAAATTCTCTCCTGTAAGAATAAATATGGGAGAAAGGGGTCTCCTCTCTACTGATGCTTTATCACCAATCCTTGTTTCAATAAAAACACCACATTTCAAAAACAGTTGTCATTGGGACGCAAAGTGAGGTGAAATGTTCTGAACAGGGGCACAGACAGCAAAAAAAATGTGACAGGGGTGATAACTGTTCCCTATGTTTTCCAAAAAGCTAAAAAAAAGGAATTTGCCATGGAGCTACACTTAAACAATGCAGCTGTTCAAAATTATAAACAGATTCTACATAAGAACAAACCTACAGTCCCTGTCTTGTATGCACCGCCTGTATACGGCTGTTCAGAGTATATAGGTCCTTTTTTATTTTGTGTGCGGGGTTCCCCTTAATATCCATACAAGACCCAAAGGGGCTGGTAATGGGCTGGGGTAGGGGGGGGGGTCATGGGGTAGCTATGCCATTTTTCCTAAAGATTTTCATCCATATTACCGGGACCAGACATTACATTAAAGCCGCAAGCAGTTTTAAATGGCTTTTTTTCCTTTAGAAGTGTCATTTTGTGCAGGGACAGTTCTAAACACGGGAAACACGTGGCACTTCACAGGCATACTTTAGACACCCCCCAGGTACAATATTTAAAGGAATATTTGACTTTTTTTTTTCACTTTATGCATCATTAAAATGACTGCTCCCGGAAAACGTCCGTTTTTAAAACTTCTTTTTGCATTGATACATGTCCCCTGGTGCAGAACCCGGGTTCCCAAACTCTGTTTCGGACAATAACATGGATAATAGTCGTTATAATTAGCACTTTAGAATCCGAACGTTCGCATCCATTGTATTTAATAGGGTTCTAATGTTCGTGTGAACTTTCGGTCCGTTCGCGGGTTCTGGTGCGAACCGAACCCGGGGGTGTTCGGCTCATCACTAGTGGTGAGATGATTGGAGCTTTGTGACATGGTGCATTATCCTGCTGGAAGGAGTCATCAGAAAATGGGGACACTGTAGTCATAAAGGGATGGACATGGTCAGTAACAATTCTCAGGCCGTGGCATTTAAACGATGCTCAATTGGTACTAAGGGGCCCAAAGTGTGCCAAGAAAATATTCCCCACACCATTACACCACCACCAGCCTGAACCGGTGATACAAGGCAGGATGGATCCATGCTTTCATGTTGTTTACGCCAAATTCTGACCCTACCATCTGAATGTTGCACCTGAAATGGAGACTCATCAGCCTTGGCAATGTTTTTCCATTCTTCTATTGTCCAATTTTGGTGAGTCTGTGCGATTTGTAGCCTCAGTTTCCTGTTCTTAGTTTACAGGAGTGGCACCCGGTGTGATCTTCTGCTGCTGTAGCCCATCTGCTTCAAGGTTTTATGTGTTGTGCGTTCAGAGATGGTATTCTGCATACCTTGGTTGTTACGAGTGGTTATTTGAGTTACTGTTACCTGTCTGTCATCTCAAACCAGTCTGCCCATTCTTCTCTGACCTCTGATATCAGTAAAGCATTTTCCTCCACACAACTGCCGCTCACTGGATATTTTCTCTTTTTCGGACCATTCTCTGTAAACCTGAGAGATGGTTGTGTGTGAAAATCCCAGCAGATCAGCAGTTTTTAAAATACTCAGACTAGCCCATCTGGCACCAACAACCATGTCATATTCAAAGTCACTACAATCCCCTTTCTTCCCCATTCTGATGATCGGTTTGAACTTCAGCAAGTCGTCTTCACCACATCTAGATGCCTAAATGCATTGCTTTGCTGCCATGTGATTGGCTGATTAGCAATTTGTGTTACCAAGCGATTGAACAGGTGTACCTAATAAAGTGGCCGGTGAGTGTATATATATATATATATATATATATATATATCTATCTATGCACCATGCAGACACTCATACACACATACAGTCTGCAGCATACGCCCCGCCCACAAGTCAGCGCTCAGCCAAACAGTAGCGTTTGGGCGTGTCTCGCTGTGACAATCCTAAACTCAAAGGGCGTGTTTTTTCTCGTGTCTGTAACTCCCATCCAATCACTAGTCGGGGGCGTGTTTATCGGACCAATGAGCGGCCGCCCCGGGATTGTTTGGATTTAAATGTCCTATAACTAGACGTGGCAGGTCTCCGGTGTTCTTCAGTTCCTGGGACTCGCTCCGCCATGGCCAACCTGTCCCAGTGTCTGGATGACTTCACCCCCTTGGGCTCCCGCTGGCCCTCCGCTCCCCCCGATCTGTACAGCGAAGCCCAGCGCCTGGCCCTGGAGGAGCTGGTGTCCGGGGGCCCCGAGGCTCTGCGGGGGTTCCTGCACAGGGAGCGGGTCCCGGGCTTCCTGTCTGAGCCGGAGGTCGGGGAGATTCTGAACTCGGCCTCCAGAGTGCAGTGCGGGGAGGAGGAGGTCTCCATGTCCGCCTCTGTGGACTGCTCGACGATCACTTACTTCCCCGAGATCTCCGATGTGGAGCCCCCGCTGCTGGAGCTCGGCTGGCCGGCCTTCAGTGCGGGATCGTACCGGGGGGCCACCCGGGTGGAGGTCCATTTCCAGCCCGGTTTCGGGGAGACCATCTACAGCTGCAAGGAGACGGTCCGGGCTCTGATCAAGGGCGCCCGGGAGGTGGGTGTACCGGGGGCTCCATAGGGGGGGTCATACACTGTACAATCTGATTGGATCCTCTCCAGCAGGCCCCAACCTATCCCTCTGCACCATCAGAACCTACCTGATAGGTGACTTCCATTCTCTTAGTCCCCAAATTCTAAAGAGAATTGTACAATCAGATTGTGTAGTGTGTTTTAGGAATGATAAGAATCAATAACAGTTTATGATCAATAATTACTGATCAGACCGAGTCTGCATTGTGTGGACTGTTCTGTACGCCCTTCCATCCATCATCTACATAGATCTGACCAATCGTGGACGTGTTCCATCAACGCAGCGCAATCCATCCATCTGAAAATATATATAACTTTTTACCAAAAAAACAAACACACAACCCCCCACACTAACCTGTGTGATATGTTTGCCTGTAATAGCTGATCGACAATCAGGCAGCACATTGTCCAAGAATAAAATGCTCCCCCCCCCCAAAAAAAAAAACAAATCTCCCACCGAAAGGCCCCCACATTCATTATTTTATATCATGATAATTAACACTAAAATTCCATTTTATCAGGAAGTCAGATTTGCATGTAACACCTTCATTATATCACCTACCATTATGGACAGGGCTGGGGCAGTGTGTGTGTGTGTGTATGTATGTATGTATGTATGTGTGTGTGTGTGTGTATATATATATATATATATATATATATAGGGACAGGGCTGGGGCAGTGTGTGTGTGTGTATGTATATATATATATATATATATATATATATATATATATATATATATATATATATATATATAGGGACAGGGCTGGGGCAGTGTGTGTGTGTGTGTATGTATGTATGTATGTATGTGTGTGTGTGTGTGTATATATATATATATATATATATATATATATATATATATATATATATATAGGGACAGGGCTGGGGCAGTGTGTGTGTGTGTATAGATATAGATATAGATATATATATATATATATATATATATATATATATAGGGACAGGGCTGGGGCTATATATATAGACGGGGCAGTATATATATATGTATATATATATATATATATATATATATATGTGTATGGACAAGGCAGGGGTAGTATATAGGGACAGAGCTGGGGCAGGCGGAGCGGCTCGTAGGGCACTTGTCATCATGACACACAACTGCCGGGGGGGGGGGGGGGGGAATCTTGGTCGTCAATTTGCTGGGTAGATAGAAGAGGAGAGGTGGCTGTGGTTCAGTTTGCTGCCCCTCTCAAAGTGCTGCCTGGGTCCCGTGGTAGGGTCGGCCCGGCACCCAGCCAATAAGGACAATGGATGAGCCGGTCTGTGCAGAACATCAGAAATCTGAACAAAGGTGTTGGCTTTTTTTTTTTTATTAACACCTTTTGTTCAGATTTCTGATGTTCTGCACAGACCGGCTCATCCATTGTCCTTATTGGCTGGGTGGATTGCCGATCGGCTATTACAGGGAAAGATCATACGTGTGCGTGGTGTGGTGGTTTTTGTTCCATGTGCCCTTGTGAGGTCCTTTTGATCAATGTATATGTAATCTGTCCTATAGGATGTGAGACATGTCTTTGGTTGACCCTGTACAATTGTGGGTAATATTATAAAATCTTTTATAATTAACTTTTTTTTTTTTTTCCTCCAAAAACGGTTACTCATGGCTCAGCTGTGCAGTCTGTGCCAGATATTTTATTTTATATTTGTCAAACAGACTTCAATTGGTTGTCCATACAAGGTGCGATTAATACTGATTATTTTGTTGAATTGGACATCAATCAATGAAAAATTATGTGGCTGAACCATGAGAACCGAGAACCGTATGGTGATGATTTTGATGGACCCAAGTGGATGGATTGTGGTGAAGGAGGGGGGTGTTTTTTTTTTTTTTTGCACTTCAATCATCTGAGTACCATAGTGAACAAGAAAATGCCATTGATTGACTTTGTAGGATTGTGTGTGTTGTGTTGTGTGGTGTCCTCCTTCGAGTTCAATTTATTCTTATTTATTTTTTTTCCCTGCTTTCATGAATGATCAACTTAGTGACTGTTTTGATGAACCTATCTGTCACTCATGGCTGTGATGAGATCTTCCTGATTGCATGGATTGGCCAATCGAATGGTCATACCAATGGGTGTGTGCCCACCGTCCAGCTGGTCATAAAATATGTGCATCCTCCTTTACATTTGCCACAACTGTGTAACAGGAGGACGCACCCGAGGCTGGGATCACACGGGTCCTGCTGCGTTTTGCAGTCCGGGGTTTGTGTCCACCAGTTCAGATGCAAATATTTCCCTGACTTCGCACCTGAACCATACCCAAAAAACGCACAGGACCCTTTTGAAATTCGCACCGCAGCCGCCCCGGACATGTGTGACCTGGCTCCATTGAAAGCCGGTAACAATCTCGTTTATATGAATTGGATGCGGGGTAAAACGCATCCAATTCACAGACACGTGTTGGCCCCTGCTGTTCCATAGAGGAGACGGAGGCTGTTCCAATCGGTCCATCCATGTGACAGTGCCCTTGTGTTACATGGTAGATCTAATAGATTGTACAATCAGATTGTAGAAAGTAGCCTTTCTCAACCAGGTTTCTTCCAGAGTTTAAGGGTTCCTCAAGCACTGAGGAATCCCCTGGCACCGAACTGCACTGCGCTTCTGGCTTTACACCTCGGGCGGTAAGGTACCTTGTCCTGTCTTTGCCTGGAAGCATCTCTTAAAGAGGAACCTAAATCCTTCAATACTCTCCTCCCCTGCAGTGGTACAACATGTGCAAGTTCTGACACGGACATCTTCTCTTTGGGTTTGGGGTCTTTAACCTTCGTCATTGGCTTGGTTGATGTAACTCCTGCTTATGCCCATAGAAGTTCATTCTAAAAACTCCCCAATCTTTTTGGATCTAACTTTGCAATGTAAAGGCCTCCCTGATTGGATAATTTGGGTAGGTGCCCCTATTACATTTTTGGTCATTCTAAAGTTGATTTGGTCAGATTATAACATGCATGGTGGCCCTTACATCTGTTGGGTAGCCACAGTGACCCTGATCTTTAGGTTGTTGCATGAGATTTGTAAGCCTTAGATTTTATTCTTGTGCACACACCAAACCTTGGGATAAGCTGGCATTGGAGGTATGGAAGTCCCTTTTCGGACAGTCTGGTCTTATTACCTGTGAGATTTGTACAGGTGCTGAAGCAGTCAGGTTAATCTTGCATCATACATGTACGGTAAAATAACCTCACCGTAATGGTGGTCATGTAAGCTTCAATTTTTTTTATTTACCAATTAATGTGCAATTCAATCAATTCCGCAAATAACTGAGTAGCCATAACTTCCTCCCGATTACTTTGGACTCTTTAGATTGAATTCAATCAAACTGAGTGGAGTGCCCAAGGCAGAAAGTCATTGGCTTGTGGGGTGGCCCTATTGACTTGAAGGGGCTAGTTTGCCTGTCAACTAGGGCTGGGAAAAAAAATCGATTTTAGACTTGAATCGAGTTTTGAGTGCAAATCGATTCAGATTTGAAGAAAATCGATTTTTTTTTTTTTTTCCTTCAAAGTTTCCGTAGCAGGGCTGCAGGGGGCGTATCCGGAATGGCACTGGGCGGCGTTACCCCAGTTACATCTACTCGCCGCAGCCGCCGCGAGTAGATGTAATGTAACACTAACCGCAAGCCGCCGTCTGCCTACCTGATCAGCGTGTCATGCAGACAGACGGCGGCCATTGCAGTGTTCAAAAGCCGCGCCTCCTGAGTCCTCGTCTGTGATAGGCAGAACACTCAATTTCACAGCAGGCAGTGTTCAGCTTATCACGGACATCCTCTCATCCTCGTCTGTGTTATGAGGATGAGCGGATGATCCTTGATAGGTGGAACACTGAATGCTGGGAAATTGAGTGTTCCGCCTATCACAGACGAGGAGGCGCGGCTTTTGAATTCTGGAATGGCCGCCGGTGTAGCAGTAAAATCCGTATCCCATGAAAATCTGCATCAGGCACGGGCACAGTGAGACATTGGGCACAGTGAAGCATAGACACAGTGAAAAATGGGCACAGTGAGGCATGGGCACAGTTCAATTCAACTAAGAGTAACCTCAAGATTTTTTGTTTTATTAGCTAAATCCAAATACTGTATTAATAATTTGGATGTTTAACAATCTTTGTTGCACACTGACTTTGCAGTTAGAGAAAGGGTTTGCCTTTGCAATTTTGTTTATTGATGCACTTTAATATAATAAAAAAAAAAAATCGAATCGTAAATCAAGTTTTTTATAAAAAAATCTCAGATTTTTTGGGGGGGAAAATCGCCCAGCCCTACTGTCAACTCAACATGCCACTTTAAATTTGTCACAATTCAAAGCATTGTGGCCACGGCATGTGAGCGGCTCCTTCCTGGTTGTATTGTAGGCCTTAGGTGGCAGTCAAACCCGTGGCTCAATCGTCCTGTTTTTTCCACAAGCTGCCCCTGTGAAAGAAGCTCTTCATTTGTAATCTATGGGATTAATGCCCACTTACAGTTGTGAGAATACCACATTTACAGGCCACTAAAAAGATAATTTGGTGTTATGCAGTGGCTCTGCCAAGTGCTGTTGGTCCTGGAAGTGTGCAGCTCAGGGTTGTACTGATGCCGGTTTTTACTAGTGGTGCACCGAAACTAAAATTCCAGTGCCGAAACCAAAAATTCAGGATGCATCAAACTGAAAAGGACAGTTTTTTTATTTATTTTTTTTTATTTTTATTTTTTTTGTTAGCTGTAGTCAGTTTTTGCCTCTCGGTTAAAGTATTTTTTTTTTTTTTTTTTTTTAAACCTTTTACATATACCCAGTGAAGGGAAATTCCTCAACTGATGCAGAGATGAAACCAATCCTACGTACGTTTTTATCTGCTTTCTTCTCTGCCATTCAAAGTGCTAAATTTTTCTAAAGCTTGTCTGAGTGTTCAGGAAAAAGGAGGCGGAAAGCTGAAGTTGCACTCTGCAGAGCTCAGTGAGGAGAGTTCTGAAATCTGGTTGGAGGAAAGAGACACACCCCCTTCACACAGGAACAGAGCTGAGGCTGTCAATCACCTGGAGCTCCCTCCTCCTGTCACCATTTTTCACATGGTGTCAGGAAAACTTGTCAGAAGTGATTCATGCTAAAAGCAGAGGAACAAAGCAACAGACCAAAATTACGTTTAGTGCTTTTAATTGAGACACGTACATGCTATAGAGGTATAGGCTTTGTTCATATTTCATGTCTGAGGTTTACAGCCGCTTTTAAGTAACCACTGACCAACAATAGATTATTTTAGCTATCGGGATTCTTCTCACTAACCATCACGCCAATATACAGTGTGGTGTCGCTATAATAATTATTAGAAGGGATTCCTTGAGCCCCAAAAGTTATCTCAAGGGTTATATTTGGCTGTACGTCTCCTATGGATCACAGGAGTGCAGTTCCTTCTGCGCTCCTGTCGCCCGTTTTCAGCAGACAGCGGGCTGAAGCCTGCTGTCTGGTGATGGAACAAAGCTTCGCCAAGCTCGGGCAAGATCTTGACAATGGAGTCGGGATCTGCCCACATGCCTGGACCAGCACCCAGCTCAGCCTCTCAGCAAGCTGCTGAGAGCCTGAGCCAACTGCTCCTGTCCCCTGCACAGCCCAGCGCTCCAATGAGCGAGGAGGGGGCAGAACATAGAGCCGGTGACTGACAGTCGGCAACTCTCTGCTTAGGGAGCTGTGAGAACTGAGCGATCGGCTGTGTTCGCTTGCTCGGTTCTCAGCATTGGGGGACCAATGCTGCATCCACCTAGGTAAGTATGATTCTTAAGAAAGGGGGGAAAAAAAACACACAAACATACATTTCTTTTAAATAGCTTGAGAAAAGCTGGTCTAAAAGTTGTATCGCTATATTTTTTACTTTTAGCGGTGCACCAAAATGAATATTTTATTATTTATTTATTTATTTATTTATTTTTTGATCGAAACCAGAAATTCGGGATGCACTTGGCTGAAAACTGAAATGAATAGATGGATAGATCTCTATTAGTTGAAGTACTTATGTGTTAGGATGGGTTCACAATAGCAGGAGATTTTGACCGGCTCTCTATGGAGCCAGTTCACATCTCCACTGTGCCCTGTGTGTCTTTTGGTCCGATTCAGGTCCGAGTTCAGACAAAAATTCTGTCTGAAATCGGACCTGAAACGCTGAACGTGGACACACGGGACCCCTGCTGTGAGCTGCATGCGAAGGTAGTGTGAACCCAGCCTTTTTAAATAAATAAAAATTCCATCCTTTTAAATTCTTTGTAGGTCTTCACACTGGCCGTTGCACTTCCATTGCCCTGTTTTTGGTGCATA
Organism: Rana muscosa; assembly: GCA_029206835.1. NCBI lineage: Eukaryota > Metazoa > Chordata > Amphibia > Anura > Ranidae > Rana > Rana muscosa. Next base: position 63,256,361 of record CM055128.1, read on the forward strand.
TTTGGTCAGTTACAAAAACTCACCTCCCCGCTGAAATGCATTAAAATCATGGCAAAATCGCACTTTTTCTCGGTGGCCATTATCTGCATATTTCTATCGGCAAAACGCTTATAACCCGATTTTTTTTTTTTTTTTTTTTTTTTTTTTTTTTTTTTTTTTCCTGCTAATAATTGGCGGTTGATCTATCGGTGCATTTCTACTTTCCTTATTTTGTCTAGCCAAGCCGGGCAGGTGAGATCTGACTTGGATCATTCGCTTCCTACGGCCCAACCCTTATGTCTGGCCGTATCCTAGCAATTGAAAGCATTTTAAATAAAATAAGTCAACATGGACTTCAACCACTGAGCCTGTGTTTCCAACCAAGACCTTGATCTTGTGGCATGAGATGTTGTTCTATATCCTGTTAAATAGTCTGAAAATTGCAGTAAATCTTTTTTTGTCACCAGTCTGTTATTTATTTATTTTTTGATCAAATTTTTATTTTGTTTTTGCTTATTAGTGCCGGTTCACACCAGGGCGGCGCGGCACGACTTGTGGGGGCGACCTCGGCAGAGCGATCTCAAGACGACTTGAGACGCCCGCCGAGGCGATTTGCATAAGACTTCTGTATAGAAGTCAATGCAGGTCGCCTTGGGTCGCCCCTAAAAGTAGTACAGGAACCTTTTTCTAAGTCGGAGCGACCTGAGTCGCTCTTACTTAGAACAGTTCCATTGAAAGCGAGGGACGCGACTTGTCAGGCGACCGAGTCGCCCTGGTGTGAACCGGCTCTTACATACAAAAGTTTAAGAGCTTAGTAGTAACTATAATAAGCTTTTTGTTTTACGTTCTACAAAAGCAAGTATGTCGATATTAATTCATTTCAGCATTATAATAGATATCTATTCTATCAAGAAAGGGGGGGGGGGGGGAACATACAACACAAAAAAAAACAACACCAGTCTGATGTTGGCTTTTGCACAACTAGTTAGCTGTGCAAATAGTCTAGGCGGATAAAATTGTCTAGGGCAGGGGTCTCCAAACTTTCTAAAAAAAAAAAGGCTCAGTTTACTATCCTTCAGACTTTTTAGGGGGGACGGACTGTGGCCATCTGGAGTCAAACTTGTCCAGGTGTCCAGTGGGAGTAAACAATACCATATCTTTGGTGTCCGTGGGAGGACTAGTGGCCCATAGTTGGTGTCAATGGAAGTAATTGTGCCCTTTTGTTGGTGTCAGTTGGAGGAATAGTGCCCCACTGTTAGTGTCAGCAACAAAAAATGATTCCCCATTGTTGGTGTCAGTGAATGGAATAGTGCCCCAAGGGCCGGATGAAGGCAAGCAAAGGGCCACATCCGGCCCCATGGCCGCAGTTTGGAGACCCCCTGGTCTAGGGCATAGGTGCTCAACCTGTGGCCCTCCCAGCTGTTGCAAAACTACAAGTCCCATGAGGCATTGCAAGGCTGACAGTTACAAGCATGACTCCCAAAGGTATGATGGCACTTGTAGTTCCGCAACAGCTGGAGGGCCACAGGTTGAGAACCCTTGGTCTAGGGCATGCGTGCTCAACCTGTGGCCCTCCAGCCGTTGTGGAACTAAAAGTCCCATCATGCTTCAGTTTTTGGAAGTCATGCTTGTAACGATCAGCCTTGCAATGCCTCATGGGACTTGTAGTTACGCAACAGCTGGAGGGCCACAGGTTGTGAGTACCCATGGTCTAGGCGGACCTTAACAGGCTGCTGGTTATATAAAAAAAAAAAATCGCTTTAATTTTTATCCGCTTGTGATTTACAGAAAGTGTGTAAAGAAAACGCTGTCTTTTCATGGGAAATGTTCTGCTTCAATAGATGCTAATCTTCTGCCTATATGACGTGATTTATGAAGGTTGTTTTGCTGAGCTGTGTTGGTGCATATTATCCTGTTTGGGTCTTGTCTAATGCTAGAAGGTAGTTGCTTTGAAGATGGCTTGGCTTTACCTCCATAAATCAAAGTCAAACATTGCAGCTCCAATGAACGCTCTCCAACTCCCTGATGTTTGCTTAAACTGCTGCTTTTGCCCTGAGCATTCTTATCGGTCACACCAAGTTTGGAGGCTAGTGCGATTATTCTCAGCCGGAGCTTGGAGATGTTTGCATAAGATTTATAATTCTATTCAATGACGAATATAGACTTGGTCAAGGTTTGCCTTGGCTTTCTACGTGTTTGATTTTTGATTAGGCCCATTTATTCCTTTATCGTTGTTTAAGTATGACTGAAAGAGAAATCTGATGGGACGGCAGTAAGCTGATTATATTCCACTGTACTGGACATTAAACTGGCCATATGCTGTTCGAAGATTTGCTTGTGGGTGGTCATGTTGTTCGCCATATGTTTTTAATATCCCTCGACTTAAAGTGATTGTAAAGGCAGAAGGTTTTATTTTTCTTAAAACGGTTGTAAACCCTTACATACCACTTTTACCTACATGAGGCTTACCTGTAGGTACTGCAAATATCTCCTAAACCTGCACAGTTTAGGAGATATTTGCCAGATACGCTTGCGCTGGCGTCATCGGCACGTGCGCTCTAACGAAAGGGCACAATCATGCCATGACCGTCGGCTCATGCACGGGAGTAACTTCACACGACTCCAGACAGTCATGGCCCCAGAAGGAAGAGGAGTAAAGATGGACAGGGCAGGCTTAGTTTGCAAGTAGCATATTTAACCCCCACCCCCGTGTCATACGCCGATCCCCGCTGTCTGAGTGGAAAAGGAGCGAGCGCCACCGAAATAGACAGAGCTGAGTATACTGTGTACTCGGCTCCGCTCGCAGTCCCGCCATTGGACCGGTTTTGTGTCCATCATAGGAGCCGGGCCAAAGGGCGGGACTGCGAGAGGAGCCGAATACACAGGACATCCGGCTCTGTATCTCTGCGGCACTAAAATTTAAAAACCCATCCTGCTGCAATTTTGGGCAAGGCTGCAGATGGAGACACTGATAAGGCTGCATTCATGGGCATTTAAAATTGTGTGTGTGTTTTTTCCTTAAAGTTCCCTCCTAAACTTGGTGCATGTTATACGGTAAGTGGCACATAATGGGCTAGTATGCAATGCATACTAGCCCATTGTGCTTTTTCTTTGCAGAGAACAAAATTCATTCTTTGCATTTAGATAAAAAAAAAAAAAAAACTTGTGTGCAGCAGCTCTTTTAATACTTACCTAAGCCCCATCTAGCTCCAGCGATGTTGCACAAGAGACTCGGCTGTCTGGGACTCTCCCTCCTCATTGGCACAGTCAGTGAGCCAAGGGGGGGGGGGGGTGGGGGTGCGAGCCGTGGCGCCATGTTAATCACCAGAGGGAGCTGCGGCTCAGCTTGGGTGCCCCCATAGCAAGCTGCTTGCTGTGGGGGCACTCAACAGGAGGGAGGAGCACCGAGGAGGGATCCAGGAAGAGGAGGATCGGGGCTGCTCTGTGCAAAACCAATGCACAGAGCAAGTAAGTATAACATGCTTGTTATATTTAACGGGGAAAAACAAGACTTTTTGGCATCGCTTTGCTTTTCCTGTTTTCTATTTTTCATGAAAAATGTTCCTTACTTTGGTTCTCTGCCTCCTTGAAACATCCTCTGTTCCGACCCCCCCCCCCCCCCCCCCAATTTCCATTTGTTTACAATGAGCAGCGTTCATGAGCACTCCTCTATGCACCCTGCATAGTCCATCTCAGAACTGAGCAAGCAAAGGTAACTATGTTCCTACATACAATGGGATAGTGGAGAATGAAGGTAGCCCCCCTCTAACAGGCCGTCGCATCACCGCTGCAAAAAAGAAATTTGGAGGAGGCAGAGCACAAAACAAGGGCCTTTTGCGTAAACCATACAGTACATGCTTGAATAGAACTTTTTTTGAATGCAGTTTAGCATCCCCTTTAAGCTGGTCGTATTTCTATTGTAAACCGCATGTTCAGTCCATGTAAGACTAATGCAGACTTTAGTTTTCCCCCTAGTTTGCTCCGGTGTGTTTACATTCTCAGGGTGACAGAGCCCTTTAGGCTTTCCCTGAATTCTGTCAGATTCACCTTTTTTATATACTCTACATGGTAAACATCACATGTGTCTTCATGGTCCTCCCTCGAGGGACTGCTGATTCAGCTGGGACTTCACCGCTTGACATATTCCTACAGCTCCACTCCGTCTCTGCCCTAACATGTTCAACCTAACAGCAGCTAGAACCCCCCCCCCCCCCCCCCCCAGAATTGTGCATCGATGCGTCACTTTGTGTGCGATGGCGCACATTCTTCCTGCTCACCTGTCCCCCTTAATATCAGACTTGAATGATGACTATTTTCTGCAGGGCAAAAATATCAACTCCCCCCCCCCCCCCCCCCCCCCAAAAAAAAAACCCCAGCTGTGAGCCTGAAAGATCGCCATTGTTCACATTCCTAGATTCTATAATTTACATGAAAAAGGACAAGACTTCACTTGTGAAATTAGGACTTTGCTATCTAAAGGCTATCTGCATTAATGGATTACCAGAATTCTTTCTATGGGGGGGGGGATCATTATTGGATATTTAAACATTTACAGTACAGCATAGTTCTCTAAATGGGCTTGTAGGTAAGATCTGTTTATATATACACACACACACACACACACACACACACACACACACACACACACACACACACACACACACACACACACACACACACACACACACACACGTAATTTCTGAGTGCTAGTTGCCTGGTGTTGCTGGTGCTCCCACGTCTATACTTGAGTCTATAGAAGAGAACTTTTCAAAGCTAAAAAGATTGTCCTTGTACTGCTTAACCACGTCCTGCCCAGCCTATTGTCAAATGACAGTGGGGGGGGGACGGACATTCATAATTGCAAAAGGACGTCATGACGTCCTCCCAGAACGCGCTGCACACCTTCCTGACCTATTGAACTCCAATTGCCATGGAAGAGTATAGATTTATCTGGAGAATAGCTGTGGTCTTTAATTCTTAAACCACAGAAGGTCACAAGTAGCCTAGAAAACACCAGTTTAGCATTCCTGTACTGTTGAATGGGACATTAAAGTGATACTAAAGACTGGTGTTTGTTTTTTTATATATTTGCCTGCTCTGTGCAGTGGTTTTACACAGAGCAGCCTTGATCCTCTTCTTCTCGGGTCCCTTGCTGTCGCTCATGGGTCCTCCCTCCTGAGTGCCCCCAGAGCAAGCAGCTTGCATTGGGGAACACGAGCCAAGCTGCTGCTCTGTGTCCATTCACACACAGAGCCACGGCGCAGCCCCGCCTCCTTTCTCTCCTCATTGGCTAACTCACTTTGGCAGGAGCCAGTGGCTCTCTGCTGCTGTCTCAATGAGGAGAGGGAGTCCTGGACAGTGAGCCTCTTGTCCAACATCGCTAGATCGAGGTGGGCTTGGGTAAGTATTAGGGGGGGGGGCTGCTGCACACAGAAGGTGTGTGTGTGTGTGTGTGTGTTTTGATCAACCAATACAGTTTTTTTTTGTGCCAATACGATACCGATATTTCGGCCACCTCTTAGGCCAATAACAAATTGTGTGACAATATTCTGTACACGTGTAAACATCCTCTGTGACAGGTACTCTTTATGGGGGGACCCCAAACCCCCCCCTCTGGACTTGAAAGTATTTAAAACGTCAAGATTGGCGTTTTTGAATACTTTTTATATTTTTTTTAAACTGACGCCTTTTAAGATGCCAGTTACCCGGGAAGTGATGTCATGACATCGCTTCCGGGTTACTAGATCCAAACTAAGCATCGGTCTTTGGCCAGCCGACGGACGTGCCGGCTAGTTGCTTTGGCTTCCAGTTGGGGCGGGAGGGGACACGCCCTCCCGCCGCTTGTCATAACAGCAGAGTGGCTGCTGAGCTGCACCGGTTGTTATTACAATAAAGCCGACCGTCCGTGCTAAAGAACGGTACCCGGGGTGATCAGGCATCACCCCAGTAAAACTCCTTGTAGTAATGTTGGTACGCTTGTGCCCGATACTTCAAAAAAAGTGAATATTTGTGAGGCAAATAATCGGTCAGTCCCGTGTGTGTGTGTGTGTGTGTGTGTGTGTGTCCTCCCTAATGCATTAAGATTTAAAAAAAAAAAAAAACTTCTGCCGTTACAACTAGTGCTGCAACGGATCGGCTGTGATCCGAACGGGTCACCCTGTTTGGATCACCACGCGATCCTCGGCCTTAGGAAAGGCCGCGGCTTCGGCCTAGCTCCAAAGCCGTGGCCATTTTGGTACACGCGGCGGCTGCTTTGTGCGCGCTGACGTCATCACCCCTCACCCTCACTGCTCGTGGCCGGTGGGAGAGACTAAAGTAAGTGGGGGAGATGCCTATTACAGTGGGGGGGGGGGGTGACGTGGATATTACAGTGGGGGAGATTGTGGATATTAGTTTTTTTTTTTTTTTTTTTATCCGTTGCACCCCTAGTTACAACCATACAATTGACATCAAACTGATATAGATCATCATGCATATAATATTTAAAATCATATCTTTATTTTTTTGGCAATAAAATGGTTAATTAAAATGAATAGATTTCAGACAGTCCCAGGTTGTCACACCTCTCCAGCCTGTGTCTTAGGATAACAGGGAGGTGAAGCCTTCATCAATCAGGAAGTAATATACCACCCCCATTGTGTTTAGCTGTCATTTACCATGGTGTATTTGCCCACCTGTGTGACTCTCTAGTCACATGGGCTACTCAGATGTGATGGGGAGGAAATGCTCAGCATATAAATTCACTGAAAAATGGGCAGAGCTGCCACCACTGCTCTGCAAAATCTCCTCCTGCGTTGGGGAACATGAACAGAAGGCAAAAAGTGGAGATAGAGAACGGCAGGATCAACCGGGTACTTTTTCTGTATTCTGCAAAAAAAATAAAAAATGAATCTCATAGTGACTGAGTACTAATGGCATGTAATACACCATTTAGAGTGTGTTTGTGTTGGTTTAATGACACTTTAAAAGATGTCTGAGCTGAGAGAGACCTCCAATCAAATTTTTATTTTTCTCCCCCCAGGTAATTGCAGTGGTCATGGACTCCTTTACAGACAATGACATATTTCGAGATATTCATGAAGCTTGCAGAAAACGCCGCGTTCCAGCCTACATCTTGGTGGATGACTCTCAGCTGCCGCATTTTCTTGCCATGTGCCAAAATCTTGGAATTTTAATTGAAGCAGAACAGGTAGGTGTAAACTTGACTACATTGTAAAAAAAAAAAAAAAAAAGTCGAAAGCCTGGAGGGGAATTTAATTGTAAGATTTTCCTGACACCCAGTCCCAACAATTAATTTTTTCATCCTGGGGGGTTTTATTTTATTTTAGATTATATAAAAAATACACCTCTTAAATGTTCTCACTGCTGGGACTTGCATTGTGGAACACAAACTTGGGCAAATAGTTTTCATGCAGGCACCAATTAAGGTGCAAAATTGGTCACATGTTTTACATTTGCCAGCTTGTGTTGTAATAAACCTTTTTCTCTTTATGGAAAAGACCCTTGAGATTTGATCAGTTGTGGTGGGTCCTCCTTGATAATGCCAGCCTGCAAACCAAACCATACCATGTACCGTATTTGCCGGCGTAAAAGACGACCCCCTAATTTTCCAGCTAAAATGTTGGTTTTGGGATATACTCGCCGTATAAGACGACCCCCCTTCCGACTAGTCTGTCTGGAAGCTGAGGGGTAGCCGGAACAACCGCTGACAGGAACAGGCTTTATTCAGCTTTTTTCAAATCTCACTGTGCCATTGCGTGCCTCGCCTCACTGTGCCATTGCGTGCCTCGCCTCACTGTGCCATTGCGTGCCTCGCCTCACTGTGCCATTGCGTGCCTCGCCTCACTGTGCCATTGCGTGCCTCGCCTCACTGTGCCATTGCGTGCCTCGCCTCACTGTGCCATTGCGTGCCTCGCCTCACTGTGCCATATCTTATCCATGACATGCAGAGTCTCAGTCAGACTGCAGGCATCCATTGTTCAAAAGCCGCGCCTCCTCCTCGTGCTGTTCTGTGATAGGCACAACACTGAACACAGGCTCTCTGGGAAACTGAGTGTTCCGCCTATCACGGAACAGCACGAGGAGGCGGCGCGGCTTTTAAACAATGGACGCCCGCAGTCTGACTGAGACTCTGCATACAGGTAGTGGCGTTTAAGACGACCCCCGAGTTTTGAGGCATATTTTTAAGTATAAATGGTCGTCTTATATGCCGGAAAATACGGTATATTTTATGTGTCAAAAATAAAACCAATGGAGATGTTTTCGGGTGCTGCTGGCAATTTACTCTGGAGTTGGAGTGGGTTTGCCCCTTCAGTTGAGCTGGAATTGACCCTTAAAGAGAACCACTTTGCCGGTTCCAAGCAAAATACTAGTCTTGCCTCCACTCTTGCCTCTCCGTTCCACAAGCCAGCCATAGATGGGGTGATATTATTATTATATATTTTTTTTTTTTTCTTGCAACTACGTGTTGCAGGAAAGAGTCTCTCACTTTTCCCCTATTAACAGTTAGTGTTTGATAAGGGAATCCCTCCCAGGGGGTGGTGCGGGGAGCTGTCCTGGCCGGTAAAACACAGATTTTTACTAGCGGCTATAATCGCATGCACAATCCAACATGCTGGTTGTGCCCCAAGATTAACGTTCGATCAACTTTGGTACAATCAGCCTGCCTATACATGGTTGGAATCTCAGCCGTTCCCTGCTCAACGACCGCTATTAAAACAGTCTATTGCCAACTTCAGTAAGTCAAACCCTATGTAAGCTCTGTGATAGTTTGCATGAGGTTGATGTTGTCTAGGGTATTTGACCCTGGCACTTGGTTGCTTGAGCACTGCAACTTTGGAGGAGGTCACATGCCCACAACATACCCAAAGGACTGGCTATTTGGTGGATTCAACAAAATCGCAGAATACCACTGTGAATGTGTATAAGTGGCTCGAAAAGGTGCACTAGAAATACACACTCAGACTCACCCATTCACGTAAAAGTGACAGTTTCTTTATTTTTGCAATGTATAATACAAATATCAAAATGTACATCTTGTATTTGCTGATTTCTATATCCTATGATTGTATTTATTTTTTGCTTCAGAATATGCGGGTTCGTACCTTAACGGGCAACAACTATTATACCAGGTCTGGGGCCAAGATTGTTGGGAAGGCTCGTGAGAAGTTTCTGCTTGTGGATGGCCTGAAGGTTGCCACAGGAAGTTACAGGTATGGTCCTGGCATGTGTATCTTGGCTAGACTATGTTGTGATTATCTGATCTCGAGCAGGGGTCTTCAGACTCTCTAAAAGGGACAGTTTACCGTCCTTCAGACTTTAGGGGGCCGAACTGTGCCCAGTGGGAGTAAACCATGCCCCATCGTTGTCAGGGGGAGACATAGTGCCTTTAAAGGGGTTGTAAAGATAAAAATGTTTTTTAGCCCATATGCGATCTCTGTGCTATATCTATAGTAAATATAGTATTTTTCCTTAAAAAGATTTAGTTACCTGTAAAAAAAAAAAAAGTATGCTATTTATCCACTTCCTCGTTCCCTGTCATGATTCTCTCCTCAACTTCCGGTTTTCGGAGAGTGTTCGCTAAAGCAACGTCACGGCATCAAAGGAACTACATTTTCCTTGAGGCTTAGCGGCAACACGCATGTGCAGTGCCACTTTTTCGCCTTCTCACAAAAAAGAGAACGAGCATAGTTCTTGTTTCTATTTCTGGCTAGGATGACCACATACACCGCCCATTCCCGCCTCCCCAGCACGCCCATAGCATCAAACAAATAATAGTAACTTTTAAAATATACTAATAAATATATTTAATTCTTTGAGTCCAACTCTCAATGCAGCAAATACGGGGGCGGAGTTAAGGTGGGGCTGTGCTAGTTAGATGGTCATTCAGTACAATGGCAAGGGAGGCGGGGCTACAGCATCTTAGACACGCCCCCTGATCCCCCTTCCTCCCGTGCCTGTGAGCGTTCACAGCGTCTCCCCACAGGGATGTAGTCCCAAGGGAGGGGGTGAGCACACTGACTAACCTCCAGCCAGAACGGCTCGGATGATGGGGGCAAGCTTACTGAGGAGGAACAGGAAGTGAGAAATTCAGACAAAGGGGAAAAAAAAACCTTTTAAAGGGGAAATCGAAGGAAGAGGTAAGTGAACCAACAATGCACTAGCTTAAAGTGGTTGTAAACCCTTTACAACCACTTTTCACTTACAGGGAAGCCTAGATTAAAGCCTCGTACACATGGCCGGTTTTCTCGGCAAGAAAACTGCTGGCAGAGCTTTTTGTCGAAAACCATTCATGTGTATGGTTTCTCGTCGAGAAAACTGCCGGGAATCTCGACGAGAAAAATAGGAAACCTGCTCTCTATTTTCTCGTCGGCCTGTTTCCCGACAAGAAACCCGTGTGTGTGTGTGTGTGTGTGTGTGTGTACGTGTACAAGCTTACCTGTCCTCCGAGAAGCCCGCGCATGCTCGATGAGATTTCGACGCATGCGCGGTAGCTTACAAGGGTTAGTGTAGGGTGAAGCAAGGTAAGATGGCGGCATCGAATGTGGTGAGCGCATGCTCGTCGTAGTCGATGACGTCACCGCGTTCTTGCCATTCAAAAGAACGGCGGTTCTTTGAATGGCTGTCTGTATGCACGGCTTGGCAAGAAAAGCTTGTCAGGAAAAACGTTTTTTCCCTGACGGGATTCTCGGCCGTGTGTACAGGGCTTAAGGCTTACCTGTAAGTCAGGGGTGTCAAACTCAATTTCATCGTGGGCCGCATCAGCATTACAGCCGGCCCTTTTGAGGGCAATCCTATCTGTAAGATTAGATGTCCAGCGCATCCCCTCCCCTTACATTAGATGTCAAGAGCCACCCCACCATCAGAAGTTGAGTCCCCCTACTCCAGCTTACATCACAGTGCACCCCCTTTCCTTATGCTGCTGCTGGGAAGAAGATGGATGCATTGCTTGAAAGCAAGGGTCTGGAGGAGGACCAGAGGAGGGGCTGGAGCTCTCCTGCAGCTGCAGGAGAGGTGCGAGGGCCTCATGAAATGGCCTGGAGGGCCGGATTCGGCCTGCGGGCCTTGTGTTTGACACCTGTGCTGTAAGCTTGAAATATCTCCTAAACCTCCACGGTTTAGGAGATATTTACTAAAATCACGGGTGCCGCTGTCTATGGCGCAGGCGCATTGTAGTGTGCCATGCCATCACCGGCGGCTCCTGCGTGGAAGTGACGTCATCGCGGCTCCGGCAAATCACATCGCTGGAGCCGTGGAAACCCAGAAGTAACCCCCGGGGCAAGATGTCGGCTGCCCGAGCGTTGTTAGAGGACGGCTGTGGGGGCTTCGATCGAAGGGGAGTATTACATAATGAGCTACATACTAGCTCATTATGCCTTTGTCTTGCAGGTGGTGTGTGGTGGTTTTGTTTTTTTACTGGGATTACTTCCTCTTTAAAGGAACCTATTTAAAAAAACAACCTTTACAACCCATTTTTAATGGCTGGATAAAGGCAAGCAAAGAGCCAATGTGTGGAGACCACTGATCTAGAATGTCAAATGTTTGCTTTGTGTAAGCGTAATACCCAATTTGCTACTGTAGTAAAATATCAAACACACCACTTCACTGTCAAAATAAAATTGGACATTGATGACTGTTTTAGTCACAGCTATTGTTGATGACTATTATCGGCATCTATTTCTTTGCTTCTTTCCAGAAATGAACTTGCTATGTCATCTCTCCACAGCTACACCTGGATGGATGGCAAACTCAACAGCAGTAATGTTATCGTATTATCGGGACAAATAGTGGAGAAATTTGACCTCCAGTTCAGGATTCTGTATGCTCAATCCAAACCAATTAGTAGCAAGTTTCTAATGAGCCTCCGTAACTCCACTGTAACAACAAATAAGTTGCCCCACGTTCTACCAGCCCAGAAGAAGCCGTTGATGACAAACTTCCTGCAGCTTGAGATAGCAAAGTTGTCAAGCACCCCCAAGAGAGTGGCTGTGGAAACCAAGACCACATTGGAAAAGGATAATGGTACTCCTGGTAAGGCTAAAACGTCTGAAGAAGACTGGTTGCAGAATTGTGATATAATATCTGGTCTCAAGGAAACGGAATCTGCGTCCACTCAGACTGAGCCTAGTGATGGCTGGTGGAATCTTAAAGGAAAAGATGTGAGTACTCAGACAAATGTGGGTACTTCAACTGCTGGGACTCAAACGGCCGTTTTGGCTAGAATTGCTTCTACCCAAACTGTGACCTTTTCAAGGTCTGCAACTACCCAGACGACTCAAGTCCAGGAAGCTTCAACAGAAATGAGCAAAACCGCATCTGTTTCTGCAGTGGCAAGGGTGTCGTCGTCTTCTACATCATCCTCTACGTCTACGTCTTCTTCTGCTTCCACCACTAGCACAGCATCTGACACCTCAATTCGCTCAAGCAGTGGTTTGAACCACTCTGATTATACCATGCGTGACTCCTTCAAGAAACTCGGCAAGGACCGTCAATTACATTACACCTCTATCAGGTCTAAGCTTGATCACATGGTATCCATCCTCTCCAGGAGGAATCGATTTACCAGTTCGTACTTTAACTGTGAGCCAACGGCGTATGGCTTTCAGAGAAGAGATGTAATGCATAGCAGTCTTCTTAATCTCCGAGATGGTGTTCGCTTTGCTCCTCATATGTAGCAGTCATTTCTTTTGAAATATGGTACGCCTTCGAGTTGAAGCCAACAGCTTGATGCATTTTATTATGTGAACTCTTAACACTGGTGTTCCTTGGCTTCACTACTTTAAACTGCTGTAATTTTAGCACTTTATTTCTTCTGCATTGCCTGAAGACTCGGCCTGTGTTTTTATTGTTCTCAGAAAGTGTAACACTATTTTTTTTTTTTACTTTGCATGATGGTGTTTTAATATCTAAAAGTGAAGATATTTTAATAGCTTTCTCAGTCAGTCTTAAATAAATGCACAATATTCGTAAAATAAGATCACACCACAGATGGATAGCGATTGGGGGGAATGATGTGGTTGTATAACATTCTAGATAAAATAAATAATATTCAGTCTTGCCTAAGGCAATAGCTGGTTGAGGCTTGGTCTTCAACAGACTGTAGAGTGATGAACACCATCAACTGTGAGATGCTCAATGTCCCCCAAGGCGTCGTTGGAGACATGTTTGAACTTCTTTCTCATTCCAGAATGTGGTGTGTTTTGTCACCTGCTGGCTTGAACAGTTGATGGTAACAACTGCTGCTTATTTTATCCTTTGGTGTTTGTATATATGGTTTATCTTCACTGCAACTGTCTTAAAGTGGATGTAAACCCAAAAAAAAATTATTTATTTTTTTTGCTGTCACAATGTAGAGTATAAGATTGCCTATCATTTGTGCCAGGTCTTGCCACAAAGAGTTAATCCAGCTCTGATCAATCCTCTTTTATTGTTCAGTGAGATCAAACTGAGAAAAACCTTTTGTCTGGTCTGCCCCCTTGCTTTGAGTGACAGGTTATTTACATATCTCGTGCACTAGCTTTAGACAGGCATAATTTTTTTTTTTTTTTTTTTTTTTTTTTTTAATTCCCACCCCTACTCCTTTTCTGAAGTCATATGGTTACTTTTCTGGATGTTGGTGATCATAGCGGAAGGAATACACAGGAGAAAATGCATGTCGACAAGGGGAGTGTAGAGGTGGGCGGGGAGTCTACTGACATCACGACTCCACCCACCGAGCTCCAGACAAGAGATCCACCCACAGAATCTGCAGTTTTTCAGTTCTTATAACAGACAGAGGGGAGACATTTGACAGATAAGGATACATGCAGGAGGCATCTATATCCTTATAGATCAGCACTATGGCAGTAGTTTAGAAATAATGAGAGTGGGTTTACATCCACTTTAAGGTCTCTGCTGCTGCGTTTAGGTATTGAATTGGTACTTATTTAACAACAAGCTCATTGTGGCGAAATAGTAGTTTTAATCAGGTGCTTCCTAAGGAAGTTGTGTAAGGGAAAGCCAGCTCTAAGGCTGCGTACACACGATCAGATTTTCCCTCGGAAAAACCTTGGATGGTTTTTCCGACGGAATTCCGCTCAAGCTTGGCTTGCATACACACAGTCACACAAGTTCTCTGAACTTTCGACCGTCAAGAACGCGGTGATGTACAACACTACAACGAGCCGAGAAAATGAAGTTCAATGTTTCCGAGCATGTGTCTGAATTGCTACAGACGATCAAAATTTTTCCCGTCTGAAAATTTGAGAACCTGCTCGCAATCTTTTGCTGGCGGAAATTCCGACAGCAAAAGTCCGATGGAGCATACGCACGGCTGGAATTTCCGACGAAAAGCTCACATCGGACTTTTGCTGCCGAAAAATCCGACAGTGTGTATGCGGCATTAGGGAATGATCACTTTTGGGCCCCTTTAACATGGGGATCGGCTTTGATCAGCAAGGGATCTGCCTGCTGGTTCTCTGCTGAGCAGAGTGGGTGGATGACAAGTCTGTATCTGATTAGTTTATGCAGAGTGGACATGGCCAGAGTCCTCTTTGCTGTAGGGCTGCCCAGCTATATACAGACCAGCTGTCCATTTTCGCCTGACTACCTCTGATTTGCCCACAGCGATGAGGGATGGATCCTCTTGCCTTTATTTCTGGCAGACTGGATTGGAGGTAGGTGGGTGTAAACGAACCCAAGCCTGTTTACACCTGCCAGTCTATGGGGGTACATAGACAGTTTGATCAGGTCCACCTGAAAAACTGACAGGTGGTCCTGCATGGGTTGTCTGTGTGAAAGGGGGCTTACGAATGCTTGAATTTTTTTTATTTTTTTTAGAACAGTAGTGGCAACCTTTTTTATGCTTGCATCTTTTACAGTAATTACCAAAAGAATTGGGGCACCTGCCTTTACACGCACCTGAACTTTATAGGCATCCCAGTCTTGGTCCGTAGAGTTCAATATTGAGTTGGTCCACCCCTTGCAGTTATAACAGCTTCAACTCTTCTGGGAAGGCTGCCCACAAGGTTTAGGAGTGTGTCTATGGGAATGTTTGACCATTTCTAGAAGTGAATTTGTGAGGTCAGGCACTGATGTGGAAGAGAAGGCCTGGCTTAAAGTGGAGCTCCACCCTAAATATTGACTTTTGGTATTTGGAACCCTCCGGTGTCACAATTGACACCTTTTAGGGGGGTGAAGATACCTGTCTAAGACAGGTATTTTCACCCACATCTGGGAGTCCTCTCTCCGGGAATCTGCGGGAGTGACGTCACTTCCCCCAGACTTCCCGTAGTGTTCTGGGAGACACTCTGCTCCCAGAACACAGGAGGACGAATCAGAACGGCGCAGCGCGACTCGCGCATGCGCCGTAGGGAACCGGGCATGAAGCCGCAGGGCTTCACTTCCTGGTTCCCTCAGCGAGGATGGCGGAGGGAGCAGCGGAATGACGAGCGATCGCTCGTCCTCTGCTGCGGACGTCGCTGGACTCCAGGACAGGTAAGTGTCCAAATATTAAAAGCCTGTAGCTGCTGGCTTTTAATATTTTTTTTTTCCGGCGGAGCTGCGCTTTAAGCCCCGTACACACGGTCGGACTTCCATCGGACTTTTCCGTGTTTTTTTTTTTGTCTGAATGAAGTTGGTCGGGAACACCCATAGCATACACACCACAGGACTTTTCTGCAAACTTTCCCAAAACTTTTTGCAACATCACGTGGTTTTTCTGCTCCTTACCGCCACCCTTTGGTTAACTTCTGCTATTGTTGGTTGATTTTAACATTAGTTGTTTTGTCCATCGGACAAAGTCCGATGGTTTCCTGTACACACGGTCGGACTTTGCTCCATCGGACTTTTGTTGGGCAAAAGTTTGTCCATTTGCAGACCCAACTTTTGTCAGATGAAAACAAGAAAAAGGTAAAAAAAAGTTTGTCCGTTGGAGCGTACACACGGTCGGATTGTTGGTCCAACTTGCTCAAAACGAAGTTTGTTGGGCAAAAGTCCGACCGTGTGTACGAGGCTTAAGTCTCCACTTTAATTTATCCCAAAGGTGTTCTATGGGGTTGAGGTCAGACCAGTCAAGTTCCTCCACACCAAACTATGTCTTTTATGGACCTTGCTTTTTGCACTGGTCCAAATCATATGGTGTTTGTTTGTTTTTTAGGGGTTGGCCTTGGCCCCATAGTTCCAGTGAAGGGAACTCCTAAGGTGTCAGCATACCAAGACATTTTGGACAATTTTATGCTCCCAACTTTGTGGGAACAGTTTGGGGATGGCCCTTTTTCCTGTTCCAACATGACTGCACACCAGTGCACAAAGCAAGGTCCATAAAGACATGAATGAGCAAGTTTGGGGTGGAGTAACTTGACTGGCCTGCACAGAGTTCTGACCTCAACCCGATGGAACACCTTTGGGATGAACTAGAGCGGAGACTGTGAACGAGAAGGCCTGGTTCACAATAAGTGCCTGACCACACCAAATGTGCTTCTGGAAGAATGGTCAAACCTAAGACATCATTAAAGGCAGAAGTGTTTTTTTTTTCTTTTTTAAAATCTTGCTGCATAGAATGTATTAAGAGGGGAAAAAAACTTGTGTGTAGCAGCTGCCCCAGCACCCCTAATACTTACCTGAGCCCCATCTCTCTCCAGCGATGTCCATGAGTGTCTTTGCTGTCCAGGACTCTCCTCCTGATTGGCTCAAACACAGCAGCGACGCCATTGGCTTCTGCGGCTATCAATCATTTTGCCAATCATGAGAGAGGGTGGGGGGGTGGGCCGGGTCAGGGCTCCGTGTCTGCATGGGCCTACAGAGCTGTGACTCTGCTCGGGTACCCCCATAGCAAGCTCCTTGCTGTAGGGGCACTCAACAGGAGGGAGGGGCCAAGAGGAGGATTGGGGCTGCTCTGCAAAACCCTTGCACAGAGGAGGCAAGTATAACATGTTTGTTTTAAAAATAAAATGAGACTTTACAATTGTTTATAAAGTTTGTGTGTAAAGGCAGGTGTCCCAATACTTTTGGTAATATAGTGTATAAAGGAATGAGCTTGACTGTATTGGAATTTATATCCTGAACTTTCTTGGTGTTCCTGAAGACCGAAAAACCTTTTTGTTCTACATGCTGAAGCAGGGACCAGGTGGAACCTACTCATCTTAACTAAAGAGCAGCCAGGGTCCTATCATCAAACTTTTGATCACATCCCCTATAGAAAAGTCCTTTTTGTCTCTTATGACTTCAGATGGACCAGTGAGGCTGCAAATCATGGTGGTACACCAAGGATGTTGGGTGGCCAGGGTAGCTGGTTGATATGTTGAAATAACACTCATGGATATAAGACTTCAGGTGTGCTCTAGAGTAAAGTTGATAAAATGTATAGATAAATAAGGGAAGGGATAGTTTGACTTCAGGCTTGTTTTAAAGAGGGGGAAAAATGTTTTTTAATATGTCATTAACATATCACTAATTAAAAAAAAATTCTGTTAGTAATACAATTTTTAGAGCTGGCCATTGACCAAACCAATATTTTTATTTATTTTTTTCTCTTTTTTTATAATATATATATATATATATTAGGGCCGAAACAATTAATCGATTATGAAAATAGTAATCGATTAATCGGCCAGTAACATAATGGGGTTAAAAAAACTAAAATTAGCCCTTTATAGTACATAAAGAGCAAAATCGCTACTGTAAATATTACTTTCACTGTCCCACAGTAAAAAAAAATGAACCCCTTACAGTAGCAATTTGCTCTTTTTTTGTACTAATATTTTTTTATTTTTTTTTAACCCCATTATGTTACTAAACATCTCAGGCCTGGGTCACAACCTCCTGTGTTTTTTGCAGAAACACACTACAGTTCATTTACATGGTTTCCTATGGGACACGTTCACATCCATGATTTTTTTTCAGCTGCTGCGTATTTGGAAAGGACAAGGACTTTTTTTTAACGCAAAGCGGTGCTATTTTGGTTTTTCGGTTCAATATAGTTCAATGGAGAAGGTGCAGAAAACCATGTAATAATGCGTTTTTTTGCGGCAATTTGTGCTTTTTAATCTGCCCAACAACAAATTGGCCAAAAATAAATAAAAAATCCTTTTTTTTTCTTTCTTTTTTTTAAGGTTAACAGATTAATCGAAACAATCGGCCAACTAATCGATTATGAAAATAATCGTTAGTTGCAGCCCTAATATATATATATAATTGTTTTTTTGTTTTTTCAACCTGCTAGGATGAAGAAACTGAATATATGCAATTCTTATTAATAAACAATACACTGGCAAATTTTGGAAACTGTAATTTTTATGACCAGATAGTGATTTCCCTGCATATGCTATTTTCTAAGCCGCTATTCTTTTGTCTTACTTTAATGTGAATTAACCCCGATTTTTCAGCTAGAGTGCTCCTGAAGCAGAAAAAGTGAGTTTGGGTCTCTGTCATACCTTTTGTAGTCTTTAACACTGGATTGATTTATACACACAGTCCTTGAAAAATAAGGATAGGTGCATATTTTTAGCAGGGAGTTACCTGAGAATTGTACATTTATAGCAAGGCTAGTGTAACCAGTTTGCATCTGAAGCTTGATGCATGTATTGGACAGATTGTTTTTGTCATCAACTTGGCTCCTTTGACTGACTCCAATGGCAGCAAGAAGCTCTAAACCTGATATACACTACCCGTGTCATTAAATGGGACAATTCTGCTGCATGTGAATTTTATCCAAAGCACAGTATTGGGACTTTTACGACCATGTGTTTGTATGGAGATGTTTCAGTGGCTGTGAGGTTTCCTCTGAAGTGCACCTATCTTTTACATAGACCACGTGTGGGTGAACATTGAGCTTGGTACAAACACTGAACTATGTGACTTGTTAGAAATAGACTTGCCACAGCAATAATAAAAAGTGGGCTAGATTATGCAGCATATAATTGCAAAGAAACCTAAGAATTAATGTAAACCTGGGCAATTGAACTTGAGCTTTTACAAGAAAATGTATAGGCAAATTTCGGAACAATTGACAGATCCAAAGAGCAAGGTAGCTGAGGTCAGTGGCGTCGCTAGGGGGGTAGCTTTTGGGGCTATAGCCCAGAGTCTCTCAGACGGCCGTGGCACTTTGGGGACTTTGTAAGGGGGGGCTCTCAGGAGACCCTGATGTAATGGGGGGGGCTCTCTGGGAACCCTGAGGTAAGTGAGGGGGGCTCTCAGGAGACCCTGATGTAATGGGGAGTCTCTCTAGGGACCCTGATGCAAGAATAATATATATAAATAATATACATGTGTATGCCCGCCCAAGCGTATGACTTTCTTCTTTACTTTGCTGCTATGAGCTCCAGCCCTGGATCTTTTGTAGACCTAGCAATGTCCCTGGCTGAGGTTAAGCAAAAGATTGGGGTTTTTCTTTAAATTTGGGCTTGACTTACCCCAGAGCTTCTTCATCAAAGACCAACCAACGCACTACAGGATCTGTAGTGAAACTTCTAAATGAACAACTGATGTGTGTGTGTGTGTCTATATATATATATATATATATATATATATATATATATAATGTGTGTGTATGTATGTATGTGTATATATATATATATGTGTGTGTGTGTGTATATATATATATTATATTGTTTTTAGATTTTTATTTTTTGAAAAAAAAAAAAAAAAACTCAAGATTACTTGGCTAGTCAAGTAAACCGCACTGTCGCAGGAGTGGCTTCTTTTACATCTAAACAAGTCAGCAGAAGAACCAAAGTTAAGTACGTTTGTGATAGGGGCACTAAATTCAGATATATTACCAGCTTAAAGAGGAAGTAAATTTCCCTGTATTGGTACCTATAGGTACTGTTAATATCTCCTAAACTTGCACCGTTTAGGAAATATTTACTGTATATGCCACTGATGACGTCATCAACGCATGTGCACTGAAGGACCAGTGACCCGTGTTTGTTCAAAGCCATGTGCCGTCACCGGCGGCTCTCGAATGCACGTGCGGTAGTGACGTCACGCAGCTCCGGGCAGGCACAACCAGAGTCCACGGACCCGAAAAGAAGACGGGTGAAGGTGGATGTGGCCTCCAATGGTGACAACGAAGGCTTTGTTTGCAGGTAAGTTTCCTATAATGTGCTAGTATGCAATGCAGGTCAGTAAAGGAGGGGGGGGCTGCATTTACTTCCCCTTTAAAATTAAACTTTGCCTTGTCTCTCTTTAAGGCCTGGTTCACATCTAATGTAGGTTGCAGTTTGCATATTCCAGGTGCATTTTTCGATGCATAGTTTTTGATCCATTGAAGTCCTATGGAACCAAAAACTGGAAAAAAGTTGAAAAAACTCAAAACGCCCTGAAAAATGCATAGGTGTGAACCAGGCCTAATATCTGGATTCCATTGTTCTGCTGTGGAATCTTCAAGGAAGGTAGCACTTTTTATTGTGTGTGTGTGTGTGTGTGTGTGTGTGTGTGTGTGTGTGTGTGGGGGGGGGGGGGGTTATTTTTTTAAAGCTTTTCTCAGTTTCCACTGCCCATTGAGACCAGGTTTACTTTAATGTCTAAGGGTTTCCCTGCCTCTGTCTAGATTTGCGGACTATCAGGACAGTTGCTAACAAGAGGTAGGTAAGCCATGTCCTGTTACTGCTGCCACCGCTGATTGCCTGGTCCACTACAACCAGTCTTTTCCGTTGTACTGTAATATATATTTTTATTAATGCCATAGTCACAATAAATAAGTTAGTAACTTTAGGTGGTAATGGTTGTTTTTTTTTTTTTGTTGTTTTTTTTTACTTATTGTGCAAGCATTGGTGAAGGGTAACTTGGCCAGTTGGCCTGTCAGGGAATTAGGGGTTTCGTTTTATGCACTTTTTGGTATGAGTATTGTTTAGTGCTCTGTATTGTGTTGGAGTGACTGTCTTTTTTTTTTTTTTCTATGTGCTGTAAACTTTTGCTTAATAAAACAAAGTAAACTATGTGATATTTTTCATTTACAAAGCCAAGGAAACACCATATAATAAAGTTTCAGAACTGTGGAAAAATGCAAGTTGTCAGAGGTCCATTTTAAAAGACGTTTTGGATAAATAAAAAAAAAAAAAAACATAAATGCTTACCTAGGTGAATGCAGTATTGATCTAGAGCTGCACGATTCTGGGAAAAAAATTTGAATTACGATTCTGAACTTTTTTTTTTATATTAACCACTTCCATTCCGGGTCATTGTAAAATGACGCCGGCAGGAACCCCCTCCCTCCGGGTGGATGTCATATGACGTCCTGGGTTTGAGGGGGGGGGGGGGGGAATAACTGAGTGATGCCTGCAGCTAGAGGCATCATTCAGATATTCTTGTCTTTAGCTGGCGATTCTGCGCACCATAAGAACGATCATAGCGGTGGTTCTGCCGCTTGATCGTTCTTATAGGCGGCGGGAGGGGACATCCCCTCCCGCCTCCATCCGGTGCTTCTCCGGGCTCTCCCGTGCCATCGGGGGCCCGGAGAAAGAATTGTCCGGCGCCGGTGGTCATATGACGAAGCGCATAGAGATGACTGTCGGGCGTGATGTGACGACGTCACGTCCGGGTCCTCAGAAGTAAACAAAGCCGCCATTGCGTCTAGTAAGCATGAGATCAGTGAATTTTTTTTTTTTCACAATCTCATGCTTTCCAGCCTAGAGGAGAGATGCCCCGCATCTCTCCATAAAGAGGACCTGTCGCACACCATTCCTATTACAAGGGATGTTTACATTCCTTGTAATTCTTCAGCCCACTGAGCTCTCAGTCTCTCACTAGACCCACTGATTCACTTCATCTAAATCCCTTGAGCTCCTCCAATCTTCACTGTAGTATCTTCCTCAAGTGTCACCCCCTCTGCCCCGCTCGGTCCCTGGCTTGACACACAAGGCTGCTCTGCAAGCGTCACCTCTGCTGGCTTGATACCCTCTAAAGTTTCCTGATTTGTCACCATCCCCGGTTGGTGACAATATGGGTTTGGGACTTGCTTCAGTTACTCCCAATGGTCCCTGGTAGTAAGGTGGATGGCCCCTTCATAGCGGCAACTTCCCCCTCTACTTCCCCCTCTCTGTCCGGCAGAACCGTCACTTCTGGTTGGACTGCAAGCCGTAATCCCTACCCTGCGCTGCTCTCCTGCTTCCGGATATGCCCTCAGACATTTGCCTAGCAGCCAGATGTGCCCGGGATAGGCCCAAATTCTGGCCTAGCAGCCTGGGGCAATACAACACATGTCCACCCAGACAACCGTCCAGGTGGCACAGAACCACCTGACTCCACTCAAATATAGGTTCTCCCAGCAGGCCAAGGGATTTAAGAAAACCCATGCCCATTGGCTGATCTACCCATAATCTGACCTTGCTCTGCCCTTCTCATATCTAATGCCACAAACAGGGCGCATTGCGGGTGGTTTTAACCCTTTCTCGGCCGCTAGCAGGGGTTAAAAGCACCCCGCTAGCAGCCGAAATGCGGCGCAAATCCGACGGTAAAGCGTCGCTACAAATAGCGGCGTTTTACTGCCGACGTTATGGGCGGCACAGTGTGAAAGGGGTCTTAATACCATAGTTTAAAAAATGTAACTAAAAAAAAAAAAACGGCAAGAAAATTATTAAATGGAGAAGGAAAATAAGGAGTTATTAACCCTGAATTTACCGTAATCAGCCTTATGAAGGGGTTAAACAGAGGAACAATTTTATAAAAAACACCCAAAAAATTTTTTTTACTTGACAAGGCTGCTTTAACCACTTGCTGACCAGCCGCAGCAGTTTTACTATGGCAGGTTGGCTCGGCTGGGTTAATCGACGTTACCTTACGTTGTTTTTTCTTTTGGCCACTAGGGGCGCGCGCCTGCAGCGTGTGCTCGGAGCTCCGATCGCTCATGACAGAGCAAGAACGGGTATCTGTGTGTGTAAACGCACAAATCCCAGTTCTATCAGGGGAGTAGAGACAGATCGTGTGTTCATATGAAGTACGAACACCGATCTATCTCTCCTAGACAGTCCCATCACCCCTACAGTTAGAACACACATAGATAAATAGCATTCAGAGCAGGCACTGGTCAGATATCGTAGTCAATAGCATCTACATCCCTGTTAGTGTTAATATATAGAAAGAACCCCTGTCCGGGGTGGTGTATGGGACTATGAAGGTGCCTATTGATAATGTTTAGTAATTGCCCCAATAGGGAGTATAATAAATATACTAAGGTCATACAATAAAAATTAATTTATTACAGATACAAAAGTCCATTTTTTTTTTAAAAAAGGGGAAAAGGAATACAGAAACACTGTGATGCATTTGTTCCTACAGTGTTGCGTGCTGCTGATCCTACAAGTTTCGCCTATAATCAGGCTTCATCAGGGACACAGACACTTTAACACATCTACAATGATATATAGAGATTCATTTTAGTACATAAATTTAAGAAGAAGAAGAAGAAGAAAAAAAAAATATTTATAATACTACAAATACAATTTTTTTTTTTTATATATATATATTACAAATTACATTAAATTCAAAAAGCTCACTCTGAGGGCATGGACAGATACCTAATAATTCACAAATGGCCACCTAATGTCGAATCAGAGTGTACCTCCTCTCAACAAGATGGAAAAGTTGATGTGACTATCACCCTGCAGGCTTTCCACAATGAGACGGGCCGCACGGAAATATACACTGGGAGTTATCCCAATTCCAATATACAAGTCCTAAGTATATGATAAAAAAAGTTTTATAGTACAATAAAAGAGGGGTTAATCAATAGAATTTTTTTTAAAAAATGATAATAATATAAAGACTTGTATAAATGTAAATAAAGAAGCTAATAATCAGAGTTATTGAGTTAGAACCCACATAGGTAACGCATTTAACTCCTTGATCACCCCCTAGTGTTAACCTCTTCTCTGCCAGTGACATTTATACAGTAATCCGTGCATTTTTATAGCACTGATCGCTCTATAAATGTCAATGGCACTGAGCAGAGTCTGAGCCTTAGATGATCTCACACTGCAGGTATAGAGTGATGAAGCTTTACACACTCATATTCTAGTAAGGGCACTGCTTATTTTTCAGGAGAAACACCAGACAAAAGGTAAGTTCAGAGTATTGCTTACATACAAAAACATTTCCAGATGTTTCCTAAGGCTGCAATCACTTTCACGTAGCGGTAACAAGTATTGATGCTTCTTTTTGGGTGACAAACATAGCTAGTTTATAAAACATTGTGTTGCGAGACAATTGCAGCAGAATCGCGTTTGGGGTGCCATTAAAGAATAATGGAACCCAAATGTGTTATGCATTCTGTCACGACCCTACATTGGGAGATGTAAACTGGGCCTAAACCTTGGCAGATCTTCACTTTTTCAGTTGGAGGACCTTCAGCATACCCCCCCCCCCATTTTTTTCTGCCCCTGTTTTCCAGGTGGTGTTTTAGGCACAGTTCGAATGGTCACCCAGCCACCGAATCCAGTGTTGACCCACTGACATCCTTCTGTGAACAGATACCACTGGGTACCACGCCGCCATCTTACTTGTGACATCATCGAGAGGCCCACCAGCTTTTTTGGGTTTAGCCTCTGAGGCTTTGTGATTACGTGCCGTTAGGCCCACCCCTCCCTACTTAATGAATGACTAAAGGCCTCCTGGGGTATGTGACGTGCATACCCCAGGAAAACTATGCACTTCATTTGTCTAGGCAGAAACGTGTGTTTTGCACGCATTTCTAAAAACGTATCCATAAGCCCCGATAAAGGAACTGATGTGTGGCCCCCAAAAACACATTGGCTTTTGTACCCAATATATGTTTGAAATAAAACCTTTGGCATAAAACACTATCAGCACAGCATTTAAAAAATTAATTTTGAGTACTAAAGCATCACTTGCTTAAAAGAGAAATATGTTTTATTTTTTGTTTTCCAATGTTTTTATTCAAATTTTACAAATACAATATCACCATTTGCAATGGGAAGTAATTGTACATTAACAAGACGTTGAAGGTTCAGTTACATGACTGTTAAACCTATATGCACTTGAGACTTAATATAGCATCATTCACCTATTAGGGTAAAACCTAAACCAAACTTGCGACCCACTAGCTGAACTTCCACGTGATCTCAGGGACCATAATTGGTCCAAAGATCCATTGAAGGGCAAATTCAGCTGGAGAGAGGAAAGAAGGAGAAACAGAGATATCAGAGAGAAGAATAGAGGGTAGGGAAGGGGCGTGCACTCCGGCCCTGGAGGAAGACGCTCCCGAGCCAATCTCATCTCGTTATGTACTTGTGAGATAGTTGATCCAGGGGTCCCATATTTTGTTGAACCATGCAACCTTATTAGTTAAAATTGCAGAGAGGCATTCATTCACCATTATCCATGATAGTTTAGCTTTCAGCAGGTAAAACAGGATCGTAGGGGACCTCCAAGATTTGGCTATAGCTATTCTTGCTGCAACAAATATAAAGGCTATGAGTCTCTTCATTTGTTTTGATGTCCCCTCCATTGGGCGTCCCAACAATGCCTGTAGAGGTGATTTAATGAGGTTCACTTGGGTCAATGAGTATATAAAGTTATATGTGCGTATCCAGAACCTTCTCACTTTTGGACACGTCCACCAAGTGTGAAACATGGTACCGTCCGTGTTACATCCTCTAAAGCACTGTGGGGAGGCCCCCGGGATAAAGGTTGCTACCCGCGCTGGGACCATGTACCACTGCATCAAGACTTTATAGTTTGCCTCTATCAGAGAGGTATTAATATATGATTTGGATGTGCATTGTACCATTTTGCTCCACTCTTCTGTTGCCAAGCTAGTTTCTAGATCCTGCTCTCATTTTTGCATGTAAAACAACTTTTGAGAAGTCGAGGATAAAATACTGTAGATCTGTGATATGTGGCCAGCGTGTTTGTTGAAAGTCCTACAGAGATTTTCCATTGAGGTGAATGTGGTTAGGTCAGAGGTGTGATTCAGTGTCACCAAGAAATGCTCTATCTGGGTGTAGCGGTATATTTCCGAATTTGGGAGGTGATACTTTTCCTGAAGGGCTGATTTAGACAAAACACCTCTGTGGTCACAGAGATCCGCTATTCGTAGCAAGCCTTTATTAGTCCATTGTGTAAAATCGTGGGGGTGAAGACCCGGGGTGAATGAAGAATTGTTAAACAACGGAGCCAATGGGGTGTGTGGGGATTTAAATCTATAAGTGGTTACCAGCCGATCCCATAAATTTAGAGAAAAGGATAAAGTCGGGCACAATATTGTCGGTCTATCTTTCCCTTTCATCCACATTAAGTGGCTAATCTCCCTATTTGGGTATAGGGAGGACTCCAACGCCATCCATAGTGATGTTTATTTAAAAAATATATATTTTTTTTGATTCATACTTACCTAGGTGAATGCAGCATAGTCTCCCGATGCCTCTAACATTGAGAACTGAGCGATCAAACACCGCCGATCGCTCGGTTCTCAGCGGCTCGCTGACAGGCTGAGCCAGGGATCTGGGCGGATCCCGATCCCATGGTCGTGATGACGCTGAACCTGGACCGACTTCTGTGACATCAGCAGAGAGCGGAATTCTGCCTGCTCTCTACTGAAAATGGGTCACAGGAGTGCAAAACGAACTGCACTCCTGTGATCCATAGGAGAAGTACAGCCAAACAAGCTTTGGTTGTACTTCTCCTTTAAGCAGCGGAAGCCCGTTCATATGGGGCGCAGGGGTGCCGTCCCCCAAATCCATGCATGGTTTTTGAAGGTTTTCTTTTTTTTAAGCACGCGATTAGAGCCCGAGGCTCTATTTGACTTCAAAAAAGGATGGGCTCGGGGCGCAGAGCTCTGCGCCCTGAGCCCACCCAGTTGTGGACAGTAGTGAATTGATATTTGCTATTGTCTTCCTGCTTCTCCTCCTGGCCAATCAGGAAGGGGGTCCTCCTGAGACCCCATTGGCCAGGCAGGGAGGAGGATGCCAAGCAGAGTGTGTGCACAGCCAGGACATGGAGCACTGACAGCCCTTCACTCCCCCGCCACTGAGGATGTGATGGGGATTGCACGGTGCCCTCTAAGTGACATGGCCAGCTGCCGGGTGTAGAGAAGCGAGCAGAGTGTGTGCAGAGTCCAATAGATACGGTAAGGACAGCCGTATTACACCATGGACCTTAGTGACATCCCTCTTTGCTAATATGTATTCCTTGTAGTTGTAGCGAACAGAATGCAATGGAAGGATGGCTTCACACTGGGGAAAGGGTATATAATCCCTACACAAGTGCCTGTCAATTTATGAGCTAAAAGGTGACTGACCGACCGACCAGCTGGGGGGGGGGAGATGTTTTGTGTGCTGCAACCCCCCCCCCCCCACCAAAAAAAAATTAGAGCACCAGCCGCCACTGTCTTTAAGGTTCCAGCGCCTTCCATTTACTACTCTAAACTTTGAATGTTACTGTGGGGATGTTTCCTTTTAGGGGATGGAAACATCACAATAAACAATAAAACCAAGAGGAGGTGGGTTTCTACGAAGGACGAAAACCCATGAAGAGACTGGTCCACCAGGTTGGAGGATGGCATTGACCCAACAAGCCAATCACAAGATGAAAGACGTGTACAGAAACTAGTATGTAGTAAATGCTGATGGGTAAACCCTATGCAGGAACCTAGAGCCATGCAAGGTCTTTAGTGCCTGTAAAGCCCTGTACACACGATCGGATTTCCTATGGATTTTTCCATCGGAATTCCGATGAAGCTGACTTCCATCAGTCTTGCCTACACACCATCAGTCAAAAATCTGACCGTCCCAAACGCCATGACGTAAAACACTCAGACAAGCCGAGAAAAATTAAGTTCAATGCTTCTGAGCATGCGTCGTTTTTTTTCCGATAGAGTTCCACATAGACGATCGGAATTTGCTCTCGGATAAATTTAAAACATGTTCTATTTTTTCTCGCCGATGAAAAAAAAAAGCCAATGAGGCCCATACACGATTTTCATTGGTAAAACCGATCGTGTGTACAGGGCATTAGATGGAGAGATGCACTAGGACTATCAAAGGTCTTCTTGTGCATAAATCCCATTATAAAGCATTCTTTTCCTCCAATAAAATGAAATTGTAACATCCTAAAGGTACATTCAGGTTTGAATAATGCAATGCAAGCATTGTGTAAACCTAACATACCTCCTGTATGTAATAATCACATTCTAACATGGGCGGGTGTGGAACTCAAATGCAGCTGGATGCTTTGTAGACAGTTTAACGGTTGTGCCCACCCTCGGCTAATTAATGTTTACAGTGTTCCTCTTTCAACAAGACAATGTTCTGTTTGTATAAACCCACTTTTATCTCATCCCTATATGCTGACAACAAGCCATGTCATGAAATGTTATTCCTGATTACCCTTAAGAATATATAACACCTAACCTTTCACCACCCAATTACACACCATTGTTTCAGCTATCTGAACAATTATAGTGTACAATACTGTATATCCTACTGAAACAACACACACTAAATACAGTATCTCACAAAAGTAAGTACACCCCTCACAGTTTTGTAAATATTTTATTCTATCTTTTCATGTGACAACACTGAAGAAATGACACTTTGCTACAATGTAAAGTAGTGAGTGTGAAGCTTGTATAACAGTGTACATTTGCTGTCCCCTCAAAATAACTTAACACACAGCCATTAATGTCTAAACCGCTAGTGAGTACACCCCTACGTGAAAATGTCCAAATTGGAACCAAAGTGTCAATATTTTGTGTGGCCACCATTATTTTCCAGCACTGCCTTAAAGCGAGATTCCACCCGCAATTTTTTTTTTTTTTTTAAAGTCAGCAGCTACAAACACTAGCTGCTGACTTTTAATAAGGACACTTACTTGTCCTAGGCGCCTGCAAAGTCGGCCCCCCCCGAGGCTGATCCCTCGATCGAGGCAGGTCCCCGCGCCACCATCCTCACTAAGGGAAACAGGCAGTGGAGCCTTGCGGCTTCACTGCCTGTTTCCTACTGCGCATGCGCGAGTCGCGCGGCGCTTTGTGAATGGGCCGGCTGTGCTCTCTGGGATACACAGTTCCCAGAAGGCAGCGCGCCCCATTCACCAGAAAACACCGCGAGCAGGACGAGGAAGAAGACCAGCCGTGGAGGATGAAAAGGCAGATTAGGAACATCCGCATAGCAACCGCTATTTCTGGTAAGTAAATTTTTTTACATTTTTTCCATTTTTTTTTTTTAGTAGATTTTTGGTGAAATTTATTTTTCAGGGTGGAACTCCACTTTAACCCTCTTGGGCTTGGAGTTCACCAGAGCTTCACAGGTTGCCACTGAAGTTCTCTTCCACTCCTCCATGATGACATCACAGAGCTGGTGGATGTTAGAGACCTTGCGCTCCTCCACCTTCCATTTGAGGATGTCCCACAGATGCTCAATAGGGTTTAGGTCTGGAGACATGCTTGGCCAGTCCATCACCTTTACCCTCAGGTTCTTTAGCAAAGCAGTGGTCGTCTTGGAGGTGTGTTTGGGGTCGTTATCATGTTGGAATACTGCCCTGCGGCCCAGTCTCCGACTGGAGGGGATCATGCTCTGCTTCAGTATGTCACAGTACATGTTGGCATTTGTGGTTCCCTCAATGAACTGTAGCTCACCAGTGCCGGCAGCACTCATGCAGCCCCAGACCATGACACTCCTACCAGCATGCTTGACTGTGGGCAAGACACACTTGTCTTTGTACTCCTCACCTGGTTGCTGCCACACATGCTTGACACCATCTGAACCAAATAAGTTTATATTGGTCTTATCAGACCACAGGACATGGTTCTAGTAATCCATGTCCTTAGCAGTGTTGTAACTAACGTCGTTTAAATAAACGGCGTTAGGTAACGTAGCCACTTTTTGAGGTAACGAGTAATCTAACTGATTACTCTTACCCTCGTGGCACCGCCGTTCCCATTACTTGGGCGGCGTTACCCTAATTACATCTACTCGCCGCAGCCGCCGCGAGTAGATGTAATTTAACATTTAACTAACTGCAAGCCGCCGTCTGCCTACCTGAACAGTGTGTCATGCAGACAGACGGCGGCTATTGCAGTATTCAAAAGCCGCGCCTCCCGAGTCCTCGTCGCCTGTGATAGGCGGAACACTCAATTTCCCAGCAGGCAGTGTTCCACCTATCACGGACATCCTCTCATCCTCGTCTGTGTTATGAGGATGAGCGGATGTCCGTGATAGGTGGAACACTGAATGCTGGGAAATTGAGTGTTCCGCCTATCACAGACGTGGAGGAATGGAGGAGGAGCGGCTTTTGAATAATGGAATGGCCGCCGGGAGTCGGGACGCCGCCGATCTGAGGTACTGTACACAGCGGGCACAGTGAGGCATGGGGCACAGTGAGGCATGGGGCACAGTGAGGCATGGGGCACAGTGAGGCATGGGGCACAGTACCAATATTATTTATTGTTATCCCTCCTATTATTTTTATACACTGAAAAAATTACATATATATCATCCTTCTACCACCCCGCCCCGTGTATATATAATATAACCAATATAGTTACTTTGCTGAGTAACTAATTACTTTTTCAATGTAGTAACTGAGTGAGTAACTCCATAACTTTTTGGGAGAAGTAATTTGTAACTGTAACTAATTACTTTTTTAACGTAAGATGAACAACACTGGTCCTTAGTCTGCTTGTCTTCAGCAAACTGTTTGCGGGCTTTCTTGTGCATCATCTTTAGAAGAGGCTTCCTTCTGGGACGACAGCCATGCAGACCAATTTGATGCAGTGTGTGGCGTATGGTTTGAGCACCGACAGGCTGACCCCCCACCCCTTCAACCTCTGCAGCAATGCTGGCAGCACTCATACGTCTATTTCCTAAAGACAGCCTCTGGATATGACGCTGAGCATGTGCACTCAACTTCTTTGGTCGATCATGGCGAGGCCTGTTCTGAGTGGAACCTCTCCTGTTAAACAGCTGTATGGTCTTGGTCACCGTGCTGCAGCTGAGTTTCAGGGTCTTGGCAATCTTCTTATAGTACATGCCATCTTTATGTAGAGCAAAATTAATTTTTTTCAGATCCTCATCTATACATATGGTGGGGCCCCTCCTGAGAACACATGAACAAACCCATAATATCGCACAAAATGGGTAAAGAACCCACTAGTAGTTCAAAAAAGGAAGAAAGGGGGGGGGGGCAACCTGTGGTCTCTCCTTAGAATTACTTTATTACATATCAAATTTGAAAATAAAGCACACAATAGGGAATTACACAATCGTATAAAAAAAATTATTTTGTCACACTACCCTGAGGAAGCCCACATGACCAGTGGGCAAAACGCGTTGGTGTGATCTTCCCTGCACACCCGCGGTTATGACCATGCCATGCAGCTTGTAACATCCTGCTGCCAAGCGCCACTCCGCTGACAGGAAGGGAGTGATTGAACAGGAACTCTGAGTGAAGCACCGAGGCTCATACACCCAAACTATTCATCATTGAAATGCCGAATGGCCGGGAGGACAGCAGAGTACAGTGGACTGTGCAGGACTTGACTGGCCATATCTGCTGACATACAGATGTACAGTAACTATTAGAGTTGCATGCCCAAAGTAGGACGTGCTCACTTATTGAAAGTCACTGATCGTGTTTAATGTTGTCAGCAAGGCTGCCAGAAGAGAGCCTTTTGAGTGTGAGGTGTTATATCTACACCTATGGTAGCCTCTGCTTGTACAAGATCTGAGCATTCAGAAATAGTGTGACCATTTGCACCTACCATATACTATGTGACTTTGGCTGTAAGCCGTTCTGATCATTTACTCATTATTTGCATTGTTTGCTGAATGTGCTCACTAAGAGACTCAGTTTGGATGCACCTTCCAGGCTTGATTTCTTGCACCTGTTGGTCTGCGATTTCATGAAACTATTTAATTACCGGCTAAGACATGTTCATCCGTCTACAGATGCTTCCTTACTAGCAAGGCCAATTGTGGAGTGATTAATACCTAATAGACTTTTGTATTATATCAGTGTGGTCAGCACGACTATCATCATATAAGGGAAATAGTGAGCCTACATGAATGGCCAACACCATAGATGTTCCCTAGGACTCTCTTTGATCCTTTAAATTTACCAACCCTGATGCTGGACTTCGAGCAATGTTGGTATGCGCACATTTTTATACGATTGTGTAATTACCTATTGTGTGTGCCTTATTTTCAAATTTGATGTGTAATAAAGTTTTTCTAAAGGAGAGACCGCAGATTGCCCCCCCTTTTTTTGAACCACTAGTGGGTTTTTAACACATGCCAAACAGTTGTATGAGGGATTGCAACTTCTCGGCTAACACGGCAAGCAGACTTGTGTGTGCTTCGCTGAATAGCCTCTTGAATTCGTTGCCCCCCCATCCTGCCGCTCTCCAATGCCCTCCGCCGCTTACCGGAGCCATTGGCAGCGGCGGAGGCGAGCGGGTCTGCTCCCTGGGCTGACATGGAGAAGAGTGTTATCATTGCAGTTTCCATATCATTGCAGGGCATTTGACTTCTATCCATTCACTGATCCACAAGCAGTACACAGAGACACCACAGCCATCACCACTCACTTACCACAGCCCACACATTCATCCATGTCCGATGCCCGTCCGACCGGGATGCGTCCTCTGTGGGGGCCGGCTGTCTCGTATCTCCCTGCCACAGCCCCCGGATGGTGTTACCAGGCCCCATGTGGGAGTCTGGTTGGGTTTCACCTCCACACCATCAACATGGGGCTACCTGAAATAAATTGCATGCATGCTCCTGAAGAGCGACCAAAGTCGTGAAACGCGTAGAGCCAACAGATTCATGCCTCAAAAATTATGTATCATTACAAATCATTTATTGCATTTTTTGTCTGTATATCTGGGTCCTTGGCTTATTATTATTTTTCAACAAAGTTGTGAAAAACATATACAATGTGTCCTTTAATAATGCAATATAGTTTTGGACGGTGCATTATTTGAAAGCAATAAATTATCAACTTTTAAATGTATTCTAGCCATATTTATTTCCCCCAACCTATTTAAATCTCTCCCGCACATGCTTCATACAAAGTCCCGCTCCTTCCCCCCCTCTTTTTTACAGGGCAGAAGCGATGTCAAAACATCACTTCCGCCCAATGCTCTTAACCACTTAAGCCCCGGACCAATACGCAGCATAAAGACCAGGCCCCTTTTTGCGATTCGGCACTGTGTCGCTTTAACTGACAATTGCGTGGTCATGCGACGTGGCTCCCAAACAAAATTGACGTCTTTTTTTTCCCACAAATAGAGCTTTCTTTTGGTGGTATTTGATCACCTCTGTGGTTTTTATTTTTTTGCGCTATAAACAAAAATATAGCGACAATTTTGAAAAAAATTCGATATTTTTTACTTTTTGCTATAATAAATATCCCCCAAAAATATATAAAAAAAACATTTTTTTTCCTCAGGTTTAGGCCGATACGTATTCTTCTACATATTTTTGGTAAAAAAAAAATCTCAATCTGCGTTTATTGATTGGTTTGGGCAAAAGTTATAGCGTTTACAAAATAGGGGGTAGTTTTATGGCATTTTTATTATTTTTTTATTTATTTTTTTACTAGTAATGGCAGCGGTCAGCGATTTTTTTCGTGACTGCGATATTATGGCGGACACATCGGACACTTTTGACACATTTTTGGGACCATTGTCATTTTTACAGCGATCAGTGCAATAAAAATGCACTGGTTACTGTAAAAATGACACTGGCAATGAAGGGGTTCACCACTAGGGGCGCTGAAGGGGTTAAGTATGCCTAGGGGAGTAATTACTACTGTGTGGGGGCGTGGCTACGAGTGACACGTCACCGATCTCCGCTCTGATTACACAGAGCGGAGATCGGTGACAATGTCAGTAGGTGAGCGGGGAGATGTTGTGTTTACACTAACATCTCCCCGCTCCATCCCTCTGTGAGACGATCACGCGATCCCCACGTCGGGCAGTTAAAGGGGACGTACAGGTAGGTGATTGTTCCTGTACGAGCCATTCTGCCGATGTATATATACAGTGCATGGTCGTTAAGTGGTTAAAGGGACATTTTTTTTTTGTATTGCATTTTTATTTAAATATGAGATCTGAGGTCTTTTTGACCCCAGAGCTCATATTTAGGAGGTCCCGTCATGCTTTTTTCTATCACAAGGGATGTTTACATTCCTTGTAATAGGAATAAAAGTAAGGGCTCTTTCACACGGGGCGGATCCGTGCAGATCCGCCCCGTGAAGCTCCGCTTGCTCAGCGGGGATCGCTCCGTTGATCCCCGCTGAGCCGACGGATGACTGGGCGGTCCCCGCACCCTGTACAGGGACCGCCCTGTCAGAGCGCCGCTCTCCCCTATGGGGAATCGGATGACGACGGACCGTAGAGTCCGTTGTCATCCGATCCGCTCCGCCGACGGAAGGAAAAATAGGGTTTTCCTCCGTCACACTTTGGCGGAGCGGAGCGGAGCGGATGTCAGCAGACATGTCTCCGCTGACATCCGTGCCTCCATAGGGGTGCATGGAGGATCCGTTTCAGGTCCGCCTAAAAAACTGACAGGCGGACCTGAACGGACCTCCGTGTGAAAGGGGCCTAACTCAATTTTTTATTTATTTTTTAAACGGTGTCAAAATAAAAAATCAAAAGTAAAATAAATAAGAAAGAAACGATTGCATATGTGAGCAGCGACCGCATATGAAAACGGTGTTGAAGGCACACATGTGAGGTATCGCCACGATCGTTAGAGCGAGAGCAATAATTCTAGCTCAAGACCTCCTATGTAACTCAAAACATGCAACCTGTAGAATATTTTATACATTGCCTATGGAGATTTTAAAGGGTAAAAGTTTGTTGCTATTCCACGAGCGGGCCCAACTTTGAAGCGTGAAATGTTGGGTATCAATTTACTCGGCGTAACATTATCTTTCACAATATAAAAAAAAATGGGCTAACTTTACTGTTGTCTTATTTTTTAATTCCAAAAAGAAATTTTTTTCCAGAAAAAGTGCGCTTGTAAGACCGCTGCGCAAATACAGTGTGACAAAAAGTATTGCATTGACTGACATTTTATTCTCTAGGGTGTTATAAAAAAAAAAATATATATATATATATATATATATATATAATGTTTCGGGGTTCCAAGTCATTTTCTAGCAAAAAAAAAATGTTTTTAACTTGTAAACACCAAATCTCAGAAAGAGGCTCTGTCCTTAAGTGGTTAATCAGGTGTCCAGCAGACAGTTGATTATAAAAGGGCGTTACTTAAAGCAGAGTTCCACCAAAAAATTAAACTTCCACTTTTTGGATTCCTCCCCCCCTCCGGTGTCACATTTGGCACCTTTCAGGGGGAGGAGGGAGCAGATACCTGTGTAAGCCAGGTATTTGCTCCCACTTCCGGGCATAGATCGCTGCAGTATCCGCGGCGACCTACGCCACGTCCGGCCCCTCCTCTGTCCCCCGCTGTCTTCTGGGAGACACATAGGTCCCAGAAGACAGCAGGGACCAGTGGGATCGTGCAGCACGACTCGCGCATGCGCAGTAGGGAACCAGGAAGTGAAGCCGCAAGGCTTCACGTCCTGATTCCCTTACCGAGGGACAGATCGGCTTCGGGTACCGACATCGTGGGCGCCCAGGACAGGTAAGTGTCCATATATTAAAAGTCAGCAGCTGCAGTATTTGTAGCTGCTGACTTTTAAAAAAAAAAATCGCCGGAACTCTGCTTTAACAAAGAAACCCCATTTCCTACTGTGAGCAATGGCACCAAATGGAAGAGAAATGTCACAAGGCCTGAGAAAGAAAATAATTTCTTTACACAAGAAAGATGAAGGCTATAAGAAGATCAGCAAAGCTTTACTTATCAGTCAGAATACTGTAGCAAAAGTGATACAAAAATTTAACAAAGATGGAACTGCGACCATCTCACAGAGATGTCCGTCCCAGGACATCCACGAAAGTTAACACCTCGACAGGAGCGTCTTCTGATGAGAAGGGTTGAAGGAAATCGCAATGCAAGTTCACTGCAGTTAGCTAAAGAAGTAAAAAGCCTATATAAGGAAATGATTCCGGACGGCTGCACTTCCAAAAATGCTTTTGTTGAAGCTTTATATGACAAGTAGTTGACAGATGGAGCAGGGGACAAAAAGGTAGACACATTTTTGCAAATGTTAGCGCTTAGTCATTACCTATTGGAACTAGTCACCACAATCACCTATATACTGCTCTAATGTGTCATCATTAGGTTACAGGTGAACTAACCAATTAAAATTACCCGTATATACTTGAGTATAAGCCGACCCGAATATAAGCCGAGGCACCTAATTTTACCACAAAAAAATGGAAAAACATATTGACTCGAGTATAAGCCAAGGGTGTCCATCTGCATGCCTCACTTTGCCTCACTGTGCCCATGCCTCACTGTGCCCATGCCTCACTGTGTCATTGCTATGAATAGACTGACGTTTAACATGAGAGTCTATGGAAGGGGTGCCCGGCTTTGAAAAATCGGTGCTCCCCGGCCGTAGGTCCCTCAGACAAAAAACTTTGCACACTTATAGAGGAGAAATGGGGCTATATGTGTTCCAAGTATAAGATAGAACCACCCGCGCTAGCCAAAAATTGAGCAGGTGGGGTAGCTGGGGTGTGGGGGGCACTGCAGCAGATACCAGGAGGTCTAATCCAAATAGACAAACAGAAAATATAGATAAATGATGGTGGCTGCGCTGTGATTACACCAAGGAAAAGAGAATGAGGGAAGGGCTGTGGGCTGGTCTAATAAACAGGGGCTAAGTTAAGTGGCGTGATAATGAAAAATAAGTGACACAGATGTGAAATATGTAAGTGTCACGACTAGGGATGAGCTTCATGTTCGACTCGAACATTGCCTGTTCGCCCGTTCGCCGAACAGCGAACAAATTGGGGTGTTCGCGGCAAATTCGAAAAGTCTATGGGAGAAATCTAAAGTGCTAATTATAAAGGCTTATATGCAAGTTATTGTCATAAAAAGTGTTTGGGGACCTGGGTCCTGCCCCAGGGGACATGTATCAATGCAAAAAAAAAGTTTTAAAAAACGGCCGTTTTTTCGGGAGCAGTGATTTTAATAATGCTTAAAGTGAAACAATAAAAGTGAAATATTCCTTTAAATTTCGTACATGGGGGGTGTGTATGATATGCATGTAAAGTCGCGCTTGTTTCCCGTGCTTAGAACTGTCCCCGCACAAAGTGTCATTTCTGAAGGAAAAAAAGTCATTTAAAACTCACTCGCGGCTATTAATGAATTGTCGGCTCCCGGCAATACATAGAAAAGTCATTGATAAAAAAAAAAAAGAAGCGTGGCCCTTCAGGTCTGGTATAGATATTAAGGGGAACCCCGCCGCAAAAAAAAAAAAAAAAAAATGCGTGCGGTTCCCCACAAATATCCATACCAGACCCTTCAGATCTGGCATGGATTTTAAGAGGAACTCCACCTCAAATAAAAAAAAATGGCGTAGAGTCCCCCCAAAAATCCATACCAGACCCTTATCTGAGCACACAACCTGGCAGGCCGCAGGAAAAGAGGGGGGACGAGAGAGCGCCCCCCCTCCTGAACCGTACCAGGCCACATGCCCTCAACATGGGGAGGATGTCCCCATGTTGATGGGGACAAGGGCCTCATCCCCACAACCCTTGCCCGGATCCCGCCCCCTCCCCTATGTGAATTGGTAAGGGGTACATTGTACCCCTACCATTTCACGAAGAAAGTGTAAAAAATTTTAAAATGAAAACACACAAACACTTTGGAAAAGTCCTTTATTAAAAACAAAAACAAAAAAAAACATTCCAGCAATGAAATCCAGTGTCCCGCAGCAATCCGATGTCCAGTGCTGTCCGTCATTGCCTGAGCGGACCTGATGGGGAACTTCCTCTGCAGTCTATTAAATGTATAGACCCGCCCCTTCTAAAGTTCCCCATCAGATCCGCTAAGCGGACCAGATGTGGAACGTGAGAAGGGACGGGTCTATTCATGTATTACACAGTGAAGGAAGTTCCCCATCAGGTCCGCTCAGGCCAATGACGTAGGCGGGGTCTGACATACCGAGGGGGCGGACCTGATGGGGAACTTCCTTCACAGTGTAATTCATGAATAGACCCGCCCCTTCTCATGTTCCACATCTGGTCCGCTTAGCCTTACACCTACGTCATAGAGCGGACCTGATGGGGAACTTTAGAAGGGGCGGTCTATTCATGTATTACACAGTCAAGGAAGTTCCCCATCAGATCCGCCCTCTCGGTATGTCAGACCCCGCCTACGTCAGTGGCCT
Organism: Rana muscosa; assembly: GCA_029206835.1. NCBI lineage: Eukaryota > Metazoa > Chordata > Amphibia > Anura > Ranidae > Rana > Rana muscosa. The sequence continues at coordinate 63,294,578 of CM055128.1, forward strand.
GAGCGGACCTGATGGGGTACTTCCTTCACTGTGTAATACATTAATAGACCCGCCCCTTCTCACGTTCTGCATCTGGTCCGCTTAGCGGACCTGATGGGGAACTTTAGAAGGGGCGGGTCTATACATTCAATAGACTGCGGAGGAAGTTCCCGATCGGGTCCGCTCAGACAATGACGGACAGCGCTGGACATCGGATCGCCGCGGGACACTGGATTTCATCGCTGGAATGTTTTTTTTTTTAATTTATTTTTTATTTTTTAATAAAGGACTTTTCCAAAGTGTTTGTGTGTTTTTTTCTTTTTCGTACATCACGGGACACAGAGCGACTTAGTCATTACTAATGGGTTATATAGTTTACCTTCAGGTGTTGGCACTGGCCAATTCCAAACCGGAAGTACCCTCCCCTATATAAGCCCCTCCCACCCGGGAGCACCTCAGTTTTTTGCCAGTGTCTAAGGTGTTGGCCAAAGAGTAACATGTGTTTTCACTGGGCTTGCGTACAGGTTCTTTTGGGCCTTAGTAAGCTGTTCCGGATCCCACCAAAAAAAGCTTCATAGCTAAACGGTCGGTACCCGGGCCTTGCAGCAGAAGAGCAAGGTTTTGCCTGTAATGCTTCTCTTAGGAGGGCTGGACCCTGGGATCCAGAGCTCTGGTCATACCCACGACCAAGACGCTGTCTGTGCAGGGTGCTATACAGGTCCAGGGGAGTGGAATCCTTGGGAACCCGGTCCCTGAAGGTTTAATTACAATGCCTGCCGTGATAGGTGAAGTTTGGACTTTTGTGGACCAAACAAAGTCCTGCGGCGGGGATCAGGTAAGTGGGGGCCCTCAGGAACTTGGTTCTATTGGGGGACCCCCAAGCCTAATTTGTCTTTCTGTCTGTTACCTAACGGTATTCCCGCTAAATATCTGTGTTTGCCTATAACTACTGAAAATGTAAAATTTTAATAGTAGTCAAGAAAAAAAAAAAAAAACAGGGACCGCGGTACCTGTGTTAAACCACTAGAGGCCGCTGTAGTCCATTTTTCTTGTAAATGTGGATCTTTGGTTTTCTCAACTCAAAAGATCCAGGCAGCTGGTAAGTTTCTCTGAGGGAATCCACTTCCTCTGCCCTGTTGCTGCGTTCATCCACCGCACAGGCCCTCCGGCAAAAAGGGCCCTGGCTCCTAGTCCTCTGTTGGTTTTCGAAAAGGGCGCCATTGGCGCACGGGCGCGCGCGCGGGCGCGTGCACGCGCCTCCTATGAAAAAAAAGGGGCGGGGCGGGTGGATGACGCTCGATGCGCGCCGCGGCGCTTCTGCGCATGTGCGGGCGTCCCAGCATGGTTAAAAGACACAGTACAAGTGTCAGCTGCATGCAAACAGAGCTAGCAACAAACAGTGGCACACAGAGGCGGTTGATGCAGGCATCCCCATAGAAAGGCACTTTAGTGGACACCAGCTGGTATATAGCAGCACCTGTGTTAGACTATTACCAGCAAAAATTGGTGTATGACGACGGGAATACCTCAGCTTTGTGCTTAAAGGATATGTCGTCCAGACGCTCCGGAAATAAATCTTCCAGGAAGCCAAAGGGGTCTCCATCGGGCTCTGAGGATATTGGGCATGCTTGCACTGCACCAATCTCCCCTGAGAATGCAGAGGTCAGTAGCCGTAGAAACCCCGCAGGAATGTCTGGTGCTGCGGCTGTCCCCAGTCCACCTGCTCCTGTATATATAACAGAGGAGGTTTTATCCTCAACTCTGGGAGGATTGGAAGAGAGATTAACAGCATTGATCGCTGCTTCCCTGTCACAGGAAAAGCGCGTCCGATCTCCGTCTCCTCCTTCAGAGTGCCTGTTAGTGGAGGAACAGCCCCACACAGAGATCGACCTACCTGAAGGGGATCAGGATGAGGTTGATTCACTTATAGAGGAATCAACAGTGGAAGAACCTTTCTCAGCTTCTCAGGCTGAAAGATTATGGGTTCAGTCTCTGACTAACATGGTCCGATCAGCATTTAAAATGCCTCTGGCGGAACCACCATCCACTACGGTTTCCTCGCTGGGGTCGCTAAAAGCTCCCCAGGCGGTCTGTTCCTTCCCAATCCACCCTTTATTAGAAGGGCTTATTTACCAGGATTGGGAGCATCCTGATAAAATATTTGCTCCCCCCAAGAGATTTCCGGTGATCTATCCCATGGAGGATAAGTTCATAAGAAAATGGAGGGTCCCTATAGTGGACGCAGCCATCTCTTCTGTTAACAAATCACTGACATGTCCAGTAGATAATGTTCCAATGTTCAAAGACCCAATAGATAAAAAATTGGAGTCTTTACTAAAATCTGCTTTCTCTACAGCAAGTATGGTGACACAACCTGCGGTAGCAGCGATTGGAGTCTGCCAAGCAGTGAAAGATCAGTTGAAACAAGTCTTAAGGGACTTACCAGATCAGCAGGCTCATGCCCTAGCTGACCTGCCTAGAGCCTTGTGTTTTGCGGTGGACGCCATAAAGGATACAATCCAACAGGCCTCCCGCTTTACGCTGTCTATAGTACATATGCGTAGGCTTTTGTGGCTCAAAAACTGGTCTGCTGAAGCTCCCTGTAAAAGACTGCTGGTTAGCTTCCCATTTCATGGAGAACGCTTATTTGGAGAAGATCTGGACAAATATATCCAGAAAATTTCTGCCGGTAAAAGTTCACTCTTACCGGTTAAGAACAAGGGTAGAAGTCCTTCTTTTAAGAGGCCTACCTCTCCAGTCCCGGGCACATCGGCTGTGAAGCAGTTCCGACGGCCTCCGCGGTCAAATTCAGGGGGCAGAAATCAGGGATAATCACAGGGTAACAAGAAGCCCTGGATCAAGAGAGGTACAAAACCTCCCCCTAAGGCATGAAGTATTGCCCCCGCTCAATCGGGTGGGGGGAAGACTTCAGTTGTTCACAGAGACCTGGCGGGACACCATCAGAGACAGATGGGTGCTCTCCGCAGTAAGTCTGGGATACAAGCTGGAGTTAAAAGGCACTCCTCCTGCCCAATTTATGAGGTCAAACGTGCCAAGAGATCCCCAAAAGAGAGGATCCCTCCTTCTGGCACTAGAACAACTATTGCTCCAAGGGGTAATCATGAAGGTTCCCCTGGAAGAAAGCGGATTCGGGTTTTACTCGAACCTTTTCACAGTCCCCAAACCAAATGGGGACGTGAGGCCCATATTAAATCTAAAAGGGCTAAACAAGTTCCTAAATATCAGGACCTTTCGGATGGAGTCGATCCGATCAGTGGCCACCGCCCTACAAGGGCAGGAATGGCTAGCCTCGATCGACATAAGGGATGCTTATCTGCATATTCCCATCTTTCCGGCCCATCAGAAATTTCTACGCTTTGCAGTAGAAGGGCGCCATTTTCAGTTCAGAGCCTTACCTTTCGGTCTGGCCACAGCACCACGAGTGTTCACAAAAATTCTGGCCCCATTATTGGCCAATCTAAGAACACAGGGTGTAACGATAATGGCATATCTAGACGACCTGCTACTAATAGACCACTCAGTGGAAAAGCTGGAAGTAGCTATTCACAAGACAATCGAGTATCTGGAATATCACGGTTGGATTATCAACCGGGACAAGTCAGCTCTAAGACCAGTCAAAAGTCTGGAATACTTAGGGCTAAGGCTGGATTCAAATCAGAGAAAGATTTTCTTACCTCCAGAGAAGGTGTCGTCTTTAAGAAATTTGACCCACTTAGTGGGTACAAAAAGAAAACCATCCATACGTCTCTGCATGAGGCTGCTGGGAAAGATGGTGGCTTCATTCGAAGCGGTACCCTACGGTCAATTCCATTCAAGGAATTTGCAAAGGGCCATACTGTCAGCCTGGAACAAAAAAGTTCAGGCTTTAGACTTACCAATGTCCCTGTCCCCTTCCGTTCGCAAGAGCCTCCATTGGTGGTTGGTGCCCCAGAATCTGGAAAGAGGGAAACCCTTCAGTCCGGTTTCTTGGAAGGTGGTCACTACAGATGCCAGCCTCATCGGCTGGGGGGCAGTGCTGGAGCAATGGTCTCTCCAGGGCAGGTGGTCAGAAGCAGAAAAGGCCCTGCCCATCAATCTCTTAGAGATACGAGCAGCCCGGTATGCCCTAGTAGCATGGACATCCAAACTCCAGGGGTCCCCTGTCAGAATTCAATCAGGAAGCAAATTGCATCCTGGGGTGGGCAGAAAGATATGTCCCAGCCATATCTGCGGTTTTCATCCCAGGAGTGGAAAATTGGAGAGCGGACTTTCTAAGTCGCCAACAATTATGCCCGGGGGAATGGTCTCTTCACCCCGAGGTTTTCCAGGCAATATGCCAGCGGTGGGGAACACCGGATGTAGATCTGCTAGCATCCAGATTCAACGCAAAGGTGGACAGGTTTGTGTCTCGCACAAGGGATCCCCTAGCTTGCGGCTCGGATGCCCTAGTGTTCCCTTGGGATCGGTTCAAGCTGATATATGCATTCCCACCGCCACAATTGTTACCGCGATTACTCCGCAGAATCAGGGTAGAAAAGAAACCAGTGATTCTGGTGGCTCCAGCGTGGCCCCGAAGGGCATGGTACGCGGAGATGGTAAAAATGTCAGTGAGGAGTCCTTGGACCCTCCCACTTCGTCCGGACCTGCTTTCGCAGGGACCGATATACCACCCTTCCTTACCAGCCCTAGGTTTGACGGCCTGGCTATTGAAGCCCACATTCTGAAAAAGAGAGGGCTCTCTAATTCTGTGGTATCTACCATGATCAATGCCAGGAAACCGGTATCCAGGCAGATCTATTATAGGATCTGGAAAGCGTACATTACGTGGTGTGAGACCAAGAAATGGCATCCACGTAAGTACATGATAGGGAGGATTCTGGACTTCCTACAGTGGGCTGTAGATAGGAAACTGGCCTTGAGTACTATCAAGGGTCAGATTTCGGCCTTGTCAATATTTTTTCAAAGGCCCTTGGCTTCGCATTCACTAGTCAAAGCCTTTATACAAGGAGTGATGCGTATTAGCCCTCCCGTTAGTATTCCCATATGTCCTTGGGACTTAAACCTGGTTCTGTCGGTTCTACAGAAACAACCGTTTGAACCATTACAACACATTTCCTTGGTTCTTCTCACCAGGAAATTGGTTTTCTTAGTAGCCATTTGTTCGGCTAAAAGAGTGTCGGAATTAGCAGCTATGTCCTGTAAGGAGCCATATCTGGTTGTCCATAAGGACAGAGTAGTATTACGTCCTCATCCAGCCTTTCTTCCTAAGGTGGTATCGAGGTTTCATTTGAACCAAGATGTGGTTCTTCCTTCTTTTTTCCCCAAACCTAGCTCAGTAGAGGAAAAGTTATTACATTCTTTGGATGTGGTAAGAGCAGTTAAAGCTTATCTAAAAGCCACTGCTCAGATTCGCAGAACGGATTCTTTGTTTGTTCTGCCGGAAGGCCCCAGAAGGGGTCAGGCAGCATCAAAATCTACTTTAGCCAAGTGGATTCGACAGGTCATAATACAAGCCTATGGCTTGAGAAAGAGACCGCCTCCGTTCAAAGTTAGGGCGCACTCCACAAGAGCGGTTGGAACTTCATGGGCAGTGCATCACCAGGCCTCCCTGGCTCAAGTATGTAAGGCCGCAACATGGTCTTCGGTACACACGTTTACTAGATTCTATCAGGTAGACGTTAGAAGTCAGGAGGATGTCGCCTTTGGGCGCAGTGTGTTGCAGGCCGCAAAAGATCCTCATGCCTGATGGCGCCCAGCTTATGTACCCCCCCCTCATTTGGCATTGCTTTGGGACGTCCCATTAGTAATGACTAAGTCGCTCTGTGTCCCGTGATGTACGAAAAAGAAAAAGGGATTTTTATAACAGCTTACCTGTAAAATCCTTTTCTTGGAGTACATCACGGGACACAGAGCTCCCACCCCTCTTTTTGGGACACTTATTGCTTGGCTACAAAACTGAGGTGCTCCCGGGTGGGAGGGGCTTATATAGGGGAGGGTACTTCCGGTTTGGAATTGGCCAGTGCCAACACCTGAAGGTAAACTATATAACCCATTAGTAATGACTAAGTCGCTCTGTGTCCCGTGATGTACTCCAAGAAAAGGATTTTACAGGTAAGCTGTTATAAAAATCCCTTTTTTTACATTTTTTTAGACTTTCCTCGTGAAATGGTAGGGGTACAATGTACCCCTTACCAATTCACATTATGGGGGTGGGATCTGGGGGTCCCCTTTGTTAAAGGGGTCTTCCAGATTCCGATAAGCCCCCTGCCCGCAGACCCCCACAACCACCGGGCAAGGGTTGTGGGGATGAGGCCCTTGTCCCCATCAACATGGGGACATCCTCCCCATGTTGAGGGCATGTGGCCTGGTACGGTTCAGGAGGGGGGGCTGCTCTCTCGTCCCCCCCTCTTTTCCTGCGGCCTGCCATGTTGCGTGCTCAGATAAGGGTCTGGTATGGATTTTTGGGGGGACTCCACGCCATTTTTTTTTAAATTTGGGGTGGAGTTCCCCTTAAAATCCATGCCAGATCTGAAGGGTCTGGTATGGATATTTGGGGGGAACCACACCCTATTTTTTTTTTAATTTGCGGCGGGGTTCCTCTTAATATCTATACCAGACCAGAAGGGCCTGGTAATTGAATTTGGGGGGACCCCCACGCTTTTTTTTTTTTTATCAATGACTTTTCTATGTATTGCCGGGAGCCGACAATTCATTAATAGCCGCGAGTGAGTTTTAAATTACTTTTTTTCCTTCAAAAATGACATTTTGTGCAGGGACAGTTCTAAGCACGGGAAACACTTTACGTGCATATCATACATACAATTTAACCACTTAAGCCCCGGACCATTTCAGGCCATTAGGACCAGGCCTGTTTTTGGGATTCGGCACTGCGCTGCTTTAACTGTAAATTGTGCGGACATGCAATGTTGTACCCAAATGAAATTTGCGTCCTTTTCTTCCCACAAATAGAGCTTTCTTTTAATGGTATTTGATTGCCTCTGCGATTTTTATTTTTTGCGATATAAACAGAAAAAGACCGAAAATTTTGAAAAAAAATGATATTTTCTACTTTTTGTTATAAGAAAAATCGAATAAACTCAATTTTAGTCATACATTTAGGCCAAAATGTATTCAGCCACATGTCTTTAGTAAAAAAAATGTCAATAAGCGTATATTTATTGGTTTGCGCAAAAGTTATAGCGTTTACAAACTAGGGTACATTTTCTGAAATTTACACAGCTTTAAATTTATGACTGCCTATCTCATTTCTTGAGGTGCTAAAATGGCAGGGCAGTACAAACCCCCCCCAAATGACCCCATTTTGGAAAGTAGACACCCCAAGGAAATTGCTGAGAGGCATGTTGAGCCCATTGAATATTTTTTTTTTTTGTCCCAAGTGATTGAATAATGACAAAAAAAAAAAAAAAATTACAAAAAGTTGTCACTAAATGATATATTGCTCACACATGCCATGGTTATATGTGAAATTGCACCCCAAAATACATTCTGCTGCTTCTCCTGAGTACGGGGATACCACATGTGTGGGACTTTTTAGGAGCCTAGCCGCGTACGGGACCCCGGAAACCAAGCACCGCCTTCAGGATTTCTAAGGGCGCAAATTTTTGATTTCACTCCTCACTACCTATCACAGTTTCGAAGGCCATAAAATGCCAAAATAGCACAAAACCCCCCCAAATGACCCCATTTTGGAAAGTAGACACCCCAAGCTATTTACTGAGAGGCATGTTCAGTCCATGGAATATTTTATATTTTGCCACAAGTTGCGGGAATATGACAAACTTTTTTTTTTTTGCACAAAGTTGTCACTAAATGATATATTGCTCACACATGCCATGGGCATATGTGAAATTACACCCCAAAATACATTCTGCTGCTTCTCCTGAGTACGGGGATACCACATGTGTGGGACTTTTTGGGAGCCTAGCCGCGTACGGGACCCCAAAAACCAAGCACCGCCTTCAAGGTTTCTAAGGGCATAAATTTTTGATTTCACTCCTCACTACCTATCACAGTTTTGAAGGCCATAAAATGCCAAGATGGCACAAAACCCCCCCAAATGACCCCATTTTGGAAAGTAGACACCCCAAGCTATTTGCTGAGAGGCATGTTGACCCCATTGAATATTTTTTTTTTTTGTCCCAAATGATTGAATAATGACAAAAAGAAAAAAAAAATGTACAAAAAGTTGTCACTAAATGATATATTGCTCACACATGCCATGGTTATATGTGGAATTGCACCCCAAAATACATTCTGCTGCTTTTCCTGAGTACGGGGATACCACATGTGTGGGACTTTTTGGGAGCCTAGCCGCGTACAGGGCCCCAAAAACCAAGCACTGCGAACGCTGCAGTTATGTGTTTTGTGTTTGGTAAGTGACAGTGATCGATCGATACTGCACTTGGGTGGGCTGGGCTGGGCTGGGCTGGGCGGAGGGGCTAAACGCAGGCGCTAGCAGGTATCTGGGCTGATCCCACTAACACTGCGTTTTTGGGAACCCTAAACCGCTGGGGATGCTAGTATAGATCTGATCAGATCTGATCAGATACTATACCACTAAGGGGGGTGTATGCTTTGCGCGTGGGTGTTAGCGTTACTGTCACTAACCTAACACTGCCTGGGGTGACGCAGACCCTCTCTGGCGCTAAAACCTAATTGATCTCACCCGCCGGGCGATCAGGGGGGTTAAACCTTTATTGGGTTATATACGGCGGGTGCCCTGATGCTATAAAAAGCAAACTAATCAACCAGCGTCACCCGTAACCTTTATATGGTGATCACTGGTGAAAGGGTTAACTAGGGGCAATCAGGGGGTTAAAACCTTTATTAGGTTAAATATGGGGGTACCTGACACTATATAAAAACCTGACGGGTAACCTAAATAACTAAATAACTTACTGGCTAACCAGTGACACCAGTGACGCTTATACGGCGATCACTGGTGAAAGGGTTAACTCTAGGGGCAATCAGGGGGTTAAAATAATATATGGGGGTACCTGACACTAATAAAAACCTGCGGCGAACCTAAAAAAAAATAACTGCCTATCTAAAACACCAGCGACACGAATACAGCGATCGGAAAAACAATCGCTTAGTGACGCTGAAGTTAGGGGGTGAAAGGGTTACCTGGGGGGTGATCAAGGGGTTAAACCTTTATTAGGGTGGGGTTAGGGGGCTACCCTGGACCTAAAGGGGCCTAATCCTAACTGCCCTGCAACTTTTTACAATCACAGATGACACTAAATGCAGTGATCAGTAAAATAAATGATCACTGCAATCAGTGACACTGTGATTGGGGGCTTTGGGGTGACCTGGGGGGTGATCTGGGGGTGACTGGGGGGTGATTTGTGTGCCTATGTGTGCCTATGTGTACCTACGTGTCAGTGGACTGTTGGTGCACTAACCTGCTTCTTCTCTGCTCGGCGCCGGGAACGAAAAGACCGCGGCGAGGGAGATGACATCACTTCCTCCAGCCTGTGTTTACATCACATGGCGGAGGAAGCATTTTCATTGGCCGGGAGCGATCGCGAGGGGGGGGCGGAATCGAGCGGCCCCCCCCTCATGCCTGATCGCTCCCGAACACTTAACGGCCGCTCACTGCAGTGAAGGGGGGTCCGGATGGACCCCCCAACTGCACAAAGGCGATCACGTAGATCTACGTGATTCTGCCTGTCGGTGCCATTCTGCCGACGTAAATCGGCGGTGGGCGGTCGTTAAGTGGTTAAAGGAAAATGTCACTTTTATATTTTCATTTTAAGCATTATTAAAATCACTGCTCCCGTAAAAACGTAAATTTTTCAACCTTTTTTTTGCATTGATACATGTCCCCTGGGGCAGAACCCGGGTCCCCAAACAGTTTTTAGGACAATAACTTGCATATTAGCCTTTATAATTAGCACTTTAGATTTCGAACGTTCGAGTCCATTGTATTTAATAGGGTTCTAAAGTTCACGCAAAGATTCTGTCTGTTCGCAGGTTCTGGTGCGAACCGAACAGGGGGGTGTTCGGCTCATCAATAGACACGACCAATGAACGTGCACAAATCCCAATAACGCAGGGGGGAGAAAAAGGTTACCCTAATGGGTGAGCGTTAACATAATCACATGTGAAATCTTAGATGGAATATACAAATAAATGATTATAAATGAATGTGCAAGACAAAACGTATGTGAACTCCAAAAAAACGCACAAGATAAAACAAATGCAAAAATTATGATAAAATATCCATAGTTTGGATCCAAAGTAAACGTAACAAGTGATACAGTTCAATGTTTTAAGTGAATCCCGTCACCATCGGTTGCTAGGGTGTTTAACACACGACTCTTCAGTGCAAATCCCAATAACGCAGGGGGGAGAGAAAGGTTACCCTACTGGGTGAGCGTTAACATAATCACAAGTGAAAACTTGGATGAAATATAAACAAATAAATGATTATAAATGAATGTGCAAGACAAAACGTATGTGAACTCCAAAAAAACGACTCTTCAGTGAAAATCCATCACAGTGCTCACAAGCAGCTTACCTCCCAGCTAAAATAAACCAGCATATGGTGCACTCCAGGGCAGTAGACAGTCCTCTCGAGGAAGACCTATTCTTACTTTCACAGGATGTATATGGAAATACAAGCAAAGAAAAAAATATATATAGTGTGACTAGATGCACAAACTGGAGTGACTGTAATTAGATGTTCTCACACTCACTTTTTAATGAGCGAGCATGGACATCAATCCACGAGCACCGAACTCGTTAGTATGTAGCAGGTTACAATGAAAGCCCTCCAATTTGGGGGTAGCTGCAGGGTGCCTCTCAGATGCGGTGCATGTAAAAAATAAAACGAAAAAAAAAAAAAAAAAAAAGTATATAGCGTGACTCTGTGGATACACGGAGATGGGGTCGCTGCAATGGCTGTTCACACACTTGTAAAAGGTGAGCGTGGGCATCAATCCACGAGCACCGCTCGTCTGTCTGTGCTGCAGCGCTCGGTATGCACATCCCTCCGATGGATGGTAACCACACAGTGCCGATATAGTTATATATGAAGGAACCACATAGTGTGAGTAGGTAAAAACAGGCGTCTTTATTAGTGGCAATTGCCGAATAAACTCGCATTTGTGAAGTGGGTAGGGGTTCAATCTCCTAAGAGCGCAGAGCTCGTCTCCTTACGTCCAGCTGTAGGTGTATCTGTACTTTGAATCCTGACACGTATCGTCACATCACATGACTTCACAAAATTTGTACTGAAGAGTCGTGTGTTAAACACCCTAGCAACCGATGGTGACGGGATTCACTTAAAACATTGAACTGTATCACTTGTTACGTTTACTTTGGATCCAAACTATGGACATTTTATCATAATTTTTGCATTTGTTTTATCTTGTGCGTTTTTTTGGAGTTCACATACGTTTTGTCTTGCACATTCATTTATAATCATTTATTTGTTTATATTTCATCCAAGTTTTCACTTGTGATTATGTTAACGCTCACCCAGTAGTGTAACCTTTCTCTCCCCCCTGCGTTATTGGGATTTGCGCACGTTCATTGGTCGTGACACTTACATATTTCACATCTGTGTCACTTATTTGTCATTATCACGCCACTTATCTCTAGCCCCTGTTTATTAGACCAGCCCACAGCCCTTCCCTCATTCTCTTTTCCTTAGTTTAATCACAGCGCAGCCACCATCATTTATCTATATATGTGTGTTCCAAGTTTCGGGTCCAGGGGACCTACGACCGGCCGGTACCGGTTCCCCAAAGTCACCGGAGAAATTACCGTTTAACATGGGAGTCTAAGGAAGGGGTGCCCAGATTTGAAAAATCGGTGCCCCCCGGCCGTAGGTCCTCCGGACAACAAACTTTGCACACTTGTATAGGAAGAGTGAGGCTATGTGTGTGCCAAGTTTGGGGTCCAGGGAACCTACGGCCGGCTGGTACCGGGTCCCAAAATTCCAGGAGATCAGGCGCAAAAAGGTGACTCGAGTATAAGCCGAGGGGGGCATTTTCAGCACAAAAAAAATGTGCTGAAAAACTTGGCTTATACTTGAGTATATACGGTAGTACTCAGCTGGTGTTACAAAGAAAACCCGGCTAGAATACATGGTACTTACACTCAAATCTGATGTAAAGAATTTGGTCCAAATCCACTGACAAAGAAATTTCTGATCTGACACACCAATTGAACTCGGAGCAAACTCGACACACACATCAGTTAAAATCATTGTATAGTTACAACAACATACACAAAATAATAGAAGACACATTATATATATATATATATATATATATATATATATATATACACACACACACACACACATACACACACACACACAATTAAGTTGATGTTAAGAACAAAATGATTTTAAAAGTAAAGTATTAGAACATCATGAGAACCGATACTGGCATATTCCCAAAGTATGTGCATAGTCTCGAAGGAACATCAATGGCAAAAAAAAGAAAAAAGAAGTAGGAGAGAAATAGGTGCTAATAGACTGCAGGAAACTAACTAAGGAAAAAAATTTACAAATATATAGGAGAGATATAGGTGCTAATGAAGTCACGTGACAGTGACGAACATGCGTCGAGACACCAGAGGCACCGGAGGTGACACTTGCGAGCTCGCTGCTCGTTTCTATATGCCATCTTTTATGCTACTTTTGTGAGTACCTTTTTTTGTGATGTTATTGCCAATAAATGTATTTTAAATATACTACACTATTGGCGTACCCTATTCCCTTTTTTCTGTGAGGGTTAATATCACACCAACTGGAAGTTCAGTGTATCACCCCAGTAAAGATAGAGACCATACACCGCTAGGAGACGCCACACCGGGGATTGGCCGGAATATACGCTGGATCCACCTATCTATATCTTTATATGCTGTTACCTTACAGCAGTAAGGTAAGGGGACATCTACACTAATCACAAGGGAAATAGGAAAGTTCCCTCTCAAATACGTCACTTCACTTTGGATTATCTGGCACCAGCACCATCACCAATTGTTTTTATTACCAAGTCACAGTTTTCTGCACAAGAACACAACTCATCATTCTGTTTTATTTTTATTTCTGATATTTGGAATGACTTCTATTCAGTTACCATAGTTTGTGTTATTCTAGCATCAGCTTGAGGACTTGGATTGATGCACTTTCACAGCTGGACTCAACATTGCTTATCACTTGGGACTTATTCACTTTTGTGTTTCACATATTCTCTGATGTTTCACATATTCTTTGATATGATGTTGTGATACCTATTATTATTATTATTTGTATGCTCATTAGGTGCACTCATTATCTACCTTTCCCCCATCCCCCTTACAGCGCAGCATTACTTTTCTTTCATATCCATTTGGGTTTCTGATATACCTCCAGTGCTGCAGCAGTACCCTCTCCTTTTCCCCCTCCCTACCTCTTTTGGTAGCGCAGTAATACTATACTATTTCAATAGGTGCTAATAGACTGCAGGAAACTAGCTAAGAGAAAAAAAATAATAATAAATATATAGGAAAGAAATAGGTGCTGCTGATAGACTGCAGAAAACTAGCTAAGGCTACTTTCACACTCAGGCGCTGGGTGCGCTGGCGGTAAAGTGCCGCTATTTGTAGCAGCGTTTTACTGTGTTGTTTGACGCGATTTTCGGCCCCTATCGTTGTGGTTTTAACCCCCGCTAGCGGCCGGGGATGTCTGGTCACCCTACCTCAAAGGCAGGAGAGAGAAGGGGGCAGACTTCAGTCACAGACAGGGATGGATGGTGAGCTCACTCACCCCTTGGCAGTCAGCACCTCTCATCCAGATGTATCTGAGGTTGCTGGGCTTCAAATTTCCCACATCCACTTCCATTTTCTGAGGCACAGCACTGGGGATTGAAGTGTGGGCAGACACAGGGGTGTAGAGGTGGGGGGAAGAGGTGCAGATTGAGCCCTCTCTCCTCTCCCGTCTGTATGTGTGTTTTGGGGGGGGGGGGGGGTTGTTAGTGCTGGCTTTGGGCAGTGTGAAAGAGAGTGTAAGACACACTCCGCTTAAACAACTGGAGCCAGCAACCCTGCTGGGAAGCCATAGTCCAGTCTGAATAATGTGTCCGGGTCTCGGACAGTCTGAAACCCGGACGCATTATTCCAAACCCGAACTGTCTGGGTGAATCCCGAACAGGTGGCAACCCTAGTGATGAGACCAAGATAAATGTTTTTGAAACTGATGGTTTCAAAACTATATGGCATCACAAGGGTGAGGAGTACAAAGAAAAATGCCTGGTGCCTACAGTGAAACATGGTGGTGGCAGTGTCCTTCTGTGGGGCTGCATGAGTGCTGCTGGTGTCAGGGAGCTGAATTTTATTGATGGTATCATGAATTCACAGATGTACTGCTCTTTATTGAAAGAGAAGATGCTACCATCACTTCGGGCCCTTGGTCACGTGCACTTTTCCAACATGACAATGATCCAAAACACACATCTTAAGCCCTGTACACACGATCGGATTTCCTATGGTTTTTAAACTGATGGATTTTTCCATCGGAAATCCGATGAAGCTGATTTCCATCAGTCTTGCCTACACACCATCAGTCAAAAAAACAATCGTCCCAAACGCTGTGACGTAAAACACTCCGATGAGCCGAGAAAAATTAAGTTCTATGCTTCTGAGCATGCGTCGACTTGATTCTGAGCATGCCTGGGTTTTTTATCCGATGGACTTCCCCACAGACGATAGTAATTTGCTATTGTTTTTTTTTTCCATCGGATAAATTTAAAACGTGTTCTATTTTTTAACACTGATGGAAAAAAGACCGATGGGGCCCATACACGACCGGTTTGTCTGATGAAAAAAGTCCATCGGACTGTTTTTATCGGTAAAACCGATCGTGTGTATACGGCTTAAGGCCACTGTTGCATTTCTGAAGAACTGGGTTAAAGTGATTCAGTGGCCAAGTATGTCTCCTGATCTGAACCCAATCAGACACCTATGGGGTATTCTGAAGAGACGTGTTTAGCATCACTCTCCATCCAGCATCCAGGCTCTAAAAGAGGTTGTGTTGAAGAATGGAAAAAGATAAATGTTGCAATATGTCGCCAACTTCTTCATTCCACGTCCTTACAAATCATGGAGGTCATACAATATACTAGATGTAGTAGTTTTTGTTGTGGGTGAATTCATTTTTGCATCAACTAATTTAAGTAAAACTGAAGATTTTGTAATCTAAGTAATAGTATTAACCTTACTTTCATGTAATGAGATAAACAAATGTTCTATAAAACTCAGTTTTGTCAAAATGTTGGTTATTGTTCTTGTGTTCATTGAAATATTGATTAAAATCTTACTTTTCAAAAGGGGTGTACTCATTTATGCTGAGCACTGTGTGTGTGTTTATATTATAATATATATACTCCTATATATAAAAGTCTAAAGCTGGCCAGTACTAGTAGAAGTTTGCTTGGAAGTTTTTAATTTTAAGACTGTTCTTTCAATTTTCCAATGATTAGTGGGGTCAAATTGATGTTCGTTTTCAACTGCACTGACAAACGACTTCGAGCAGGATGGAAATTTTTACCATTTCTACCAGTGTTTAAGGTTTTTGTACAGGTAAGTCCATTTACTTCAAAATCATTTTCTAACATGAAATTAAAATTGGAAGTACTTTCGAATAAAAATGTTAAAGTCATCAAATGTACTGAGAATTTTCAGACGAACATTTTTTCAAAAATCTACTAGTGTACGGCCAAATTTAGATGGGAGAAATCTAAAGGCTGCCATCCTCCTGAAAACTCCAGGCTTTCTCTGTCTTCAATGTTTTATATGTAGCAATACCCCCAAAGGGGCCGCTGGTTTAAAATTGCGGGCCTGCCGTTACCTTACTGTTCACCACATCCATTTTAGGGGTCTTCCTTGAAGAGTTGTTCACAAATGTCTGCACCTAACACTAAAGCCTCGTACACACGATCGGATATCCTATGGATTCTAATCCGATGGTTTTGTCCATCGGAAATCCGATGAAGCTGACTTCCATCAGTCTTGCCTACACACCATCAGTCAAAAAACCGACCGTTCCAAACGCGGTGATGTAAAACACTCCGATGAGCCGAGAAAAATGAAGTTCAATGCTTCTGAGCATGCGTCGACTTGATTCTGAGCATGCGTGGGTTTTTTATCCGATGGACTTGCCCATAGACGATCTGAGTTTTCTATCAGTTTTTTATCCATCGGAAAAATTTAAAACATGTTCTATTTTTTAAAACCGATGGAAAAAAGACCGATGGGTACCATACACGATCGGTTGGTCTGATAAAACCATCCATCTGACGGTTTTCATCAGTCAAACCGATCGTGTGTACGGGGCTTTAGTCTCTTTTTCTCAGGGGGTTTTATTAAAGAACTTCCAGATAGAGGGATGGAGGGTTAGGGGAGATTCAGGTACCATGCTTGCGGATCACGGGTATTTTCCTTATCCAGAGGACAAACAGCTTCCACACTGGATATAGCCACCACCGGATAGGCCTCTCTCACTGACCTAGCAGCGGGTGCGAGCTCGTTCAAAAGTCTCTGCCACAGACTTGGGTAACCACACACTTGGTAAAGTTCTTAACACATAGCACACAGTACCAGGATCTTTCAGCCAGGCCGGCAGCACTGTGAGGTAGATTCTTATCCGGATGCGTCCTCCAATTGAGTCCTTAATTGCTCGGTCCCTTCCCGCAGGCAAGGCGACACAGGACCATCCCTGGATCAGTATACCCCAGAAACTCCTGGGCACACTCTCAGTAACAGAGCCTCTGGGATCTGCAGGCCCCAAGGCAGAAAACTGCTAACACATCCCTGAGGCCAGGAGGGCCGTCAGGTCAGGATCAGAAGACCCCGCAAAAACGGTGTCTGCTCCTTAAGTACCCTCTCCCAGAATGCACAGCGGCGTGACCAATCCCACTGAGCTGCTTCTGGGCATAAGGTATCCAATACATCCAGCCTTCTGCATTTCCAACCATGACCTGTGGTGACAGCGACACCCACAGTCAGGTGGAAAAATGTGCAACTCAGCTAAACTGGAACAGAGACCAATAATTTGGTACAATTATTCTGAGCTAAACTACAGCTCAGACAACTAAATTTACACTAGCACCTACCCAATAGGAGCAGGGCACTACACACTTCCCCCACCGCAACAGACGATGTCCTCATCGTCGAGAAAAAATTGACTCTCACTCCTGAGAGTGGATACCTGAATACCAAAAACTTGGATGGGGAAGGGTAAGGGTGAGGTAGCAAATAAATACAAATTTAACACGCACATACAATAAAATCACATTAACGTATATTACAATATCTCTCTCTCTATCTAAACCACCCATTCTCCAGCAGTTTGACAGAAGATCCACATACCTAAAAGACAAAACAAAACAGACACAGGCAATCATATAAAACGCTGTACAATAGGAAGCAAAGCCTCACTTCCGAAAAAATTTGCCTTTCTTTCCCCATATCTTCTTTTGTGTATGGGTAGCTAGATGTAAAAGAAACAAAGTCCAGTTTTGTTGAGCAAACTCCCACCACCTAATGGCACAAGAACAACATGACAGAGTCCTTAAACACAAGTACTGAACCAGGTAGAGGAATCTTGACTCCGAAGTTTCCAGTAACCTATCACTACCTAGCAATATATCCCACAGTCCTTTAAAAGAAAAAGAAAGAAGAATCTTCTTCTTTAGCAAAGTGACAACCAGAACAGTCACTGTAGATGATCACCAGTAAAATCGGGGGTCATCAGGAAAAGTCAGTGGTTTCCCCTGTTTGTCCAAAGTGGTGATGAAATACACATAGTTGTCCTTTCCAGGCCTGCAGATGACCACTTTGTCGGCATGAATGTGTCTGCCGTAGCTCCAGTGCAACAAGCACCCATTAAAGAGATCATAGTAGGAGAAAGACCTGCTCTCGGGAACGGTTTAGGCACGGCCAAATAGTCCCAAACAGCCTCACCGTACCATTTTTCTCTGTTGGCCTCGATCTCTTGCAGGATTTAACTGGGAACGTAGGGAAACTCCAATCCGTATTCAGTGGCTACCCGCTTGTTCAGTAATCTTTGTGACCGGGCAAGCCTAGGCAAAGATTTGGTGCTTCCAAATCCAGGAGGTATACAAAAAGCCGGGGACTTTGGCACCATAGCATTTACAGACAGCTTTCCTGATCCAAACTAACTGGTAACCTTAGGCAGGATTTCACTAGTAGCAACCGGGGTTTCCACACTGGGTGTTGTCTTCCCCGAGTCCATGGCTGCCCATTCAGAAAAGGTGAAGGCTGAAGCAACATCATCTCCATTGGCCCATAGCATCTCTTGAGACATGGTCTCGAACAAATCATCGTCCCTAGAGAGGTCCGATAAGGAATCTAGTTTAGAGTCTCGTAACTCCTCCGCAGGCATATATCTACAAACAGTCCCCATATGTGCACTTTTCCCAGATCTCTCACCCGTTCCTGTCGTGGACTTCTCAGGAATCAGACTTTCCTTTGAATCTGGTCCGGGTAGTCTTTGGGGTAGGCCTCGACCATGGCCGTGGGAGGCTTTCACGTATCCCACCTTCCTCTGGACAGGTGCAGCGGACCAAAAGCCGCGGAGGTAGCAGTAGTTGAGGTAACAGCAGTGGCGACGTCCGCTGATGACTCCTCAATGGCAGTAACAGCGCCATCTCCCTCTGGAATAACTGTTGTAGCGGATGTGGCAAGCACAGGTCTAGCCGCAGAAGCAAAGACCCCAGCCTCTTCGGTAGCAATGCCCATGGCCCAGTCCATCCGGTAGGCACGGGGTGGCATGGTGGGTTGCTCTACGGCGAACAGGTACTCCCCGCAATGTAGGCACCGATCAAATGGACGGGGGTTTACAGCCAGTCCTTTGCACCTGTTGCACAACATACCCAGGGATTCCACATCTCCCATCACATAAAGTACGAACTGCCCATGCGGTTTCAACCGAATGCCAGTGTTCGTCAGCGCAGTTCCTGGCAGCATGGCACTTGTAGTGGTACCCACAGGAGACATCCTGGGCCCCATAGCAGACTGCAATACTGGAACTAGGGACATGGCGGTATTGCGACTCTCCGTTGAGTGTTGGACACACATGTGGCGTCTCAGGCAGGAAAACAGGTGGGAACTCCTTCCACTTGTTCTTTTAGTCATGTAGTTCGCGGGTTTTTCCTTTCTTGGCTCCACCCACAGCCCACGCGGCTTAGAAGTGATCCGCAAATTAACCCCTTTTTTCAGAAAACGACACAGTCCAGAGCCCTCTGTAGCATAAGCCCCGGTGAACAGCTTACTTGAGTTGCGGTCGGTAACGGCAAATCCCAGACACGAGCCCCCACATGTAGCAATACCCCCGAAGGGGCCGCTGGTTTAAAATTTTGGGCCTGCCGTTACCTTACTGTTCACCACGTCCATTTTAGGGGTCTTCCTTGAAGAGTTGTTCACAAATGTCTGCACCAAACACTTAGTCTCTCACTGGATAGGCCTCTCTCACTGACCTAGCAGCCGGTGCGAGCTTGTTCAAAAGTCTCTGCCACAGACTTGGGTAACCACACACATGGTAAAGTTCTGAACACACAGCACACAGTACCAGGATCTTTCAGCCAGGCCGGCAGCACTGTGAGGTAGATTCTTATCCGGATGCGTCCTCCAATTGAGTCCTCAATTGCTCGGTCCCTTCCCACAGGCAAGGCGACACAGGACCATCCCTGGATCAGTAGGCCCCAGAAACTCCTGGGCCTGCTCTTGGTAACAGAGCCTCGGGAATCTGCAGGCCTCGAGGCAGAAAACTGCTAAGACATCCCTGAGGCCAGGAGGGCCATCAGGTCAGGATCGGAAGACCTCGCCAAAACGGTGTTTGCTCTTTAAGTACCCTCTCCCAGAATTCACAGCGGGGTGACCAATCCCACTGAGCTGCTTCTGGGCAAGAAGTACCCAATACATCCAGTCTGCTGCATTTCCAACCCTGACCTGTGGTGACAGCAACACCCACAGTCAGGTGGAAAAATGTGCAACTCAGCTAAACTGGAACAGAGACCCATAATTTGGTACAATTATTCTGAGCTAAACTACAGCTCAGAAAATAAATTTACACTAGCGCCTATCCAATAGGAGCAGGGCGCTACATATAGGTTACTGACCAAAAACCGCTATTCAGGAAGGCCTCCACATGTGATGAGGTTTTCGATTTACTGTAGGTATTAGCTTTTGGTGCTGGGAGATTAGTGTTTATAGTTTTGAGGTCAGACTCAGAAGAACTAAATCTGTAATATAAAGGTGTCTAGAGTGGTCTATTCCGAAGCCTCTAAACTAGCAATTCTCAACCAAGGTTATGTAGAACCCCAGGGTTGCTAGGGCAAGCTGTGGCTGATGGACCTACTTTTTGATTGTACGTGCAAAGTTCTGGGGCCAACACCACTTGGAAGAATCAGCAGCAGGACACCAATAACCTTTTTTTTGCTGCCATTACAGGGGCAATTACTGGTCACTAAGGGACATGGTTTCCACTGACACCCCACCCCCCAAGTGAACTGGTTTAACCACTTGCCGACCGCCGCACGAACATATACGTCGGCAGAATGGCACGGACAGGCAAATGGCCGTACAGGTACGTCCCTTTAAATTTGCCGCTGTGTGGGAGCGCGTGCGTCCCTGCCGCGAGCTCCGTGGGGCCCGCGGACTCAATGTCCACCGGTGTCCCGCGATTGTGTGTCACAGAGCTGCAGAACAGGGGATGCCTGTGTAAACAAGCATCTCCCTGTTCTGCTTAGTGTCAGGACACTGATCGTCTGCTACCTTTCATCGGGAGCAGCGATCACTGTCGTGACACAGGATGCCACGCCCCCTAACAGTTAGAATCACTCCCTAGGACACACTTAACCTCGTCAGCGCCCCCTACTGGTTATCCCCTTCACTGCCAGTCACATTTACACAGTAATCAGTGCATTCTTATAGTACTGATCGCTGTATAAATGTGAATGGTCCCAAAATAGCACCAAAAGTGTCCGATGTGTCCACCATAATGTCGCAGTCACGATAAAAATCGCTGATCGCCGCCATTACTAGTAAAAAAAAAAAATTATAATAAAAATGCCATAAACTATCCCCTATTTTGTAGACGCTATAACTTTTGCACAAACCAATCAATAAACGCTTATTGCGTTTTTTTTTTTTACCAAAAATATGTAGAAGAATACGTATCGGCCTAAACTGAGGAAAAAAAATGTTTTTTTATACATTTTTTGAGGATATTTATTATAGCAAAAAGTAAAAAATAATGCATTTTTTTCAAAATTGTTGCTCTATTTTTGTTTATAGCGCAAAAAATAAAAACCGCAGAGGTGATCAAATACCACCAAAAGAAAGCTCTATTTGTGGGGAAAAAAAAAGGACGTCTATTTTGTTTGGGAGCCACGTCGCACGACCGCGCAATTGTCAGTTAAAGCGCCGAATCGCAAAAAAAGTGCTCTGGTCTTTGGCCAGCCAAATGGTCCAGGGCTGAAGTGGTTAAGTAAGGGTTCCCCAAGACCTGAAAATTATTTCAAGGGTTAAAAAAGTTTAGAAGGGCTGCTGTAAACATTTGTTCTGAAATAAAAAAAAAAAAAACTTCTCCATGTCACTGATGGTTCTTTGTCTTTTTTTGTGTAGTCCTAGGGGTAAAAAGCTAATTTGTCAAAATGTATTGACCCGAGATATATCTAAGCATATTATTAGATCTGCTCTGTTTCCGGACTACACAAGGCCAATTTTTCTAGCCTTCCATTAGAGATCAGAAAAGTGAGACCTTCCATGCCTTTTATTCTTTTATTAATTTTGATTCCTCTGTTCTCTCTTCCATGTCCTTCCACACGACCGGTTTTCTCGTCAAGAAACTACAAGAAAACTCCTGGGAGAGATTTCTTGCCGAGAAAACCGTTCGTGTGTATGGTTTCTCATCAAGAAAACTGCCGGGAATCTCAACGAGAAAAATAGAGAACCTGCTCTCTATTTTCTCGTCGGGATTCTCGTCGGCCTGTTTCCCGACGAGAAAACCGGTCGTGTGTATGCTTTTCCGAGTCTTAAAAAAATTGCGCATGGTCAGAAGCAAGTGATGGGACGGGAGCGCTCCTTCTGGTAAAACTAGCATTCGTAATGGAGATAGCACATTCGTCACGCTGTAACGAACTGAAAGCACGAAGACTGAAAAGCGCGAATCGTCTCTCCCCAAACTTTAACTAACATGCGGTAACACGAGATCAGCAAAAGCAGCCCAAGGGGTGGCGCCATTGAAATCGAGCTTGCTCTTTATACTGCCATCGTACGTGCTGTACGTGACCGCGCAGAACAATGACGAGATTTGGAATTGACAGTGTGTATGCAAGGAAAGCTTGACAAGAATCTCGTCGAGAAAAACAACGGGTTTTTTTACGACGAGATTCTCAGTCGTGTGTACGAGGCTTTACAAAGTCTGCCCAAAACTGTACCGTGCATTTAAGATGCAGCTTTATAAATTATTTATACAAAGACAATACCAAACCTGCATCACGTGTTCTATCTCATTCTTATACATGCATTCCAAGATTTTATTTGCTTTTGCATTTCTGAAAGGTTATAGATTGGTATTATGGATGAACCAGCCCAAACCAGTCTGTCACCATACGAGTGAATCATAAACTAATTATCAATTGTTTCTTCAAGCAGAAGTTCAATCTCTTCACTTGGTGTGATGTTTACCATTAAGGCCCCTTTCACACTGAGGCGTTTTTCAGGCGTTTTAGCGCTAAAAATAGTGCTGTAAAAACGCCTGAAATAATCCTGCCCCAGCATTCTCAATGTGAAAGCCCTGAGGGCTTTCACACTGAGGCGTTGTGCTGGCTGTCCGTTGGAAAAAATCCTGCAAACAGCTTTTTTGGAGCATCTTTGGGGCGCATAAAATAGCGCTGTAAAAATGCCTATCCCCATTGAAATGAATGAGTACCGCTGTAAAAACGTGGTAAAAACACCCAGAAGCTGTGGGAAGGTCACATGACTGCAGTAGAGTGGAGGATTGTGGGATACCAAATAATCCTTTTTACAGCAAAAAACGCGGAAAAAACGCATAGGCGTTAGCGGTAAAAACGCTAATCATTTTTAGCGCGTTATTGCAACGCCTCAGTGTGAAAGAGGCCTAAGGTAGGGTGACCAGACATCCCCAGTTTCAGGGGACAGTCCCCGGATTGAGGACACTGTCCCCAGACCAAGTCTGTCCCCAGTTTTGTCCCCGGATAGGATTTGAACAGGGGCTGGGGCAATTTCAAAGACAGTCAGTGCAGAATAAAAAAAAAAAAATCTGAATTACACCCCCCCCCCCCCCCGCTCTGCTGCACCTACTAGCTTAGGGGGTGTATTTTTTTCCATTATCTGTGCCCCTTTCTGATGATCATGAGCTGGTCGGAGCGGAGGGAATATTTCTTCAGTTTCGGGTGCATGCCCATTCCGCTCCCGCTTACATGTTCTTCTGCCTTGGCTCAAGTCCCGGCCAGCCGCCTGCCTGCTTATCTCCTTGCCTTCCCCGGTGGAGTGATCTTCCTCCGCTCCCCACCCAGTAGTAGCCGGGGACTGGAGAGTAAAGGCCCGTACACATGATCGGATATTCCGACAATTCTCCGATGGACGTGTTTTGTCACATAATCCGACGGTCTTTATGCTTCATCGGACAATTGTCGTCGGAGTTTCCGACCACAAATGTTGGCTGTTCATGCTCTCAAATTGTCCGAGAACAAATGTGTTCCGTTGGATTATCCGATCGTGTGTACACAAATCCGTCGGACTAAAATCCAAAAGTACAAACACGCATGCTCCGAACCAATGCCAAACATCAGACAATAGCAGAAGTTGCCCAAAGGGTGGCGCTAAAGAGCTGAAAAACCACATAGTTTTGTGAATGTTGGCTGAAAAAGTTCTGCCGTCTGTATGAAGAACAAGTTCACGGACAACGTTCTTCGGACAAAAATCCACGGATTTGTTCAATGGAAGTCCGATCATGTGTACGAGGCTTTAGAATTGACAGACTGTGAGGCGGGCTGTGGCGGCGACGGGCAGAGAGTCGCTGATTGCCGCCATTACTAGTAAAAAAAAAAATATGTCCCCGGATTTCATTTTAAAAATCTGGTCACCTTAGCCTAAGGGTAGTTAGAAACATACCGGCCCTGGCTTCGATCCATTGTACAATAAAATACTACTGCCATTCAGGGATATCCTTGTGGATGAAGAGCATTTCTGACCAATGGAAGCCCTACCTAAACATCAGAAAGGATTTCCAATATTTCAGCAAATATCTGAGCTTACCATTTAGCCTCAGTTCACACTCATGTGAATCTGATACGATTTAGATTTTAGATTTAGAGGTTCCAAAAAGCATAGATTCGCATGTCATCAGAATTAACATTGTTTTCAATGAAGGTCGTTCATATTTATCTGTTGTGATTGCGATGCGGAAAAAAGGGAACTGTGAGTCCATAGACTAAAGCCTCGTACACACGGCCGGTTTTCTCGGCAAGAAAACTGCTAGGAGAGCTTTTTGGCGAGAAAAACGATCGTGTGTTTAGTTTCTCGTCTGGAAAACTGCCGGGAATCTCGACGAGAAAAATAGAGAACCTGCTCTCTATTTTCTCGTCGGGATTCTCGTCGGCCTGTTTCCCGATGAGAAAACCATGAGTGTTTATGCTTACCTGTCCATGGTAAACCCGCGCATGCTCGAAAAGACTTTGACGCATGCGTGGTAGCATGCAAGGGTAGTGTAGGGTGTAGCAAGATGGCGGCGACGGCATCGAATGTGACGAGCGCAGGCTCATCGTAGTCGATGATGTCACCGCGTTCTTGCCATTCAAAAGAACGGCGGTTCTTTTGAATGGCCGTGTGTACACTCAGCGAGCAAGGCAAGCTTGCCGGGAATTTCGTTGGGAAAACTGACGTTTTTTTTTCACTACGAGATTCCCGCCCGTGTGTACGAGGCTTTAAACCTAGGGAAACCCTGTGATCCGTGTGCATTTCTTGCACTGCATTCAAATCCCACTGCCCTTGCGATCTGCAGCAGATGTCAGTGCAGTCTTAACGACACCCCAAACGCAGTGAGTTTGCCCACACAGGATCGCATGGTACAAAAGTACTATACAATCTGATTACAGTTTGGTTCCAAAATTGGGTCATGCATGATTTTGGGGAGATTTGAGCCCATTCAAAACGAATGGGCTCAAATCACACCTCACTGAATCGCATGTAAATTCAACAGGAATGTGGTGCGGTTCCTGTGCGATTCACATGCGGTTCAGCAAGCAGCCTCTACATTTTTAGTAAATCATCCAGATGTGGGTGCTGATGTACCAAAGGCCCAACTTTTGGACTTGGCAGAGACCTGCAGCAGATTTGCGCATGTGCTGAGTTTTCTCACGTATGCGTATACAACCAGGGACCTGTCTTAACAACATGCATGTAAAAAAAAAAAAGACGTGCGCAGATGTGCCAAAGGTCTCTCTGCCTGGTCCCAAAGGTGGGCAGAGCTTTTTAGCACATCTGCAAAAGTGGAATCAAGCACATCATCCTTTGTCAAAGTCAAAAGCACTTAAAGCGGAGTTCCACCCAAATTTGGAACTTCCGCTAAATCCACTCCTCGCCCCCTTACATGCCACATTTGGCATGCAATTTTTTTGGTGGGGGGGGAGTGGGGGCTTCAGTAGGAGTGGGACTTCCTGTCCCACTTCCTCCTTCCGCCCTGGGGCCGCCTAGGTGATTTGTCATATCGCCTTCTGACGGCCCCTCCCTGTAGGCGATCACCTGGGACGTGACAGGTCCCAGGCGATCGCCTGTCCACTCAGAGAGCGCTGCGTCCTTCGCGCATGCGCAGTGAGTGCCCGGCCGTGAAGCCGAAAGCTGTCACGGCCGGGTGCCCACACTATGAATGGAGGCACCGGCAGAGAAGGGGGGAGAGGAGCGGAGCGACGCTGGACAGTGGAACAGGTAAGTGTATGTTTATTAAAAGCCAGCAGCTACACTTTTTGTATCTGCTGACTTTTAATTTTAAAAAAATAAGGCTGGAACTCCCCTTTAAAAAAAATATAAAAAAATCTAATTGTGGGAGAGAAAGAGGGCTGGAGCCAAATGCAAATTATTTGTTTTTTGGGATAAGGATCCGCTTTACAGTGGTTGTAAACCCTTTACAACCACTTTATGCTACAGGTAAGCCTTTTCTTAAGGCTTACCTGTAGCTACCCAGGATATCTCCTAAACCTGCACGGTTTAGGAGATATCCCCTGTCACCTGCATGTGACGATTTAATCGATACATGCGCACTGGGGCAAACTGACGCAATGGCACCTATGCAGTGTTGCCAACCCCCTGAAGTGAAATTTACTGGCAAGGATGCCAAAATTTCTGAATGGCACCAATTTCTTACTGGCAAAAATAATGAAGATTACTGGCAGAGCCGCATTTTTTACTGACCTAAAATTACTGTTTTTAGTGCTAAACAGTGCAAATATCAATATCTCAACTATAAACACACAGCTAATGCTAATATAAATGTGTTTAAGTTAAACAAAAGTAAAAAAACATATTTCTCAATTCACATGAAGGTTAGGATACTGTAACCCAGCCAGCACAGAGTTCCCTCTTACATCAGAGTCTGCAGGATGCCCCCTTACAGTGCAAGGGAACTCTGATGTAAAGGGGAACACTGCAGATCATGATGCAAGGGGGAACTCTGATGTGGAGGGGGGCTCTGGTGAATAGAGACCACCTTCCACAGAGTGAATACACTAAGGTAAGGGGGGGGTACTAATATAAGGGGGAAACCTTTATATCAGTGCCCCCTTACATTATTGTATTCATTCACCTCCTTACATCAGTGACCCCCCCCCCTCAGAATGGCCTGGCGGCACTGTCACTGACCTCCTCTCAGGTGCACAGTGTGGGGCTCAGTCAGACGGCTCCAGCTTGGTGGCTCTGATCTCCTCTCCCCAGTCCACATGTCTGTTTCTTCCTGGGCCGTAACCCCCATCCCGGCAGCACTCCCACTCTTGACTCCTTTCTAGGATCCCCTCAGAGACTGTAGACATGACAAGAGATGGTCAGAGGCTGCGGACATGATACAGGAAGTGGACAGAGTCTGCAGACACACTACAGGAGGTGGACAGAGGCTGCGGACACACTACAGGAGGTGGACAGAGGCTGTGGACACACTACAGGAGGTGGACAGAGGCTGCGGACACACTACAGGAGGGGGACAGAGGCTGCGGACACACTACAGGAGGGGGACAGAGGCTGCGGACACACTACAGGAAGTGGACAGAGTCTGCAGACACACTACAGGAGGTGGACAGAGGCTGCGGACACACTACAGGAGGTGGACAGAGGCTGCGGACACACTACAGGAGGTGGACAGAGGCTGCGGACACACTACAGGAGGTGGACAGAGGCTGCGGACACACTACAGGAGGGGGACAGAGGCTGCGGACACACTACAGGAGGGGGACAGAGGCTGTGGACACACTACAGGAGGGGGACAGAGGCTGCGGACACACTACAGGAGGGGGACAGAGGCTGCGGACACACTACAGGAGGGGGACAGAGGCTGCGGACACACTACAGGAGGGGGACAGAGGCTGCGGACATACTACAGTAGGGGGACAGAGGCTGCGGACATACTACAGGAGGGGGACAGAGGCTGCGGACATACTACAGGAGGGGGACAGAGGCTGCGGACATACTACAGGAGGGGGACAGAGGCTGCGCACATACTATAGGAGGTGCCGGTGGAGACAGGCTGCGGACATATTGGTGCCCTCCTCACCCCCTCACAGTAGCCTCCTCCTCTGTCCACCACCATATTACTTCTCCACATCATCAGTGTGCTGTGTCCTCCTCCTGTGCCCCTTTCACCTCTCCACAGGTCAGGGCAGCACTGTGCTGCCCTGACCTGTGGAGAGGTGAAAGGGACACAGGAACCAGAGGAGGACACAGCACACTGATGATTTCGAGAAGTAATATGGTGGTGGACAGAGCACATCAGTCTCTCCCCTGCATGGCACGGCTCCCACTGCAGTAATGTCCAGGACTCACTCCAGGCTCTCACTCGCTGTCCCCTTGTATCCCCCCAGTTTCACTGACCTCGAGTCCGTCCTCCGAGTCCTCACCCCTGGGCCCTGTCAGTGCTCTGCTCGCTCCGAGTCCTCCACCTATGATGAGTGCATGGCATGCACTCACTGCAGGTGTCCCGCCAGCCGCTGTGGCCTTTTCAAAAATGGCGCCAGCGGCGCCATCACGTTACTGCGTGTGCGCGCCCAGCCGAGTGCGAATAAGTTTCCCTGGGCTCGGCCGGCTTCGGAACGGCGCATGCGCAGTTGTATGGCCGGCTCGCGGCCATCTTTTTTATGGGCGCCGGTGCGCTATGAGTAAGCATCTACTTTGATGTGAAACGCGTCAGCCATCCATCCCTGCATGTAAGTTTGCCTGTTTTTGGATTTTTTGAATTTATGGATTAATTTTGGATTTTATTTTGAAATTTTGGAAATAAATCGTTTATACAGAGTGCGGCAGTCCAGGGCTTCTTTCTTTTCCACACCGGTGCCCATAAACAGACTTTAACATACACCCCAAAAAAGGGGTTAAATCGCGGGCTGTACGTAAATAGACGTACGGTTGGCAACACTGCACCTATGTGCCGTTACCGGCGGCTCCCGCGCATGCGTCATCGCGGCTCTGTCCAATCACAGCGCTAGAGGACCGCTGCGGGGGCTTCGATCTAAGGTAAGTAATTCATAACGAGCTAGTATGCTATGCATACTAGCTCATTATGCCTTTGTCTTGCCCTTTTCTTTTTCTTTTCTTATATTGGGTTTACAACCACTTTAAGTGCAACTTCAAGCAAGCACTACACTACTTCAAGCAAGCAGGGCTTTAACAGTTGAATCTGAAGTAGCTGGGGAATGACAGCCAGCCAGTTTGATAAAAGCAAATGGGTCATTTATTTAAGAAACAGATAAACAAAAAAGCTTTCTTCAGCCAAAACTGGTACATGAGATTCTACAGCAGGCTCACCGCCAATCTGTTGTTCCCACACTGGGGTTGCTGCTCCTCTATGGCAGGGGTGCCAGACAGGTCACAAAGGGGTTAGCAAACAATGGTGGAGATTTACTAAAGTTGGTACACACAGAATCAGGTGCAGCTCTGCATAGAAACCAATCAGCTTCCTGGTTTTATTGACAAAGCTTAATTGAACAAACTGAAGTTAGAAGCTGATTGGTTACTAGCAGCAGTGGTGACTGGACCAACTAGCTGTGGGTGCACTGTTTGTCCTGCCCCTCTTTGGTCCGGTCGGTCATGTCATCCGCAACCCCAGCCCCCCGGTGCTCTGCGCCCCGAGTGCCCACCCTTTTTTGAAGCCTATTCTATTAGAGCCTCTGGCTCAAATCACGTGCTTCAAATAAGAAGAAAAAACCCTGATTGAAATTCATGTGTCCGGTGCCTCGCATGTAGATTAGGGGGCTGGACGCATGGATAGGAGGGGCGGCACCCGTGTGCCCTGCATTACGGGGCGCCACTGGTTACTTGGCACAGCTGCACCTGATCCTGAATGCAACAGTTTTAGCAAATCTCCCCCAATGTCTAAAGCCTCATACACACGATCGGATTTTCCGACGGGAATTGTGTGATGACAGGCTGTTGGCAGAAAATCCGACCGTTTGTTTGCTCCATCGGACAATTGTTTTCGGATTTTTCGCGGACAAATGTTGGATGGCAGGCTTTAAAATTTTCCGTGAACAACGGTCTGTTTTCGGAATTTTTTAAGTGTGTGTACACAAGTCCGCTGGACAAAAGTCCAAAGTAAACATGCATGCTCGGAAGCAATGCTCACCAAACACAACATTAGCAGAAGGTGCCCAAAGGGTGGCGCGAAAGAGCTGAAAAACCACGTAGTACGTAACTACGTTCGTGTTTGTTGGCCGACAATTGTGTGCCGTTTGTATGCAAGACAAGTTTTTGGCCAACGCCCTTCGGACAAAAGTCAGAGG
The DNA here is from genome assembly GCA_029206835.1 of Rana muscosa. Lineage (NCBI taxonomy): Eukaryota > Metazoa > Chordata > Amphibia > Anura > Ranidae > Rana > Rana muscosa. The sequence continues at coordinate 63,324,598 of CM055128.1, forward strand.
CTTTGTCTGCGGAAAATCTGATCGTGTGTACGAGGCTTAGTACACACGATCTGATTGTTGGCAGGGGATTGTCTTTTGACAGACTGTTGTCCTAAAATCTGACCGTTAGTAAGCTCCTTCTGACAATTGTTGTCCAACTTTCGGCCAACAAACGTTGGATGGCAGGCTAGTTAATTTTCAGCGGACAAAGGTCTGTTGTCTGATTTTCTTATCATCAGTACACAAGTCCGTCACACAAAAGTCAAAAAAACAAACATGCATGCTCTGAATCAATGCTCACAAAATTAGCAGAAGGGGCCCAAAGGGTGGCGCTCAAGAGCTGAAATTCCTCGTAGTACGTCACTACGTTCGTGTTTGTTGGCCGACAATTGTCTACCATTAGTATGCAAGACAAGATCCTGGCATACCTCCTTTGGACAAAAATCAGACGCTGGGTTGGCCAACAATCGGATTGTGTGCACGAGGCTTTAGCCTTTTCGGGAGCTCAGCGCTTACTCACAGCCAATCTCTCCACTCTACTTCCTTGACACAGGTGCTGAGCTCCCCCTACTGCTTTTCATGCTTCTCCTGCCTGGGGCTTAACCCCTTCCGCACCAGAGTCCTGGTAGTTTGGGTTTGGAAGTTCTTTCCACCCAAATCTCTTCGAACCTCTGAAATTTCGGGGTCGCTATCACAGACTATCAAAACACAGAGTGCTAGAAATCAGTCTCTAGCCAATCACTCCCCGGAACACCTCCCCCTGCATGGATGAGAACCCCAAGAATGTCTCCACAACTGTACCCCTTAAACACTTGACAACCGTATAACTTACATTAATGGCGGCAAGATGGCACTACTGTGCTGCATCACGCACCTAGTACATGATCTCACACTTCCGGGTAGGGTGCGTGCACGTGCTGCCGCTGGCCTGCTCCTGCTTTGATTATACACAGCAGGAGCTGATCTGCGGGTACCACAGACTCGATGTCCGCCGGCACCCACCGATCATTCGGTACAGAGGTAGAAACAGGGCAGATTGCCATTCTGTCACTGGGGAGGGCATGGGTCTTATGTTTCTGCAAAGCAAGGACAAGTATCCATGCCTTCCCCTGGTAAAATCACCTCCCACACTGTACAAAAACACTGGCTAGGCACACAGTTAACCCTTTAATCGCCCCTGATGCTAACCCCTTCCCAGCCAGTGTCATTAGTACAGTGACAGTGCATATTTTTAGCACCGATCCCTGGTTCCCAAAAAAGTGTCAGTTAAGCCCCGTACACACGGTCTGACTTTTTGCCAACAAACTTAATTTTAAGCAAGTTTGCCAAAAAATCAGACCGTGTGTACGCTCCATCGGACAAACTTTTTTGGTTTTCATCGGACAAAAGTTCGGTCTGCAAACGGACAAACTTTTGGCCAACAAAAGTCCGATGGAGCAAAGTCCGACCGTGTGTACAGAAAACCATCGGACTTTTGTCCGATGGACAAAACAAATAATGTTAAAATCAACCAACAATAGCAGAAGTTGACCAAAGGGTGGCGGTAAAGAGCAGAAAAACCACGTGATGTTGGAAAAAGTTTTGGGAAAGTTTGCAGAAAAGTCCTGTGGTGTGTATGCTATGGGTGTGCCCGGCCAACTCTGTTCAGACAAAAATCCACGGAAAAGTCCGATGGAAGTCTGCACATTTTTGTCTTCAGATTTACCAAAACCATGTAGTGGAAGGGCCTGCCTGATTGCATACAAATTGAAACTCTTATGCCGCGTACACACGACCGTTTTTAATGTCATTGAAAAAAAAGAATTTTTCTCGATGTGATTCTTCTCAAGCCTGCCTTGCCTACACACTATCGTGAAAAAAACTGCTTGAGCCAAAGCGCGGTGACGTACGAAACGTACGACGGCACTATAAAGGGGAAGTTCCATTCGGATGGCGCCACTCTTTGGGCTGCTTTTGCTGATCCTCGTCTTAGTAAAGTTTGGTGAGAGACGATTCGCGCTTTTCAGCCTCATGCTCCTCAGTCCGTTACAGCGTGACGAATGTGCTATCTCCTTTACGAACGCTAGTTTTACCAGAACGAGCGCTCCCGTCTCATCACTTGCTTCTGAGCATGCGTGTTTTTTTCAAGTCGTTAAAGCCTACACGCGGCCGTTTTTCACGACAAGAAAAACGACGACGTGAAAAACGACGAGAAAAAATAGAGCATGCTCCAAATTTTTAATGCTCATTTTTCACGTCGCGAAAAATGCTCTGGAGCCCACACACGGTCGTTTTTAATGACCAAATTAAAAAATTGCATTTTTCTCGTCATGAAAAACGGTTGTGTGTACGCGGCATTAGGGTTTGACCTCATATTATATGGTTTTGGTAAATCTGAAGACAAAAATCTGCAGAAAATCGAATAGTGTGTATGGGGCTTTGGTGTCCGATTTGTCCACCACAATATCGCAGTTCTGCTATAAGTTGCCGATCCCCCGACATTACTAGTAAAAAAGAATGAAAAATTCCATAAATATATGCCATAGTTTGTATGTTTGTTTTGTGCAAACCAATCAATATACGCTGATTGGGATTTTTTACCAAAAATATGTAGCTGAATACATATTTACCTAAAATGAAGACATTAGATTTTTTACCTTTCTTTATTGGATATGTTTTATAGCAGGAAGTAAAAAATATTGTTCTTTTTTTTCAATTGTCGGTGATTCTTTGTTTATAGTGCAAAAAAAAAAAATTGCAGCGGTGATCAAATACCACCAAAAGAAAGCCCTATTTGTGTGGAAAAAAAATACATTTTGTTTGGGTACAGCGTTGTATGACCACGCAATTGTCAGTTGAAGTAACGCAATGCCGTATCGCAAAAAATGTCCTGGTCAGGAAGGGGGGGGGGGGGGGGGTAAGCCTTCCGGAGGTGACGTGGAAGGGACCACAACCTAAAGGGGGGTTCCACCCGCGATTTTATTTTATTTTTAAAGTCAGCAGCTACTAACACTGTAGCTGCTGACTTTTAATAAGGACACTTACCTGTCCTACTCGCCCGCGATGTCAGCCCCTCCGAGGCCGATCGCTCAGCACTGGCAGCTCCCGGCGCCGCCATCCTCAGTAAGGGAAACAGGCCGTGAAGCTTCACTGCCCGTTTTCTACTGCGCATGCACGAGCAGCACGGCGCTTTGTGAATGGGCGGCTGCTCTCTGGGATACACACAGTTCCCAGAAGTCAGTGCGCCCCATTCACAAGAAGACAGTGAGTGTAGGACGAGGAAGAAGATCCACCGCGGAGGATGAAGAGACAGATTAGGGACTTCCGCATAGCAACCGCTATTTCTGGTAAGTAAAAATTTATTTTTATTTTTTTATTTGTAGATTTTTGGTGAAATTTTTTTTTTCAGGGTGGAACTCCACTTAAGTATTGGGGAAATGTACCTGCTGTCCAAAACACATTCCCGGTGTCCTGTACACAATACTACACTACAGCTTCTTGCCAGTTCTATGCCATGCAATCTTTTGACAACTGCCATGAGAGATGGGGCCAATTTGGGCTGTGAGTAATTTCCTTATAATAGTAATTATTATTTAAAAAAATGCTAATTATTAATGGGTGTTCCTATTTAGATAACTAATATGTTTATGTTTTCACATGTGCAGATCCAGGAATTCTGGATACCCTGCCCCTCCAATTTACATGCTTAGGATTTCACACGCTTGGAATGATGGCAGCGGTATGCTCCAGAATATTATTCTTGTTGGTGGATCAATGTGTGCATAGAGCGTGAAGAAAAACATTTCAGGTATCCACATCACTATTTATAGGTTTACTGCTGGCCAGTGATTTTTTTTTTTTAGGGGAGGGGCAGCAAACAGTGCACCCACCACCACCCCACTGTCGGGTCGCTCCGGTTGGTCAGTCAGTGCACTACTTACCTCAACCACGGACGGCTTCCCTGGCTCTCCTCCGCGGGCATCTCCTTTCCCTGCTCGGCAGCTTCCGTCTCCTCCCTCCTCCTCAGCGGCCAATCAGAACGCTTCTGCTTTCAGCCAATCGAGAACACCCATGCCACCTCCTGATTGGCGGAGAGGCGATTCAGTTTTAGAACATACCTGGGTGGGCTCCGAGCGCAATGCTCTGCGTCCGGAGCCCATCCTATTTTGAAGCCTATTAGATAAGGTGACCAGATTTTTTAAATGAAATCCGGGGACGTATTTTTTTTTACTATAATTATATATATTAGAGGCTGGCATAGCACACTGTGTATGTTTTATTTTAAAACGAGCCCTGTAAATACTGAATATCAGCTGTCTTCAGGCCGGTCACGTGACTCGCGGCCGCTTTCCAGCTATGATAGAAGTCTTCTGTGGAAGGGGCCATGATCTCCCTCTGATGGCAGAGGGAGATCACGTGGCCGCTCGTCTCCTCCGCAGAAGACATCTATCAGAGCTGGAAAGCGGCCGCGAGTCACGTGACCGACCTGAAGACAGCCGATATTCAGTATTTACAGGGCTCATTTTAAAATAAAACATACACATTGTGCTATGCCAGCCTATAATAGAGGGGCTGGCATAGACTTAATGTATATTTTAATATTAAAATAATAGCGACGGGCCGGCCTGAAGACAGAGAGGGTGCTGACAAGGAGGGGGTGAGGGGGGAGAGAGGAGAGCAGGCAGCCTATCACAGAGGGAGGCACTTTGACCACAGTGATTAGGGCGGAGCTGCCCTTGTTATCGTGGTCTGATTAGATAGGGAATACAGGAAGTGGTAGGTTTGGTGGGGGGGGGGGGGGAGGGTTATAGTTTAGAGGGGGGCAGATTACATAGCACAAACAAGCACTGTGCTGTGTAATCTGCTTTAACCACTTTACCCCCCGGACCATTTGGCTGGCAAAAGACCAGAGCACTTTTTGTGTTTCGGCACTGCGTAATTTTAACTGACAATAGAGCTTTCTTTTGGTGGTATTTGATCACCTTTGCGGTTTTTATTTTTTGCGCTATAAACAAAAATAGAGCGACAATTTTGAAAAAAAAAGCAATATTTTTTACTTTTTGCTATAATAAATATCCCCAAAAAATATTGTAGCGGGCACTCGCCCCACACTCCCAATCCCCTCTTTTAAAGTTCTCGCTTGCAATGTGTCATGGATATGCAGTAGTGTTTGTCTGTCAGCTTACCTTCCTTCCCATGTGTTCATCTTAGAGGCCTGAGCCCTTTAACCTGGCTTCCTTTATAATCTCCTCCCAGCCTGACTCCACCCCAGGCCCTATCACAGAACACTATATTAACCTGTGCACTGCAAGCCTGCTGGGCTGATCAACGTGTTTGTTAGGCATTGTGTGTTTGGGTTCCTGCCTGCCGTGTGCTACGTCTGTCTCTCTGTTACGTTATTGGCTTGTCCCCGACTATCCCTGTCTGCTCGTGACCCTTGACCTTCGGCTCGTTCTTTCGTTATCCTTGTCTGCTTGTGGCCCCTGACCTTCAGCTTGTTATTCGGTTCTCTCTTATCTCGTGCTGCTGCTTCCCCTCTTTTCCCCTTATCCTACGGGGCGTGAGCTAGGAAACTCCAGGGGCCGCGACCTGGTCCCAGCCTGCAGCATAACATCCTCACCACTAGAGGCCCTGGAGAAGACCAGCTGGGTCTTAGACTTTGCGCCCTGGGGAATCTTGGCTCTAGCTTCCGTTAGGATCCCGGTTGTGCTCCTCTGGTCCCGCTTTCCACAACCACCCAGTTTCCTATCCGCAGAAGCCAGCCATAGGGTTCACTACCTCGCGGTGCACTCCTGTCCCCCTACGGTGTGCATCTGTCACCTGGCCACAGGTGACCTTGACAGTTTGATCAGCCATGAACCCGGCTGACATCCCGTTACCCGTGGATGATCCGTTGCAGGGCATAGTTTGCAGACTTGAAACCCAGGAATCGAATCAGACTCAGGTGATGCGATTCCTCCAGGATCTGGCTTCTCGCTTTGAGCAGCTTCAGGCCTCCTTGGGAACCCTGAATCCGCAACCTCAAATACAACCAGCGGCTGCACCTATTGAACCAGTCGCAGCCACACACTCACTACAACTGCCAGCTCCGTCCCGTTTCTCTGGGGACTCCAAGGCTTGCAGGGGGTTCCTTAGCCAATGCACAATTCATTTTGAGCTCCAGCCCCAAAACTTCCTGTCTGATCGGGCTAAGGTAGCCTATATCATTTCCCTCCTCTCTGGTGAAGCTTTAGCCTGGGCAGCCCCTCTGTGGGAACTGAATGATTCAGTGGTTTCTAGCCTGTCTGGCTTCTTGAAACTTTTTCGGAATAACTTCGAAGAACCGGCTCGTGTCTCTTCAGCGGCCAGCACCCTTTTACGTCTCCGCCAACAGTCTGCTTCTGTGGGACAGTATGCCCTTCATTTCCGCATACTGTCGGCTGAGTTGAGCTGGAACAATGAGGCCTTAGTCGCAACCTTTTTGCATGGCCTGTCTGATAGAGTGAAGGATGAATTAGCAGGAAGAACCATCCCCACTGATCTGGGCAGAGTTATCTCCTTGTGTAACCAGATCGATATTCGCTTTCAGGAGAGGACCTTAGAAAAGCAACGCCAGCACTCCTTGGTTCTTAGTCAGCCTGAGCTCCCCTCTCTTCGACCCGTAGAGCATCTCCTACCAGCTGAGGAACCCATGCAGCTGGGTCGGACCAGGCTATCCCCCGAGGAACGTGCTAGGCGCAGAACTCTTGGTCTGTGTCTTTACTGTGGGGGCAAAGGTCATTTTCGTGACACTTGCTCTCTTTGTCCAGAAAAACGTTCGGGTCCACTTCATCTGGAAAGTGGAGTATTGGACCCAGAAATATCACCTTCCCCTTCTCGTCTTCTGCTTTCTGTGTTCCTTAATGTTGGTGCTTCTTCTCATTCGGTCTCAGCATATCTGGATTCCGGAGCCGCTGGTAATTTCATGGACTGGGAAATCGCATCGTCCATGAGACTTACTCTTTTGCCCCTCACCACGGCATTGGTGGTCTTGGCGATTGATGGTACTGTTCTCCCAGGGGGACCTATCCGCTTCCAGACCCTCCCTGTTAAGATGTCGGTAGGGACACTCCACCAGGAGTGGATATCCTTCCTTATCTTACCCAAGGCCTCAACGCCTATAATTTTGGGTCTCCCATGGTTACAGCTCCATTCTCCTCATGTGGACTGGACTACTGGACAGATCCTGGCTTGGGGTCCCTCATGTTCCTCGTCCTGCCTACCCAAGGTTGCCCCCTGTGAATCTGAGCCGGTCATTCATTCCAGGTTGCATAACCATTTACATTTCTCTGTCCGTAACCACCCTTGGACGCACAGCCAGGCTAGCTTGTCTACAAGTCCTGCAGTCGCTACGTCTTGCGATGCGATTCAGGTAGTCGCTACACCTCACTCAGCTATTCACTCTGCCTCTGTACTAGTTATGCCAGTCCAGCCCATGCCCAGTGAGCCTCCTACTTTTTCTTGTTCGGGACATTCTGCTTGTCCTTCAGCTATTCAGTTTGACTCCGGCGACATGTCACCTTCTAACCAACCTGACTTCAGGGTTCCACTGACATCTGCCCAGTCTGATGGTCCTGTGCAAGATGACCAGTTCCCCTTTAAGGGTCTAGGGGACCCTCCTCAGATTCCTGTTGATCCTCTCATGCCCTTGCTTATTCCTAGAGAGCCTTTGGTCCTCAATAGATCTTCTTGTCATCTCCCTACCTCGTTTTCGGTCTCTGAGGATAATCTTAAGTACGAGGTTAGACAAGTTCTGGATTCTCGGCTCTGCAGAGGCATTCTTCAGTACCTTGTGCATTGGAGAGGTTTTGGTCCTGAGGAGGCGTCTTGGATCGCTGCATCTGATGTCGCTGCACCTCATCTGTTGAGAAGGTTTCATCAGAGATTTCCCTTTAAGCCTGGGCCCAGGCGGGGGAGGGCCCATAAGAGGGAGGGTACTGTCATGGATATGCAGTAGTGTTTGTCTGTCAGCTTACCTTCCTTCCCATGTGTTCATCTTAGAGGCCTGAGCCCTTTCACCTGGCTTCCTTTATAATCTCCTCCCAGCCAGACTCCACCCCAGGCCCTATCACAGAACACTATATTAACCTGTGCACTGCAAGCCTGCTGGGCTGATCAACGTGTTTGTTAGGCATTGTGTGTTTGGGTTCCTGCCTGCCGTGTGCTACGTCTGTCTCTCTGTTACGTTATTGGCTTGTCCCCGACTATCCCTGTCTGCTCGTGACCCTTGACCTTCGGCTCGTTCTTTCGTTATCCTTGTCTGCTTGTGGCCCCTGACCTTCAGCTTGTTATTCGGTTCTCTCTTATCTCGTGCTGCTGCTTCCCCTCTTTTCCCCTTATCCTACGGGGCGTGAGCTAGGAAACTCCAGGGGCCGCGACCTGGTCCCAGCCTGCAGCATAACATCCTCACCACTAGAGGCCCTGGAGAAGACCAGCTGGGTCTTAGACTTTGCGCCCTGGGGAATCTTGGCTCTAGCTTCCGTTAGGATCCCGGTTGTGCTCCTCTGGTCCCGCTTTCCACAACCACCCAGTTTCCTATCCGCAGAAGCCAGCCATAGGGTTCACTACCTCGCGGTGCACTCCTGTCCCCCTACGGTGTGCATCTGTCACCTGGCCACAGGTGACCTTGACACAATGTCTCTGGTCTAGGGGTATGATGGGAAAGGGAGTGTGGCCGCTACGCCAGGCTTCCACCACAGATGTATAAGTGGTATTGGCCAGAGTTATTTCTTTACCCTCGGGCCTGTATTGTGCATCGAATCCAACCGTCTGCCAGGAAACTGAGTCTCACACCGTTGCAAGTCCAACACTCCTTTATTCAGAGACTTACTTGCTTACAAACAGAACAGGAGGTGTGAAAGTGTAGATACATAGGCCCAGACACAAGTTCTTTCCTCCACTCTCCTCCAAAGAGGGAAATTCACCTTCCGGACGGTCTCCGACAAGAGGCTCACCCGTCACCGGCAGTATGCTGCACCGGGTCTTCAGATGAGGAGCTCTTCCCGGTCCATTACGTCCACCTCGGATTAAGGCGTCCACCTCCGGAGCACCCTAGGATCCTTCCCTCGCGGGACTCAGTGTTGGGCACTGAGTCCCGGACCTCCGTCCAAGTACCTCATCTCAGGCTAAAGGTGCCTGAGATGGAACGCGACCTCCGGTAGTCCTCCAGGCCTAGTGCCCAGAGGACGAAAAACACGAACTCCGTCCGCAGGCTAAAGGTGCCAGGGACAACGAACCCCATGACAAAATGGCCGGCCCCCTTTATACCCCCCTCCGGCGTGCGTAGCGGGTTCCCCGTCCCACCACACGGCTGCCGAAGTAGGACAAAAAGGGATTCGACCCAGCAATGATTCGCCCGTCGGCCCAAAGTGACAGCGCCACCCGGTGGACCGCCGGAGATACACCACTGGTGTCACCGCAAAAATTAAAAATTACTGGCGGGAGAGTAAACACCCGCTACAATATATAAAAAATGTTTTCCTCAGTTTAGGCCGATACGTATTCTTCTACATATTTTTGGTAAAAAAAAAATCGCAATAAGTGTTTATTGATTGGTTTGCGCAAAAGTTATAGCGTCTACAAAATAGGGGATAGTTTTATGGCATTTTTATTAATATTTTCTTTTTACTAGTAATGGCGGCGATCAGCAATTTTTATCGTGACTGCGACATTATGGCGGACACATCGGACACTTTTGACGCCATTTTGGGACCATTGTCATTTATACAGCGATCAGTGCTATAAAAATGCACTGATTACTGTAAAAATGACACTGGCAGTGAAGGGGTTAACCAGTAGGGGGCGCTGAAGGGGTTAAGTGTGTCCTAGGGAGTGATTCTAACTGTGGGAGGGATGGGCTACGTGTGACACGACACTGATCACCGCTCCCGATTACAGGGAGCTGTGATCAGTGTCCTGTCACTAGGAAGAATGGGGGAATGCTTGTTTACATTAGCATTTCCCCATTCTTCCTCTCCATGAGACGATCCCCGCAGACATCAAATCCGCGGGACCCGCGGTCGAACTCACGGAGCTTTAAGGGGACGTACCTGTACGCCCATCTGCCCTGCCGTGCCATTGTGTCGACGTATATCGTCGCGCGCTGGTCGGCAAGTGGTTAAGGGACCAGAATCTACTTTTTTTTGGGGGGTTAACAAACGCTTTAAAGAGGAAGTAAGCCCTGATGGGTTTTACTTCCTCTTTTGCTTGCTGCAAATGAAAAGCATAAAGGGCTAGTATGCATCGCATACTAGCCCATTATGTGCCACTTACCTGCAAAAGAATCCAGCGATGTCCCGTGTAGGCAGCGTCCATCTTCTGTCCCCTCTTCCTTCCGGGCCGCTGACTCCGGCGCTGTGATTCACCGGAGCCGCGTGACGTCACTCCCGTGCATGCGCACGGGAGCCGCCGGGGAAGAAACAGCACTTAGTTTCGTTTCTTCCCCGCGCGAATGCGCAGTTACATTTTTCGGCGGACCACAACTGAAATATCTCCTAAACGGCGCACGTTTAGGAAATATTTCCACTACTTATAGGTAAGCCTTATTCTAGGCTTATCTATAGGTAGAAATCCAAAAAGTGGGTTTACAACCACTTTAAAGCGGGGATGTGCTGGTTTTTGTTTCCCTGCAATGGGAATAAAAACCGTCACATTCCTTAGTAAAAAACAGCACACAGGGAATGCACCAAGCACTGAAATGGCCTGATCAGATCAGAAAGCCCCACCCCAAAGCACCTTGTTCTCATGTTGATGGGGACAGGGGCCTCTTCCCCACAACCCTGGGCTGTGGTTGTGGGGGTCTGTTGGCAGGGGCTTATCCGAATCTGAAAGCCCCCTTTAAAAAGATAAATAACTAGATCCTGCCTCCCCCCATGTGAATGAGTATGAGGTAACCTACCCATTCACCAAAAAAGTGTAAAAGTGAATAAAGACAATAAAAAAAAAAAGTCCCCTGATGTAGATCCATCATTAATCACAAAGCCCGCTGCCAGAAAAAAAAAAAGCTCCGCTCCCAAAGTCTGCCTGCTCTTGCTGTTTTACAGCTCTTAAAGTGGAGCTCCACCCTAAATAGCAACTTTTGCTATTTGGAACCCTCCCCCCCTCCGGTGTCACAATTGACACCTTTCAGGGGGGAGGGGGGGTGAAGATACCTGTCTAAGACAGGTATTTTCACCCACATCCAGGAGTCCTCTCTCCGGGAATCTGCGGGAGTGACGTCACTTCCCGCAGACTTCCCTTGGTGTTCTGGGAGACACTCGGCTCCCAGAACACAGGAGCACCAATCAGAACGGCGCAGCGCGACTCGCGCATGCGCCGTAGGGAACCGGGCATGAAGCCGCAGGGCTTCACTTCCTGGTTCCCTCAGCGAGGATGGCGGAGGGAGCAGCAGAGCGACGAGCGATCGCTCGTCCTCTGCTGCGGACGTCGCTGGACTCCAGGACAGGTAAGTGTCCAAATATTAAAAGCCAGCAGCTGCTGTAGCTGTAGGCTTTTAATATTTTTTTTTCCGGCGGAGCTCCGCTTTAAATAAGTAAGGGGCGGGGCTGCCTGGTGACATCACCGACGGAAGGGCCCGGTATGCATGGGGCTGCAGAGCTGGAGGTGTGCCTCTGTGTAAATCCAGGAAGTGAACAGGCAGAAGCTTCAGCTGCCCACAGTTAAAATGGCGGCAGCCAGACTCAGTGAAGGGAGATTTCTGCAGCATATTTGGCAAGTACAGAATCACAGTATATATAAAATAATATGCAAAATGGTTGGAAGGAAGCTTCAGAATGGCAAAGATGTTTTTATTACTGCATAGTTGTTGGATGATATTTACCAGCACATTGTAAATACCGAATAATCATTATTTTTATTTATTTTTGTGAATTAGACTTTAGTTACTGTATGAGATAATTTATGTGAAGGAGTCATGTGACCGTGATATCGCATGCGGTAAATGTTAGTGAATTGTGACCCCTGGATGACGGCACAGAGCACACCGAGATCCATAGAAGGATACACAGGACTCCGCTATCCGGACAGTATTTGCTGATCTCTCCTGGCACAGGCGGTCGGTGGTCATGGAGGACACCTGATGATGGTGATCCCCGGAAATCCTCTCCCTCCCATGATGACCTCCCCATTACATCACCATCTCCTCCCCTCCTCCTCCTCCTCCTCCCTCCCGGGCCCCGGCAGCCCTGTGCCCCTCTCCTCCTCCCTTCTTCTCCACCATCACCCCGCTCTACACCCCTATGCCTCGCACTCTGTCCGCTCTGCTGCTCGGCTACTGCCTCTGCGATCTCTCCGACAAGCCGGAAGGAAACCATGGTGACTGTCCATCACTCTCCTCCACGGCTTCCGCGCATGCTCACTTCCTCCGCCGTGCTCCCTCAACAAAGATGGCGGCGCCCGTGGGGCCGATTCGCTTCTGGAAGCCGGGTAAGTGAACGGCGAGCGAGGTGTGGGGGAGGGGTGAGCGGGGTGCTAGGTCCGGTGTGTGGGAAGCTCGGGGCTTCCTATCCGGGGGGGGGGGGGGCTGAGCTGGAGCCATTGTTATTGTCAGCCTGGAAGTACCGGGCGTTATGGCACATTGCTGAGAAACAGTCCACAAGGGCTCCTGGGGCAAATACTGTACTGCGCCCGGCTCCTGTTAGTGCTGCTCACTGAAAGAGTACAAGTCAGAGCCCAGAGGGGTTCTAGCAGAACTATGTACATTGTATGGTGGGATCCGGTGTTCATGCCACAGTGACCCCTCCCCCCTCTCCTGAGGGAGATCTCATCACCGCCACGTCCCGAGCGCTGTCCACCGCCACGTCCCGAGCGCTGTCCACCGCCACGTCCCGAGCGCTGTCCACCGCCACGTCCCGAGCGCTGTCCACCGCCACGTCCCGAGCGCTGTCCACCGCCACGTCCCGAGCGCTGTCCACCGCCACGTCCCGAGCGCTGTCCACCGCCACGTCCCGTCCGCTCGCCAAAAGCCACGTCCCGTCCGCTCGCCAAAAGCCACGTCCCGTCCGCTCGCCAAAAGCCACGTCCCGTCCGCTCGCCAAAAGCCACGTCCCGTCCGCTCGCCAAAAGCCACGTCCCGTCCGCTAGCCAAAAGCCACGTCCCGTCCGCTAGCCAAATGCCACGTCCCGTCCGCTAGCCAAATGCCACGTCCCGTCCGCTAGCCAAATGCCACGTCCCGTCCGCTAGCCAAATGCCACGTCCCGTCCGCTAGCCAAATGCCACGTCCCGACCGCCAACGGCAACGTCCCGGGTGGATTCAAGGGTTGCGTCCCGTCCGCTCGCCAAATGCCACGTCCCGTCCGCTCGCCAAATGCCACGTCCCGACCGTTTGCCAAATGCCACGTCCCGACCGCTCGCCAAATGCCACGTCCCGAGCGCTCGCCAAATGCCACGTCCCGAGCGCTCGCCAAATGCCACGTCCCGAGCGCTCGCCAAATGCCACGTCCCGAGCGCTCGCCAAATGCCACGTCCCGAGCGCTCGCCAAATGCCACGTCCCGAGCGCTCGCCAAATGCCACGCCCCGAGCGCTCGCCAAATGCCACGTCCCGAGCGCTCGCCAAATGCCACGTCCCGAGCGCTCGCCAAATGCCACGTCCCGAGCGCTCGCCAAATGTCACGTCCCGAGCGCTCGCCAAATGTCACGTCCCGACCGCTCGCCAAATGCCACGTCCCGTCCGCTCGCCAAATGCCACGTCCCGTCCGCTCGCCAAATGCCACGTCCCGTCCGCTCGCCAAATGCCACGTCCCGTCCGCTCGCCAAATGCCACGTCCCGTCCGCTCGCCAAATGCCACGTCCCGTCCGCTCGCCAAATGCCACGTCCCGTCCGCTCGCCAAATGCCACGTCCCGTCCGCTCGCCAAAAGCCACGTCCCGTCCGCTCGCCAAAAGCCACGTCCCGTCCGCTAGCCAAAAGCCACGTCCCGTCCGCTAGCCAAAAGCCACGTCCCGTCCGCTAGCCAAAAGCCACGTCCCGTCCGCTAGCCAAAAGCCACGTCCCGTCCGCTAGCCAAATGCCACGTCCCGTCCGCTAGCCAAATGCCACGTCCCGTCCGCTAGCCAAATGCCACGTCCCGTCCGCTAGCCAAATGCCACGTCCCGTCCGCTAGCCAAATGCCACGTCCCGTCCGCTAGCCAAATGCCACGTCCCGTCCGCTAGCCAAATGCCACGTCCCGTCCGCTAGCCAAATGCCACGTCCCGTCCGCTAGCCAAATGCCACGTCCCGTCCGCTAGCCAAATGCCACGTCCCGACCGCCAACGGCAACGTCCCGGGTGGATTCAAGGGTTGCGTCCCGTCCGCTCGCCAAATGCCACGTCCCGTCCGCTCGCCAAATGCCACGTCCCGTCCGCTCGCCAAATGCCACGTCCCGTCCGCTCGCCAAATGCCACGTCCCGTCCGCTCGCCAAATGCCACGTCCCTTCCGCTCGCCAAATGCCACGTCCCGTCCGCTCGCCAAATGCCACGTCCCGTCTGCTCGCCAAATGCCACGTCCCGACCGCTCGCCACCGGCAACGTCCCGGGTGGATTCAAGGGTTGCAATTGCTGACCTGCTTGTGAAAATGCTAATTGCCTGGCTGTTATGTTAAACGATACGTTCACCGTTAAAAAAAAAAAAAAGCACATTTTTTTTTTTTTCCAGTAAAACAAATTGCATTTACTATTTTTTTTCTTTTTTTCCTAGGAGCCTGGAAAGCCTTGCAACTGCGATCAGCAAATCGCAGGTGCAATGTTTGTCTCCTACAGACTGTCAGCGTAACTGTATGCCCCATACCTCCAGTACAGACAGACACTTCAGCCCAGGAAGCTCTGTGAACTACGAGAGCGCTCACCAGCAGTTCATTGAGAACTACAAGCCGCCAGCTGGGGCATTTATTTACTTCGTAAATGAATAATGCGGCCGTGTGGGTGGAGCCTACATGGCCGCGCTCTTTTCAAATTCTGACAGCGGGTGCATGGAGAAGATCCTCAGCCTGCTGTCACAGGGATTGGGGGTAGGGGTATTGGGGGGGAGAGCTGCAGGAACATGTTACATATTCCACCCTAAAAATTAGTAGAGCATGTAACATTAGGGATGAGCTCAGGCGTGTTCACATTGAACACACGCAGAGCCCACCAAGGAAGTCGGCACCGTCTGAACCGCACTGCGCTAATCACAGGCAGGGAGACATTTCCCGATCTCTGCAGCCGAGCATCAAGACAATGTCTCACTGCTTGTGATTAGCACAGCGCGGTTCCGTTGGTGCCGACTTCCTTGGCGGGCTCTGCATGTGTTCAATGCGAACACGCCTGAGCTCATCCCTGTGTAACATATTCACATAGGTAAATTTATCCTTAAGCCCCGGTTCACACTGCCGCAACTTGTCATGCGACTTGAGAGTTCAGTCACATGCCAAGTTGCACCCCATTAATTGCATTGGAACCGTTGTAATTGGTGTGACTTAAAGCAGAGTTTCACCCAAAAATGTAACTTCCACTTTAAATGACCGTGACCCCCTGACATGCCACATTTGGCATGTCATTTTTTTGGGGGGGGGGGGGGGGGCGGATACCCTCTTTTTAGAGGCATGCAGCTCCGCCTTCCTCCCGGGGCTCCAAGGCACCAGAAGGAAAATCATCTCTCCCCCTCCCTCCCTGAAATCTTCTAGGACACGTCACAGAAGATTGACTGGCCAATCACCGCTCGGCTCCTGCATGCAGATGGGCGCCCACAGTACGCCCGCATCGCTGGACCATGGGACATGTGAGTGTCCGATTTTATTAAAAGTCAGCAGCTACACTTTTTGTAGCTACGGACTTTTAATTTTTTTTTTTTTCGGCGGAACGCCGTTTTAAGTCACTACTCCGACTTAGGAAAAGGTTCCTGCACTACTTTTGGTGCGACTTCAGTATGACTTGCATTGACTTCTGTTAAAGAATTTGTATGCAAGCTGCGATGAAGTCGCTCAGGGATGTCGGATCCAAAGTCGTGGCAGTGTGAACCCAGGCTTAACTCGAAGGCAACAAGTACACAGATCCGGAATGTTGGAGAAAAGTCTTTATCTGCATCACGGACTGATTTGAAAAATTGAACCAAAGCATCCGCAAGACAGCCAAGCAACCAGCATTTTAAAAAGAAGTGTTCTTCAAATGGTACGTGTTAGGAGCACACTTGCTTGTTCTGGTCACAGCCACAGTTCTCAACCAGCATTCGATGGCGGCATTGGCTCGTTCTTGGAAGCAGTTTCAGGTTTGGGCAATGATGAGTCTGCTTCTGATCTTGGCAGACAGTAGTAGTCTTTAGCTCTGAAAGACAGCCATTTCGATGGGTATTCTTCAAGAAGTCTAGCAAATTCTTGTTCCATTTGTATGTTTATACTAGAGGTACACCGAATGGAAATACTCCCTTGCTTACAACTACAGTGCCTTGAAAAAGTATTCATACCCCTTGAAATTTCCCACATTTTGTCATGTTACAACTCAAAAACGTAAATATATTTTATGTGATAGACCAACACAAAGTGGCATATAATTGTGAAGTGGAAGGAAAATGATAAATGGTTTTCAAAATTGTTTACACATAAATATCTGAAAGGTGTGGTGTGCATTTGTATTCGGGCCCCCTTTACTCTGATACCGCTAACTATTGGAACCAATTGCCTTCAGAAGTCGCCTAATCAGTAAATGGAGTCCACCTGTGTGTAATTGAATCTCAGTATAAATACAGCTGTTCTGTGAAGCCCTCAGAGGTTTGTTAGAGAACCTTAAGCTGGCCATACACCATTAGATTATCTGCAGATTTTCTATGGTTAGATGGAAAAAGTGGGAGATTCCTCCATCCACACAGTTTAGTATACATGGAGAAATCTGTTGCACTTTCTCCATCTAACCATAGAACATCTGCAGATAATTTAATGGTGTATGGCCAGCTTTAGTGAACAAACCGCATCATGACGGCCAAGGAACACATCAGACAGGTCAGGGATAAAGTTGTGGAGAAGTTTAAACCAGGGTTAGGTTATAAAAAAAGTATCGCAAGCTTTGAACATCTCACGGAGCACTGTTCAATCCATCATCCCAAAATGGAAAGAGTATGGCACAACTGCAAACTTACCAAGACATGGCCGTCCACCTAAACTGACAGGCCGGTCAAGGAGAGTATTAATCAGAGAAGCAGCTAAGAGGTCCATGGTAACTCTGGAGGAGCTGCAGAGATCCACAGCTCAGGTGGGAGAATCTGTCCACAGGACAACTATTAGTTGCACTCCACAAATCTGGCCTCTATGGAAGAGTGGCAAGAAGAAAGCCATTGTATAAAGAAAGCCATAAGAAGTCCTGTTTTCAGTTTGGGAGAAGCCATGTGGGGGACACAGCAAACATGTGGAAGAAGGTGCTCTGGTCAGATGAGACCAAAAATGAATTTTTTGGCCTAAAAGCAAAACGCTATGTGTGGCGGAAAACTAACAATGCACATCACCCTGAACACACCATCCCCACCGTGAAACATTGTGGTGGCAGCATCATGTGGTGGGGATGCTTTTCTTCAGCAGGGACAGGGAAGCTCGTCAGAGTTGATGGGAAGATGGATGGAGCCAAATACAGGGCAATCTTAGAAAAAAACCTGTTAGTCTGCAAAAGACTTGAGGCTGGGGCAGAGGTTCAACTTCCAGCAGGACAACAACCCTAAACATACAGCCAGAGCTACAATGGAATGGTTTAGATCAGGGGTCTCCAAACTGCAGCCCTGGGGCCAGATGCAGCCCTTTGCTGGCCTAATGCGGCCCTTGGGGCACTATTCCATCCAACTCCAACGGGGCATAATTCTTGTTGCTGACACCAATGGGGCACTATTCCTCCAACTGACACCATCAATTCTTTCCATTGACACCCACGATGGGGCACTTGTCCTCCCAGTGGCACCAAAGATATGGTATTTTCTTTCTCGTACATCACGGGACACAGAGCGACATAGTCATTACTAATGGGTTATATAGATACCGTCAGGTGCTGGCACTGGCAACTTCCAAAACCGGAAGTACCCTCCCCTATATAAGCCCCTCCCATCCGGGAGCACCTCAGTTTTTTGCCAGTGTCTAAGGTGTTGGCCAAGAAGAAACATGTGTTTTTCACTGAGCTTGCGTACAGGTTCTTTTGGGCCTCAGTAAGCTATTCCGGATCCGACCAAAAAAGCTTCATAGCTAAACGGTCGGTACCCGGGCCTTGCAGAGAAGAGCAAGGTTTTGCCTGTAATGCTTCTCTTAGGAGAGCTGGACCCTGGGATCCAGAGCTCTGGTCATACCCACGACCAAGATGTTTTCTGTGCAGGGTGCTATACAGGTCCAGGGGAGTGGAATCCTTGGGAACCCGGTCCCTGAAGGTTTGATTACAATGCCTGCCGTGATAGGTGAAGTTTGGGCTTTTGTGGACCAAACAAAGTCCTGCGGCGGGGAACAGGTAAGTGGGGGCCCCCAGGAACTTGGTTCTATTGGGGGACCCCCAAGCCTAATTTGTCTTTCTGTCTGTTACCTAATGGTATTCCCGCAAAATTCTGTGCATGCCTGTAACTACTAAAAAAATGTAATAATTTTTAATGGTGGTCAAGAAAAAAAAAAAAAAAAAATATTTTTTATATATATATTTAATATATTAGACTGCGGTACCTGTGTTTGTCCACTAGAGGCCGCTGTGGAATGTTTTCTTGTCATGTGGTCTAGCTTCTTCTCAGCAGAGCAAAGTCCAGGCAGATGGTGAGTTCTCTTATAGGAAACTGCTTCCTCTGCCATGTTGCAGTGCTCGTCCATCCCCCGGCCTGCGGCAAAGAGGGGCCCTGGCTCCTGTCCCTTGTTACCATTTTTTGAAATTAGCGCCGAAGGCGCACGTGGCCGCGCGCGTGCGCGTGCACGCGCCTCTATATATAGAGGTGAGCCGGGAAAGGGGGCGGAGCCTGGGGGATGACGCTCTGTGCGCGCCGCAGCGCTTCTGCGCATGTGCGGGCGTCCCAGCAGTTTAAAAAAACCACAATGTTGTAGTGAGCTGGCTATGAAGTACAGAGACAGAGCTGGCAACATTTAAAGGCATACAGCAAGCGGTTGATACAGGCATCCCCTAGAAAGGCACATTAGTAGACACCAACTGTGATATAGCAGCAATTGTGCTAGACTATTCTCAGTAAAAGTGGTGTATTACGGCTGGAATACCTCAGCTTTAGGCTTAGGAATATGCCGTCCAGAAGCTCCGGAACTGAATCTTCCAGGAAGCGAAGGGGGTCTCATCGGGCTCGGAGGATCTTGGGCATACTTCTGCTGCACCAGTCTCCCCTGAAGTTCAGAGGTAAGTGACCGTAGAGACCCCGCAGGGGTACTTGGTACTGTGGCTGTCCTCAGTTCACCTGCTCCTGTGTATGTAACAGAGGAGGTTTTTTTCCTCAGCTCTGGGAGGATTAGAGAGAGATTGTCAACATTAATCGCTGCCTCCCTGTCAGGGAAAGCACGCCCGATCTCCGTCTCCTCCTTCAGAGTGCCTGTTAGCAGAGCAACAGTCCCATACAGGGATCGACCTGCCTGAAGGGGATCAGGATGAGGTTGATTCTGTTATAGAGGAATCAACAGTGGGGGAACCTTTTCTCAGCATCTCAAGCTGAAAGATTATGGGTTCAGTCTCTGACTAACATGGTCCGATCAGCATTTAAAAATGCACCTTGCGGAACCATCAACCACTACTGTATCCTCGTTGGGGTCGCTAGAAGCCCCCAGACTGTTTGTTCTTTTCCACTTCACCCTTTACTGAAAGGGCTCATTTACCAGGATTGGGAACGTCCTGAGAAAATATTTATTCCCTCAAGAGATCTCTTGTATGTATAAATCACTGACATGTCCAGTGGATAATGTCCAAATGTTCAAGAACCCAATAGATAAAAGATTGGAGTCCTTATGAAAATCTGCTTGGTGATACAACCAGCAGTAGCAGCTATTGGGGTCTGCTAAGCAGTGAAGGATCAGTTGAAACAGGTCTTGAGGGACTTGACAGATCAGCAGGCGTTGCCCTAGCTGATCTACCTAGAGCCTTAGGCTTTGCGGTTGACGCCATAGAGGATTCACTCCATCAGGCCTCCCGCCTTACGCTGTCTATAGTACATATGCGTAGGCTCCTATGGCTCAAAAACTGGTCTGCTGAAGCTCCCTGTAAAGAATGGCTGGTTAGCGTCCCATTTCATGGTGAACGCTTATTCAGGGAAAACCTGGACAAATATATCCAGAAAATTTCCAGCGGTAAAAATACGCTCTTGCCGGTTAAAAACAGTTAGAGGTCCCTCTTTAAGAGGCCTGCTTCTCCAGTCCCTGGGGCATCGGCCGTGTAACAGTTCCGACGGCCTCCTCGGTCAATTCCCGGGGGTAAAAAACAGGGACAGTAGCAGGGTAATGAGAAACCCTGGGTCAGGGGAGGTACAAAACCTCCCCCAAAGTTAAATTCATTGAAGCCCCCACTCAGTCGGGTGGGGGGAGGACTCCAGTTGTTCGCAAGAGACCTGGCGGGACACGATCAAGACAGATAGGTGCTCTCCGCAGTAGGTTTGGGATACAGTTTGGAGTTAAAAGACTCTCCTCCTTCCCATTTTTGAGGTCAAACGTGCCAGGGGATCCCCGGAAGAGAGAGTCCCTCCTGTTGGCACTAGAACAACTATTGCTCCAAGGAGTAATTATGGAGGTTCCCCTGGAAGAATGAGGGTTCGGGTTTTACTCAAACCTCTTTACAGTCCCGAAGCAAACGCGGACGGGAGGCCCATATTAATTCTAAAAGGGCTATACAAATTCCTGTATATCAGGACTTTCCGATGGAGTCGATCCGATCGGTGGCCACTGCCCTACAAGGGGAGGATTGGTTAGCCGTGATCGAAATCAAGGATCCTTATTTGCACATTCCCATCTTTCCAGTCCACCAAAAATTTCTACGCTTTGCAGTAGAAGGGCGCCATTTTCAGTTCAGAGCCTTACCCTTCGGTTTGGCCACAGCACCACGAGTGTTTACAAAAATTCTGGCCCTTTATTGGCCAATCTAAGAACACAAGGTGTAATGATAATGGCATATCTGGATGACTTGTTGCTGATAGACCACTCAGTGAAAAAACTAGACGTGGTCGTTCACAAGACAATCAAGTATCTGGGATCTCACGGTTGGATTATCAACCGAGACAAGTCAGCCCTAAAAACCAGTCAAAAGTCTGGAATATTTGGGGCTAAGGTTGGATTCAGGCCAGAGAAAAATATTCTTGCCTCGAGGAAAGGTGTTGTCTTTGAAAGATTTGATCCACTTAGTGGGTACAAAAAAGACAGCCGTCCATACGCCTGTATATGAGGCTGCTGGGAAAAATGGTGGCATCATTCGAAGCAGTACCCTACGGTCAATTCCATTCAAGGAATTTGCAAGGGGCCATACTGTCAGCCTGGAACAAAAAAGTTCAGGCCCTAGACTTACAATGTCCTTGTCCCCTTCCGTTCGCAAGAGCCTCCGTTGGTGGTTGGTTCCCCAGAATCTAGAAAAGGAAATCCTTCAGTCCGATTTCTTGGAAGGTGGTCACTACAGATGCCAGCCTTATAGGCTGGGGAGCAGTACTGGAGCAATAGTCTCTCCAGGGCAGATGGTCAGATGCAGAAAAGGCCCTGCCCATCAATCTCTTAGAGATACGAGCAGCCCGGTATGCCCTAGTAGCATGGACATCCAAACTCCAAGGGTCCCCTGTCAGAATTCAATCAGACAATGCCACAGCAGTGGCATATATCAATCATCAGGGGGGCACCAGGAGTCGTGCAGCCCAGAGGGAAGTAAATTACATCCTGAAATGGGCAGAAAAATATGTCCCAGCCATATCTGCGGTATTCATTCCAGGAGTGGAGAATTGGAAGGCGGACTTTCTAAGTCGCCAGCAATTAGGCCCAGAGGAAGGGTCCCTTCACCCTGAGGTTTTCTGGACAATATGTCAGCGGTGGGGAACATCGGATGTAGATCTTCTAGCATCCAGATTCAACGCAAAGGGGGACAGGTTTGTCTCTCGGACAAGGGATCCCCTAGCTTGCGGCTCGGATGCCCTAGTGTTCCCTTGGGATCAGTTCAAGCTGATATATGCATTCACACCGCCACAATGGTTACCTCGATTACTCCGCAGAATCAGGGTAGAAAAGAAACAGTGATTCCGGTGGCTCCAGCGTGGCCCCGAAGAGCGTGGTACGCGGAGATTGTAAAATTTCAGTGGGGAGTCCTTGGACTCTCCCACGTCGTCCGGACCTGCTTTCGCAAGGACCGATATACCACCCTTCCTTACCAGCCCTAGGTTTGACGGCCTGGCTATTGAAGCCCACATTCTAAAAAAGAGAGGGCTCTCTAATGCTGTGGTATCTACCATGATCAATGCCAGGAAGCCGGTATCCAGGCAGATCTACTATAGAATCTGGAGGGCGTACATCGCGTGGTGTGAGGCCAAGAAATGGCATCCACATAAGTACGTAATAGGTAGGATTCTAGACTTCCTACAGTGGGCTGTAGATAGGAAGCTTGCCTTGAGTACTATCAAGGGTCAGATTTCGGCCTTGTCAATATTTTTTCAAAGGCCCTTGGCTTCGCATTCACTAGTCAAAGCCTTTATACAAGGAGTGATGCGTATTAGTCCTCCGGTTAATATTCCCATATGTCCATGGGATCTAAACTTGGTTCTGTCGGGTCTACAGAAACAACCATTTGAACCATTACAGCATATTTCCTTGGTGCTTCTCTCCAGGGAATTGATTTTTCTAGTAGCTTCCTTCTTTTTTCCCCAAACCTACTTCGGTAGAGGAAAAGTTATTGCATTCTTTGGATGTAGTAAGAGCAGTTAAAGCTTATCTAAAAGCCACTGCTCAGATTCGCAGAACGGATACTTTGTTTATTCTGCCGGAAGGCCCCAGAAAGGGTCAGGCAGCGTCAAAATCTACTTTAGCCAAGTGGATTCGACAGGTCATAATACAAGCCTATGGCTTGAGAAGGAGACCGCCTCCGTTCAAAGTTAGAGCGCACTCCACAAGAGCAGTTGGAACTTCATGGGCAGTGCATCACCAGGCCTCCCTGGCTCAAATCTGTAAGGCCGCAACATGGTCTTCAGTACACACGTTTACTAGGTTCTACCAGGTGGACGTTAGAAGTCAGGAGGATGTCGCCTTTGGGCGCAGTGTGTTGCAGGCCGCAAAAGATCCTCATGTCTGATAGCGCTCAGCTTATATATGGTGTATCCCCCCCCTCATTTGGCATTGCTTTAGGACATCCCATTAGTAATGACTATGTCGCTCTGTGTCCCGTGATGTACGAGAAAGAAAATAGGATTTTTATAACAGCTTACCTGTAAAATCCTTTTCTTGGAGTACATCACGGGACACAGAGCTCCCGCCCCTCTTTGGGGACACTTATTGCTTTGCTACAAAACTGAGGTGCTCCCGGATGGGAGGGGCTTATATAGGGGAGGGTACTTCCGGTTTTGGAAGTTGCCAGTGCCAGCACCTGACGGTATCTATATAACCCATTAGTAATGACTATGTCGCTCTGTGTCCCGTGATGTACTCCAAGAAAAGGATTTTACAGGTAAGCTGTTATAAAAATCCTATTATTTACTCCCACTGGACACCTGGACATTTTCTACTCCCAATGGCCCTAGTCTGGCCCCCCTAAAGTCTGAAGGACCGTAAACTGGCCCTTTGTTTAGAAAGTTTGGAGACCCCTGGTTTAGATCAAAACATATTAAGTGTTAGAATGACCCAGTCAAAGTCCAGACCTAAATCCAACTGAGAATCTGTGGCAAGACTTAAATTGCTAATCACAGACGCTCTCCATCCAATCTGACAGCTTGAGCTTTTTTGCAAAGAAGAATGGGTAAAAATGTTACTCTCTAGATGTGCAAAGCTGGTAGAGACATCCCCAACAAGACTTGCAGCTGTAATTGCAGTTAAAGGTGGTTCTACAAAGTATTGACTCTGGGGGGCTGAATACAAATGCACACCACGCTTTGTAAAAAAAAATCGAAAACCATTTATTATTTTTGTGTTGGTCTATCACATAAAATCCCAATAAAATACATTTACGTTTTTGGTTGTAACATGACAAAATGTGGAAAATTTCAAGGGGTATGAATACTTTTTCAAGGCACTGTATCATTCTGCTGCGTTTTAGCACCACTCATCTAGCTGGCGAAGGAGTGATACGCAGAGGTAAGTGAGTATGTTCTGTGCAGTTTTTTTGTCGCTAACAAGCTCATGCCAGCATCAGGATTGCTGGTGTGATACGACCCAAATTCGTCCCAAGAACAGCACAAAGTCCCCCATTTGATTTCTATTTAAAAAAGCTACTAAGGGTCCATCTATTTGACAATTGTGTGTGTTGTGTTTTACAGGTACAGAGGGTCCTGGTGCCAACCTCGCTGAGGAGAGGCAAAGTAATGCTGAAGTGACTTCGGTTATCTATAACCCACATGCCTCCCTTTCAATAGAACAACAAAGACAGAAGCTGCCCGTTTTTAAGGTAAAACAAAAATGTTGATTATGTATCTGAGCACCATAACGATTTCAAAATCCTTATAGGACTCCACCTCCGGTAATGTGGGCTCTGGGGAAGTCCAGTGTGCTATAAATTGTACATGCTGCTGTCAAGGGGTACGTGGCATGTTCAGATGCCTGTGACCCTACCACATGTGGTTACTTCTTCTGATCCCTACATCACTACAGGACATGGCATTAGTGTAGGGGTCAGAGGATGGAGCTATAGTGTGCAGTGGAGAACATGGGCATCTGACATTTACGGAAATGTTGAATACTCTTAAGCAGGGGTGTCAAACTCAATTTCATCGTGGGCCACATCAGCATTATGACCGGCCTCAAAAGGGCCGGTTGTATCTGTAAGATTAGATGTCCAGCGCATACCCTCCCCTTTACATTAGATGTCAAAAGCCACCCCACCATCAGAAGTTGAGTCCCCCACTCTCCCTTACATCACAGTGCACCCCCCTTTCCTTATGCTGCTGCTGGGAAAAATCTGGATGCATTGCTTGAAAGCAGAAAGTAAGGGTCTGGAGTATGACCAGAGGAGGGCTGGAGCTCACCTGCAGCTGCAGAAGAGGTGCGAGGGCCACATGAAATGGCCTGGAGGGCCGGATTCGGCCCGCAAGCCTTGTGTTTGACACCTGTGCTCTAGAGTCTTAGGCTCAGGTCACACCTATCCCTTCCTTCCCTTTTTTTTTTTTTTTTATTGCTTTTTGCAGAAACACATCACAGTCCATCCAACATGGTTTCCTATGGGGCGTGTTCACATCTATGCTTTTTTCCAGCCACTGCATTTTTGGAAAAGGTCAGGGACTTTTTTTAAAAGCGAAACAATACGTTTTTGGTTCAGTAGACATCAGTGGAGACTTCAAAGCCGCAGAAAAGCATGTATTGCAATTTTTTTCTTTTTTCTTTTTTTTAATCCACCCAATCGGCCAAAAAAAAGCATGCAAAATGCATTAAAAATGCGAAAAATTTGTGTGCAAAAGGCACTGCATAAACGGATCAAAAGCAAACTGCATAGATGTGAACCAAGCCTTAGGCTGACTGTGCATTGTGGGTGCGGGAATCACATCGATTCCTGCAGCCAAATCGCACTGCTCTTGCGAGATTTCCAGGGCTGCCATTCATTCTGAATAGCACCCCCCAAGCATCTCAGCCCACAGTGTGTTCACGGGTGCAGGAACCGCATGGTCAAAAAGACCATGCGATTTCCCTGTGGCCGCATTTTAAACATGGTGCATGCACCTTTTTTTTATGTGTTTCTCTTGGCACCGCAGCATATTCAAATGAATTGGCTGCTTTGCCCGAACAATCGCGGGACGCACAGCCCGCACTGGTGTTGAACGGAGCCTACGAAGGGATGATAAGAGACACAGGCTCCCAGAGAGATGAGAAAATACCTTTTGAATGGACTGCGGTGCCACGTGAAACGCGCAAAAAAAAGTGCACGTGGTTTACCTACAGTTCCTGCACCCGTGATCGCACTGCGGGCTGAGATGCGTGGGGGTGCCATCAAAAATAAACAGCATCCCAGCGCGTTTCGGCTGAGGGAATTGATGTGATACCCGCGACTGGAACGCACAGTGTGGGCTACTGTGAACCGACACTTATTGGAGACGTGCCGCTGGAATTTTTTTAGATACTTGCGTTGACTCTATTTTTTTTTTGTATAATCTGTATTTTATTTGAAAGAAAACAAAGACAGTACATAGAAAATGATAGTACAAGATGCACATTAACAGTAGTATATGGTAATCGCTTCGTTATACTCCCAGACCTATTACGATATAACACATGATAGTCCAGTCCCACTAAAGGGCACAAGGCAGCCCACCAGCAACGGCGACAGCAGAGGGGGGCCAAATCGGCCTCCGTCAAACCTCTCCTGTCGCCCCGCCTAGCAGGCGGCCCTTCGGGACAAATGCTCGTTGCCAGGGGAGGAAAAAGATGCCCACTAAACCATGTGGGCTCCTCCCACGACAGCAGCATATTGCAGCAACAGGCCCAAGGAAAGCCACCATATAAACAATTACTTATACCACATAGCCACTAGACTGGTAGATAGGAAAGGCCAAAAGAGAAAGATAGGAGAGGAAAAGATAGGTGGAAAAATAGAGGTAAAAAAGGGGAAGGGGAGGAGATAGGGAGGGGTTGGAGCATACCTGTGATGTAGGTAGAATTTTCCAAGTCTGCACCGAGCGGGCCACATCCAAGGCTGAGCCTCCTCTATCCTCAAGTCGTCCGAGTATCTCCCGCCACCCGGGATCTGAGGGCTGGTTCAGCCAACTCCAAGAGCGCTAGGCCTATGCTAGAGGAAACCCCCCCCCAGGGTCAGTTACATGAGCCACCCAAGGTGCCCATACAGCATCAAAGCGGTCTAATGTATCCTTACAAGTCGCGATCCAGTGTTCGGCCTCTCTTATGTCATTAACCGTGGCCACCCATTCCTCCCTTGTCGGAATTCTAGGTTGTTTCCAGTAGATGGGAAGCAAACGCCTAGCTGCATTAAGAAGGTGGGGTAACACACTCTTCTTGTATCTACTTATTGGGATTTGAGGAAAATGGAGGAGATAATGGGCCGGGTCGAGGGGAATGTCTAAATCTAAGATCTCCCTTATCTGGAGTTGAATATCTTCCCAAAATGGTCTAATCCGGGGGCAGTCCCACCATATGTGCAAAAGCGTGCCTTTATGCCTGCATTCCCGCCAACATCGGTCAGACACCGAGGGATAGATACGTGCTAAATCAGCTGGCACCCTATACCAGCGCGACAAAATTTTATAATTGGTTTCTTTAGTTTTAGATTCCACAGAACTGGAGTGAGTGAGCCGGTATAGGTGAGCCAGCTGAGCTTCTGAAAATTGAAGGTTTAAGTCTCTCTCCCAGGCACGCACATGAGCAGGCCTAGGGTCTAGAGCAGCAGGGCCCAATAGACGGTACAGTTCAGAGACCAGATGGGGGAGTGGGTCATTCTCTGAAAAAAGGCGTTCAAAGGGGGTGAGGGAGGCGACGTCTTTTATAGAATGGCCCTGGATTTCAAAAAAATTGTGAAGTTGCCTATAACGCCAAAAATTAATCGGTGAGCCAGTGTGTCTGGCTTGTAAGGCCTCAAAACTCAAAAGTTTGCCATTGCTCATGAGTTTCCCACAGCTGGCGTTGCCATCATCCACCCAAGGGCCAAAAAAGGCCATTTGTTCACCTGGAGGGAACCAAAGGAATCCACCCAGCGGGGACACGGGGGGACAGGTGTAGGGTCGCGTTGGTTCGGTCCCACACCAAAAGGGCATGCACCGTCAACGGGGAGGTGGTATCGGACAGCCCTCTATGAGCCCCAGACAGCCACGGTGCGTACGATAAGTTCCTCCCAGCTAAGCATTTTTCCAGGGAGACCCATAGCTTGGACTGAGTGTGAAAACGCCAGTTGAGGATCCTCTGCAATGCGACCGCTCTATAATACCTTGCTATGTCTGGGACCCCCAGACCACCATCATGTTTTGAGCGCTTCAGTATCCGCAAAGCTATGCGGGGTTTCCGTGCATTCCACACAAACCCAGATAGCATACTAGAAATTCGGGTAAAGAAAACTCTGGGCAGGGGGATCGGTAGCATCTGAAGGAAGAAGAGAATCCGTGGCAAAATATTCATTTTTATAATGTTTATACGGCCAAACCAGGTGAATGCAGTCTTAGTCCACTGGGCCAAGTCTCTTTTTTAACCGTTTCAAGAAGGGGAGGGTAGTTGGCTGAGTACAGGGTGTCAAAGCGGTCCGTTAATTGAATGCCCAAGTATCTAAAGGACGATTTGGCCCAGGTGAAGGGAAAGGCCGCTTGCAAGCTCTCTGCCTGGGAGGAGGATAGTTTAACGGGGAGGATCACTGACTTTGAAAAATTAATTTTGAAGTTGGAAAGCATCCCGAACCTATGAAGCTCTCCCATCAGGTTTGGCAATGAAGTCAGGGTTTCCGAGAGGTAGAAGAGCACATCATCAGCATAGGCTGAGAGTTTGTGCTCAACATCTCCAACCCTCAGTCCCTTCACGTCCGAGTTCGCCCTAACCGTACGGAGTAAGGGCTCCAGCACCAGGGCGAAAAGGAGGGGGGAAAGAGGGCATCCCTGTCTCGTACCATTCCCGATTGGGAACCTAGAGGAAAGCACCCCATTCACCTTGACCTGCGCACACGGAGTGGAGTATAGGGCCATAATTGACGTCAACATACAGTGCCTTGCGAAAGTATTCGGCCCCCTTGAACTTTTCATCCTTTTGCCACATTTCAGGCTTCAAACATAAAGATATAAAATTTTAATTTTTTGTGAAGAATCACCAACAAGTGGGACACAATTGTGAAGTGGAACGAAATCTATTGGATTTTTGAAACTTTTTTAACTAAGAAAAAAATGAAAAGTGGGGCGTGCAAAATTATTCGGCCCCCTTGCGTTAATACTTGGTTGAGCCACCTTTTGCTGTGATTACAGCTGCAAGTCGCTTGGGGTATGTCTCTATCAGTTTTGCACATTGAGAGACTGAAATTCTTGCCCATTCTTCCTTGCAAAACAGCTCGAGCTCAGTGAGGTTGGATGGAGAGCGTTTGTGAACAGCAGTTTTCAGCTCTTTCCACAGATTCTCGATTGGATTCAGGTCTGGACTTTGACTTGGCCATTCTAACACCTGGATACGTTTATTTGTGAACCATTCCTTTGTAGATTTTGCTGTATGTTTGGGATCATTGTCTTGTTGGAAGATAAATCTCCGTCCCAGTCTCAGGTCTTTTGCAGACTCCAACAGGTTTTCATCCAGAATGGTCCTGTATTTGGCTGCATCCATCTTCCCCTCAATTTTAACCATCTTCCCTGTCCCTGCTGAAGAAAAGCAGGCCCAAACCATGATGCTGCCACCACCATGTTTGACAGTGGGGATGGTGTGTTGAGGGTGATGAGCTGTGTTGCTTTTACGCCAAACATATCGTTTTGCATTGTTGCCAAAAAGTTCGATTTTGGTTTCATCGGACCAGAGCACCTTCTTCCACATGTTTGGTGTGTCTCCCAGGTGGCTTGTGGCAAACTTTAGACGAGACTTTTCATGGATATCTTTGAGAAATGGCTTTCTTCTTGCCACTCTTCCATAAAGGCCAGATTTGTGCAGTGTACGACTGATTGTTGTCCTGTGGACAGACTCTCCCACCTCAGCTGTAGTTCTCTGCAGTTCATCCAGAGTGATCATGGGCCTCTTGGCTGCATCTCTGATCAGTCTTCTCCTTGTCTGAGCTGAAAGTTTAGAGGGACAGCCAGGTCTTGGTAGATTTGCAGTGGTCTGATACTCCTTCCATTTCAAAATGATCGCTTGCACAGTGCTCCATGGGATGTTTAAAGCTTGGGAAATCTTTTTGTATCCAAATCCGGCTTTAAACTTCTCCACAACAGTATTACGGACCTGCCTGGTGTGTTCCTTGGTCTTCATGATGCTCTCTGCGCTTTCAACAGAACCCTGAGACTATCACAGAGCAGGTGCATTTATACAGAGACTTGATTACACACAGGTGGATTCTATTTATCACCATCAGTCATTTAGGACAACATTGGATCATTAAGAGATCCTCGCTGAACTTCTGGAGTGAGTTTGCTGCACTGAAAGTAAAGGGGCCGAATAATTTTGCACGCACCACTTTTCAGTTTTTTATTTGCTAAAAAAGTTTAAAATATCCAATAGATTTCGTTCCACTTCACAATTGTGTCCCACTTGTTGGTGATTCTTCACAAAAAATTAAAATTTTATATCTTTATGTTTGAAGCCTGAAATGTGGCAAAAGGATGAAAAGTTCAATGGGGCCGAATACTTTCGCAAGGCACTGTACGTGCTCCCATCCCCTGGGCCTCTAGCACTGCTTGTAGGTATGCCCAGTCGACCCTGTCGAAGGCCTTCTCCGCATCAGTTGACAAAATTACATAGGACTGTTTATCCGAATGAGAGCGGGCCCAGTCAATAAGTTGTATGGCTCTAATGGAATTATCTCTAGCCTCCCTTCCAGTAATAAACCCAGTTTGGTCAGGATGTATCAGTTGGGGCAGGATGTGTTTTAGCCTATTCGCAAGGACCTTCGCCAGAATTTTAACATCAACATTTAGGAGGGATATGGGTCTGTAGCTCTGGGGCACCATTGGGTCCTTACCCTCTTTAGGTAGCACAGTGATATGGGCCAGTAACGCCTCAGGGGGAATAGGGGATCCCTCAGCTACGGAATTAAAGTAGCTACACATAGGTGATATCAATAGAGGTAGGAAAGCCGTATAGTAAGCCTTGGTGTAACCATCTGGTCCCGGGCTTTTCCCTTTGGGCAGGGACTTCACTATCAACTCAACCTCACCGGGGGTAACTGGTAGCTCCAAGTCCATGCGTAGGTGTTCAGTCAGAGGTGTAATGCCAGCCGAGGCCAGGTAGTCCTGAATGGCTACCGCCCTGGGCGTAGGGGCCGTTAAAGGCCACTCGGGGGGTCAAATTATACAGTCGGGAATAATAGTCCTGGAACCCTGAGGCAATTTTAGAGGACTGAATCGCAACCGTACCCGATGGGGAACGGAGCTTCTGGACATACGTCTGAGCATGTTTCTTACGCAGGGCCCTCGCCAACATGCGGCCACACTTGTTGCCATGCTCATAGTATTTATGGGATAAATATCTGGCCTGCTTTCGTACCTGTCTGTCCAACAATCTCGGGAACAGTATCCTCATTTCAGTCAGCCTCTTCAGTGCCCCAGGGTCCCCATTATGTTTGTTGTATTTCTGCTTCCTGAAGGGCATCTAGCACTCTTTTAAAGTCTGCCTGGCGTTCTTTCTTAAGTCTGGAGCCCAGGGATATCAGTTCTCCCCGCACCACCGCTTTGTGACTCTCCCACACTATCCCCTTACTAACATCTTCTGTCGTGTTTTCCTTAAAATAGTTAGTGATAACCTCCCTCACCTTGGTCGTCACCGCCGCATCGTCCAACAGATTGTCATTCAATCTCTACGTCCAGGCCCTATGAGGGCTCGACGGTAATGCGAGAGTCATCCCAATCGGTGCATGATCAGAGATCGTTATGTTTCCGATGGATGCAAACTGCAAACGCTCCAGAGTGGGGCGGTCAACATAAATGTGATCAATGCGGGTGTACACATCATGCACAGCAGAATAGTAGCTAAAGTCCTTATCTGTGGGATGAAGTACCCTCCAGCTGTCTAGCAGTAGGTGTGACTGGAGTGTCTTGCGAAAGTGTTTGAGAAAGGCATAAGAGTTGGAAGGTCGGGAGCTAGATGTGTCTAAGAGAGGATCAGGGCTAACATTAAAGTCTCCGCCGAGGATTACAAAGCCCTCTTTAAAGTCCGCCAAGAGGTCCAGGGTCGCGTCAATGAAAGACAGTTGGTTAGAATTAGGGGCGTATATAGTGGCCAACGTGTATTTCTTCCCGGCTATAGTCCCCTTTAAGAAAATGTAGCGGCCTTGAGTCAATTTTGCTATCTACAAGTTGGAAAGGACAGGTCTTATGGATCGCTATTGCGGTACCCTTGGATTTGGAAGTTGGGGAGGTGCTGTGGAACCATTGGTTATATAGATGGGTGGGCAGTCTAGGCATAGAAAGGGAGGTGAAATGGGTTTCCTGCAAGAAAACCACCTGTGCCCCCAGCTTTTTCAGTTCCCACCATAGTTTGCTCCGCTTACCTGGGGAGCAGAGGCCTCGGACGTTATAAGATACGACTTTCAGCGAAGACTTGGAGGATCAGGAGGGAATAAGTAGTACCAAATCTGCCAGCCCGACCGGTGCAGACGAAGAGGTATGGTGATGCTCCTAAGAAAGGAAGGGGTAGCAAGAGGGAAAGAAAAAAGAGCGGTGAAAAAGAAAGGGGGAAACAAAAATATAAAACAGTTAAACACTGCAGGGTAAGCACAGTACATTGGCCTAAGCCATAGCCATACACATGTGAACAAAATAAACATCAGTAAACCTGGCATGGGGCCCGCCACCGCTATGGTGGGAGTCCCAGACCTCGTCTCTATGTCCCAATGGGGAACAGTACCCAAAAAGGGGGGGCCTACGTGGGGAACGTGTGCCAACATGGGGGGGGGGGGAAGGCAAGGAGTCCCACCTCCCTCCACCGCATCTTACAAAGCACTAAGGTAGAGGGGGGGGGGTGGTCATATCTGCAGGGGTGAGTTCGTACGCAGTTCAACAGGGCCGGTAGGGTAGCAATGGGGCGGCACAACATAAACTTATGTGCAATCACTAGTGATCATCTGGAGCGTAACCAAACCAACAAGCCCGAGGCTTAGTGCTTATAAAGAGTTCACATCAAGAGGGTGCATCAGTATGACGTCCTGGGGCATGTGGGAGGGTCACCGCTCCTGCGGCTGAAGAGGAAAGGACCACTCTAACCATTTAAGCGGCCAGAAGGGACATCACCGTCAGTCTTGAGACGTGGAAGGGTCCGTTCGGGGGTCCTGATTCTGACGCTGTCTGTCGCGTCTGCGACTCCTGCGAGTATTTGTCATCCATGGTTCAGGAAGCTTCACCGGCAAGGCCCCGGTCGAGGTCCTCCAGTCAGGGAAGTCGACAGGCTCTAGTCCCAGAGCAGAGAGGAAGTGCGGAAGATCGTCCTTAGAGCGCAGCGTGACCTGTTTCCCGTCTTTAGTTGCCTGCAGGAAGAAAGGGAAACCCCAACGGTACGGCAAGCCAGCATCTTGAAGCGCATTCAGGAGGGGGCGGAGCGCCCTGCGTTGCATTAAAGTGCGCCTAGAAATGTCCTGATAGAAAAATAAGCGTGCCCCATCAAAATCATAAAAAGGCTTGCCGCGCATCTTTTGCATAATACGGTCCTTGAGAGTGTATTTATGGAGCTTGCAAATAATGTCTCTGGGGTTATCCACGTCTTGGGATGGCGGTCTCAGGGCCCTGTGAGCGTGGTCTATTTCAATAGGAGCAGACGCTGGCATTCCCAATATGTCCCGAAAGACATCTTGCAGCGTGGGAATAATGTCACGTGAGGCGGTAGCTTCAGGTAATCCCCGAATCCTAATGTTGGCCCTCCTGCTGAGATTTTCCGTCTCATCTAACTGGCAGAGCAGGGATTCAATCTGCTGGTCTTGCATCTGACATTTTGCTTGCAGCTGCGCAATGGTGGGGAGAGCTTCCTCAAGTTTCTCTTCTAATGCTTCCACTCTGTTGCCAAGGTGTGAATTGTCAGTTTTTAACTGGGCAATGTCAGCAGTGAATGCCTTCTCCACTCTGCTAGTGAAGCGCTCTAAGTCCTCTTTGGTGGGGAGGGACATAATATGGCGCCTGAGGTCCTCATCTCCCAGGATGTCTGACGCTGCTGAACGACCCCCTGGGGAGGCAGGGGGGGCCGAATCACTCACCGACCCTGGAGATGAATCCGGAGAGGCAGTGGCAGCGGATACAGTCCCTTTCTGCTGCCGCGCCGCAGCTGCGGCTGGCTGATTGGATTTAGCAGCCTTCTGTGTCTTCCCTGTCGGCGCCATCTTGGAGGCCCTGCTGTCTTGTCCTCGGAGCCCGGGGAAGTAGGATTCGAGCGGTGCCTGCCGAGTATGATCCGTCCGCGGCGGCTGGGATGAGTGCCGCAATCGCTGGGACATGGGGGGAGTCGTCTCAGGTAAGAAACCCCCCTCAGTAGCTTCTCTTATGGCGGCGGTGGAGCGGAGCTGAGGCAAAGCACGTCCTCACTCCTCCATAGCCAGGTCACGCCCCTGCGTTGACTCTATTTAAGTAAGACAACTCGCTGAGACAGAGCTATTATTTTCACCTCAGCCAGCCTCCAGATGTTAAAGCGGTTGTATAGCCGCAAAAAAAAAAACGTTAAGGCAAAGGCATAATGAGCTAGTATGCGCTGCATACTAGCTCATTATGAAAAACCCAAGACTGAAGCGCCGGCATCACCTCCCGGTCACCGCTGAGGGAGCTGACATGTTCTGTCAGCGTTTCTTTCAGGTTTGCAGCTCTGGTGCTGTGAGTGGCCGGAGCCACAATGTTGTGGCAAGGAGCTCTAATTTTATGTCGGCATCCGCCGGACCTTCAGAACGCATGTGCCGCTGACATCAGGGGCTACATGCAAGGTGAATAATAATTTTACCTGCAGGTAAGCCTTATTATAGGCTTACCTAGAGGTAATAATGTGAAAGCGGGGTATACACCCGCTTTAATGCTTACACAGTAGGTTTCCTAAATTTCCATCACCGAAAACGAAATAACTTTTTTCGCCTTTTAAATTTCAGGAGTTCAACAGCTGTTAACTTTATGATGTTTTCTTTTCCTTGCAGCTCAGAAATCACATCCTTTACTTGCTGGAGAATTACCAAACAGTGGTGATAATTGGAGAAACAGGATGTGGAAAAAGTACACAAATTCCCCAGGTACTTGCTTCATTATACAAAGTTTGTGGATAAACTTTTTAATTCAAAATGACCCAGGTGGTGCCCTTTGGTGCAACTTTGACGGGAGAAAGGTTTAGATAGGCTGCTGAAAGAAAGGATTAGGATTCACATTGTTAGAAGAAAACCTCTTGTGACCAGATGTCTAGGCTTTTACGTGTGGCCAGCACTGGAGCAAGCTTGAAGCAGTATTTTCTCTTACAAATTAATGAACCATTTTAACCGCTTGCCGACTGCCTCATGTATGAATACTGTGGCAGAATGTCTCTCCTGTGCCAGATCATGTACTCTGCACTTGATCCAGCACGTCCGGGTAGGGGGCGCACTGGCTGTGCTGTGATTGGTCACAGCACAAGCCGATCAGCAGGTGCCAGCCAATTATTGACCACCAGCACCTGCTGATCAGTGAGGAGGAAGACAGGACAGAGCTTTGTCAATGACAAAAAAAATATTTTGGGTACAGCACTGCATGACCCTGCAATTGTCAGTTAAAGTAATGCAGTGCCACAAAGCAAAAAATGGCCTGGTCATGAAGGGGGGTAAATTGGGCAGTGATTAAAGATTACTCTGTGCTAACATCTACATAATTATATATGTTTTACTTCCAAAAAATTTCTACTGACAAAAATGTATGATATTATTATTATTTATTATTATTATTATTATTAATTTTTTTTTTTTTTTTTTAATAATTCATTTCCCCCCCCCAAAAAAATTACAACTTTCAAAAACTCTCCATGTCTCTTACCAAATACCTTGGACTGTTTGCTTTCCAAAAAGGGGTGATATTTGTACTGTCCTGGCATTTACGGGCCCCAAGAACGGAGATCGTCCGTCAGTGCATCATGATTGATTTTCAGATATATTCCATAGTTTGTGGACTCTAACTTTCCTACAGACTAAATAATATTCACTGATTTGGCGAATTCCAGCACTCCTCTCCTACATGTAAAAAATCATCCTTTTTTTTTTTTTTGCTAGAAAATTACTCAGAACCCCCAAACGTATTATATATAAATATATGTATTGCAACTTTTTATGTCATATGGTATTTGCGCAGCAATTTTTCAAACGCGATTTAAAAAAAAACAGTAAAGTTAGCCCAATTTTTTTGTATAATGTGACCGATGATGTTATGCCGAGTAAACAGATACCTAACATGTCACGCTTTAAAATTGCGTACACTCATGGAATGGCGCCAAACTTCGGTATTTAAAAATCTCCATAGGCGACGCTTTAAATTTTTATTTTTTTTATAGGTTACCTGTTTAGAGTTACAGAGGAGGGCTAGAATCATTGTTCTCACTCTAATGGTCGTGGTGATACCTCACATGCGTGGTTTGAATGTCATTTACATATGCGGACGCGGCCTACGTATGTGTTCGCTTCTGCGTGCAAGCACACGGGAGCGCTTTACATTTTTTATTTATTTTTCTTGTTTTATTAAATTTTTTATTTTTATTTTTGTTTTACACTTTCCCTTTTAAAAATTAGTTGGTTTTTTTTTTTTTTTTTTTCATCAGTTTTATTCCTATTACAAGGAATGTAAACATCCCTTGTAATAGGAATAGTGCAGTACAGGTCCTCTTTATGGAGAGATGTTGGGTCTATAAGATCCCACATCTCTCCTCCACGCTGGAAAGCATGAGATAAAAAAATAAACAATCTCGGGCTTTCCTGCCAAGTCCCCGGCATTGTTTACTTCCGCCAGCCCGGACGTCATAACATCGCACCCGGGCCTCCGAGAGTCATAGAGACTGCAGGGGACCATCTGGCCCTTGGTTTTCTCTATGGCTAACTTCCGATCGCAGAAGCACCGGAAGGGGGGGGGCCTCCCCTCCCGCTACCTGTAAGAACGATCAAGCCGATATGATTGTTCTTACGGTGCAGGGAATCGTTGGCTTCATTCAGCTAGCCCCACTGGAAGCCCAGGACGTCATATGATGCTCTGCGGTATAGAAGTGGTAAGGAAACGCAACTGACCGGTGTGAAGAGTTCCGTAGGATTTTAAGAGATGCATTTTGAAAGGACCCTAATTCAGAGTAAAATATCTATAATTAAGCCCTAAACACATCAGTAGGTGGTGCCGGCTGGAACGATCCTAGCAGCACCATAAACTTAGCAGTTCAGCTCTTCCTGATAGACAATTTTGAAAAGAGTCGGACATTGCAGCTCTGGTGTGTACTACATTCAAGGCAGGAACCTGAAATGAGACATACAGTCTGGAGGAAGGGAATTGCAGCTTCCATCTGAAGCTTCTTACACAGGTACTTCGCTTTGCCTTTAGGCCAACAAATACTCTGTTTAAAATCATCTTTTTTTTTTTTTTCCTTTTGTATAGTACCTTGCAGAAGCTGGGTGGACAGCAGAAGGGAAAGTAGTTGGAGTAACACAACCCCGGAGGGTGGCTGCAGTTTCGGTAAGCCAGAAAGAAATGTATTTTACCATTTAATCAAAGTTTAGTTATTTTAATTTTTTTACAAGTTTTGTATTGAATTTGTTATAAATTTTCTATTCCATTTGGCAGTTTTCTATTGATACTCAAAGTATTCACAGATCTCTGTGAATGAATGACCCGGCTGTGTGGGTGGAGCCTTGCAGGGCCATGTTCTTTTCAAATTGGGGCAGCAGGTGCAGGGAGAAGATCCCCCAACCGCTGTCACAATGGGGGGGGGGGAATCAGTGAGAGGCTGCAGGAGTAGAAACATATTACTGTACATGTTCCACCCTAAAAACAGATGTAACATGTTCCCAAGGGTGAACGTATCCTTTTAAGGATGTGCATTTATTTGTACATGTTTAATTGACGGTGCCACTTTTAATAAAAATAGATCTGCTATCGGGCATAAAGTGAATGCATCCAGTTGTGCCTGCACATAACTGCAGCAACTCTCATTCACATCTGCTACAGCTGAACCTAAATAACAATAGAGCAGCTCTTGAAAGTTTTTCAATATAATGTATACAATAACCAGCGTTTTAACGTAAATTCACCAATTAATGTGCCTTCATTTTCTTCCTCAATGTGTTCAAAGAAAGCATTCAAACTTGTTGTGCTGTTCACCACCACCATAGGGGAGACACTTGCCCAAAAAGCTAACCTGTTAATTAACCGCTTGCGGACCACCCCGCGCACATATACTGTGGCAGGGCGGTGGCTCTGCGCCAATACACGTACCTGTTGCATGATCTGACACTTCTGGGTTTGGGGGCGTGCACGCGCCTCTGGTGACCTGCTCCCACTGAGATTGGACACAACGGAAGCCGATCAGCGGGTCCGACGGACTTGATGCCTGTCGGGATCCGCTGATCGTTCCTCAGAGAAGCAGAATGGCGGTCTGCTGATGTAAACAAGGCCGATCGCAGTTCTGTGGGAAGGGAAGGCTGTGAGTTTGTGTTTCTGCCAAAGCAGGAACATGGCTCTCTGCCTTACCACAGTACAAGCCATCCCCCAGTTAGCAAGCACTCCATAGAAACACATTTAACCCTTTGATCGCCCCTGATGTTAACCCCCCTCTTTGTCATTAGTACAGTGAAAGTGCATATTTTTTTTAGCACTGATCACAGTATTGGTGTCACTGGTCCCCAAAAAGTGTCACTTGGTGTCAGATTTGTCCACCACAACTGATGCTATAACTTTTGCACAAACCAATCAATATACGCCTATTGGGATTTTTGTTACCAAAAATCTGTAGCAGAATACATATTGATCTAAACTGATGAAGACATTCGTTTTTTTTTTTTTCTATTGGGAATGTTTTATAGGAGAAAGTTAAAAAAGATTGCGTGTTTTTTTTTTTTTTTTTCAAAATTGTAGGTCTTTTTTTGTTTATAGCGCAAAAAACAAAAAACACAGAGGGAATCAAATGCCACAAAAAAAAGGCAGAGGGAATGAAAACCACTAGATCCCCAGTAAAAACAAAATACAGTACACACATAAACACTGTTTAGGCACGCATTTAAACTCTTGATCACCCTAGATGTTAAACCCTTCCTGCCCAGTGTCATTAGTAAAGTGACAGTGCATATTATTAGCACTGACTATTGTAATAATGTAACTGCTGTCAGTGACTGTTGGTCCCCCCCCCAGCGTTGGTGTCAGATTGGCCGCTGCATTATTGCATTCCTGTTATAAGTCGCTGATTGACGCCATTACTAGTATGAAATAAAAATTACAGTATTTACCTTTCACACAAACCAATCAATATACACTTATTGGGATTTCTTATTTACTAAAGACATGCAGCAGAATACATTTTGGCCAAAATGTATTAACAGAGTTTATTTTTTGGGGGATAGTCTTACTCACACTCACACACACCGTGGGGCAAAAAAGTATTTAGTCAGCCACCAATTGTGCAAGTTCTCCCACTTAAAAAGATGAGAGAGGCCTGTAATTGTCATCATAGGTATACCTCAACTATGAGAGACAAAATGTGGAAACAAATCCAGACAATCACATTGTCTGATTTGGAAAGAATTTATTTGCAAATTATGGTGGAAAATAAGTATTTGGTCAATATCAAAAGTTCATCTCAATACTTTGTTATATATCCTTTGTTGGCAATGACAGAGGTCAAACGTTTTCTGTAAGTCTTCACAAGGTTGTCACACACTGTTGCTGGTATGTTGGCCCATTCCTCCATGCAGATCTCCTCTAGAGCAGTGATGTTTTGGTGCTGTCGCTGGGCAACACGGACTTTCAACTCCCTCCAAAGGTTCCTCTTAAAGAAGAAGATACAGGCCTGTGAGAGCCAGAAATCTTGCTTGTTTGTAGGTGACCAAATACTTATTTTCCACCATAATTTGCAAAAAAAAATTTTTCAAAATCAGACAATGTGATTGTCTGGATTTGTTTCCACATTTTGTCTCTCATAGTTGAGGTATACCTATGATGACAATTACAGGCCTCTCTCATCTTTTTAAGTGGGAGAACTTTTTTGCCCCACTGTGTGTATATGTATGTATGTATATATGTTATACATTCTGTTTGGATACAGCGTTGCATGATCACAAAATTGTCAGTTAAAGTAGTTCTGTGCCGCATAGCAAAAAATGACCTGGTCATGGAGGGTGGGGGGGGGCTTCCGGAGCTGAAGTGGTTAATTAAATGTTACGTACAGTTTGATTTGAACCTACAAGTGTTTGTGTGATCTCTCTTTGCACATCTTGAATAAAACCCCAAAACAAAAACGAAGTCCTAGAAATGTTGGAAACCAGTTGGTTCTTCTAAGGACAGAAAACAACTATATCTGAAATTTGTACTGGATGAACCTTATGAATAAATATGACTCGTTTCTCAATTCAACTTCAAATTCATGCAAAAGATGATGCAGAGATTGTTGCAAAAGTTTTGTTCCCGAATGTCTATAAGTGTCTTGTTTTTGTAACAGGTGGCAGGGCGGGTGGCAGAGGAGCGAGGAGCTTTGCTGGGACACGAAGTTGGCTACTGCATACGCTTTGATGACTGTACTGACCCTCAGGCTACACGTATCAAGGTGAGATTGCAAATTAATTATGCCTGGTGTGATATGTTTATTGTCAGTCATATCAGCCTTACAGCTCCTAGCTCCTTCCATCACAGAGCTTATTCTTATTAACCACTTCCATACCACAGTACGTCATATGACGTCCTGGACTTTAGGGGGGGATATCTGAATGATGCCTGCAGCTACAGGCATCATTAAGATATCATTGTTTGCAGCCGGTAATTCTGCGCACCATAAGAATGATCATAGCGGCTGGGGTCCGCCGCTTGATCATTCTTATAGGCGGCGGGAGGGGAGACACCCCCCCCCCCGCCGCCATCGGTGCTTCTCCGGGCTTTCCCGTGCCATCGGGGGCCCGGAGAACGAATCGGCCGGCGCCGGATGAGGACCATAGAGATGACCGGTGACCAGATGGTCACCGGTCATCTCTATGACCGTCGGAGGCCCGGGCGTGACGTTATGAAGTCACACCCAGGCACCCCGAAGTCAACAAAGCCGCAATCACGGCTGAAAGCATGAGATCGGTGAATTATTTTTTCCCCGATCTCATACTTTCCAGCCTGGAGGAGAGAGAGACCTGGGGTCTTATTGACCCCGCATCTCTCCATAAAGTGGACCTGTCACAATGATTCCTATTACAAGGGATGTTTACATTCCTTGTAATAAGAATAAAAGTGATCCAAAATAAAAGTGTAAAAAATAAAATAAAAAAATGAAGTAAAATAAAAAATGAAATAATAAAAAAAAAACTTTTCTTTAAAACGCCCCTGTCCACAGTAGCTTGCGCTCAGAAGCGAACGCGCACGTAGGTTCCGCCCACATGTAAATGCCGTTCAAACCACACATGTGAGGTATCGCCGCGTGCGTCAGAGCGAGAGCAATAATTCTAGTACTAGACCTCCTCTGTAACGCTAAACTGGTAACCTGTAAAAAAAATTAAAGCATCGCCTATGGAGATTTTTTAAGTACCGAAGTTTGGCGCCATTCCATGAGTGTGCGCAATTTTAGAGCAATACAAGTTGGGTATCTATTTACTCGGCGTAATATCATCTTTCACATTCTACAAAAAAATTGGGCTAACTTTACTGTTTTTTTATTTATTTATTTTTTATTTGTGAAACAGTTTTTTTCCCCAAAAAAGGCGTTTGAAAAATTATTGCGCAAATACCGTGCGAGGTAAAAAGTTGCAATGACCGCCACTTTATTCCCTAGGGTGTCTGCTAAAAAAAAATAAAAAAAAAATTGTGTGTGTGTTCTAAGTAATTTTCTTGCAAAAAAATTATGATTTTTACATGAAGTGCCAGAATAGGCCTGGTATGGAAGTGATTAATGTCCGTGCTCATCAACACAATATCCAGTGTTGCTCTATGTGGTGAGTCCAGCATAGATGATAGTGTCTGTGATTGCTCAAACCTTCTAGAAGCATTGACTCACAGCTGCCTCATTTATAACCTTACAACGGCTCTCAGCGGACATTATGGGCAGATACAGATAAATGTGTGTCGCATCCATTTAGTCATATCCGACTCTCAGTGATTCTATGGGACAGCCCTCTGGGCACTATGTCTACTACGATTAAGGGCATTTTTCTATATCATTCTATTGTCATGTTTTTTACAAGATAGGTCATAAGGTCTTTCCTCGACTCTCCCCATTGACTTGGAACCAGCAAGCAGAATGTGATCACACACATGCATAACTATTTTGTGCACACATAAGAAGGGCCATTTTAGACAGTAGCCTATTAACTTATCAGCACGTAGGAACTTAGATTGCACATTGGATTGTGGAAGGAAACCAGAGTACCTGAAGGAAACCCATGCAATATATAATCGATCCATTATATAATAATGTATCGATTAAGGGCTAGTATGCCTGGAGGGAGCCCACTTCTCTTTAAAGGTACAGGGATGCACCCAGCAATGGCAGCAAAGGTATTCTGTGTGTCCCCTCTTTACAAAGTGAAGCTTCACCACATTCGCCAAACTC
This sequence comes from Rana muscosa, assembly GCA_029206835.1. Lineage (NCBI taxonomy): Eukaryota > Metazoa > Chordata > Amphibia > Anura > Ranidae > Rana > Rana muscosa. The sequence goes on from CM055128.1 coordinate 63,366,987, forward strand.
TGAGAAAAAATTAGTGCAACTTTACTTGCAAAGTGCACAGTCTATTTGCCTTCTGTAAACCAACCCCATAGCGTCCTGACAGAGAACTGAACCAAGGATTCCAGTGATGCAAGGTTTAAAAGAAGTATGTTTTTTTGTTTTTTGCAGATTCATACAGTACTTATCTAGGTAGATGCAGCATTGGACCGGCTCTTTGTCATCAGCTGATAGCGGGCTTCAGCCTGCTGTCTGCTGAAAACAACAGGTCACAGGAGTGCTGAACGAACTGCACTCTCGTGACCCACAGAAGAAGTACAGCCAAATGAGCTTTGGCTGTACTTCTCCTTTAAAAGCCAACCACTAAGCCATTGTGCTACCCATAGATAAATACAGCCATACACAATATGATTTATTATAGGGAATCATTATTACATGCAACATAGAGAAGAGTAACCCATAGTAGCCCAACACCTTTTATTCTACAGACTACACTGAAATGAAGAAAGGTGCAATCTGGCTGTCAAAGCTTTTTGTTCTTTGCTGTCATGTTTAGCAAACCCCAAAAGTGTATCTGAACCTGCTTTTTACTGAGAATTATTTTGTGCTGTTTTTCCCCGACATTTTTGTTTGCTGTGTAATGTGTTTATCCTTCTTGAACTATTTTATTGTCTTTTTATAGTTTCTGACAGATGGCATGCTTGTCCGAGAAATGATGTCTGATCCATTGCTCACCAGATACAGGTAAATATTGTGTATGTTTGGCACATAGCACTGTGACAAAGGGACAGCCTATGTCAAAACACATTGGTAACCTTTTTAGAAATGTTGGAGAGGTGAATATTTGGGAATCTGACCACTAATTGTATAGCTGAAGCATATAGCTCACATGGAGGCTATAGACATGAAAAATTGGTTTGTATCAGGCAGTCTATTAATGAATATTTCAGATACGCACGCACGCACGCACACTTATTCATATAACATTGCAGTGCATCCCCATGTGCTGTGCAGACATCCCTGCAGTCAGTCATATGTCTGGAGGGAAATTAAGTTACAAATGATAAACTACATCCCCATATTTTCTGTTTGTATATCGTTAGGATGCCCTTTCGGAGATCATGGTCATTTTGTATATTTTTAAATGTTTTTGGGTGCCTTAATGACCTCTATAGTGGAAAATGTTGTATTCTGTATATGGTTAAAGTATACAGTGGATATAAAAAGTATACATATAAATGGGAAAGATAGATATAGATATAGATATATATATATATATATATATATGAGAGAGAGAGCGAATGACGCTACACACCCCGAATAATGAGGAATGGGAATGCCCCCCGGTGGGGTTTTTTAGCAGCAAATATGTGCAAAGGTATAATAAAACGTATTTATTGCATCTGTACATGGAATTACAAACATTTGAAGCTCTGATGGAGTTTACACACACACAGAATGTTAAAGTGGAAGTAAACCCTCCTATCATTTTCAGGCAGGGAAGCTGCCATCTTGGCCTCTGTTTAATCTTCAACTGCCATGATGCTGCACATGTGATCAGTTATGACACCAGTCATTGGATAGTTTGACAGTTTGGTTGAGAGCACAACCAATGTGACAGTTAGCATTCCCGGCATGCCGGGAATGTAACTGCTTTTTGAAACTGTTAAATCGATGGGTTTACTTCCGCTTTAAAATACAACATAAATGTTACACAACAATGCTATACAGCTATACATGTCAATATGCATCTGTATGCGTTCCTGATGCGTTTCGATCACAAAGGATCTTCTTCAGAGGGTATGTTGTTTGCTGCAAAGAATTATAAGATGAGTATCACTTCATTACCTGGGTATGTACCCAAAGGTAAGGGACACAAAATATATAATTACCAATATGCTGTATGTTAGAACCTAGCTTCCAATCAGAGCTCCGCCAAAAGGCAGGCACCTCCAGGGATCCAACAGCCCCCCAGCCACCCGACACCCCGGGGGGCCGGCGCCACCAGGAAACAAATGCGACCTACAGGGAGCCATACCGGAGGGGGGATGCTCCACGCGGGGCGCGCACAGACAGGCGACTAGCACCTGTAAAGGACATCAAAGGCATCAATGTAGGATGCATTGGTAATGCTTCCATACAATTAGTATATTATATAACATCTTATTATGTAGGCAGGTGGGAGGTCCATATGGGTTGCCCTTCCATTGTTATGTATTAGGTTGTTAATGTGTTTATTATTAAAATCTATTGGTATGATGGGTACAGCGGTGACTGAGTGAGTTGTATGTGTGGGTAAGTGATGGTAGGAAGGTGTAATGGGGAGGACTAGAGAAGGTGAAAAAAGTGAAAAAGTTGTTGGTAAAAAATATAAAAAGAAAATAAAATTGGAAGAATTGTGTGTAATCAGGAGTGTGAAAAGATGGGTGTAAATGTGGAATGTGCAGTGAAATGTAATGTGATGTTACGAAAGTGATGGAATGAGTGTTGGAAATAAAATGTGTATGGGTGAAAAAACCTAGTGTGTTAAGTGTGATGATTGTGAAATACTACAACCTATCCAAGTCACAGCTGAATATTAAAGAGCTAAATCCATTGATGCTGGAAGATTCCCAATTGAACCTAGGTTTTTTCACCCATACACATTTTATTTCCAACACTCATTCCATCACTTTCGTAACATCACATTACATTTCACTGCACATTCCACATTTTCACACTCCTGATTACACACAATTCTTCCAATTTTTATTTTCTTTTTATATTTTTTACCAACAATTTTTTCACTTTTTTCACCTTCTCTAGTCCTCCCCATTACACCTTCCTACCATCACTTACCCACACATACAACTCACTCAGTCACCGCTGTACCCATCATACCAATCATACCAATAGATTTTAATAATAAACACATTAACATCCTAATACATAACAATGGAAGGGCAACCCATATGGACCTCCCACCTGCCTACATAATAAGATGTCATATAATATACTAATTGTATGGAAGCATTACCAATGCATCCTACATTGATGCCTTTGATGTCCTTTACAGGTGCTGGTCGCCTGTCCGTGCGCGCCCCGCGTGGAGCATCCCCCCCTCCGGTATGGCTCACTGTAGGTCGCATTTGTTTCCTGGTGGCGCCGGCCCCCGGGGTGTCGGGTGGCTGGGGGGCTGTTGGATCCCTGGAGGTGCCTGCCATTTGGCGGAGCTCTGATTGGAAGCTAGGTTCTAACATACAGCATATTGGTAATTATATATTTTGTGTCCCTTACCTTTTGGGTACATACCCAGGTAATGAAGTGATACTCATCTTATAATTCTTTGCAGCAAACAACAAAACCTCTGAAGAAGATCCTTTGTGATCGAAACGCGTCAGGAACGCATACAGATGCATATTGACATGTATAGCTGTATAGCATTGTTGTGTAACATTTATGTTGTATTTTAACATTCTGAGTGTGTAAACTCCATCAGAGCTTCAAATGTTTGTAATTCCATGTACAGATGCAATAAATACGTTTTATTATACCTTTGCACATATTTGCTGCTAAAAAACCCCACCGGGGGGCATTCCCATTCTTCCATAAAAAGTATACACACCCCTGTTAAAATGTCAGGTTTCTGTGATGTAAAAAAACGAGACAAAGATAAATAATTTCAGATTTTTTTTCCACCTTTCTTAATGTGACCTATCCTGTGGCTCATCCTCCTGTCGCAAAAGCGTTTGAACCAGTCGCAAACACATTTTCTGCTCACGGCTTCCGTCCCATACACTTGCACCAACATTTCATACGCCTCTGTCACCATTTTCCCCAATTTGTAGCAGAGCCTAATATTCCCTCTATTGCACTGTGACCCTACCTCTTACACTGATTACGTTCGACTGCTAGCAGCGGGTTTACCCTGACGGTCACGTGTACTTCACTCTATGTGACGCTTCTCGACGTGTCTCTGGATAGCCAAGTGCATGCGCATGCACCTGGCCCATGTTGCCGTTGTGATATTAGACCATTCACAGAACTTTTTGGACACACCTCATAGAAAACACTAATTTGACAGAATTTTCAGACCTTGGCACAATTAGTGTTTGCTGTTTGGCATAAGTAGCTTAGCGATTGCTTTAACTTGCTGCCTGGAATTGCATCTTTGGTTCTTTTAACCAGAGGTATTGAAATGCATCTAGTGGGTATAACGTATCCTAACGGGAAGATGTGTAAAATATTGGGAGACCATTGATTCATTAGGAACTAATAACCATCTAGTGATCGGAGATCATTGAGTTGAGCATATTGGGAGCACACAGTGCTTGGGAACAAAAGATATACTATCCACGTTTCTGAAACCTAATCTGTCTCTATCTTTCACAATACAGCGTGCTGATGTTAGATGAAGCTCATGAACGCACCCTCTATACAGACATCGCTATTGGCCTCCTGAAAAAGGTTAGTTTTTTTAACAATAATAAAGCCTGTGACCTAACCCATGCAGAGTAATGTGATCGTGTCTCTTCAAAGGGCCCTGCTCCGACTCCCCTATACTCGCCTTACTAGCGCTCCCTCACCACCCCCTCCTGTAGACACTGAAATGGTTGGTGCGACAGTGACCCAGGAGTTCTATGACATCACTCCCCTGGTCATCTGACAGTGAGGCTAGCAACTGGCTGCTGGAGCCAAGTACTGTCAGAGGGGAGAAGGTCCTCCATACGTAAAAGTGGCAGGTATTGCTGCAAAGGAGGAAAAAGCTTCAGGCGAGTGTTGGTAGGGTTGATATATAGGGGGTATGGGGTGCTCTTTGCAGAGACACTGACACTTTGTCCTCTATGAGAAAGGTGACACTCTCTCTCTCTTTAAGACCCCTTTCACACTGGAGCGTATTGCAGGCGCTATAGCGTTAAAAATAGCACCTGAAATCCGCCCTTAAAAAGCTGCACTATTCATTCCAGTGTGAAAACCCGAGGGCTTTCACACTGGAGCGTTGCGCTAGAAGGACGGTAAAAAAAAGTCCTGCTAGCCGTATGTTTGGAGCGGTGTGTTTACTGCTCCTCCACCACTGCTGCCTATTGAAATCAATGGGACAGCGCGGCTAAACCGCCCACAATGCGCTGCTTCAGCAGCACATTGCGGGCGGTTTTAACCCTTTCTCGGCCGCTAGTGGGGGGTAAAACCGCCCCGCTAGCGGCCGAAATGCGCCGCAAATCCGCCCATAGCGTAGACGGTAAAAATAGCAGCGTTTTATCGCCGACGCTATGGGCGGCTCAGTGTGAAAGGGGTCTAAAGCATTTATTACATTTTTAGATCAGTATTTTTTTTTCTTTTTTACGTGTTAGGCATGAAGGGGTTAAAGTAAATCCCAATGAAACCCTAAGCCGATTACTAACCTATAAAAAAACTAAAAATTGTTTTTCAAATTGCATATTTTTGCTTATTTTGGTGTTGTATTATGATTATCTTCACATTCAGATTGTTGCTCTGTTGCCTGGCTGTTAGTGCACATAATAAGGTCCATAGAAATTGTATTGTGTATGATGAATAAATGTCGATCAGAGCTGGTCCCTTAGGCCCCTTTCACACATGTAGACCGTTCGTTTCATCAGTTCAGTCACTTTTTTTTCAAAGAAAAAAACATATGAAGTTTACATCCTTTTTGTCGTCCGTTTTTTACATCTGCCAGCTGGAATCCTTAACCACTTGAGTCCTGGAACCATTTTTTCATACAAAATCGGACCGTTTGTCCGCTTTACATTTGTTTTTCGTCCAATATGTTTTTGTTAACGGAAAAAAAATAGTTTTGATTTGTTCCAAAAAACAGATGTTGACGGAAGTGAATGTAAATGGATGATCATCCATTTTGGATTGAGATGCTGTGATGTCCGTTTTTCATCTGTCAACAGATGGATGAAAAATGGACAAACGGTCCACATGTGTGAAAGGGGCCTTAGACTTGCATTAAAATAAGGGTAAAGCCTCGTACACACGATTGGATTTCCCGACGGGAATTGTGTGATGAGACTGTTGGCCGAAAATCCGATCGTTTGTATGCTCCGTCGGATTTTCCGCTGACAAATGTTGGATGGTAGGCTTTAAATTTTTCCGCAGACAACGGTCTGTTGTCGGATTTTCCGATCGTGTGTCCACAAGTCCGTCAGACAAAAGTTCTATAGTACAAACACGCATGCTCAGAAGCAATGCTCACCAAACGCAACATTAGCAGAAGGTGCCCAAAGGGTGGCGCTAAAGAGCTGAAAAACCACAGTGTTTGTTGGCCGACAATTGTGTACTATTTGTATACAATACAAAATCCAGGCACACGCCCTTTGGATAAAGTCAGATGCTTTGTCTGCGGAAAATCCGATCGTGTGTACGAGGCTTTACAGTGCTGTAAGGTGCAAAAGAAAGTGCAGTCACCTGTCACATGTCATAACAGGTACAGAGTTAAAGTCATTCTATTGTCTGTCATACATCAGTCAGATGTGTCACCCCAGTTTCCTGTTTCTCACATCTGCAGGTTCAGAAGAAAAGAGGAGATTTGAGGCTGATCGTGGCCTCAGCAACACTTGATGCAGAGGTAACCTTATGAACTTTGTCTTATTTCAATCCTGGAATTTACCTCTCACTTGGAGTCCCAGTAGCCTACACAGTTTTTGCAGCCTTGTTCATTCTTCATATATTGATGCATCAGTTGTGAGAAGATTGTGCAGATCTCTGAGAACTGCTTCTCCACTGTGTGTGATGATCCCCTACCAGGCATCATTGTCGCCATTTATTGATATTGATTATTCTGTGGATTGACAGATCTGGACACAAGTCCTAGGAACATGTCCGCTCCCTTCAATGTTTTTATTTAGCTGTTTTTAAGATTGTGCTTGAAATCTGTCACTAAGCCAACTGACACTCAGCAATATAATTTGCTCTCGTAATAATATTGGCTGTGCCTCAGATCTTTTCTCTCTTGGAGAGTTCAAGTATTACTACGTAAATGGAAGTAAATTTACAGCTCTTGATCTTCCTTAATGTTAATTTACTCTGTAATTAATAACCTGAAAACTTATGGTAGAACTTGATAACTAAATATCAAAGGAGTTGATCCCTTTTCCAACTTAACGGTTATGAACCAAATAAAAAAATATTACAGTGACAATATTACATCATAGCATAGTGCATATGTTAATAAACAATAACTGATATTTAAATTGTGGCAAGATAAATTAATAGATGATAAAGTGACCGTAGTACAACATATCAACATAAACAGAGAGCTCCTCATAGGGTTAAAATCCTTTGGTTTATTGATAAAAAGCAAATTTGTAATCTAAAAGTTCCACTCTCCTGGCCGGAAGTGACGTTCAAACGAAAATCATCTTGACGTATTTCGTCAAAAGCTTTTGACAACGTCGCACTCCTATGACGGAACGCGTCAAGCTGACTCTTTGTTGAACGTCCCTTCCGGCCAGGAGAGTGGAACGCACGCTGTATGCAGAACCACAATCACGTCTCCACAGACTATACGGGCCGATGATTGTAATAGGCGCATTGGTCCTATCAGTATGACAGTTGTTTTTTTAGATTGCAAATTTGATTTTTATCAATAAACCAAAGGATTTTACCCTATGAGGAGCTCTGTTTTTCCTTAATCGCGGGTTGTATATTGTCCACTCCTGGAGCCTCAAAGCCATACTCGGAGGATATCTATTTCAGAGGAGACACCGGAAGTAACCAGAGTCCATGGTATTGGGTTAGGTTCCCAAAAAAGACCTAGAGGCACGATTGACTTGTAATAAGGCAAAAGAGTCCAACCCTCCCGGTGAGTCTCGAATTTTACACTACCCCCAAGAGGTGGAACACCACATCAATGGGACTTGGAGCACTATAGCACTTTTTGGCACAAAGAAAAGGACTATTTGCACTACACCACTATATGCACTTTAAGATCTGTTGTACCACTAATTTTATCATCTATTCATTTATCTTGCCACAATTTTAAATATCGAACATTGTTTATTAACATATGCACTTTAAGCTATGATGTAATATTATCACTGTATTTATTTGGTTCATAACCATTAAGTTGGTAAAAGGATCAACTTTTAACTAAATATCATTTGATATTTAGTTATGAAGTTCTACCATAAGTTTTCAGTTTATTAATTACAGAGCAAATCAACATTAAGGAGGAGCAAGCGCTGTCAATTTGCTGACATTTACCTTGCCCCACCCCGTAGGGATCATTTTGGACGGCAGTATACACATACACATAGGCCATTTCAATTCCAAGGCGTGAGTGTCTCATATAATTTTCAAATATTATTACTTGTTTTGAATAGCGTGGAGATGGATTAGACTGCTTGTCAGTTTTTATTGCTGTCTGTGCCCCTGTTATGGAGATCCACCCTGTCTATTTGTCCTGTTTACCATTATTTCTGAAAGTGAAAAAACAAAAACAAAAAAAAAACCACACATTTCTCTTGTGTTCATGGACGGACACAGCAGCATATTCTTGACAGTAGGGTATTGGCCTAACAGGAGAGGACTAGGCAGAAACATGTTAAAGTGTTAAAACGGCATTAAACAGTACAGTACCGCCCAGGGGGAGCCACTCTGGGTACAACCCCTCTCCCTGCATCCAGCAGCTCTGTTTCTTTTCTGCCTAGCATAGAAGGACCTGGCTCCCTGTGGGCCCATTGGTCCTGGAGATTTTTTTCTGCTTTTTTTCAAATTTTTTTTCTACTTTGATCCTGTGATCTACTATAAACTGCCGACTGGGTGAGAGGCTGGATGTCCTAGATCCTTGTAGTCTCCCCAGTTTCGACCATCGAGCGTGTGCAGGCCTTTAGCTACGCGCTGGGTCGGCCACGACATGCCCCGTTTGCTCCAGGGGTGGCCGGTGAGCTACGCGCTCCGGGGCACACATATGACCAGGCTATTACTGTCAGTGTCACAGTGTGCCCGGCCGACAGCTACCCCCGTACTGCTCGGGTGGTGGATCTGTCAGGAATGCTTCCAGCAGTCCACCCATTACGGGTAAGTAGCAGTTCCCCCTGCTTCGGCAAGATGGAACGGCTGGGCATTCCCGGGGAGGTCGAGTAGGAGGTTTTTCCACCCTTCCTTTCTTCTCTCCCTTCCTTCGCTCTGTGAGCTAGGCTTGCTGTGTGTGACTGGGGGTCCGCCTGGGGGGGTGGCTCCATCTTTAGCGGGGGGCTGCGCTTTGGAGAAACAGAAATTTCCGCTCCAGGCAGGTCTGACTTGGCTGCAATCTTTCTATCAGGAACCAAGGGTGCTGGCAATGCACGTGCCAATTTAGAACAAAAGATGATTAGGACAGCCGCACTCCAATCCAACGTAGCTTTATTATAAAAATGGAAACGGGCACTACAAGTCACAGCAATGAAACCCAGGACAGCTGACGCGTTTCACACTGCACATAGTGTTTACTCATAGCTGGGATACTCTTAAATTGTAGGATAAGGCGGATGCATCTACAGATATGTCGGTCTCTTTCGGGTTCCGTAAGACGACCCGCACTGCAAAGGTGTTTCCTTGTGTACCTTATCTTGATAAACTTTTATACAAGGAATGGGAACGACCGCAAAAGGTGTTTTCGGTCCCTTAATATATAGCGCTCCGTTATCCTTTTGAGGAGAGTTTCCTGAAGAAATGGACTTCTCCCCCCGATAGTGGACCCCCCCTGTGTCCAGGTTAAACAAGGTGACCACGATTCCAGTGGAGGGGGCTCTTGCTTTCAAGGACCATGCGGACAGGAGAGCTGAGGCAGTGGCCCGCTCACTGTTCACGGTGGTGGGGTCAGCAGTGCATCCTGCTGTGGCCGAGGCCTTGGTGTCACAGACACTTACTGAATGGGCAAAAATGTTGCACCATGAGTTGAAAGAGCAACAGGCTCCCCCGGCCTGTGTGGAACTGGCCGACCAGTTGGTGCAGGGCCTTAAGTTTGTTTGCGAGTCGGCCTTGGATACGATCCCCTTGCTGTCCAGGGCCTTGGTCTCTGCGGTGGTACTGCACTGCCTGATCTGGCTAAAATGTTGGTCTGCGGACCAAACTTCTAAGAAGGCCTTGCTTGATTTACCCTTTAAGGGAGAGAGGCTTTTTGGAGCCTCGCTGGATGACATTATCAAAGATGCCACGGGAGGTAAGAGTACTCTGCTCCCGCAATCCAAGAAGGGTAAGGAGCCACGTCGTAGGCAAGGGCCCTCCTCCTCCGCTCATAAGCGTTTTTTCGTCCGCCCAGAGATGCAGGTAAGCGCTCCCAGGCCGATAAGGCGCCTGCTGAGGGACAAAAGCGTCCCTGGTTTTGCAAGCCCAACAAGCCTGAGAACAAATCTGCGACCGCATGAAGGTCTGCCCCCGCCCGACACTTGGGTGACGGGTCGTCTTCGCACATTCGCGGCTCGGGGGTACCTCACTTCTCTCCGACCGGTGGGTTTGCTCAGGGTACAAGATAGAGTTTCTCTCTTGCCCACCGAACAGATTTTTTTCCCTCCCAACCTTCAGCTCCTTCCGACTCGTCAGGATGCCCTGTTTGGGGCAGTACAGGATCTGCTGACGCGCAGGATGATTATACCCGTGCCATTGCAGGAAAGGTTTCAGGGTTTTTATTCAAACCAATCCTGGATCTCAAGGCTCTCAACTGCTTTGTAAAGGTTCAGAGGTTCAGGATGGAATCCGTGCGCTCTGTAGTCGCGGCACTCCATCCGGGGGATTTTCTGGTGTCCTTGGACATCAAGGACGCATACTTGCATGTCCCCATATTGGTCAGGCATCAGAGGTTTCTGCGCGTTGCGGTTGAGGATGACCACTACCAATTTGTGGCTCTCCCTTTTTGGCCTGGCATCGACACCAAGGGTTTTCACCAAGGTGCTCGCCCCGATTCTGGCCTTGCTGAGACAGCGAGGAATGGCTATCGTGGGCTACCTGGACGACCTCCTTCTGAGAGCTGCTTCAGATTCAGAATTACAGGAGGATGTGGCGATTGCCACTCAGACCCTTCAAGACTTTGATTGGGTTTTGAACCTCCAGAAGTCGGTGTTGGTGCCGCCTCAGCATCTGGAATACCTGGGCTTGGTTCTAGACTCCTTGGAGGTGAGTTTTTTTCTTCCTGTGGACAAATTGCAAACTCTTCAGGTGGTGGTGAAGCTGCTGGCATCCCGCAGATGGTCGTCACTGCGTTTTTGCATGCGAATCCTGGGTCTCATGGTAGCCTCCTTCAAGGCAGTACCGTATGCTCAATTCCACACTTGAGTCTTACAGAGGGAGATCCTGTCCAAATGGGACAAATCTCCATTGTCCCTGGATTTTCAGATCCGGGTGAGCCATCTGGTCAGGACTAACCTGGTCTGGTGGCTGAGATCCCCGGCCCTTCAGTCCGGAAAGTCGTTCCTTCCATTTCACTGGACGGAGATCATGACGGACGCCAGCCTGACCGGTTGGGGGGGAGTTTGGGGAGTTCAGTCGACACAGGGTCGCTGGACGCAGGAAGAATCCCGCCTGCCTTTCAATGTGCTGGAGCTTCAGGCGATCAGGTATTGCCTCTTCACATGGTCACAGAGGCTACAGGGGCATCCAGTCGGACAACGCCACGGTGGTGGCGTATGTCAACCATCAAGGGGGGACAAGAAGCTCGGCTGCAGCCTCGGAGGTCGCTCACATCCTGCGGTGGGCAGAACGGAGCGTGCCGGCTCTATCGGCCGTATACTGTCCGGGCGTAGAAAACTGGCAAGTGGACTACCTAAGTCGCCAGATGCTGGACCAAGGAGAGTGGTCGCTACACCCGGATGTGTTTCAACTCATTTGCCAAAGATGGGGCACACCAGACGTGGATCTCCTGGCTTCTCGACTCAATCGGAAGTTGTTGAGGTTTGTGGCCAGGTACAAAGACCCCTGGGCAGACGCAACAGACGCATTGGTGGCTCCGTGGGGGCAGTATCGGCTGATTTATGCCTTCCCCTCGCTAAAGCTTTTCCCTCGTCTACTTCGCAGGGTGCAGACCGAGGGGATCCTGATGATCCTAATTGCTCCAGATTGGCCTCGGCGTCCCTGGTTCGCTGACCTAGTGCGTCTGGTGGCGGATGTTGCCTTGGGCCTTACGATGCGAGAAGACCTTCTGTCGCAAGGTCCCATACTTCATCCTGCTGGCTTTAACGGCATGGCTATTGAAAGCCAGGTGTTGAGGGACCGAGGCCTGTCAGATTTGGTTATTTCTACCATGCTGAGGGCACAGAAGTCTTCCTCTCTGAAGATTTATCATCGTATGTGGAAGGCTTACATCTCTGTGTGAGGACCTAAAGTGTTGTCCACGTGCATACTCTGTTTCCAGGATCCTGCTGTTTTTACAGCGTGGAGTGGACCAAAAGCTTGCCTTAAGTACGATTAAGGGGCAGATTTCAGCCTTTGCTGTCTTCTTTCAACGGCCCTTGGTGGCTCACTCACTATTGAGTACGTTTGTACATGTGGCCCCTCTGGTCCGGCCACCGCTACCTCCGTGGGACTTTAATCTGGTCCTCTCAGTACACCAGAAACCACTGTTTGAAAACATTAGAGAGATTCCCTTATTGACGCTCTCTCAGAAAGTAGCCTTTTTGGTGCCTATTACGTCAGTAAGATGGGTTTCTGAGCTGGCGGCCTTGTCTTGCAAGGCTCCTTATCTGATCCTCCACAAGGATAAGGCGGTGCTGCGCCCTCAGCCTTCATTTCTTCCTAAGGTCGTTTCGGCTTTCCATCTCAATGAGGAAATTGTACTTCCGTCCTTGTGTCCTCGACCGTTGCATCCAAAAGAGGCTGCGTTGCATTCCCTTGACGCTGTCCGAGCTCTGCGGGTGTACCTGTCTGCTACTGCTCCGTTCTGGAGGTCGGACTCACTGTTTGTTTGTTTCGGTGGTTGGACCTAAGAAGGGCCTGGCGGTCTCGTCGGCCACCATCTCTAGGTGGATCAGACAGATCGTGATTCAGGCTTATGCCCTACAAGGGCGGGCGCCTCCCTTTCCTGTCGCGGTGCATTCAACCAGGGCGATTGGTGCCTCTTGGGCTTTCCGACATCAAGCGTCTTTTTCCCAAGTGTGTAAGGCGGCGACCTGGTCGTCCATTTACACCTTCACAAAATTTTACAAGGTTGATGTGAGTACATGTTTGGATGCTTGCTTTGGCCTCAAGGTTTTGCAGGCGCCTGTTTAAGGTTGCAACTTTTTTTTACACTGCTTGGGGACGTCCCATATGTCAAGAATATGCTGCTGTGTCCGTCCTTGAACACAAGAGAAAATATGATTTTGTACTCACCGTAAAATCCCTTTCTCTGTAGTTCATGGACGGACACAGCACCCATCCCTCCTTTTTTATGTTTGTACTACTTTTTGACAAACTGAGCTGCAGGGAGAGGGGTTGTACCCAGAGAGGCCACCCCCTGGGTGGTACTGTACTGTTTAATGCTGTTTTAACACTTTAACATGTTTCTGCCTAGTCCTCTCCTGTTAGAAGGCTAAGACCCTACTGTCTAGAATATGCTGCTGTGTCCGTCCATGAACTACAGAGAAAAGGATTTTACGGTAAATACAAAATCCTATTTTTGGACTGTCCCCAGAAAAGTAATAGAGTGGAAATCTTCTAATGGGGACACTAGTTCTGATGACCTGGGGGTCCCCAAGGAATTATTTTAATTTGCAGCGATTTCCTCTCACTTCCTGTTTGGCTATAGGACAGGAAGTGAAGGGAAATCTCTGCAATGGGACACAGATGGCGAAACAAAATATGGCAGGGGTTATAACCCTCCCTTATTCTATCCAAAAAAAAAAAAGTTTCGCCTATGATGGATTATACTTTTAGATCGTAAGCAGACTCTTGAGCATCCATAATGTGTGGGTGTATCAGATGGCTGTATCCCCAGCCACCCACTGGTTCCACTGGCTGGCCATTGTGCCACTTCTGTATCGCAGTGATATAGTCATGATGTAGTGGCCAGCTGTAGCTCTGAGATCAAAGCCCAAAGATCCTGTCAGCAGGATAATTTATATTTATTATTATTATTATTAGTGTTTACAGTTTTTTTTTTATTATCATCTACGGTGTTGCTTTAAACATAGACTCAATAAGCACCGTTTAGCGTAAAACTCATAGAAGTTTCAGTCCCAGTGTACACTGGTGCGATGCACCACACCTGAATCGTGCACTGGTTCACCCATGCAATCAGATTCCAGTGCGGACCAAAAAAAGAGTCCTGCACCATTTTGGTGCAAATGCAATTTCAGCCATACAGTTTGTATGGTTAAATTTGCATTGCACGTGATCTGCACAGCAATGCAATGTGAATCACATGCGATGTCTGTGATCGTACAAGTGTGAACCCAGCCTCAGAGTACCTTTTGCATTGCCAGTATGTGTATTTACTTTCTTGGGGAAACCACTTATAAATAATATGAGATATAGTTGATCTGACCCTGTAATGTTTGCTAAAGGAAGGGGATGGTTGGCTTTCTTTGTCTGATCTGGATATTACAGAAATTATCACCCCTCATACAGAAATTCAAAGCATTCTTCAATCAGAATGACACCAATGATCCAAACAGAGACACATGTGCCATCCTCACAGTGGAAGGAAGGACGTTCCCTGTCGATATTTTCTATACTCAAAGGTCAGGATCTTTTTTTCCTCTTTTCTATCACAAAGACTTCCAAGTCTATTTATTTGTATCCTTTGTTCCAATCTGCCCTCCTATGTACAACTTCTTTTTCATCAGCCCTGTTCCAGATTACTTGAAGTCTACAGTACAGACGGTGATGAAAATCCATCAAAGTGAAGTGGATGGAGATATTCTTGCTTTCCTAACTGGCCAGGTATATTGCAGTCACCAAGAGGTGAAAAGACCCTGACCTTATCTCACAAAAAAGGCCTCCCTGTAAAACATAAATAGATGTGCTGTCCCTTTAAATTATTTACCTTCAGGTATGATCAGTATGCATACAAATATAAAGCGATATAAACAGCATATTGAGTGATTCAGTCCAAATAGTGCAAATCCAAGAAACGTGACATGAATGAATCAAGTGAACTGCAAGTGCCCCAATCTTCCAAAATAATTCCTTTTCTCCTCCACCAAATACAGTCCTAATCCGCTTACCAGAGGTAGAGACCCCAAGTTATAGGCGGTCAATGGTGTTTGAGGATATTAATAGCCACCAGGTTACCCACAGCTCAAATTATTAACACACACCACCAGCTCTTCAGTTTTCCACCACTTCTCATATATAGACAGCTAGCGTGCATCTCTCATGGCAGAGATGTAAACACAACAGCAGTATAGTAACTCGGCATGCCACTCTGGCTAGTGCGAACGCAAGATGATGTCAACCCTAAGGCCACTTTCACACTGAGGCGCTTATAAACTGCCAGTAAAAACACTGAGCGCTTTAAAATCACTTTTCAGGCGCTTTTGAAGAGCTTTCCATTCATTTCAATGGAGAGGGACGTTTTTCACATCCCTGCCAGCACACTGCCTCAGTGTGAAAGCATTCGTTGATTTTAATGGACATAAGTTTTCGTGAGCTTTTTAGGTGCTGTTTTTAGCGTGAAAGCGCCTCAGTGTGAAAGTGGTCGAAATCCTGCCCCTACATGTTTCGCCCAGAGTATTCAGGCAGTGACTTTACTGCATTAGAGCAATGTTTGGTGGTGCAGGTAGTGTGAGAGTATTTACAATTTTCTTTAAACCGAGACTGTTTATTCAGTGTTGGAGTTTGGTGACAGAGTTCCTTTGGAAAGCTCTCATGCTACCTGAAAGTGTTGGCACTTTGCCCATCAAAGGGGCCCAAGATTCGACCATGATAGAAGGGTATGGGTAGCTGCGGCAGGTGCCTGCTCTTTTTATACCTGTAGCAGTAACCCCACCCCCCCCCCACCTTTCATAACAGAATCTCTTTTTACAGAATAAGTTCATCTATTATTTAAAAATTATACTGTATTTGCCGTCGTATAAAGCGATTGGGCGTATAAGATGACCCCCTAATTTTCCAGCTAAAATGTTGGGTTTGAGATATACTCGCCGTATAAGGTGACCCCCTTCCGACTAGTCATGCCTCGCCTCGCCGTGCCATTGCATGCCTCACTGTGCCATTGCATGCCTCGACGACCCCATACCTTATCCCTGACATGCAGAGTCTCAGTCAGACCGTGGGCGTCCATTTTTCAAAAGCCGCGCTTTCTCGTGCTGTTCCGTGATAGGCGGAACACTCAGCTTCCCAGCAGACACTGTGTTCAGTGTTCCGCATCCGTGAAAAATGGACGGCCGCGGTTTGACTGAGATTCTGCATGTCAGGTACCGGCGTTTAAGATGACCCCCGACTTTTGAGAAGATTTTCATGGGTTAAAAAGTCATCTTATACGCTGGAAAATACGGTAAATGCACATCTTTTTGCAGGTAAAAGAAATGTGCTTTTTTTTTTTTTACACTGCAGCCTGTAAAGCATTGCACCCATGATCTGCAGGTGGCGGGTGCAATACCAGGGTCCTGCAGAATATCAGAACACGGTCTGCCCATACCTCCAACTTGAACAGGCAGTTACTAAATTGCAGAAAGAATTAACCACTTCAGCTCCATAAGGTTTTACCCCTTTCCTGACCAGACCATTTTTTGCGATACGGCACTGGGTTGCTTTAACTGACGATGTGACACTGTACCCAAATAAAATGCATGTCCTTTTTTTCCCACAAATAGAAGATTTCTTTTGGTGGTATTTTATCACCACTGCGGTTTTTTATTTTTTCCGCTATAAACAAAAATATCGACAATTTCGAAAAAAAATTATATATTTTTTACTTTCTGCTATAAAACATTTCCAATAAATTTTTTTTATTTAAATGTAGGCCAATATGTATTCTGCTACATATTTTTGGTAGAAAAAAAAAATCCCAATAAGCGTATATTTCTTTCTCGTACATCACGGGACACAGAGCGACATAGTCATTACTAATGGGTTATATAGATACCTTCAGGTGCTGGCACTGGCAACTTCCAAAACCGGAAGTACCCTCCCCTATATAAGCCCCTCCCATCCGGGAGCACCTCAGTTTTTTGCCAGTGTCTAAGGTGTTGGCCAAGAAGTAACATGTGTTTTTCACTGAGCTTGCGTACAGGTTCTTTTGGGCCTCAGTAAGCTATTCCGGATCCGACCAAAAAAGCTTCATAGCTAAACGGTCGGTACCCGGGCCTTGCAGAGAAGAGCAAGGTTTTGCCTGTAATGCCTCTCTTAGGAGGGCTGGACCCTGGGATCCAGAGCTCTGGTCATACCCACGACCAAGATGTTTTCTGTGCAGGGTGCTATACAGGTCCAGGGGAGTGGAATCCTTGGGAACCCGGTCCCTGAAGGTTTGATTACAATGCCTGCCGTGATAGGTGAAGTTTGGGCTTCTGTGGACCAAACAGAGTCCTGCGGCGAGGAAAAGGTAAGTGGGGGCCCTCGGGAACTTGGTTCTATTGAGGGACCCCCAAGCCTATTTTGTCTTTCTGCCTGTTACCTAAGGTATTCCCGCTAATATTCTGTGTATGCCTGTTACTACTGAGAAAATGTAAAAAAATTTAATAGTAGGCAAGGAAAAAAAAATAAAATAAAAATGTAAGACCGCGGTACCTGTGTTAGACACTAGAGGCCGCTATGGTTCTTTTTCTTGTAATGTGGATTTTTTTCTTCCAGAATCAAATCCAGGCAGTTGGTATGTTCTCTGCTGGGAAGCTGTCTCCTCTGCCCTGTTGCTGCGCTCATCCATCCCCGGGCCCTGCGGCAAAGGGACCCTGGCTCCCATCTAGCTCCTTGTTGTTTTCAAAAAAGGCGCCGAAGGCGCACGTGCCCGCGCGCGAGCGCGCCTCTATTCATAGAGGCGATCTGGAAAAAGGGGCGGAGCGGGTGGATGACGCTCAGGTGTGCGCCGCGGTGCTACTGCGCATGTGCGGGCGTCCAGCGTGTTTTAAAGCACATTATAGCTGGCTATTGAAGTGCACAGACAGAGCTAGCAACAGTATAAAGGCACACAGAGGCGGTTGATGCAGGCATCCCCTAGAAAGGCACTTTAGTAGACACCAACTGTGATATAGCAGCAATTGTGCTAGACTATTCTCAGTAAAAGTGGTGTATTACGGCTGGTATACCTCAGCTTTAGGCTTAGGAATATGCCGTCCAGAAACTCCGGAACTGAATCTTCCAGGAAGCGAAGGGGGTCTCATCGGGCTCTGAGGATCTTGGGCATGCTTCTGCTGCACCAGTCTCCCCTGAAGTTCAGAGGTAAGTGACCGTAGAGACCCCGCAGGGGTACTTGGTACTGTGGCTGTCCTCAGTTCACCTGCTCCTGTGTATGTAACAGAGGAGGTTTTTTCCTCAGCTCTGGGAGGATTAGAGAGAGATTGTCAACAGTGATCGCTGCCTCCCTGTCAGGGAAAGCACGCCCGATCTCCGTCTCCTCCTTCAGAGTGCCTGTTAGCAGAGCAACAGTCCCATACAGGGATCGACCTGCCTGAAGGGGATCAGGATGAGGTTGATTCTGTTATAGAGGAATCAACAGTGGGGGAACCTTTTCTCAGCATCTCAAGCTGAAAGATTATGGGTTCAGTCTCTGACTAACATGGTCCGATCAGCATTTAAAAATGCACCTTGCGGAACCATCAACCACTACTGTATCCTCGTTGGGGTCGCTAGAAGCCCCCAGACTGTTTGTTCTTTTCCACTTCACCCTTTACTGAAAGGGCTCATTTACCAGGATTGGGAACGTCCTGAGAAAATATTTATTCCCCCAAGAGATTTCCGGTGGTCTATCCCATGGAGGATAAGTTCATCAAAAAATGGAAGGTCCCTACAGTGGACACAGCCATCTCTTGTATGTATAAATCACTGACATATCCAATGGATAATGTCCAAATGTTCAAGAACCCAATAGATAAAAGATTGGAGTCCTTATGAAAGTCTGCTTCTTTCTACAGCAAGCTTGGTGACACAACCAGCAGTGAGGTCTGCTAAGCAGTGAAGGATCAGTTGAAACAGGTCTTGAGGGACTTGACAGATCAGCAGGCCTTGCCCTAGCTGATCTACCTAGAGCCTTAGGCTTTGCGGTTGACGCCATAAAGGATTCAGTCCATCAGGCCTCCCGCCTTACGCTGTCTATAGTACATATGCGTAGGCTTCTATGGCTCAAAAACTGGTCTGCTGAAGCTCCCTGTAAAGAATGGCTGGTTAGCGTCCCATTTCATGGTGAACGCTTATTCAGGGAAAACCTGGACAAATATATCCAGAAAATTTCCAGCGGTAAAAATACGCTCTTGCCGGTTAAAAACAGAGTTAGAGGTCCCTCTTTAAGAGGCCTGCTTCTCCAGTCCCTGGAGCATCGGCTGTGTAACAGTTCCGACGGCCTCCTCGGTCAATTCCCGGGGGTAAAAAAACAGGGACAATAGCAGGGTAATGAGAAACCCTGGGTCAGGGGAGGTACAAAACCTCCCCAAAGTTAAATTCATTGAAGGGTTGCCCCCACTCAGTCGGGTGGGGGGAGGACTCCAGTTGTTCGCAAGAGACCTGGCGGGACACGATCAAGACAGATAGGTGCTCTCCGCAGTATGTTTGGGATACAGTTTGGAGTTAAAAGACTCTCCTCCTTCCCATTTTTGAGGTCAAACGTGCCAAGGGATCCCCGGAAGAGAGAGTCCCTCCTGTTGGCACTAGAACAACTATTGCTCCAAGGAGTAATTATGGAGGTTCCCCTGGAAGAATGAGGGTTCGGGTTTTACTCAAACCTCTTTACAGTCCCGAAGCAAACGCGGACGGGAGGCCCATATTAATTCTAAAAGGGCTATACAAATTCCTGTATATCAGGACTTTCCGATGGAGTCGATCCGATCGGTGGCCACTGCCCTACAAGGGGAGGATTGGTAAGCCGCGATCGACATCAAAGATGCTTATTTGCACATTCCCATCTTTCCAGTCCACCAAAAATTTCTACGCTTTGCAGTAGAAGGGCGCCATTTTCAGTTCAGAGCCTTACCCTTCGGTTTGGCCACAGCACCACGAGTGTTTACAAAAATTCTGGCCCTTTATTGGCCAATCTAAGAACACAAGGTGTAATGATAATGGCATATCTAGATGACTTGTTGCTGATAGACCACTCAGTGAAAAAACTAGACGTGGTCGTTCACAAGACAATCAAGTATCTGGAATCTCACGGTTGGATTATCAACCGAGACAAGTCAGCCCTAAAAACCAGTCAAAAGTCTGGAATACTTGGGGCTAAGGTTGGATTCAGGCCAGAGAAAAATATTCTTGCCTCGAGGAAAGGTGTTGTCTTTGAAAGATTTGATCCACTTAGTGGGTACAAAAAAGACAGCCGTCCATACGCCTGTGCATGAGGCTGCTGGGAAAAATGGTGGCATCATTCGAAGCAGTACCCTACGGTCAATTCCATTCAAGGAATTTGCAAGGGGCCATACTGTCAGCCTGGAACAAAAAAGTTCAGGCCCTAGACTTACAATGTCCTTGTCCCCTTCCGTTCGCAAGAGCCTCCGTTGGTGGTTGGTTCCCCAGAATCTGGAAAAAGGGAAATCCTTCAGTCCGATTTCTTGGAAGGTGGTCACTACAGATGCCAGCCTTATAGGCTGGGGAGCAGTACTGGAGCAATAGTCTCTCCAGGGCAGATGGTCGGATGCAGAAAAGGCCCTGCCCATCAATCTCTTAGAGATACGAGCAGCCCGGTATGCCCTAGTAGCATGGACATCCAAACTCCAAGGGTCCCCTGTCAGAATTCAATCAGACAATGCCACAGCAGTGGCATATATCAATCATCAGGGGGGCACCAGGAGTCGTGCAGCCCAGAGGGAAGTAAATTACATCCTGAAATGGGCAGAAAAATATGTCCCAGCCATATCTGCGGTATTCATTCCAGGAGTGGAGAATTGGAAGGCGGACTTTCTAAGTCGCCAGCAATTAGGCCCAGAGGAAGGGTCCCTTCACCCCGAGGTTTTCTGGACAATATGTCAGCGGTGGGGAACATCGGATGTAGATCTTCTAGCATCCAGATTCAACGCAAAGGTGGACAGGTTTGTCTCTCGGACAAGGGATCCCCTAGCTTGCGGCTCGGATGCCCTAGTGTTCCCTTGGGATCAGTTCAAGCTGATATATGAATTCACACCGCCACAATGGTTACCTCGATTACTCCGCAGAATCAGGGTAGAAAAGAAACCAGTGATTCTGGTGGCTCCAGCGTGGCCCCGAAGAGCGTGGTACGCGGAGATTGTAAAATGTCAGTGGGGAGTCCTTGGACTCTCCCACGTCGTCCGGACCTGCTTTCGCAAGGACCGATATACCACCCTTCCTTACCAGCCCTAGGTTTGACGGCCTGGCTATTGAAGCCCACATTCTAAAAAAGAGAGGGCTCTCTAATTCTGTGGTATCTACCATGATCAATGCCAGGAAGCCGGTATCCAGGCAGATCTACTATAGAATCTGGAAGGCGTACATCGCCTGGTGTGAGGCCAAGAAATGGCATCCACGTAAATACGTAATAGGTAGGATTCTGGACTTCCTACAATGGGCTGTAGATAGGAAGCTTGCCTTGAGTACTATCAAGGGTCAGATTTCGGCCTTGTCAATATTTTTTCAAAGGCCCTTGGCTTCGCATTCACTAGTCAAAGCCTTTATACAAGGAGTGATGCGTATTAGTCCTCCGGTTAATATTCCCATATGTCCATGGGATCTAAACTTGGTTCTGTCGGTTCTACAGAAACAACCATTTGAACCATTACAGCATATTTCTTTGGTTCTTCTCACCAGGAAATTGATTTTTCTAGTAGCCATTTGTTCGGCTAAAAGAGTGTCGGAATTAGCAGCTATGTCCTGTAAGGAGCCATATCTGGTTATCCATAAGGATAGAGTAGTGTTACGCCCTCATCCAGCCTTTCTTCCTAAGGTGGTATCGAGGTTTCATTTGAACCAAGATGTGGTTCTTCCTTCTTTTTTCCCCAAACCTACTTCGGTAGAGGAAAAGTTATTGCATTCTTTGGATGTAGTAAGAGTAGTTAAAGCTTATCTAAAAGCCACTGCTCAGATTCGCAGAACGGATACTTTGTTTATTCTACCGGAAGGCCCCAGAAGGGGTCAGGCAGCGTCAAAATCTACTTTAGCCAAGTGGATTCGAAAGGTCATAATGCAAGCCTATGGCTTGAGAAGGAGACCGCCTCCGTTCAAAGTTAGAGCGCACTCCACGAGAGCAGTTGGAACTTCATGGGCAGTGCATCACCAGGCCTCCCTGGCTCAAATCTGTAAGGCCGCAACATGGTCTTCAGTACACACGTTTACTAGGTTCTACCAGGTGGACGTTAGAAGTCAGGAGGATGTCGCCTTTGGGCGCAGTGTGTTGCGGGCCGCAAAAGATCCTCATGTCTGATAGCGCTCAGCTTATGTATGGTGTATCCCCCCCCTCGTTGGGCATTGCTTTAGGACATCCCATTAGTAATGACTATGTCGCTCTGTGTCCCGTGATGTACGAGAAAGAAAATAGGATTTTTATAACAGCTTACCTGTAAAATCCTTTTCTTGGAGTACATCACGGGACACAGAGCTCCCACCCCTCTTTAGGGACACTTATTGCTTTGCTACAAAACTGAGGTGCTCCCGGATGGGAGGGGCTTATATAGGGGAGGGTACTTCCGGTTTTGGAAGTTGCCAGTGCCAGCACCTGAAGGTATCTATATAACCCATTAGTAATGACTATGTCGCTCTGTGTCCCGTGATGTACTCCAAGAAAAGGATTTTACAGGTAAGCTGTTATAAAAATCCTATTTTTTGGTAAATAAAATCCCAAAAATTGATTGGTTTGCGCAAAAGTTAGAGTCTACAAACTATCGGATAGATTTAGGGACTTTTTAATTTTATTTATTTTTACCAGTAATGGCGGCGATCAGCTATTTTTAGCCGGACTGCGACATTGCGGTGGACAAATGGGACACTAAGCGACACTTTTTGGGGACCAGTGACACCAATACAGTGATCAGTGCTAAAAAAAATGCACTGACACCTGTATAAATGACACTGGCAGGGAAGGGGTTAACTGGCGATTAAAGGATTAAATGTGTTCCCCATGTGTACTTTCTAAATGTAGGGGGAGTGCTTTGACTAAAGGAAAACAGAGATCCATGAGATCTCCATTTTTTCCGGGCAGAACAGCAGTCTGCCTTGTTTACATAGGGCAGACCGCTGTTCTGCCTCTCTATAAACGATTGCCGGGTTCCCAGCAGCCATCGCGCCCACCGGACCCGCTGATTGGCTCCCGCTGTGTCCAATCACAGTGGGAGCGGGGCCGAAGATGAGAATCACGTACAGGTAGGTGTTTTTTTTTACTAAAGGTATGCTGCTGCAGTAAATGTACATGGGGTGGTCCTTAAGCGGTTAATAAACTACAAAATTGCTCACCAGCGCCCTTGCAGTTCATCGAACACTACAGTACAAGCCTTCAGCTGCAGTGGCCAACTACTTGTAGTTCATTTATTCACAGAACTCGGTGAGGAGCCCCGCACAGCTGCCCTGTTTTTAAATTGTAACAACGGGTGCAGGGAGGGGGAAAGGAAGCAGGAACTGGAACATGTTATGTTCTACCCTAAATACAGGTGGAACATGTACCATGTTCCAAAGGTGAACCTGGCTTTTAAGGGGGGTACATGCACATGGTCATGTTGAAAATACAGAAATTAGTATGCAGGATCTTGCATGAAAAGTGTGCTGTACACTGTAAACCTGTAACATTTGAGCAGTGTTTAAATGCGTGCAGCATAAATGGCCCTGTCACTAGGACACAGGCGGCTTTTCAAGTAAGCTGCCTAGTGTCCTTTCATTGCTAGGATGCAGGCTGCTCTGGTACTCCAATAGGATATGTATACATATAAAAATTGGCACAAGTCCTTACATGTGTACAGCAAAAAAAAAACGACTTGTACACAGCACCTCAGATGCATACTTTTTTCTTTCTTTAGATCTAAATGCACAGCAACTGTACTGATCTTTTGCCTTGGTTAACATTGATGCTACTTTGAAATTGCGCTACTTAACTTGAAATAGCAAGGTCATCGTGATTTCGGGTGCTACTTGACAGACATCTGTGTGGCTTCATGCACAGATGTCTATTAAAGTCGCACCTGAAATCGGCAAAAGTTGTGCAGGAACTACTACCGCAAAATCGGTGTCGCACCGATTGGAACATTGCCAGTGCCTCCAATAGGCTGCGACTTGTCATGTGATTTGACTTCTCAAATCGCATGACAAATCGCTCCAATGTGAACCTAGGCTGATGCAGCTCTGTGCATAGGTCTATAGAAAACAATATAACTGCATTCAGACCCCTTAAAAAAAAAAAAAAAAAAAAGTTTTCTCATACACATGCTGTATTTTTTTGGGGCCATGTGCATAAACCCTAAAACAAGCCTGTGAGCCAGAAAACACTTTTCTGCACCTCTCTGAAACTTGTTTTACTTTGTTAGTAAAGGCTTAACTTCTTGACTTCGGGGCTAGAAAAAAAATAGACAGTATGATTCCACCCAGTCCTATTTTCTACCAAGACACAATCGTAGCATTTGGGCAGGACCTTGTCTCAAAATCAGGGGAGTCCGCCCTTAGCAACAAGCTAAAACCAGGATCAGAGGGGTGAGCCAGAAGATGCTTCTTTAGCGGTGCATGTTCTACTATAGGACTTTACTCTTAAGTTCTATATGTCTCCTTTTAAAGACTATGGGGTTTATTTACTAAAGCTGGATAGTGCAAAATAAGGCTCACTTCTAGATTTGAAACCAATTAGCTTCCAGGTTTTATTACCAAAGCTTAATTGAACAAGGTGAGTTTGGAAGCTGATTTGGTTTTAATGCAGAAGTGAGCCCGATTTTGCGCACTCCAGCTTTAGTAAATTTACACCCGTATATCTGCCATGCTAATTTGCATTTAAACAGACCACAATGTAATTTCAGAAAATAAATATTCCTTTTTGGTAAAAAGTTTGTGATCCCTGTGCTTGTAACATTAATACACATGGATCAGTTGAATAAAAAAAAAAATGGGACCTATGTGTGACCACTCCTCCTCCTTTAGCATTTCATAGCTAAGTACATAATGAGCCAGCAGTAACATGAATTACCTCTTTATGTGTCAGTCCTGATTATGCGATGATGGGGATCTGTGTAAACTACTAGTCACAAAGCTTCCAGTGATATTAAAGCAGGATGGATAGAGACAACAAGTTTTTTTTGGGTGTGGTTTGGGATATCTGGTAATTTCAAATGAACAGCTTCCCAGCTTTAGAAACTGAGGCTGAATTGTTACACAATAAGATATGCAATTGGAAACCACAGAGTTTTTTTTTTTTTTTTTTTTCAAATTAAAGTTCTCCCCTAAAGCACAGAGCCTTTAGCTTTTTGGGTGGAAGTTCACCTCTTAAGGGGGGTTCACACTAATTGGAAGAAAAATTCATACAAAGCACAATCGTTTGATTTTCATATAGTGTGTACACAACTTTCCACATCCGATTCAGATTTTCCCCCCAAAAATTCAGAAGGGACAAGCTCCAAATTATTTCTCGTATTAGAACAGGACTAACGATTTTAGTTTAACCGCTTCTGGACTGCCCCACACAGATATGCTGCGGCAAGGCGGCCCTCCTGCGTGAAATCACGTGCCTATACGTAACTTTGCACGGGGCCTGGCGACCCGCTCTTGCTTTGATTGGACATTCGCCGTTCTCAGGAGAGGTAGACCGCCGTTCTGCCTATGTAAACAAGGCAGATCGCCGTTCTGCCAAAGGGGAAGATGGAGATCTTGCGTTTCTGCTAAGCAAAAACACAGATCTGTTTTTCCCCCAGTTAGAAAGCACCCCCTAGGGACACATATACTCCTTTGATCGCCCCTGATGTTAACCCCCTTACCTGCCAGTGTCATTTGTACAGTGACGGTGCATATTTTTTTTTTTAGCACTGATCACTGTATTGGTGTCACTGGTCCCCAAAAAGTGTCAGGTGTTTGATTTGTCCACCGCAATGTTGCAGTCCCGCTAAAAATCGCTGATCACACCACCATTACTAGTAATAAATAAATAAATAAAAATTCCATAAATCTATCCCATAGTTTGTAGACACTATAACTTTTGCGCAAACCAATCAATATACACTTATTGGGATTTTTTTTACTAAAAATATGTAGCAAAATACATATTGGCCTAAATTGATGAATACATTTAGATTTTTTACTTTTTTTTTTATTGGGTATGTTTTATAGCATAAAGTAAAAAAATATTGTTGTCAGTCTTTTTTTTTTGTTTATAGCACAAAAAATAAAAACTGCAGAGGTGATCAAATACCACCAAAAGAAAGCTCTATTTGTGGGAAGAAAAGGACATAAATTTTATTTGGGTACAGTGCCGCACAATTGTCAGTTAAAGTAACACCGTGCCGTATTGCAAAAAATGGCCTGGTCGTGAAGGGGGTAAAACCTTCCAGGGGGCTGAAGTGGTTAATGTGTACTGCTTTCGTATGGTTTTCATACAAGAAAAATCGGATATGAAAGACTGCGCATGATCAGAAACGATAAACAGCAAAAAAAAAAAAAAGCCTTTGCCGTAGAGAATTTTCGTCCAATTAGTACTATCCTCGGCTTTTGACCTGCTGTGAAACATCAAGGAAAACGGGACGATCGTTTGTCTGATTTTCTTATAGTGTGTACTGGGCTTTAAAGAAACTGCCCATGCAGACAAGGCGCACCAGTAGTTTAAGTGCAGTTTGTTAAAATATAGTTGGATGCAGATGCCATGCCTGTAGGTGTTTTTTTGCCCCCCTTGTAGCCTGCCTGAAATAATCCGTTGTGTATATTCCTACGTCCTGTGTTAATTGCAGGGCACAGGAGCCATTGCCATTTGCTCCAGCATTGCAGAAGCGAACACACTTTTTTTTTTTTAAGTCTGCGTAGGGCGTGCTTTCTGCCTGCGCCAGTAGTGCAGTAGTGTTGAACTCAACCGCTGCTGGGATAGGTGATGAAAGGGCACACACTGCTCTTGCACAGCTTTTGAAACAGAAAGCATGCTCAATCCTCTGATTCTAGGTGTGAGCGCCAACGGCTGCGGTTTCCTGCAATTAGAGCGGGTCAGAAACAACCTACAGGTACTTCATCTGCATCTAAATATATTTTAATAAAATGCTCAGTGCATTTAAAACTACTATGGCCTTTTATCTGCATTGGTAGTTTCTGTAAAAGGGGCACCTAGATTTTAAAGTGCGTTTGAACACAAAAAGTGAAGATTTAGTATGTTGTAAGGAACATCTAGAGCAGGGCTCTCCACGCTTCCTAGCAAAGGGCCAGTTTACTGTCCTTCAGGCTTTAGGGGGGCCGGACTGTGGCCAGTGGTAGTAATAAATGCCCCTTCATTGGTTGTAATGGGAGGAATAATGCCCCATTGTTGATATCAATGAGAAAAATAGTGCTCCATTATTGATGTCAGTTGATGGAATAGTCTCCCAAGGGGAAGATAAAGGCAAGTGAAGGGCCACATCTGGCCCCCGGGCTGCAGTTTGAAGACCACTGATCTAGAGATATCCATTTATTCTAAAAAGTACCCTGAAAACCTACCTTTTTTATCATGAATTTCTTCTGAAAAATAGAAGTATACTTCCTGTGTGCATAATAGCTGTATATCTACAGTGCGAGAGCATCTAAGGCACTACTGCTTCTAATTGCTAGTCTCATCAGATTTGGAGTGATATTGAAGATTTGATTCATGCTACTCACTGTTCATGTGGCTGGAGAGGAAGCTGCCCGAGGATCTGCAGTGCATGCATATCACTGCTTTTACTTGATCCATTCTGTGGATCGCTGGGTAAGAGGCTGAAGGAGAGCTGATCTGTGTCTGCCATTTGTGATCAAAACCAGGAACTGCACAGGCACCAGGATTTATAGGCCTGTGTTATTTCCAAGCCAGCTTCTCAGTCCAGGAAATAGATGCTGACCCTGGAAACTACTTATGCAAAGGTGGCTCCGTCCTTCCAGAAAATCAGATAAAAGCATTTTCAACGAGAGTACTGTGATCTCTGAGAGGTTATGAATGCTTGGCATGCTCCTTGTGTGCATGGAAAGTATTGGCAACGCTTCACTTTTTCCACATTATGTTTCCTTATTACAAAATGGATTGAATTCATTACTTTCATCAAAATTCTACAAACCAGAGAATTTTGTCACTCCCGCGCGTGCGTGCGGGAGCTGCCGGTCATGGCACAGGCCCTGGAAAAAAAAGGGCACCATGGGGCCGTTTCTTCAGTGCGCATGCGCCAATGACGTCAGCAGCAACGCATATAGTGAATATCTACTAAACAGTGCAAGTTTAGTAGATCTTTCCAGTACCTACAGGTAAGCCTTATTATAGGCTTACCTGTAGATATAAGTGGTGTAACAGAGTTTACAACCACTTTAAACAGGCACGGAAATCCCAAACGCAGTGTTGCCGGCCCCAGTTTCTATTGTGTGTGTGTCTCTTCATCTCTCTTGTTCTCATTAACATTTTGATGGTGTGTCAGCTCGGCATGTTTGCTGTAATGTTGTTTCTTCTCTCCCTTTGACAGGATGAGGTGGAAAGTGTGGTGTCCATGCTGGTGGAACAGGCCCGTACTCTTGCTCGTTCAGGCATGAAGAAACATCTCCGCGTTCTCCCCATGTACGCAGGACTTCCCACCTCTGAACAAATGAAAGTGTTTGAAAGGATCTCTACCAATGTCAGGAAGGTACGCTTCATTTTGTAAAACGGGATTCTAGGAGGATCCTAAAGTATTTGTAA
This sequence comes from Rana muscosa, assembly GCA_029206835.1. Taxonomy (NCBI): domain Eukaryota; kingdom Metazoa; phylum Chordata; class Amphibia; order Anura; family Ranidae; genus Rana; species Rana muscosa. Next base: position 63,395,779 of record CM055128.1, read on the forward strand.
AGCCAGAACTTTTTTTGTTTTTAAAATGGCAGAGGAGGGTAAACCCCCTTTTCGGGAAGATTTCTGGGAAGAATATCTCCGGAAAGGCAGTTGCACAGCTTAAATGCCAGTCATAGATAGTCCGTAACTTGCTCTTTAAAATCTTCAGAATGTATTGGTTCTCCCTAAAAGACACAGTATCAGCAAATGCATCATCAGTGCCCTGGTTATCAGTGCAGCCCCAACAGTGCCCATCAGTGATGCCAGTCAGTGCTACCTTTCGGTGCCTGACCATCAGTGCCGCATATTAGTGAAGCCTCATCAGCGCACATCTGTGAAGGAAAAAAATTACTTATTTCCTAAAATTTTATAACCGAAAGTAAGAAAAATCTTTTTTTTTTCTTCTAAATTTTCAGTCTTTTTGTTTGTTTGTTTTAGCAAATAAGTAAAAAACCCAATGATGAGTAAATACCACCAAAAGAAAGCTCTATCTGTTTAAAAAAAAAATTACAAAAAGTTAATTTGAATCACAATTGCACAGTCATGTAATGCTGTACCCAAAGTGTAACAGCGCTGAAAGCTGAAAATTGGTCTGGGCAGGAACGGGGTAAAAGTGCCCTGTGGGCAAGCGGTTATGGCATCTTCTGCATGAAGGTAAAAAAAAAAACTTTCAAATATTGCTCCCTCCAGCCCCCCTAAATACTTACATGAGCCCAATCTTAAACCAGTGTGTGCCCGAGAGCAGCAGTGCTCTCCTCACTAGACATGGAGGCAGCAACGGGAGGCATTGACTTATTTTGCTGTAAATCAAACCTAGTGTGGAGGGGGCGGGGCAGAGCCAGGCTCTGTGTGTCTATAGATACGCAGAGCCTGGCTCAGGAGAAAGCCTGCAATGTCTGCCCCCATAGCAAGTGGCTGGCTATGGGGGCAGACAAAGAAGAGCAGGAGTGGACAGTGCCAGCGGGGGATCCCAGAAAAGGAGGTTTCAGGGCTGCTCTGTGCAATACCATTGCACAGAGCAGGTATCATATATTTGTTACTAAAAGATTTTTTATTTTTTAATAACTGTTTGACTGTCAACAGTTTTGTGACAACTTGGCAGAGAACCTAACCCTTCCCCCACTCTATCCAAAACTAAAAAAAATAAAAAAATTACATACACTTTAAAGGATAACTATCTCTACACAAAGTATAGTTTTCCTTTTAATTCATGTTATATTCTACTCCCTCCCCTGGTTCCGGTGATTTTCTCTCACTCCATGTATTGTGTCTCTGTTGGGAACTGAATGGAGATCTGCTTGATTGGATACAGAAAGCAAAAAAAAAAAATCTGTCGGTCCAAAGTAGTGCATGAACTACTTTGAAGTCGCTGCAACTTTAAGTCGCACATATATGAATTGCTGCCATTGGAAAACATGAGGAATGACTTGTCATGCGACTTTAATGTTCAAAGTCGCATGGCAAGTCACACACATGTGGAGCCTTAGGTACACTTTAAGTCCTTGTTCTTTTCTGCTTTTTCTTCTGCATATTTATCCTATTATTGTTCCCTTTCTTGTTCTTAATCGTATTGCTTTCTCCCTTCAGGTAGTTGTTGCCACTAACATTGCAGAGACATCCATCACTATAAACGGAATCTCCTTCGTTATAGACTGCGGATTTGTCAAGTTGCGAGCGTATGACCCCAAACGAGCGGTAGAATCTCTGGTCGTGGTTCCGGTGTCACAAGCCTCAGCTAATCAAAGAGCTGGCAGGGCTGGAAGAAACCGATCTGGCCAGTGTTATAGGCTCTATACAGGTGATAACTTATTGCAGCATGTTAAAGCAACATTGAGACCCCATTCACACAGGGGCGACTCGTCAGGCGTCTCAGCCGCCTGACGAGTGGCGTCCCATTCTGTACAATGGAACCGTTTTAATAGGAGCGACTGAAGTCGCTCCGACTTAGAAAAAGGTTCCTGTACTACTTCAAGACGACTTCCATTGACTTCAATACAGAAGTCATTTTGGAAGTCTGCTTTGAAGTCGTCTTGAGATCGCCCAGCACAGTTGCGGCACGAGTCGTGCCGCCCCTGTGTGAATGGGCTCTAAAGCTTTGGGTTTTTATTTATTTTTAGTTTTTATTAAAATAACAAACATGTTACACTTGCATGCTTTGTGCAATGGTTTTGCACAGAGCAGCCCCTCTACTTCTGGGGTCCCCTGCCGGCTCTCCAGGTTCCTCCTCTTTGGCAAGTGCCCCTAATGGAAAGCTGCTTTTGACACAGCCCAGGAAGGAGGGAGACGGCGGTGAAAGCAGCTGCTCTCGTGCACATCGCTGGATTGGATTGGACTCGGCTAAGAATAAAGAAGGGCTGGGTGGGGGGGGGGGGGTATGCGGGGATTTTACAGCACAAAAGGTTTTTCACCTTAATGCATAGAATGCTTTAAAAACTGCTAATACTATTGTGGAAACTGCTGCTGTGTTTAGATATCAGAACATCCGCTGCATTACCTTAACCACTTCCTGCCCGCCATATAGCAGAATGACAGCCAGAAAGTGGTTAAGCTATCTTGACTGGACATCATACGTCGTCCAGCAGGCTAAGCCATGGTCGCGCACCCGCAGGAATCGGCGTGGTGTGTCAGTCTGACACACCGTATCCCCAAACTCGGTAAAGAGCCTCTGACGTAGGCTATTTACCATGTGATCAGCTGTGTCTAATCACAGCTGATCATAGAGTAAACAGGAAGAGCCATTTATCAGCTTTTCTGGCACTCGCACCGACAGACATGAGTAGAGAAGAGCCAATCGGCTGCTCTCCTGACGGTGGGGTCTGTGCTGATTATCAGTGCAGCCCACCTATGACCACCAGGGTTGCCCATCAGTGCTGCCTATCAGTACCACCTATGAGTGCCTATCAATGCATATCGGTGCTGCATATTGGTGCTTCATTATCAGTGCCACCTCATTAGTGCCCATCAGTGCCGCCTTGTCAGTACCGCCTCATCGGTGCCCATCAGTAAAGGGGAAAACGTACTTGTTTACAAACTTTTATAACAGAAACAAAGAAAAACTTGTTTTCTTGTTCATACATCACGGGACACAGAGCAGCATAGTCATTACTATGTGGGTTATATAGAATTACCTTCAGGTGCTGGCACTGGCAACTTCCAAAACAGGAAGTACCCTCCCCTATATAAGCCCCTCCCATCCGGGAGTACCTCAGTTTTTTGCCAGTGTCTAAGGTGTTGGCCAAGGTTAACATGTATTCATCTGGGCTTGTGTACAGGTTCTCTGGGCCTTAGCAAGCTATTGCGGATCCGACCAAAAAAGCTTCATAGCTAAATGGTCGGTACCCGGGCCTTGCAGAGAAGAGCAGGGTTTTGCCTGTAATGCCTCTCTTAGGAGGGCTGGACCCTGGGATCCAGAGCTCTGGTCATACCCAAAACCAAGAGGCTATCTGTGCAGGGTGCTATACAGGTCCAGGGGAGTGGAATCCTTGGGAACCCGGTCCCTGAAGGTCTAGTACAATGCCTGCCGTGAGAGGTGAAGTTTGGGCTTCTGTGGACCAAACAAAGTCCTGCGGCGGGGAAAAGGTAAGTGGGGGCCCCTCAGGAACTTGGTTCTATTGAGGGGACCCCCAAGCCTAATATGTCTTTCTGCCTGTTACCTAAAGGGTATTCCCGCTAATAGCTGTATATGCCTAAGAAATCCTAGAAATGTTTTTTCATAAGGGAAGTTTTAAAAAAACTGTAAACCTGGAAATGTTTTTTCATAAAGGAGGTTTAAAAAAAAAAAAAAAAAGACAAAGGTGCGGTACCTGTGTTTGTCCACTAGAGGCCGCTGTGGAACGTCTTTTTTTCTTGGGACTATTCCTTCCATGGTGAAAGTCCAGGCAGATGAGTGAGCTCTCTATCAGGGAAGCTGCATTCCTCTGTCATGCTGCCAAGTAGTTTCCTTCCATCCCCGAGTCCTGGTGAAACAGGGACCCTGGCTCCTCTCCCTACATGGCGCCAAGAGCGCACACGTGCGTGAACGCGCGCGCACACATGCTTTCCTTTTATAAGGTTTAGCTTCAAAAAAGGGGGCGGAGCCTGGCGGATGACGCGCTCTGTGCGCCCAGCGCTTCTGCGCATGTGCGGGCGTCCCAGCAAGATAAAAGGACTCAGTCCACGCTGCTTGCTATGGACACAGAGCATGAAAAGGAGCTGGTAGCATGGTATAGGGGCTTACAGCGGGCGGTTGATGCAGGCATCCCCAGAAAGACGCATTAGTAGACACCCACTGATGTACATAGCAGCAAATTGCATTAGACTATTTCAGTAAGGGGTGTATTGCGGCTGGAATACCTCAGCTTTGAACTAAGGAATATGCCGCCTAAAAAACTCCGAGATATACCTCTCAGGAAGTGTAGGGGGTCTCCATCGGGCTCTGAGGATCTGGAGCAGTCATCTGCACCCTCCTCCCCTGAGAAATCAGAGGTTAATACCCATAAGGAACCCCCGGGAGTGCCAGGTACTGCGGCTGTCCTCAGTCCACCTGCTCCTGCCTATATAACAGAGGAGGTTTTTTTCCTCAACTCTGGAGGGATTGGAGCAGAGATTGGCTGCATTGATCGCTTCTTCTCTACAGGAAAGAAAGCGCGCCAGATCTCCATCACCTCCATTAGAGTGCCTGTTGGCAGAGCAACAGTCCCAGGAAGGGACCGACCTACCTGAAGGGGATCAGGAGGAGGTTAGCTCTGTTTTTGAGGAATCGACAGTAGATGAACCATTTTCAGCATCACAGACTGAAAGATTGTGGGTCCAGACCCTAACTGACATGGTTCGATCTGCATTTAAAATGCCTCTTGTTGAACCATCAACTACTGCTGTCTCCTCATTGGGGTCGCTAAAAGCTCCCCAGGTTAATTGCTCCTTTCCAATACATCCATTATTGGAAGGACTTATATACCAGGACTGGGAACATCCTGATAAACTATTTGTTCCGCCTAAAAGGTTTCCGGTGATCTATCCCATGGAGGAAAAGTTCACCCAGAGATGGAATGTTCCTACGGTGGATGCAGCCATCTCTTCTGTGAACAAATCACTGACATGTCCAGTAGATAATGTTCAAATGTTCAAAGATCCAGTAGATAAAAAATTGGAATCTTTATTAAAATCTGCTTTTTCCACAGCAGGGGCTGTTACACAGCCAGCAGTGGCAGCTATTGGGGTCTGCCAAGCTTTAAAGGATCAAATGAAAATGGTCCTGAGGGATTTGCCAGACCAGCAGGCCCAGGCTCTGGCTGATCTGCCTAGAGCATTATGCTTTGCGGTTGACGCCATCAAGGATTCTATCCATCAGGCCTCCCGCCTCACGCTGTCTTTGGTACATATGCGTAGGCTTCTGTGGCTCAAAAACTGGTCTGCTGAAGCTCCCTGTAAGAAGCTCTTAGTTAGCTTCCCATTTCATGGGGAACGCCTTTTTGGCGAAGACCTGGATAAGTATATCCAGAAGATTTCCAGTGGTAAAAGTACTCTCTTACCGAGTAAAAAGAGGTCTAGGGGTCCATCTTTTAAGAGGACTACCTCTCCTATCCCTGCGACGTCTGCTACTAAGCAGTTCCGACGGCCTCCTCGGTCAAACTCAGGAGGTAAAAATCAGGGACAGCCACAGGGTAATAAAAAGCCCTGGATCCGAAGAGGTACTAAACCAGCCTCCAAGTCAAGCCCATGAAGGGCTGCCCCCACTCAAACGGGTGGGGGGAAGACTTCAGTTGTTCGCAGAGACCTGGCGGGAGACGATCAAAGACAGATGGGTGCTCTCCGCAGTAACTCTGGGATACAAGTTGGAGTTAAAAGAGTCTCCTCCGTCCCATTTTATGTGGTCAGGCATGCCAAAAGACCCTCTGAAAAGAGGGTCTCTCCTATTGGCGTTAGAACAACTATTGCTCCAAGGAGTAATTATGGAGGTTCCTATGGAAGAGTGGGGGTTGGGTTTCTACTCAAACCTTTTCACAGTCCCGAAGCCAAACGGGGACATAAGACCCATATTGGACCTAAAGAGTCTAAACAAATTTCTAAACGTCCGGTCTTTCCGAATGGAGTCGATCCGATCAGTCACCGCTGCCCTACAAGGGGAGGAATGGTTAGCCTCGATCGACATCAAAGATGCTTACTTGCATGTTCCCATCTTTCCAGGTCATCAAAAATTTCTACGCTTTGCAGTAGAAGGGCGCCATTTTCAGTTCAGAGCCTTACCATTCGGTCTGGCCACAGCACCACGAGTGTTCACAAAAATTCTGGCCCCACTGTTGGCCGATCTAAGAACACGGGGTGTAACGATAATGGCATACCTAGACGACCTGTTGTTGATGGACCACTCAGTTGCCAAGCTAGAAGTGGTAATTGTCGATACAATCAAGTATCTAGAGTCTCACGGTTGGGTCATCAACCTGGACAAGTCAGCCCTACAGCCAGTGAAAAACCTGGTATATCTAGGGCTACGGCTGGATTCAGACCAGAGGAAGATTTTCTTACCTCTAGACAAGGTATCCTCTTTGAGGGCCTTGGTCCGTCTGCTTTGTGCAAAAAGACAGCCGTCCATACGCCTGTGCATGAGGCTGCTAGGAAAGATGGTAGCATCATTCGAAGCTGTACCATACGCCCAATTCCACTCAAGGAATTTACAAAGGGCCATATTGTCAGCCTGGAACGGAAAAGTTCAGGCTCTAGACTTCCCGATGGCTTTGTCCCCTTCCGTTCGGAAGAGTCTCTGCTGGTGGTTGATCCCCCAGAATCTCCAGAAGGGAAAACCCTTCAGCCCGATATCTTGGAAGGTGGTCACTACAGATGCCAGCCTTATAGGCTGGGGGGCAGTACTGGAGCAATGGTCTCTCCAGGGCAGATGGTCAAATGTAGTAAAAACCCTGCCCATCAATCTCTTAGAGATACGAGCAGCCCGGTACGCCCTAGTAGCCTGGACATCCAGACTCCAAGGGTCCCCTGTCAGAATTCAATCAGACAATGCCACAGCAGTGGCATATATCAATCATCAGGGAGGCACCAGGAGTCGTGCAGCCCAGAGGGAAGTAAGTCACATCCTGGAATGGGCAGAAAAGCATGTCCCATGTATATCAGCTGTCTTCATTCCAGGGGTGGAGAATTGGAAGGCGGACTTTCTGAGTCGCCAACAGTTATGCCCAGGGGAATGGTCCCTTCATCCCGAGGTCTTCCGAGCAATATGTCAGCGGTGGGGAACACCGGATGTAGATCTGCTAGCATCCAGATTCAACGCAAAGGTGGACAGATTTGTCTCCCGGACAAGGGATCCCCTCGCTTGCGGCTCGGATGCTCTGGTGTTCCCTTGGGATCAGTTCAGACTGATATATGCATTCCCTCCGCTACAATTGTTGCCTCGACTCCTTCGCAGAGTCAGGTTGGAGAAGAAGCCGGTGATCCTGGTGGCTCCAGCGTGGCCCCGAAGGGCCTGGTACGCGGAGATCATCAAAATGTCTGTGGGGAGTCCTTGGACCCTTCCACGTCGTCCGGACCTGCTTTCGCAAGGACCGATATACCACCCTTCCTTACTAACTCTAAGTTTAACGGCCTGGCTATTGAATCCCACATCCTAAAGAAGAGAGGTCTCTCTAACTCTGTGGTATCAACTATAATCAATGCCAGGAAGCCTGTATCCAGGCAGATCTACTATAGAGTTTGGAAGGCGTACATCACTTGGTGCGAGGCCAGAAAATGGCATCCACGTAAGTACGTTATAGGCAGAATTCTGGACTTCCTGCAGTGGGCTGTAGACAGGAAGTTTGCCTTAAGTACTATCAAGGGCCAGGTTTCGGCCTTGTCAATACTATTTCAAAGGCCCCTGGCTATGCATTCACTTGTCAAATCCTTTATGCAAGGTGTGACCCGTATTATTCCACCGATTAAGGCTCCCATATGCCCATGGGATCTAAATTTGGTTCTGTCGGTTCTGCAGAAGCAGCCATTTGAACCTTTGCGGCACATTTCCTTGGTTCTACTCACCAGGAAATTGATATTTTTAGTAGCCATATGCTCGGCTAGAAGAGTGTCGGAATTAGCCGCCATGTCCTGTAAAGAGCCATATCTGGTTATCCATAAGGACAGAGTAGTATTACGTCCTCACCCAGCCTTTCTTCCTAAGGTGGTATCGAGGTTTCACTTGAACCAAGATGTGGTTCTTCCTTCTTTTTTCCCCAAACCAAGCTCGGTAGAGGAAAAGTTATTGCATTCTTTGGATGTAGTAAGAGCAGTTAAAGCTTATCTAAAAGCCACTGCTCAGATTCGTAGAACGGATTCTTTGTTTGTTCTGCCGGAAGGCCCCAGAAAGGGTCAGGCAGCATCAAAATCTACTTTAGCCAAGTGGATTCGACAGGTCATAATACAAGCCTATGGCTTGAGAAGTAGACCGCCTCCGTTCAAAGTTAGGGCGCACTCCACGAGAGCAGTTGGAACTTCATGGGCAGTGCATCACCAGGCCTCCCTGGCGCAAATTTGTAAGGCCGCAACATGGTCTTCAGTACACACGTTTACTAGGTTCTACCAGGTAGACGTTAGAAGTCAGGAGGATGTCGCCTTTGGGCGCAGTGTGTTGCAGGCCGCAAAAGATCCTCATGCCTGATGGCGCCCAGCTTATGTATGGTGTATCCCCCCCCTCATGTGGCATTGCTTTGGGACGTCCCACATAGTAATGACTATGCTGCTCTGTGTCCCGTGATGTATGAACAAGAAAGTAGTATTTTTAAAACAGCTTACCTGTAAAATCCTTTTCTTGGAGTACATCACGGGACACAGAGCTCCCACCCCTCTTTTGGGGACACGTATTGCTTTGCTACAAAACTGAGGTACTCCCGGATGGGAGGGGCTTATATAGGGGAGGGTACTTCCTGTTTTGGAAGTTGCCAGTGCCAGCACCTGAAGGTAATTCTATATAACCCACATAGTAATGACTATGCTGCTCTGTGTCCCGTGATGTACTCCAAGAAAAGGATTTTACAGGTAAGCTGTTTTAAAAATCCTACTTTTTCCCCAAATTTTTAGCAAAAAATAAAAACCCCAGTGGTGATCAAATACCACCAAAAGAAAGCTCTATTTGTGGGAACAAAATTATAAAAATTTTGTTTGGGTACAGTGTTGCATGACCTCGTAATTGTCATTTAAAATGTGACAGCAATGAAAGCTGAAAATTGGCCTAGGCAGAAAGGGGGAAAGTGCCCTGTATTGAAGTGGTTAAAGCATGGGTGCTTAACCACTTAAGCCCCGGACCATTATGCAGCTTAAGGACCAGAGGTGTTTTTACAATTTGGCACTGCGCTGCTTTAACTGTAAATTGTGCGGACATGCAATGTTGTACCCAAACAAAATTTGCATCCTTTTTCTTCCCACAAATAGAGCTTTCTTTTAATGGTATTTGATTGCCTCTGCGATTTTTTTTTTTGCGATATAAACGGAAAAAGACTGAAAATTTTGAAAAAAAATGATATTTTCTACTTTTTGTTATAAGAAAAATCGAATAAGCTCAATTTTAGTCATACATTTAGGCCAAAATTTATTCAGCCACATGTCTTTAGTAAAAAAAATGTCAATAAGCGTATATTTATTGGTTTGCGCAAAAGTTATAGCGTCTACAAACTAGGGTACATTTTCTGGAATTTACACAGCTTTTAATTTATGACTGCCTATCTCATTTCTTGAGGTGCTAAAATGGCAGGGCAGTACAAACCCCCCCCCCCAAATGACCCCATTTTTGAAAGAAGACACCCCAAGGAAATTGCTGAGAGGCATGTTGAGCCCATTGAATATTTTTTTTTTTTGTCTCAAGTGATTGAATAATGACAAAAAAAAAAGAAATTACAAAAAGTTGTCACTAAATGATATATTGCTCACACATGCCATGGTTATATGTGAAATTGCACCCCAAAATACATTTTGCTGCTTCTCCTGAATACGGGGATACCACATGTGTGGGACTTTTTAGGAGCCTAGCCGCGTACAGGCCCCCGAAAACCAATCACCGCCTTCAGGATTTCTAGTCACAAATTTTGGATTTCACTCCTCACTACCTATCACAGTTTCGAAGGCCATAAAATGCCAAAATAGCACAAACCCCCCCCAAATGACCCCATTTTGGAAAGTAGACACCCCAAGCTATTTGCTGAGAGGCATGGCGAGTATTTGACAGCTCTAATTTGTTTTTGAAAATGAAGAAAGAAAATAATTTTTTTTTTTTTTTTTCAATTTTCAAAACTTTGACAAAAAGCGAGATCTGCAAAATACTCACCATACCTCTCAGCAAATAGCTTGGGGTGTCTACTTTCCAAAATGGGGTCATTTGGGGGGGGGGGGGTTTGTGCCATCTGGGCATTCAATGGCCTCCGAAACTGTGATAGGCAGTGAGGAGTGAAATCAAAAATTTATACCCTTAGAAAGCCTGAAGGCGGTGCTTGGGTTTTGGGGTCCCGTACGCGGCTAGGCTCCCAAAAAGTCTCACACATGTGGTATCCCCGTCCTCAGGAGAAGCAACAGAATGTATTTTGGGGTGTAATTCCACATATGCCCATGGCATGTTTGAGCAATATATAATTTAGTGACAACTTTGTGCAAAAAATAAAAAAAAATATTTTTTTTTTTTTCCGCAACTTGTGTCAACATATAAAATATTCCATGGACTCGACATGCCTCTCAGTATATAGCTTGGGGTGTCTACTTTCCAAAATGGGGTCATTTGGGGGGGGTTTTGAACTGTTCTGGCATTTTATACACAACATTAGGAAGCTTACATCCACTCTTCTAACCACTTGAAGACAAAGCCCTTTTTCACACTTTTTGTTTACATGAAAACAGTTTTTGTTTGCAAAAAAATTACGTTGAACCCCCAAACATTATATATATTTTTAAAGCAAAGGCCCTACAGATTAAAATGGTGGGTGTTGCATTTTTTTTTTCCACACAGTATTTGTGCAGCGATTTTTCAAACGCATTTTTTGGGGAAAAAATACACTTTTTTAAATTTTAATGCACTAAAACACACTATATTGCCCAAATGTTTGATGAAATAAAAAAGATGATCTTAGGCCGAGTACATAGATACCAAACACGACATGCTTTAAAATTTCGCACAAACGCTCAGTGGCGACAAACTACATACATTTTTAAAAGCCTTTACAGGTTACCACGTTAGATTTACAGAGGAGGTCTACTGCTAAAATGACTGCCCTCGATCTGACCTTCGCGGTGATACCTCACATGCATGGTGCAATTGCTGTTTACATATGACGCCAGACCGACGCTTGCGTTCGCCATTGGGCAAGAGCAGGGCAGGACAGGGGTGCTTTTTTTTTTTTTTTTTTTTCTATTATTTATTTTGCTTTTTTATTTTATTTTTAAACTGTTCCTTCCATATATATATATATATATTTTTTTTTTTATTGTTATCTCAGGGAATGTAAATATCCCATATGATAGCAATAGGTAGTGACAGGTACTCTTTTGTTTGAAAAAACTGGGGTCTATTGAACCCTAGCTCTTTCCTCTGCCCTCAAAGCATCTGACCACACCAAGATCAGTGTGATAAAATGCTTTCCCAATGGCGCTTTTTGTATCCGGGGGGGGGGGACATTCCCTCCCACTGTTTGTAAAAGCAGTCCAGAGGCTAATTAGCCGCTAGGATTGCTTTTACATGAAAGTCGGCCGCTGGCTGAAAAGAATGATACCAAGATGATACCTAAACCCGCAGGCATCATTCTGGTATAAACATTCAAAGTCCAGCAACATACCAGTACGTTGCTGGTCCTTGTTGGACATGTATTGTAATCTTTTTTTTCATGCAGCCAGTTGGCTGAACGAAAAAAAAAGATTGATCGGTGGGTATGCCCACCATTAGAATACTGCCCTTCATCCACCCACTTCTAATGATGGGCATACATGCACCATTTATATATGCCGAAGCATGGGGGCATCTTCCCGCAAAAGTTATGCCGCGTACACATGGTCGGACTTTTCCACGGGCAGGCCTCCGTCGGAATTTAGACCGTATGTACGCGGCATTAGGAACAAAATCGCTCCTCCGCCCCCCCTGCTGCCCCAATGCTTCGGCATATATGCTTTTTTTTTTTAACTGTGGTGGTGAAATCACCTCCTACAGCACTGGAGTCGCAGGGATCAGGCCTGTCTCTGCGAACGTTGCAGTTATGTGTGTTGTGTTTTGTAAGTGACAGTGATCGATCGATACTGCACTTCGGTGGCCTGGGCTGGACGGAGGGGCAAAACGCAGGTGCTAGCAGGTAGGGCTGGGAAAAAAATCGATTTTAATCTTGAATCGAGTTTTGAGTTCAAATCGATTTCGATTTGAAAAAATCGTTTTTTTTTAGATTTTTTATTTATTTATTTTTTCCTTCAAAGTTTCCGTAGCAGGACTGCAGGGGGCGTATTCGGAATGGCACTTGGCGGCGTTACCCCAATTACATCTACTCGCCGCAGCCGCCGCGAGTAGATGTAATGTAACACTAACTAACCGCAAGCCGCCGTCTGCCTACCTGATCAGTGTGTCATGCAGACAGACGGCGGCCATTGCAGTGTTCAAAAGCCGCGCCTCCTGAGTCCTCATCGTCTGTGATAGGCGGAACACTCAATTTCACAGCAGGCAGTGTTCAGCCTATCACGGACATCCTCTCATCCTTGTCTGTGTTATGATGAGCGGATGTCCATGATAGGCGGAACACTGAATGCTGGGAAATTGAGTATTCCGCCTATCACAGACGAGGAGGAGGAGTGGCTTTTGAATACTGGAATGGCCGCTGGTGTAGCAGTAAAATCCGTATCCCATGAAAATCTGCATCAGGTACGGGCACAGTGATTGAAGCATTGGGCACAGTGAGGCACGGGCACAGTTCAATTCAACTAAGAGTAACCTCAAGATTTTTTGTTGTTTTATTAGCTAAATCTAAATACAGTATTAATAATTTGGATGTTTAACAATCTTTGTTGCACACTGACTTTGCAGTTAGAGAAAGGGTTTGCCTTTGCAATTTTGTTTGTTGATGCACTTCAATTAATATAATAAAAAAAAAAAATCGAATCGTAAATCGAGTTTTTTATAAAAAAATCGCAGATTTTTTTGGGGGGGAAAATCGCCCAGCCCTACTAGCAGGTATCTGGGCTGAGCCCGCTAACACTGCGTTTTTGGGAACTCTAAATTGCTGGGGACGCTAGTATAGATCTGATCAGATATTGATCTGTTCAGATACTATACCACTAAGGGAGGTGTATGCTTCACGCGTGAGTGTTAGCGTTACTGGCACTAACCTGACGCTGCCTGGGGCGACGCAGACCCTCTCTGACGCTAAAACCTAATTGATATCACCCGCCGGGCGATCAGGGGGTTAAACCTTTATTGGGTTATATACGGCGGGTGCCCTGACACTATAAAAAGCAAACTAACTAACCAGCGTCACCCGTAACACTTATATGGTGATCACTGGTGAAAGGGTTAACTAGGGGCAATTAGGGGGTTAAAACCTTTATTAGGTAATATATGGGGGTACCTGACGCTATATAAAAACCTGACGGGGAACTTAAATAAAATAACTAACTGGCTAACCAGCGTCACCAGTAACACTTATACGGTGATCACTGGTGAAAGGGTTAACTAGGGGCAATTAGGGGGTTAAAACCTTTATTAGATAATATATGGGGGTACCTGACGCTATAAAAACCTGCGGCGAACCTAAAAAAAATAACTGGCTACCTATCGGCATCACCGACACTAAAGCCCTGTACACACGATCTGTTTTACAGATGAAAACAGTCCGATGGACTTTTTTCATCGGGCAAACCGATCGTGTATGGGACCCATCGGTCTTTTTTCCATCGGTTTTAAAAAATAGAACATGTTTTAAATTTTTCCGATGGATCAAAAACCGATAGCAAATTCCGATAGTCTATGGGCAAGTCCATCGGATAAAAAACCCACGCATGCTCAGAATCAAGTCGACGCATGCTCAGAAGCATTAAACTTCATTTCTTTATCGTACACCACGGGACACAGAGCTAGTCATTACATAATGGGTTAAGGGTCACCAGCGGTGATTGGACACTGGCACAACCAATGGAAGACAGTTCCCCTCCATATAACCCCTCCCATCAGGGAAGTACCTCAGTTTTTTTCGCCAGTGTCGAAAGGTGTTGGACGCGTTAGGAGGTGCTAAAGGAAAGCTCTACCAAAGAGACCCTCTGGGGGTAAAAGAGCTATGCTTTCGGATCCATCCAAGACGCCTACAAATGAGCTGAATCTGGATGGGATCCGGGCCTCATCCATGAGGCGTCGCCTGTAATGTCTCTCTTCGGAGGACTGGGCTCTAAGATCCAGCACTTTCGCTATTTCGCTATAAAGTCCTGGTAAGAGTCTTGTACAAGGCCCAGGGGAGAGGTATCCTTTAAATAGGAACCCATATCCCTGAAGGTTGGCACACATAGCCCACCGTGAAGGGTGAAGTTTGGTATCTGTCTGAAAACTTTCAGCAGAAAAACCTGCGGCGTGGATAAGGTGAGATTAGAAGGTCCATAACTAGGTTGGGACCTTTTTCAAAAAGTGGATGTCTTCTTTTTTTCCACCACTGGGGGGAGTAAAGAGCTGAATATACTCACCTCACTCTGTTCAGTGTCGGCTTCGGCGAAGTACACTGCTCGTCACCTCCGCTGCTGAGCTTGCTTGAGCACCCCGCTCCTCCTTCCGGTGGCCGATACAGACACCTGCAGATGCAGGTAAGTGGGGACAGGGGCTGATGAGAGTCCTCTCTCACTATGGCCACCACCATAGCGCTAAAGGCCGCGCGCGGGAGCGCGCTTTATCGGAGGGGGGGGGGGCCGAGGCGTGCGCGGGCACGTGGCGCGCGCAGGCACAGAAACGGCGCCAAATTTAAAAGACTGTCAGTGTAAAAAGCACTGCAGCAGCAAGCAAGCTCGTTAGTTCTCTTGTTCCTGGCAGAGAAACACAGCAGCTATACAGGGACGTAAGACTCCATGTGGTTGGATTGGGTACTTCCTAGAAGACATCCATGTTATGCATAGTTATGTGTTAAAAGTTGCATACTTAATGTATTTGCTAAACTGAACACGGTAGTATATGCATTTAGGTACCTTGTATTTTGTCTAAACAGTAAGTCTTCCAGGGGAAGTAATGCGGACAAAAAGAGATAAAAGAGCACCGCCGCCTGAGACAGGGGGCTCTAGCTGTGCTGACTCGGTACCTTCCTCTCCTGTGTTGCTAAAAGCACCTGTACAGGATGAGCCATTACCTCTGTCAGGTATGGCGGCTTCCCCAGTGAAGCCTGGGCCTGCATATGTCACTGAGGACACTTTATCAGCTGCCCTAAATAATCTGGAGGAGAAAATTGCTACTTTAATCGCTAAATCCTCTAAAAAGGACAATAAGCGAAGCAGATCTCCTCCAGTATTGGACCTCCCTTCAGAAGTACCTGAGGGAGGAGGAGGATGAGGAGGAGGCTACATCAGCAGAGGATGAGGAGTCAGACGGATCAG
Source organism: Rana muscosa (assembly GCA_029206835.1). Taxonomy (NCBI): domain Eukaryota; kingdom Metazoa; phylum Chordata; class Amphibia; order Anura; family Ranidae; genus Rana; species Rana muscosa. The sequence continues at coordinate 63,411,295 of CM055128.1, forward strand.
GGATATCGGATGAGCCTTTTTCGGTATCCCAGATTTTAAAGTCACAGGTGCAATGCTATGCAGGAGCCGTGCGAGCTGCATTTAGGTTACCCTCTTTGGAGGTAACAGAATCACCTGTCTCCTCCCTAGGATCATTAAGATCCCTGCAAGGTGCATGCTCCTTCCCGGTTCATCCGTTACTAGAGGATCTATTGTACGCAGACTGGCAACATCCAGATAAGCGTTTTTCACCTCCAAAAAAGTTTAACATTCTTTATCCTATGGAGGAAAATTTTTTAAAGAAATGGAGCCTGCCTACGGTAGATGCGACTATTTCTTGTGTAAATAAAAACCTGACATGTCCAGTGGATAATGTACAAGTGTTTAAAGATCCTTCTGAGAAGAAGTTGGAATCCTTACTGAAATCCTCCTTCCTTTTGGCCGGCTCAATTATCCAACCTGCAGTAGCAGCAGTCGGTATGTGTCAGGTCGTCAGCCAACAGGTAAAGCAGGGGCTGAAGGAGCTGCCTTCAGAGCAGGCTAAAAATTGGGAGAATTTGCCTAAAGCCTTATGCTTCACAGTGGATGCCATGAGAGATTCTATCATACAGGCATCACGCCTTACACTCCAGCTGGTACAGATGCGCAGAGTACTTTGGCTTAAGCATTGGTCAGCGGAAGCCCCATGCAAAAAGTTGTTGGCAAGTTTCCCGTTCCATGGCGAACGCCTTTTTGGGGAAGATTTAGAAAGATATATCCAAAAGATATCAAGTGGTAAAACGACACTTTTACCTGAGAGAAAGAAAAACAAGAGACCTTGTTTTAAACACACTCTCTCCCCAGCTCCCGGGAAATCTGACTCCAGCCAGTGGCGACGGCCTTTTCAGCCGCCCAAAAAAGCCAAAGAACAGGCTCAGAAGAACAAGAAGCCGTGGGGTTCAAGAGCTAATAAGCAAGCCCCCAAAACCTCTCATTGAAGGGGCGCCCCCGCTCGGCCGAGTGGGGGGAAGGCTTTGTCAGTTCTCAGCGACTTGGCGGACAGAAACCCAGGACAAATGGGTGGTATCCACAATATCCTCAGGGTACAGACTGGAATTTCGAGAGATCCCATCTTCTCAATTCCGAAGTTCAAGACTCTCCAAGGATCCACAAAAAAGAGGATCCTTCTTCAAAGGTTTGAATCACTTAATAGCTCAAGGTGTGGTTACAGAGGTACCCCAAAAGGAGCAAGGTTCAGGTTTTTACTCAAACCTCTTTGTGATTCCAAAACCGAACGGAGAAGTCAGACCCATCCTGGATCTAAAAAATCTAAACCAGTTTCTGAACGTTCGCCATTTTCGAATGGAAACGATTCGATCCGTGGTCGCTACTTTAAAAGGCGGAGAATTCATTGCGTCCATAGATATCAAAGACGCATATCTACACATACCAATCCTCCCCGCTCACCAAAGATTCCTAAGGTTTGCGGTAGAAGATCGCCACTTTCAATTTGTGGCCCTGCCATTTGGTGTAGCCACCGCGCCCAGAGTATTCACAAAGGTGCTAGCTCCTCTGTTAGCAAACCTAAGAACACGGGGCATTGCGGTAACAGCCTATCTAGACGATCTACTATTAATAGATCAGTCAAAGGAGGGATTGGATCACGCTGTAGACACTACAGTAGGATACCTGGAGCATTTAGGATGGATTATAAACTTACAAAAATCCTCTCTCCAGGCCCAAAGAAGGATAGTGTGCCTGGGCATGATCATAGATACAGCCCAAAACAGGGTATACCTGCCAGAGCCAAAGATACAGTCTCTGAAAGACCTGATCCACAAGGTCAAAGCAAACAAGAGGCCGTCTATTCGCCTTTGCATGAGACTATTGGGAAAGATGGTAGCCTCCTTCGAGGCGGTCCCTTACGCCCAGTTTCATTCGAGACTACTTCAAGGCAATATTTTAGCCTCCTGGAACAGGAAGAGCCAAGCTCTGGATATACCCATGCGCCTGTCCTCACAAGTACGCCACAGCTTCAATTGGTGGCTAGAAGCCAGGAATTTACGGAAGGGAAAGTCCTTCCTCCCAGTGGCCTGGAAGGTGGTATCTACGGATGCCAGCCTATCGGGCTGGGGTGCAGTATTCGAGGAGGCTTCTACCCAGGGAACCTGGGCCAAGACTCAGGGGATCCTGCCCATCAATGTGCTAGAGATCCGGGCGGTATATCTAGCCCTCAAAACCTGGACATACAGGTTACAGGGCTACCCAGTTCGGGTTCAATCCGACAATGCTACGGCAGTAGCTTACATCAATCACCAAGGAGGCACCCACAGTCGGGCAGCCCAAAGAGAGGTGAACCGGATCTTGGCATGGGCAGAAGAGCATGTACCTTGCATCTCTGCAATCTTCATTCCAGGGATAGAAAACTGGCAGGCAGACTACCTGAGTCGTCAGCAGCTGCTACCAGGAGAGTGGTCTCTTCACCCAGAGATCTTTCAGGCCATATGTCTGAGATGGGGAAACCCAGATGTGGACCTGCTAGCTTCCAGGTTCAACAAGAAATTGGACAACTTTGTGTCCAGAACGAGAGATCCTCTAGCCTACGGGACAGACGCTCTAATAACTCCATGGAATCAGTTCTCACTGATCTATGCATTCCCTCCGATCCCTCTTCTACAAAGACTGCTTTGCAGGATCAAGGAGGAGGGAATACCAGTAATCCTAGTGGCCCCAAACTGGCCCAGGAGGCCTTGGTATGCCGAGATCGTAAAAATGGCGATAGGAAGGCCCTGGAAGCTTCCACTTCGACACGACCTGTTGTCACAGGGTCCAGTATTCCACCCTTCCTTACAAAGGCTAAATTTGACGGCCTGGCTGCTGAGACCCACATTTTGAAAAAGAGAGGGGTCTCTGGCCTGGTTCTTTCTACGCTCATTAATGCTAGAAAGCCAGCCTCCAGACTCATCTATCATAGAGTCTGGAAAGCATACGTTTCCTGGTGTGAATCTAGAAGTTGGAACCCTCTGAAATATGAAATAAGTAGGATTCTTGCTTTTTGCCAGTTAGGAGTGGATATGAAATTAGCCCTTAGCACCATCAAAGGGCAAATATCGGCTCTATCAGTCTTCTTTCAGAGACCATTGGCATCTCACTCCCTAGTTCGGACATTCATTCAGGGGGTACTGAGGATAAATCCTCCAGTCAGGTCTCCCTTGTGTCCATGGGATTTGAATTTGGTATTGTCAGTGTTGCAAAAGCAACCTTTTGAACCTATTCGCCATATTCCTTTAATTATATTAAGTAGGAAATTGGCCTTTCTGATTACTATAGCTTCTGCTAGGAGAGTATCAGAGCTAGCAGCTCTTTCTTGTAAAGAGCCTTATCTAATTTGTCACAAGGACAAGATCGTACTACGACCCCATCCGGCTTTTCTGCCTAAGGTGGTGTCGGCTTTTCACTTGAATCAAGACATTGTTCTGCCTTCCTTTTTTTCCAAACCCGCGGACGGCGGGGGAAAAATTATTACACTCTCTAGATCTAGTGAGAGCGGTAAGGGTGTATCTGCAAGCAACCGCTCAGATACGTAAAACAGATGTTTTGTTTATTTTACCAGATGGTCCCAAGAAGGGCCAAGCGGTATCAAAATCCACCATTTCCAGGTGGATTAGACAAGTAATTGTTCAAGCTTATGGTTTAAAGAACAGGACTCCTCCTTTTCCTGTTAAGGCGCACTCTACCAGGGCGATAAGTGCTTCATGGGCAGTGCACCACCAGGCTTCGATGGCTCAGATCTGTAAGGCTGCAACTTGGTCCTCAGTCCATACATTTTCCAAATTCTATCAAATAGATGTGAAAGGACATGAGGATTCCGCCTTTGGGCGAAGTGTGCTGCAGGCAGCAGTATAGGGCTTCTGGTCCGCAAGCGGTCGGTTTGATCTGTGTCTCCCCCCCTTCATATGAGCATTGCTCTGGGACGTCCCATTATGTAATGACTAGCTCTGTGTCCCGTGGTGTACGATAAAGAAAATAGGATTTTTATAACAGCTTACCTGTAAAATCCTTTTCTTGGAGTACACCACGGGACACAGAGGTCCCACCCTTCTTATGGGAACCTTACTGCTTTGCTGCAAAACTGAGGTACTTCCCTGATGGGAGGGGTTATATGGAGGGGAACTGTCTTCCATTGGTTGTGCCAGTGTCCAATCACCGCTGGTGACCCTTAACCCATTATGTAATGACTAGCTCTGTGTCCCGTGGTGTACTCCAAGAAAAGGATTTTACAGGTAAGCTGTTATAAAAATCCTATTTTTTCTCGGCTCATCGGAGTGTTTTAAGTCACCGCGTTTGGAACGGTCGGTTTTTTGACTGATGGTGTGTAGGCAAGACTGATGGAAGTCCACTTCATCGGATTTCCGATGGACAAAACCATCGGATTAGAATCCATAGGATATCCGATCGTGTGTACGAGGCTTAAGACAGCGATCAGAAAAACGATCGCTTAGTGACAGCGGTGCTAGGGGGTGAAAGGGTTACCTGGGGGGCGATCAAGGGGTTAAGCCTTTATTAGGGGAGGGGTTAGGGGGCTACACTGGACCTAAAACACTCTGCCCTGACACTTTTACAGTCACAAATGTCACTGATTGCAGTGATCAGTAAATAAATGGTCACTGCAATCAGTGACTCTGTGACTCGGGGCTGGGGGGTGATCTGGGGGGGCGATCGTGTGCCTATGTGTCCTGGTGTTAGTGTGCTGTTTAGTGCACTAACCTGATGTCTTCTCTCATGCGGCGCTCGGTATATGTGAGTGCCGCAGGAGAGATGACATATTATCCTTACAAATTGTTTTGCACAGAGCAGCCCCAATCCTGCTCTTCTTGGATCCCAGGTGCTCCTGGCTCCTCCCCCTTGCTGAGTGCCCCCATAGCAAGCGGATTGCTATGGGGGCACCCATGCGTGCTCCGTTACGAGCCCAGCCCTGTGTCTCCATAAGAAATGCAGATTGTGGATTGGTTCTGCCCCCTGCTCTCTCCTCACTGGCTGTGATTGATAGTAGCAATAGCCAAAGACTCTTTCTGCTGTGTCTGAGCCAGTGAGGAGTGAGAGAGCCACTGCTCTCTTGCAAATCGCTGGATCAAGAATCAGGCTTGTATAAGTATAAGGATGGCGGGGTTAGCTGCTTGCAGAAGGTTGTAGAAGGTTTTTTACCTTAATGCATAGAATGCAAAACCTTCTACCTTTTTAGAACCACTTTTAATAAGCTCCTTCATTCAAGCATCTCCTCCAGAACCAACACTTACCTGTCCCTGATCTTCACTGTACTGTATGTTGGGAGCCCCAAAGCCTTCCAGATGGGCTGCAAATGTACAATAGAATCCCAATTCATAGTCCCAATAGTGGACAGCCTTGTCTGTAGAAATGAATAAGGATTTTACTGTACATGTGCAGTCTCACTTGTTCTGCTGCATTCTCAATCCACCAGGCCTCTTTGTAATGGCAGCATCAGGACGACTGACCTGAGAATGCCGGAGTCCTAAAGAGGTGTAAGCAACCAGTGGAATAGACATGGTGCCCACAGTATTTGACAGCTGACTTTGGTATAATCACAGGGTGATCATAGTGTAACTAACATTATTTTAAAGTGGCCCAAAAATTGAACTTCCACTTTAAGAGCAGGTGACCCCCTGACATGCCACATTTGGCATGTCATTTTATTTAGGGGGTTCTAGTTCACTGCAGCGCCGGAAGGAAGTTCACCTCTCCCACCTCCCTCTCGGCAATCATCTGGCTCAGGCATGCGCAATGTGTGCCCGGCTGTGAAGCCACATCCGGGCACCCATACTCACGATGCCAGCGCCACAGAGAGGAGGGGGAGAGGAGCGGAGCGGGGCTTCATACGCCCGCAACGCTGGAACCTGGGACGGGTGAGTGTCCAATTTTAATAAGTTTTTGTAGCTGCTGACTTTTATATGGGTGGAACTCGGCTTTAAGTGTTATTTTACCTAAATGACAAAAGGTTCTATTATCCTCAGAATCTCAGGTCTCAGGCTTTTTGCATAATTGATCTGATGCTTTATATGACTTTTTCATAATTTGTAAAAACACAAGCCTGCCTTGGCATTTTGTGAAAGCTATATTAATATAATGTATGCATTTCAAACGATTTAGATATTCTTGTTGGCGTGTTATTTTGATTTCCAGTGATGTTTTTGGCTTACTTTACTCCATTATCCTCTCTGCATGTGTCCCCCCAGGCTTCTTTATACAAATGTTTTGGGATAATACAGGATATAAAATCCCATTCGTTGCAATGCACTTGTTGTATCATGTTCCCGCACCCCTCACACTCCAAGGTGTGTCATTTTACAGCTTTTAAATAGCTGATGTAATAAACAGAGTTTCCCGCCTTAGCCTTTGAATTTTCAAATAATAACGCATTCGTTCATCCACTCAGCATGTAGCTGTCTGACGTTATGAGAAGATAATTACAATCAGGGTATAGTTGGCAGTACAGAGTATGAAACTCCATCCCACCCACCATGTAAAGAGTTAAAGTGATATTTACGCAACGAGTGCCAAAAGAACATGCAGTAAAAGAAGTATGAGTGAGACATCTAACGTGCTTAGGTGATGATGATACACAGATCCAGAGGAAGACACAACTCACTGGGCTTCTGTGACCACGATGGAAATGTTTTTCAAAATTGTTCTACCCACTTCAGCTCCTTGGCTTGTCATAATTAACAAGCCTGAAACAGGGAAAAAAATTAAACTTCCATGATTTTGTATAATCTTCCTATGTTTTTGAGTACACACAGGGCGTATTTTACAGCTGTTTTTACCAGTGTCAGCGTTTTTTGTTTTTTTTTTACATGTCAAAATCAGTGGTTTCCTATGAGAGCCCATTGGTTTGAATAGAAGTGGCCTCCAAGTCGGATCATGATGATTTGACTTGTGGTGCGACTTGTGCTCTAAAGATCTTAAAGAGGAACCCCACGCCAAAATAAAAAAAACCTGCCGTAGGGACCCCCCAAGACCATACCAGACCCTTCGGTCCAGTATAGATTTTGAAGGGAAACTCCACGCCAAAAAAACCCCTTTAAGAAGGGAGCCCCTAGATCCCAGGCCCCCCACCCTATGTGAATGAGTAGGGGTACATTGTACATTTTCCATTCGGCTCTCGGGTACTGCCGACGCCATTCCTTGTACAGGAAACCAGCAGTGAAGCCTTGCGGCTTCGCACCTGGTTCCCTACTGCACATGCACAAACCCCCTGCGCTTTGTGAATGGCCTGGCGTCGGAGGAAGGGGGCCAAACTTTGGGGGGACCTCGCCATGATGAGGTCTCACAGAAGTGGGGACAAGTACCTGCTACCCCCCCCAAAGGTGCCAAACGTGGCAGCAGAGAAAAGTGGCAAACAAGCAGAGCTTCCCTTTTTTGGGTGGCGTTCCGCTTAATATATTGCAGCTTACTAATCCTGATGTGGTGGCAGCATTATTTTTTATTTTTTTTTTGGGGGGGGGGGGCTCTTTTCCCTGTGTTTTCATGTGATGATCTTGCCAGTACCACTCCTCCTGTAGTAGAGTGCCTACACTCTGGATGAAGGAGCACAGCGACCCCTTTGGACAGCAGCATCTTCAGTCTGGTGGGAGGGTAGTGCTAGATGGATTAGCAGATATAGCTGCGCTAACAAATTGAAGCTGAACTGCAGCCCACACTTCTTAAACAGTTACAGAAACAGCGTGGGGGGGGGGGGGGGGTGAGCGTCACACAGAAGGTTTTTTTTTTTTTTTTTACTTTAATGCATTAACGTAATTGCAGGTTTCGAAGTTAACAGTACATAACAGAGCCTATCCAGGCTCTACTGCATAGCAAAAAACAAAAGCACAATAAAAACAGCCTAACTAAATCAAGGCACTCTAAACTATTGAAAAGTTGGCACGCTCAAACCGCCCAAGCAGGCTGAAACATTAGGATTATTTTTGGCCACTCTCCCTTTCAAGCATCCTACGGAGCTAGCTCTGGGATTTATGAAAATACGCACTCTCCCATATCTTGTGTATCAGGAAGGACTCCTTCTAATGAAGTATACATGTAGTGTTGTACAACAATATATACCGTTAATTACTTATCCAACTGTTAACCACTTAAGAGGAATACCGTTGTTATGCTAGCAGCTAGCTACCATTGCCCTGGTATCCTCTTCAAGAGCGGGCGGTCCTCTTTCAAATAAAAGTGGTCTCTGCGGCGGATACGCCGCAAGATCACTTTTATCGACGCTCTCCGGTGCCCTCCGCCGTTTACCGGAGACGGCGGCGGAGGCGATGGCGTCCTCTTGCCGGCTGGGTATGGAGACGAGTGAGGGGAAGATGGCCCCCACCCGTCTCCATATCACTGCAGGGCAGAAGCAATGTCAAAACGTCACTTCCGCCCAATGCTCTTAAAGGGCCATTTTTTTTTAGCATTTTAGTATAAATATGAGATCTGAGGTCTTTTTGAACCCCAGAGCTCATATTTAAGAGGACCTGTCATGCTTTTTGTCTATAACAGGTGATGTTTACATTTTTTTTTTTTTTTTAAACCGTATCAAAATAAAGTAAAATAAATAAGAAAAAATAAAAGCACCCCATCCCGACGAGCTCGCGCGTAGAAGCTAACGCATACGTGAGCAGCGCCCGCATATGAAAACTGTGTTCAAACCACACATGTGAGGTATCGCCATGATCATTAGAGCGAGAGCAATAATTCTAGCCCTAGATCTCCTCTGTAACTCAAAACATGCAACCTGTATGTAATTTTTTAAACGTCGCCTATGGAGATTTTTAAGGGTAAAAGTTTGTCACCATTCCACCAGCGGGCGCAACTTTGAAGCATGACATGTTGGGTATCGATTTACTTGGCGTAACATTATCTTTCGCAATATAAAAAAAAAATTGGGTTAACTTTACTGTTGTCTTTATTTTTAATTTAAAAATTGTGGGTTTTTTTCCAAAAAAAGTGCGCTTGTAAGACCGCTGCACAAATACGGTGTGACAAAGTATTGCAATGACCACCATTTTGTATTCTAGGGTGTTAGAAAAAAATACATATAATGTTTGGGGGTTCTAAGTAATTTTCTAGCAACAAAAAAAGTTTATAAATTGTAAACACCAAATCTCAGAGGCTCGGTCCTTAATTAGTTAACTAGTCATCCGAAGAATCACCAATGGTATGAGCGGATTCCACCCAAGTGTTCCATACTTTATGAAAGTTCTTTACACAACCTCTAGACAGGTGGTTTTGTATAATGGCAGGGCTGAATTGACCAGACGTTTCCATAAGCTAATTGATGGTGCGGAAGATTTCCATTGCAAGACGATGGCTTTGCGTGCATAATAAAGTAGTATCCCCAAAAGAGTTCTAACTGCTCGGCTAGGAGCCAGTGGATCTACAAGCCCCAGCAAACATATTTCCATTCTCAATGGAATTTGAACCATAGTGACTGTCCGAATGAATGTGGTAACCTCATTCCAAAAGGTCTCGACCAGGGAACGGCTCCAAAAAATATGTATAAAGTCTGCCGCAGGCGTGGCACACCTCCAGCAGGAATCTGAAATAGACGGGTATATTCTGTGTAGGCGCATGGGCGTAAAATACACTCTATGCGCAATTTTGAACTGGACCAGTCTCTCCCTGGCCGAGACCAGTTGCGAGAAGGAGCACAAACCTTCTGTATTTAAAACCACTTTAAAATAAATCACAAGCGCTGCTATCCAAGACTTCTGCATATAATGTGTTCTTGGCTTTATGCTGTGGTTCCTCCCGCTGACCCCTATGTCGCTTTTGTGACAAAGCTGTTGGCAGGAGGAACCATAGCCCCCCCAGTAGCTGATCCGACACATTTGAAATTGTTACATTGTCTCTGCAAGAAGGTTAAAAAAAAAAATACTCCCTGCCCACCAGACAGATTAGTTTCAACTTTTGAATTTATTTAACAGAACCACTATTGTGTTGCAGGAATGTGAGAGAGCTGAGTGAGCAGAGAGGTTACCTAATTAGTCCCCTGCTGCTCATTCATTGTATACTCAGTACACTGAAGGTGGATAGAGGACAACAATGAATCCCTTCTGTAACCTATGACTGCAGCAAAGAATGTGGTGTATTCTGCTTCACTGTGCTGTGTGGTGGGGCTTTGTAAATCTCAGAACTGAATATACATAAATACAGTTCCTTTGGCAAGTGTGTATATTTCATCTGTGTGTTTAATTGACTTGAATTCAGTTTTACTTGTTTTTTCTATTGTTTTTACACTTTCTGAATTTAATATTTAAATTAATAATTTTTTTATTTTTTATGCTCCTCAGAGGAGGATTATCAAAAGCTTCCTCCTTCCACTGTCCCAGAAATGCAGAGAAGTAACCTGTCACCTGTGATCTTGCAGCTGAAAGCACTCGGCATAGACAATGTCCTGCGCTTCCATTTCTTATCGGTGAGCCGTGAGTACTGTTGATGTTGATGCATCTTAACCACTTCCCTCCCGCCAATGGTACATTTTACACTTTCTGCGTGTCATGGTGAACTTCCAGGTTTAAAGGCGTGCATGCGCGCCCCCCCCCCCCTGCTGGCATGTGCTGTGATTGGACACAGCACAAGGTTGTCAGCAGTTTACAGCCAATTATTTTGGCTGTATACCTGCTGATCGGCTGTGGCCAATCACAGTACAGACATCTGTGTGTTTGTAAACACAACACACAGATTCTGGCTGGATGTCTCCCTGCTTTCAGTTACTGTTCAGAGTTGATCCACCCAGCCAGATCTGTAAGTAAAAGCAGCACCCACAAAATTGCATACACTTGGTAGGCACACAATGAACCCCTTGATTGCCTTCCTGATCCACCCAGCCAGTGTCCTTAGTACAGTGTATAGTATTATGACTGTGTGTCACTAGAGCTTTTAGTGTCAGTCAATATAGTTTACGATGCTTCAGTTATAGATGGTGATCACTGACTCTGCTTATTCAGAAAAAAAAGGGGCCGGTAAATAACATGTTTACCAGCCCCTTCCTCTGCTTTCTATCCTGACACATCCTCCACAGGAGCCGGCGGGAGAGGAGGGAAGTCGTTAGTGCAGCGGGGGACTAGAGGGTGGGCTAAGGAGGACCAGGGGAGGGCGCAGATGAGCATACGGGCGGGCCAGAGGAGCACCCGGGGACAGTTGTGAATGATCAGTGGGGGCAGTAACAAGCAATAAAGCACCTGAAAACCAAGGGAGAGGGAGGAGGAGAAGGGGCTGTCAGCTGCTTCATTGAAAGCTATACAGGGAGATTTTGTGGGTCAGAGCACAGTGTCGTCATCCCCTCGGGGCCTGTGTTCAGTGAACCCCATGCACCCATGGATGATACGCCACTGAATTTTTGATTCACATTGCAATACATGTTAAAGCTGGCCATCTGCATCAACATGGTTTTCTAGATCCCCACAGATATTTTTCATTTCTATTGCATAGTACAAGTAAGTGATCAGACCTGCATCTTTAGCTCTTTTCCAACTGTGTCTGTCTGTCCCATATTAGTACTGTATGTCCAATAAAGTCAGTTATGTAATTTTGTACTTTTGTATTTTGCACAGTAGAGTAAGGATGGACCAGAAAGGGTTTACTATATATACAGGTGACTAGGTCTAACATGTATTGCAACATATGGTGAACCAGGAATCCCTCTTTTTAGCAAAATGTTTACTGTTAGCATGTATCGTAGTGTGAAAAGAGTTCATTGGAATTCCTTAAAGTGCTAACATGGTGTCACACTTTCTTGGCAAAACACGTTATATGTGCAAGCTTTTTTGGATTTTAACGCAGACATTGTTTGGGTCCTTCTCCCACCGTCCACTGTAAGAGGACCTTTCCTATTGGTTGCCAATATAAGGGAGGACTACACTGACCACCGTAGTAAAGGGACACTTTTTTATTTGTTTTGCCTTTCAATTCTGCCCATTGTTATTCAATAAATTTCCTGATCACTACTAAAATATTTCCCGGGGAATTTTAGCATTTGCTCTGGGTGTCACGTACATTACATACACCCCAATTCTTATTCTTTTATTTTTTATATCTACAATTTGTTGATCGTGAGACCATGTATTGTGAGTTGTAGATATAAAAACTTTTAGCAGATGTTTCTAAGAAATGAAAATGACATCAAGGTTCCCCCATGGTAAAAAGGTTAAGAAATGAAAAGACACATATAGGAAATATTAAAGACTATTTTGTACCACCAGACTGCAAAACGCAACTGGCTCTTCTAACAATAACTGGATGGTAACACCATGCCTTTGATTACTTAGACAAGTGTGTGACACAGGGAGAGCAGTTCCTGTTAAACTCCACATTCTCCAAGGATGGGACCCTCAGCCTAGCATGGCTATGTATAGTTATTTCGGACAAAGGGTGGCACTGAGTCTTTGTGGCATTTATTTGAGTTGTGGACAAGAGATGGTAAGATGTTTCTGTGTATTTCTGACCTTGCACATATAGGTGAATAAAAAAAATCTAACAGATTCCTCCATCAACGCTACTCTGGGCAGATCTATGAACAGTGGCGGCTGGTGGTAATTTTTTTTTTTTGGAGGGGCGGCAAACAGTACCCCCCTGCCCGTCATCGGCTGGCGGGGTCTGGTGCACTTACCCCATCTATTCAGCGATTCACCGGCGGCTTCCCTTGCTCGGCGGCATCGGCGACCGCTTACCCTTCCTATGCTCTCCACGGGCATCAGCGGCTTCCGTTTCCTCCCTCCTCCTCAGTGGCCAATTGGGAGTCTTCTCTTTTCGGCCAATCGGAAAACGGGTCTCAGACCTGTTGTTTTTTTTTTTTTATAAATTCTTTATTTTTTATCGAATTCACGTTACAATTCAGCATACGCATACAATGTCTTATTATAACATCCTTAATACTTCCATATAACTATATACATTATATTGCCTCTTGAACAACTCATTGACTCCGTGTGACATTCACTTTTTCTTCTTTATCCCCCCACCGTTTCTAAATAATACCCCAAACCACAAAAAAAGGAAAAAGAAACCCCCCTTCCCCCTTCCCCAGCATATCCCTCCTCCTCCCTTCTCGGCCAACCACATAACCCTCTTGCCTATCTACTCCCAGCCGCTCCCTATATGCCAAATAAGGGGCCCATGTCTTCCAGTATCTCCCATCTTGATCTTTCATTACCAAACTAAGATTCTCCATTTGTTGGATTTCTGCAATTCTAGCGAGCCACTGTGCTCTAGATGGAGGACTATCCTTCTTCCAGAGGACAGGGATACACACCCTTGCTGCTGTAAGAAGGTGTCTCAGAAGAGAGTTTTTAGATTTTTCCACGGATATAGGGATGTCATATAGCAAAAAAGCTTCTGGTCTATCTCCAAGGGACACTCCTGTTGTTATTGTTTTAATGGTTTCAGCAAGCATTCTCAAACTCCTTAATTTTCGCACATTCCCAAAAAATGGATAATATATTACCCTCTGCCTCATGACACCTCCAGCAGACATCTGACATCTTGACATCTGGGGGTATATCCGGTGTAATACAGTTGGTGTTCTATACCACCTAATGAGAATTTTATTTTATATCCTCCTTCCTGATATCTACTCGCTACTGATGCCTTATGGGTAAATAGCAGAATCCTGTCCCTCTGCACTTGGGAGAATGTCACACCTAAATCCCTTTCCCACGCCTGAAGGAAAGTAAGTTCTTGTGGTGCTTCTAATCCAGTTAGCGTGGCATAGAATTATGACAAAGAATGCCTCATTGACTCCCCCTTCAAGCATATCTGCTCAAATCCTGACAGTGCCCTGACTTTGGCCTATGTCTTTGATCGAATAAAGCCATGTAATTGCATCACCCTAAAAAAAAAAGTCTAATTCTGGTACTATCTCTCGTTCGATCTCTTTTTGTCAATAAACGGTTGTCCATTGAAAAATGGATGATCCTACTGATACTCCTTTGGCGTATTACTTCAAACCTTGGGTCCGTTATACCTGGCTGAAATGCCTGCCCAAAATCGGGGTCATCAGACTTGAGTGTGTCGACCTAGTCGTTTTTTTAAAGATCTTTTTGGTCGTTCGTAGGGTGGCGCCTATCGTCAGATGTTTCCTTCCTTCCAGTGGCACATCGGCTTCTGGTATCCTATACCAGACCTTCCAAAGGAATGTCTATCGTCGCCTGTTCCATTTGTACCCAGGGTTTCTTTTTATTAAGCCCATTCCACTCTACCACTCTAAGTGTGAGACTTCCTGGTATCTTACTGGGTCCGGGAACCCAATGACTCCTTTTTCCTTAGGAAGTGATAGGATGGTTCTACGTACTCTTGCTGGCTTCCTTGCCCATATAAACCTCAGAAACCTTGATCTAAGATCTCTTAAACTTGGGGGGATCTTGATTGGCAGGGTCTGTATTAAATACAAAAGCCTTGGCATCACGTTCATCTTTATAATATCTGTCCTCCCAAACCATGTAAAGATTTCTTTATCCCATCTCAGGAAGTCAAGTTTATTCCGTCTCGCCATTCAGACCTGCTTCTGATTGGCCGGATTGAGGATTAGTGTTACAACAGCGAATATTAATTCGCTGTTGTAACACCTGGGTGGGCTCATGGCGCAATGCTCTGTGTTCCGAGCCCACCTTTTCTTTCTCGTACATCACGGGACACAGAGCGACATAGTCATTACTATGTGGGTTATATAGTTTACCTTCAGGTGCTGGCACTGGCAACTTCCAAACCGGAAGTACCCTCCCCTATATAAGCCCCTCCCATCCGGGAGCACCTCAGTTTTTTGCCAGTGTCTAAGGTGTTGGCCAAGAAGTAACATGTGTTTTTCACTGAGCTTGCGTACAGGTTCTTTTGGGCCTCAGTAAGCTATTCCGGATCCGACCAAAAATGCTTCATAGCTAAACGGTCGGTACCCGGGCCTTGCAGAGAAGAGCAAGGTTTTGCCTGTAATGCTTCTCTTAGGAGAGCTGGACCCTGGGATCCAGAGCTCTGGTCATACCCACGACCAAGATGTTTTCTGTGCAGGGTGCTATACAGGTCCAGGGGAGTGGAATCCTTGGGAACCCGGTCCCTGAAGGTTTAATTACAATGCCTGCCGTGAGAGGTGAAGTTTGGGCTTCTGTGGACCAAACAGAGTCCTGCGGCGGGGAAAAGGTAAGTGGGGGCCCCTCAGGAACTTGGTTCTATTGAGGGGACCCCCAAGCCTAATATGTCTTTCTGCCTGTTACCTAACGGTATTCCCGCTAAATATTTATGCATGCCTGTAACTACTAAAAAATGTAATATTTTTAATAGTGGTCAAGAAAAATATATAGACTGCGGTACCTGTGTTAATCCACTAGAGGCCGCTGTGGAACGTTTCTTGTCATGTGGACTGGTTTCTTTTCATCAGAGCAAGTCCAGGCAGATGGTGCGTTCTCTTGTGGGAAACTGCTTCCTCTGCCATGTTGCAATGCTCGTCCATCCCCCGGCCTGCGGCAAAGGGCCCTGTCTCCTGTCCCTAGTTTCCCTTTTTTCAAAAAAGAGCGCCGAAGGCGCACGTGCCCGCGCCTCTATATATAGAGGTGAGCTGGGAAAGGGGGCGGAGCTTGGGGGATGACGCTCTGTGCGCGCCGCAGCGCTTCTGCGCATGTGCGGGCGTCCCAGCATGTTAAAAGGCACAATTATGTGTTGTGAGCTGGCTATGGAGTGCAGAGACAGAGCTGGCAACATTTAAAAAAGGCATACAGCAAGCGGTTGATGCAGGCATCCCCATAGAAAGGCACATTAGTAGACACCAACTGTTTTTATAGCAGCAATTGTGCTAGACTATTGTCAGTAAGTGGTGTATTTCGGCTGGAATACCTCAGCTTTGGGCTTAGGAATATGCCGTCTAAAAACTCCGGGACTAAAAATCCCAGGAAGCATAGGGGGTCTCCATCGGGCTCTGAGGATCTTGGGCATGCTTCGGCTGCACCAATCTCCCCTGAAGAATCAGAGGTTAGTGACCGTAGAGCACCCTCAGGAGTACCTGGTACTGTGGCTGTCCTCAGTTCACCTGCTCCTGTGTATGTAACAGAGGAGGTTTTTTCCTCAGCTCTGGGAGGGCTGGAAGAGAGATTGTCAACATTGATCGCTGCTTCCCTGTCACAGGGAAAGAGCGCTCGATCTCCGTCTCCTCCCTCAGAGTACCTGTTAGCAGAGCAACAGTCCCATACAGGGATCGACCTACCAGAAGGGGATCAGGATGAGGTCGATTCTGTTGTAGAGGAATCAACAGTGGAAGAGCCATTCTCAGCATCACATGCTGAAAGATTATGGGTTCAGTCCCTGACTAACATGGTCCGATCAGCATTTAAAATGCCCCTTGCGGAGCCATCATCCACTTCTGTCTCCTCATTGGGGTCGCTAAAAGCTCCCCAGACTGTTTGTTCCTTTCCAATCCATCCTTTACTGGAAGGGCTCATTTACCAGGATTGGGAGCATCCTGATAAAATATTTACTCCTCCCAAGAGATTTCAGGTGGTCTATCTCATGGAGGATAAGTTCATCAAAAAATGGACGGTCCCTACAGTGGACGCAGCCATCTCTTGTGTGAATAAATCACTGACATGTCCAGTGGATAATGTTCAAGGACCCAATAGATAAAAAATTGGAGTCCTTATTAAAATCTGCTTTTGCTACAGCAGGCTTGATGACACAACCAGCAGTGGCGGCTATTGGGGTCTGCCAAGCAGTGAAGGATCAGTTGAAACAGGTCTTAAGAGACTTGCCAGATCAGCAGGCTCTTGCCCTAGCTGATCTACCTAGAGCCTTATGCTTTGCGGTTGACGCCATAAAGGATTCAATCCATCAGGCCTCCCGCCTTACGCTGTCTGTAGTACATATGCGCAGGCTTCTGTGGCTCAAAAACTGGTCTGCTGAAGCTCCCTGTAAAAAATTGCTGGTCAGCTTCCCATTTCATGGTGAACGCTTATTCGGGGAAGACCTGGACAAATATATCCAGAAAATTTCCAGCGGTAAAAGTACACTTTTGCCAGTTTCTCCAGTCCCTAGGACATCGGCTGTGAAACAGTTCAGACGGCCTCCTCGGTCAAATCCCGGGGGTAAAAATCAGGGACAATTGCAGGGTAACAAGAAACCCTGGATCAGGAGAGGTACAAAACCTCCCCCAAAGTCAAATGCATGAAGGGTTGCCCCCACTCAATCGGGTGGGGGGAAGACTTCAGTTGTTCGCAGAGACCTGGCGGGACACGATCAGAGACAGATGGGTGCTCTCCGCAGTAAGTCTGGGATACAAATTGGAGTTAAAAGACTCCCCTCCTTCCCATTTTATAAGGTCAAATGTGCCAAGGGATCCCCAGAAGAGAGGATCCCTCCTGTTGGCACTAGAACAATTATTGCTCCAAGCAGTAATTATAGAGGTTCCCCTGGAAGAATGGGGGTTCGGGTTTTACTCAAACCTCTTTACAGTCCCGAAGCCAAACGGGGACGTTAGGCCCATATTAAATCTAAAAGGGCTAAACAAATTCCTACATATCTGGACTTTCCGGATGGAGTCGATCCGATCGGTGGCCACTGCCCTACAAGGGGAGGAATGGTTAGCCTCGATCGACATCAAAAATGCTTATTTGCACATTCCCATCTTTCCAGTCCACCAAAAATTTCTACGCTTTGCGGTAGAAGGGCGCCATTTTCAGTTCAGAGCCTTACCCTTCGGTCTGGCCACAGCACCACGAGTGTTCACAAAAATTCTGGCCCCATTATTGGCCAATCTAAGAACACGAGGTGTAACGATAATGGCATATCTAGACGACTTGTTGCTGATAGACCACTCAGTGGAAAAACTAGAAGTGGTTGCTCACGAGACAATCGAGTATCTGGAATCTCACGGTTGGATTATCAACCGAGACAAGTCGGCCCTAAAACCAGTCAAAAGTCTGGAATACTTGGGGCTAAGGCTGGATTCAGACCAGAGAAAAATTTTCTTGCCTCAAGAAAAGGTGTCGTCTTTGAGAGATTTGATCCACCTAGTGGGTACAAAAAGACAGCCATCCATACGCCTGTGCATGAGGCTGCTGGGAAAAATGGTGGCATTATTCGAAGCAGTACCCTACGGTCAATTCCATTCAAGGAATTTGCAAAGGGCCATACTGTCAGCCTGGAACAAAAGAGTTCAGGCCCTAGACTTACCAATGTCCTTGTCCCCTTCCGTTCGCAAAAGCCTCCGTTGGTGGTTGGTTCCCCAGAATCTGGAAAAAGGGAAATCCTTCAGTCCGATTTCTTGGAAGGTGGTCACTACAGATGCCAGCCTTATAGGCTGGGGAGCAGTACTGGAGCAATGGTCTCTCCAGGGCAGATGGTCGGATGCAGAAAAGGCCCTGCCCATCAATCTCTTAGAGATACGAGCAGCCCGGTATGCCCTAGTAGCATGGACATCCAAACTCCAAGGGTCCCCTCTCAGAATTCAATCGGACAATGCCACGGCAGTGGCATATATCAATCATCAGGGTGGCACCAGGAGTCGTGCAGCCCAGAGGGAAGTAAATTGCATCCTGAAAAGGGCAGAAAGATATGTCCCAGCCATATCTGCGGTATTCATTCCAGGAGTGGAGAATTGGAAGGCGGACTTTCTAAGTCGCCAACAATTATGCCCAGGGGAATGGTCCCTTCATCCCGAGGTTTTCCGGACAATATGTCAGCGGTGGGGAACACCGGATGTAGATCTGCTAGCATCCAGATTCAACGCAAAAGTGAACAGGTTTGTTTCTCGGACAAGGGATCCCCTAGCTTGCGGCTCGGATGCCCTAGTGTTCCCTTGGGATCAGTTCAAGCTGATATATGCATTCCCACCGCCACAATTGTTACCGCGATGAATCCGCAGAATCCGGGTAGAAAAGAAACCGGTGATTCTGGTGGCTCCAGCGTGGCCCCGAAGGGCATGGTACGCGGAGATTGTAAAAATGTCAGTGGGGAGTCCTTGGACCCTCCCACATCGTCCGGACCTGCTTTCGCAAGGACCGATATACCACCCTTCCTTACCAGCCCTAGGTTTGACGGCCTGGCTATTGAAGCCCACATTCTAAAAAAGAGAGGCCTCTCTAATCCTGTGGTATCTACCATGATCAATGCCAGGAAGCCGGTATCCAGGCAGATCTACTATAGAATCTGGAAGGCGTACATCGCCTGGTGTGAAGCCAAGAAATGGCATCCACGTAAGTACGTAATAGGTAGGATTCTGGACTTCCTACAGTGGGCTGTAGATAGGAAGCTTGCCTTGAGTACTATCAAGGGTCAGATTTCGGCCTTGTCAATATTTTTTCAGAGGCCCTTGGCTTCGCATTCACTAGTCAAAGCCTTTATACAAGGAGTGATGCGTATTAGCCCTCCGGTTAATATTCCCATATGTCCATGGGACTTAAACCTGGTTCTGTCGGTTCTACAGAAACAACCATTTGAACCATTACAGCATATTTCCCTGGTTCTTCTCACCAGGAAATTGATTTTTCTAGTAGCCATTTGTTCGGCTAAAAGAGTGTCGGAATTAGCCGCTATGTCCTGTAGGGAGCCATATCTGGTTATCCATAAGGACAGAGTAGTGTTACGTCCTCATCCAGCCTTTCTTCCTAAGGTGGTATCGAGGTTTCATTTGAACCAAGATGTGGTTCTTCCTTCTTTTTTCCCCAAACCTAGTTCGGTAGAGGAAAAGTTATTGCATTCTTTGGATGTAGTAAGAGCAGTTAAAGCTTATCTAAAAGCCACTGCTCAGATTCGCAGAACGGATACTTTGTTTATTCTGCCGGAAGGCCCCAGAAAGGGTCAGGCAGCGTCAAAATCTACTTTAGCCAAGTTGATTCGACAGGTCATTATGCAAGCCTATGGCTTGAGAAGGAGACCGCCTCCGTTCAAAGTTAGGGCGCACTCCACGAGAGCAGTTGGAACTTCATGGGCAGTGCATCACCAGGCCTCCCTGGCTCAAATCTGTAAGGCCGCAACATGGTCTTCAGTACACACGTTTACTAGGTTCTACCAGGTGGACGTTAGAAGTCAGGAGGATGTCACCTTTGGGCGCAGTGTGTTGCAGGCCGCAAAAGATCCTCATGTCTGATAGCGCTCAGCTTATGTATGGTGTACCCCCCCCCTCATTGGGCATTGCTTTAGGACATCCCACATAGTAATGACTATGTCGCTCTGTGTCTCGTGATGTACGAGAAAGAAAATAGGATTTTTATAACAGCTTACCTGTAAAATCCTTTTCTTGGAGTACATCACGGGACACAGAGCTCCCACCCCTCTTTTGGGGACACTTATTGCTTTGCTACAAAACTGAGGTGCTCCCGGATGGGAGGGGCTTATATAGGGGAGGGTACTTCCGGTTTGGAAGTTGCCAGTGCCAGCACCTGAAGGTAATCTATATAACCCACATAGTAATGACTATGTCGCTCTGTGTCCCGTGATGTACTCCAAGAAAAGGATTTTACAGGTAAGCTGTTATAAAAATCCTATTATTTTGAAGCCTATTAGAGTCTAAGGCTCTAATCAGGTTCTTCAAATAAACACCCCCGCCACTGTAATTTAGGTGCCCGGCATCCTGAAACGGGCCAGACGCCGGAATAAGAGGTGGCTTTGGATAGATTCTAGCTATGCATGAATCTATCCATTATTTAAATAGGGAGTGGCGTGGATAGAGGGGGCGGCACTCGGCGCCCCTAATGGAGGGGCCGTCACTGTCTATGAATTTCCCACCAGCTGTCAAATACCCAAACAGTGCCTACATCTGACGGGGTTTGATGTTTGGAAGGGCCACTTACTTGGTTGATTTCAGCTAGTTCATCAAGAAATTTTCTTTGTGTATGGCAGGCTTAAAATTTATATTAAAATATATATTTTTTTTATTAATTCAATTTAAGAACACAATGATTACTGCTAGCAGCTATAGCCAATGGCAGTAATCAAATGTAAAAACATCTGACAGGCTGGTTGTATTAAATTCGATTCATGGCTCCACTTGGGTACAATCATCCTGCCCATAGATAGATCAAATCTCGGCTATCCCCTGGCCGAATTTCGATTCATGTATGGCCAGCTTTAATTCATCTCGGCACCTGGCAGATGCTGGGATTGTACGCTGAGCTGAGCTGAGCATGCACGGCTCAGTACATAGTGTAAAAAACTTTCCTGCTTGCAATTTTATTTGTTTTTGGGCCAAATATCTACTTTTAATAAAAAATAAAAAAAAGAGAGGGGTGTTTGTCACTGCTAGAGAAACCTGATGCATCAAACGCTTCATTCATCTAACAGGCTTATTTAGCTTCTACAACTGTGATAAGTACTTTGTATATACTGAGTTTGTGGGGCAGTTTGTGCTGAATCCTATGCTCATGTGTTGTCTTTGTCATTTTGTATTTGCACAGCCACCTCCTGCACAGTCAATGGTTCAAGCACTGGAGCTGCTGTATGCATTAGGAGGTACAGAACTCAATGTCTTTATCAGATGTCTGATTTTTTTTTTTATCTGTCTTAATGGGCTGTTGAACCTATATTACAATCCAAATTGTATAACAGAGTAAAATTAGTAATCTTCTCCTAAAAGCAAGTGAGTAAAGAACTGAAAATAACTGACAACTTGGTACTGTACAAAATATATTTTATTGTAGCTGAAATTCATACATCATATCTTTTTTGGCAAAGTGGTTGTTATTTTGTTTAGCCAAACTTGTAAGGTTTATACCTCTGCTTTTTATGTACCTCTACCACACTACACAACCAGGAAGACCACTATTGTACATCCTTATTCAGCTTTACTGCTTGATGGGTTACATTACAGCTAATTGGACTTGGGCGATGATGGTGATTTAATGGTTTTTTGAATAGACTGGAGTCAGAGAGTTAACATCTAAAACTGCATTGCAGAACAAGGAAAAGTATGTTATAGGCCTGTCTGTCTGTGCCATATGGCAAAGGTTTGTAAATCGCAGCAAAATTGACTTCGCACTTCAAAGCGGTCTACCTGTTTGCTTGGAGCGCAGATTTCCTGACATTGACAGAATAGGGGTTGATTTACTAAAACTGGAGAGCGCAAAATGTGGTGCAATCAGTTCCCAACATCAGCTTGTCCAATTAAGCTTTGACAAGAAAAACTGGAAGCTGATTGGTTTCTTTGCAAAGCTGCACCAAATTTAGCATTCTCCATGTTTAGTAAATCCATCAGGATCCCTGGATTGTTACCTGGATAGATGTCCACGGGCACCTCCAGACCCCTGGGGTGGCCGCAGCATCCTATTCCTTGCAGCGGTGGTGGTGGGACAGCCATCCATCCATCCATCCTTCTGGCTCTCGAGTGAGTGTCACAGCTACTGTGAGTGCAGGTGTCCACAGGGCATTTATTTCATTTTGTTTGGCTCACTCCCATTTGCCTATAAGGCTCCATTATCTATTAAGGCTTATATATTTGCCAAAAAACTATTATGGTGAACACAGTTGTTATCTGTGACATTTTACCACTCTTTGTAACAGCGCTCCCGGAGTTGTTTTTATTTGCTTGTCCTAATCTGGTCTTTTGGGTTTGGGTGCAGCGGCCAGAGTTTATTTCTCAAGGCTTCCTGGGTTTCCATTTTTTGCACCTGGCTTTTTGTGGTATGCTGCAGCCTTAAAGTAGTTGTAAACCTTCGTGTTTTTTCACCTTAATGCATCCTATGCATTAAGGTGAAAAAAAACACCTTGCAGTCACCGGCCCCCCCGAGCCCCCGTTTTACTTACCTAAGCTTCGACTCTCTGTGGGCGCGATCCTGCTTTCTTCCCTCAGCTCTTTTCGGCTCTTCATTGGATGATTGATCTTAGCACAGCCATTGGCTCCCGCTGCTGTCAATCACATCCAATGACGCGGCCGCCGGGGGGCGGGGCGAATCATACAATTGGCGGCTATGGATGCCGATTGTATGGCACGGGAGCGCCAGCAAGCTAACCCCCTTGGGAGAGCGCCTCCCAGAGGGGGTTGGCTCTTGCGGAGAGGAGCCACCCTGGGACCCCAGAAGAGGACGATCAAGGCCACTCGGTGCAAAGGGAACTGCACAGTGCAGGCAAGTATGACATGTTTGTTTTAAAAATAAATAATAATCTGCGAACCTTTACAACCCATTTTTAACTGTACCCTTCAGCGGAAACACCTGAGCTCAGTAATTGGGAAGGGTTTCCACAAACTTTTGGCCATATAGTGTATCTTGGGGACTTCTGTGTTGAGATGAGCAGCCTAAAGTCTTTGCTAGCTCTGCTGCAGCCAATAGAAAAAAATGATGGTGTCAATCTTCTCTAATGGATTCTCTTTAATATAGACAAACCAATGCTTATTAATGTTCTAACCAAATAACCCTTCTTTGAAATTTTGTCTCTTAGGTCTGGATAAGCATTGCCGACTGACAGAACCTCTTGGTGTGCGAATGGCGGAGTTCCCTCTCAATCCTATGTTTGCCAAGATGCTTTTAGAATCAGGTACATTTAAAATGAGCATTTACATCTACTTGAAAGTAGTTTTAAAAAGTTTTTTTTCAAGAGTTGAAGTAAAACAAATATATCCAAAATGCTTATTGAAAAATGTTAAAGTATGGATTGATGAGTGTTGCTGGAGGACCTCTTATTATTCATTGTGACCAAAGATCATTAACCTGTATCATTTCTTTTTCCTTTTTTGGCTACCACACCGACAATTGTGCGTTTTATAGTTGTTACCTGTTTGCTTTCTTTTCAATTTGCCATCCTAGGCTACATGGCTGTGTATTTCTATTGATGCACACAGTGTGGGGAGGCACAGCTCTAGTATCTGAATGAAAGTGTGGCTCCATAGGGTGCTTCAGGAGAAAGCATTAAAACCTGGGGCAGCTTAACGTGTTTCTAAAGCCTTAAGGTTTTTTTTAACCCTGAAGCAGTAGTAAATCGCTGTTTTTGTTTTTTTAAATCCTGCAAGGCAATGCCATAATGTGCTAGTATGCATTGCATACTAGCACATTATGTAAAACTTACATTAAAACAAAGCCCTCCAGTGACGTGCTGTCACTGCTGAAGGTGCTTGCATCATTACCCGGTCTTCCTTTACGGGTTTGCGGACTCCGGCTGTGTGAGTAGCCAGACCCGCGATAATGTGACTCCCGCGCATGCACGCAGGAGCTGCCATTAACAGCACAGGACTCTCAAGGAATGGCACACAGTATGCCATTCTTTCAGAGCGCATGCGCTACTGACGTTGCCGGCTGCATCAAAAGTAAATATCTTCTAAATGGTGCTTGTTTAGAAGTGATTTACTATACCTATAGGTAATCTTTACTATAGGCTTACCTATAGGTAAAAGTCATGCATGGGAGTTTACTCCCACTTTTATACATTAAGGTAAAATACCTTCTATGACCAGTCTGCCTTCCAGCTCCCCTTTATACTTTCCAGAGCCCAATCTCGATACAGCGATGTGCACAAGAGCTGAGGCTCTCCTGGCTCTGTCCTGGTTCTCCTAGCTCTATCACTGAGCAGATTGATAGGAGCAGGGGGCAATGGCTCCCTCTCCTGTTAATCAAGTCCTATTGTGAGGGAGCCAAGCCCTGCTGTCTGTGTCAATATACATACAGCGAGGCTCAGGAACGAGCCTGCATGTGTGCCACCATAGAAAGCGGCTTCATATGGTGCCACACAAAGAGGAGGAGCCAAGAGCCCTTACGGGGGGGGGGGTGGCCCAAAGGAGGATTGGAGTTGCTCTGTGGAAACCCCCCCCCCCCCGGATTGACTGTGCAGGGTTTGATTACTGCCCCCACTCACAATTTGTGCTGCCGGGACATGAGCAGCCTGGAGAGGAGTTGGGGGAGGTAATCAGGCCTGTACAGTCCAATCTGAGAGCATTCTGTGTTAACTCCTGTGTACAGGGAGGAGGGAGAGAGCACAGCCTGCTCCTTGTTAATGACAAGGCGGGTGGCCCACACAGCATTCAGGGTTGCTGACAGAAGTAGTGAGAGGAGGAGAGAGCCAGGAGGAGGTGCGGACAGTGCTCTCACTCTCCTCCTGTACACACAGATATGCATTGCTTTGTAACCAAGCAATGGGGAGAAGTCAGCTGCTGGGTGACCATCTGCAATGCTGGGGATTGGTCCTGTGCCCCCTGCCTTCTGCCTTTTGAAAAAAATGACTGCCTTCATGTAGATATATAATTACAAACTATATATAATAGGGGAACTTTGGATTACGAGCATCATCCGTTCCAGGAGAATTCTCGTAATCCAAAGCACTCGCATATCAAAGCGAGTTTCCCCATAGAAGTCAATGGAAACGAAAATAATTAGTTCCGCATTGACTTCAATGGCATGCAATACCGCATGTTGCCAGAGGTGGGGGGGCCGGAGATCCTCGGAAACAGTCGGAAAGACCTGAGGACAGCTTGGCTGACCTCAGAAACCCTCGGAAGGGCTCGGAAACACCCGGGAACGGAGTATTTCCGAACGGCTCAGATCGTCTCGGCTCCGGCGCCCCCCCCCACCTCAGGCCAAATGCGGTACTGCAGGCCCCATTAGCTCGAATTCTGCTTGTTTTGCGAGACAACACTCGCAAACCGAGTCAGAATTAAAAAAAGAGAGTTGCTGGTCTTTCAAAATGCTCGTTAACCGCGTTACTCGTAAACCAAGGTTCCACTGTATTTAACACCCGAATTTCTATAAACGGACAACTATAAATACTTGCATAAGTACTTCAAGATGATCTCTTATTTTAGGGGAGGAGTGTAAAAAAAATAATAAAAAAAAAGTAAAACTATACATTTCATTTCTTTAAGGCAATTTTGGATGCTCAGCTGAAATTTTAAGTATTGCAGCTATGATGCAAATTCAGAATGTCTTTGTTGTTCCTCCAAACCAGAAATCACAAGCGGTGAGTAAACTTTGGAATTGGAAGTCCAGTTGTCAAAAAGTTCAAAAACGGAGGCAAAGAAGTTGATTTATAGTGCTGTTTTTAAATCTTCATATGTATAAAAGTGTCATCTTCTTCAGTGCCTGCAAATTGTAGTTTGGAGACAGCATGAGTAGGACAATTATTACTAGACTTGGATAGCATGGCACAACTTTAAACTAGAACTCTATCCAAAATGTTTAATTTCTTTTGGAGAGATGAACAGTTTGTTCTCTTCTGAACATAATTGCTGTGTGTTGAGATTTTCCCCCCCATTTTTGTGAAACATGTTCTGCCACCAGGATCTCTGTGCTGAGGGTAGAGCGGGTTAAAAGGAGGGTTACAAGGTGCGTTAGTATAAGGATTTTATGTAGGATAATAGAACATGGAACATGGCGCTTCTGGATCCTATATCTGTGTGAGTGGAGCCTTGAATACCAAGAGAAGTGTGGGCAGGAGGTGTAGAAACGAATAACACTGGCACCCAAGCAGCTCTTCTAAGAGTGGAAGCAACTCTGGCTGGCAAAGAGAGAGGTGAAGAAGGCGCTCCTTAGTGCAGTATTAAACAGTTTATTAGACCAACACGATAAAATACAATTACTAGATATGAGTGTGTAACGGGCTCAACTGACAATCACAAGCTAAGACCAGGTTCCTTCCCCTGTGGCTCCCAACCTTACTAGCCGACCAGCAGCAGTGGGAGAGATGGATGAATCAATAGGAGGAGAATCTGTTGTTCTGGGGTAGTGGTGGAACGCACGCCGCAGTCGTGGACCATGTAGCAGTGGGAGAGATGGATGAACCAATAGGAGGAGAATCTGTCATTCTGGAATGCATGCCACGCTCGTGGACCGCACAGACCGGAAGTGACATCAGGATATTGGCAGTTACGCAATTTGGAGCATCCGCACAATGGTCCTTCCTCAGACCAAGGTTTTTGGTCTGAAGGAGCGTTGTGGGCATGCTCCGAAACGCGTAACCGACCACATCCTGATGTCACTTTCGGTCTGTGAGGTCCACAAGCGTGGCGTGCGTTCCACCGCTTCCCCCGGATGACAGATCCTCCTATTAGTTCATCCATCTCTCCCACCGCTGCTGGTTGGCTAGGGCAGTGGTCATCAACCCTGTCCTCAGGGCCCACTAACAGGCCAGATTTTATGAATTACCTTGGGGAGGTGCAGACTAGAATACTGCAATCACTGAGCAGCAAATGATATCACCTGGGATGTGTTTCAGTTATCTTGCAAACCTGGCCTGTTAGTGGGCTTTGAGGACAGGGTTGATGACCACTGGGCTAGGGGAATTGGAGCCACAGGTGCAGGAACCTGGTCTCAGTTTGTGATTTGTCAGATGAGCCCGTTACACACATACATGTGAGGGGTAGTGTTATAGTTGCAGGAAAAATTGGTGGTGTTCATCCATGGAGGATAAGGGTCAGGGTTACTTGGAAGGTTAATGTGAGGGTTGCAGGAATGGTTATTGTTTGGCATAACAGGGCAGATTAGTATAGGCTACTGGGAAGGTTAATATTGATAAGGTTGTAGGGAGGGTTAGGTACAGGAAAGAAGTAATGTAAAGAAGGGCTCCTATGGGTTGGGGATCTATGCGCACTGAAAATTGGATTTCTATTTCTTAGCCTAATGTGGCAAACAAGCCACATAGTTAGTCACATAGTTAGTCAGGTTGAAAAAAGACACAAGTCCATCCAGTTCAACAAAGCTTCCTGGTCACCTCTTTATTTACTGTTTTTCCAGTCAGTCCTGTGGATCAATCTGGTAGGTGGCTGATGATACCAACATTATGTTGGCCCCCAGTTCTCCCCCATAGAAATATATAGAGCGTTCACTCAAAAGAGAAATAGCAAGGAGTTGAAGCCAGAACCAATCCCTAATGCCGCGTACACACGACTGTTTTTAATGTCATTGAAAAAAACCGACGTTTTTCTCGACGTGATTCTTCTCAAGTCTGCCTTGCCTACACACGATCATGAAAAAAAATGCTCGAGCAAAGCACGGTGACGTACGAAATGTACGACTGCACTATAAAGGGGAAGTTCCATTCGGATGGTGCCACCCTTTGGGCTGCTTTTGCTGATCCTCGTGTTAGTAAAGTTTGGTGAGAGACGATTTGCGCTTCTCAGCCTCATGCTCTTCAGTCCGTTACAGCATGACGAATGTGCCATCTCCATTATGAACGCTAGTTTTACCAGAACGAGCGCTCCCGTCTCATCACTTGCTTCTGAGCATGTGCGTTTTTTTCACGTCGTTAAAGCGTACACACGCCCGTTTTTCATGACGAGAAAAACGACGACGGGGAAAAATTAGAGCATGTTCCAAATTTTTAATGGCCATTTTTCACGTCGTGAAAAATGCTCTGGAGCCCACACACGGTCGTTTTTAATGACCAAATAAAAAAATGCCTTTTTTCTCGTCATGAAAAACGGTCGTGTGTACGCGGCATAACAGTCACAGTAGGACCAGATTAAGGGGGGTGAACTCCACACTAAGATCATAGACTACAGTAATGCTCAGGAAGACATTTTACAATAAAAATGATATGGCATTTCTGAACATTGAAAAGAACAGGAAAAAAATTACCAGTGACTTTTTATAAATATCTTAAAAGAACGGATAGTTTGACATGTGCAAAAAGTGTACTTTTTGGAATGTATAAGTATTTTTTTTTCTTTACCATGTTTGTTAACAGATAAGAGAACATCGGAAATTTGCTGTAGAAGAGGGGGATCATCTAACAATGTTAAATGTGTATGAGGCCTTTATCAAGGTAGGAACAGTTTTTTTGTTTTGTATCTTTTTTCCATAACGCACTTTTATAATATACCGCGGAACTCCGCTTGAATAACTAGCTGCTGGGTGCTGCTTTTGGTGTGAATGTTGCTATTAGAAGTCACAGTAGCATTACTACTTGCATACTTTAAAGGATAAGTTCACTTTTGGAACATGTTACATGTTCCACTCATTTTTAAGGTGGAACATTTTCCAGCATCTGCAGCCTCTCCCCGATCCCTGTGACAGTGGGCCAGTGATCTTCTCCCTGCACCCGCTGTCACTATTTGAAAACAGGGCTCCGTCGTCGTGGCCACATCATTAATTCACAGTTTCCTGTGAATGAATGCCTACAAGTACTACCAGCCATTGCGGCTGACTGCTTGTAGTTTTCAGTGAGCAGCGAGGGCGCTGATGAGTGTCCTCATAGTCCATCCATTGACCTTCTTGCGCTCAGGTAACTGCCTGCCTGCCTGCCTGTATGAGGTACGAGCCGACAGCTATCCTGAGAGTCTGCAGGAGATGGACATTGTGCCCGCAATCTGCTGATCGTGAGTGCAATGCTCTGCAGGCTCCTTAGAAAAATAATAATAAATGCATGTTTCTTTCTCGTACATCACGGGACACAGAGCGGCATAGTCATTACTATGTGGGTTATATAGTTTACCTTCAGGTGCCAAACCGGAAGTACCATCCCCTATATAAGCCCCTCCCATCCGGGAGCACCTCAGTTTTTTGCCAGTGTCTAAGGTGTTGGCCAAGAAGTAACATGTGTTTTTCACTGAGCTTGCGTACAGGTTCTTTTGGGCCTCAGTAAGCTATTAAAAAAGCTTCATAGCTAAACGGTCGGTACCCGGGCCTTGCAGAGAAGAGCAAGGTTTTGCCTGTAATGCTTCTCTTAGGAGGGCTGGACCCTGGGATTCAGAGCTCTGGTCATACCCACGACCAAGATGTTTTCTGTGCAGGGTGCTATACAGGTCCAGGGGAGTGGAATCCTTGGGAACCCGGTCCCTGAAGGTTTAATTACAATGCCTGCCGTGAGAGGTGAAGTTTAGGCTTCTGTGGACCAAACAGAGTCCTGCGGCGGGGAAAAGGTAAGTGGGGGCCCCTCAGGAACTTGGTTCTATTGAGGGGACCCCCAAGCCTAATATGTCTTTCTGCCTGTTACTTAACGGTATTCCCGCTAAATATCTGTGCATGCCTGTAACTACTAAAAAATGTAATAATTTTAAGAGTGGTCAAGAAAAAAAAAAAAAAATGGTTAAACCGCGGTACCTGTGCTAAACCACTAGAGGCCGCCGTGGAACGTTGTTTTCTTGTCATGTGGATTTTTTCTTCCAAGTCAAAATCCAGGCAGATGGTGAGTTCTCTGGATGGGAAACTGTTTCCTCTGCCATGTTGCAATGCTCGTCCATCCCCTGGCCCTGTGGCAAACAGGGCCCTGGCTTCTGTCCCTAGTTCCTTTCAAAAAAGAGCGCCGAAGGCGCACGTGCCCGTGCGCGTGCACGCACCTCTATTTATAGAGGTGAGCTGGAAAGGGGGGGGAGCTTGGTGGATGACGCTCTGTGCGCGCCGCAGCGCTTCTGCGCATGTGCGGGCGTCCCAGCATGATAAAAAGCACAATTAGGTGTTGTCAGCTGGTTATGGAAGGCAGAAACAGAGCTGGCAACATTTAGAAAGGCATACAGCAGGCGGTTGATGCAGGCATCCCCATAGAAAGGCACATTAGTAGACACCAACTGTTTATATAGCAGCAATTGTGCTAGACTATTGTCAGTAAGTGGTGTATTTCGGCTGGAATACCTCAGCTTTGGGCTTAGGAATATGCCGTCTAAAGTCTCCGGGACTAAGAATCCCAGGAAGCATAGGGGGTCTCCATCGGGCTCTGAGGATCTTGGGCATGCTTCGGCTGCACCAATCTCCCCTGAAAAATCAGAGGTTAGTGACCGTAGAGCACCCTCAGGAGTACCTGGTACTGTGGCTGTCCTCAGTTCACCTGCTCCTGTGTATATAACAGAGGAGGTTTTTTCCTCCACTCTGGGAGGACTGGAAGAGAGATTGACAACATTGATCGCTGCTTCCCTGTCAGAGGGAACGCGCGCCCGATCTCCGTCTCCTCCCTCAGAGTACCTGTTAGCAGAGCAACAGTCCCATACAGGGATCGACCTACCTGAAGGGGATCAGGATGAGGTTGATTCTGTTGTAGAGGAATCAACAGTGGAAGAGCCATTCTCAGCATCTCAGGCTGAAAGATTATGGGTTCAGTCTCTGACTAACATGGTCCGATCAGCATTTAAAATGCCCCTTGCGGAGCCATCATCCACTTCTGTCTCCTCGTTGGGGTCGCTAAAAGCTCCCCAGACTGTTTGTTCCTTTCCAATCCATCCTTTACTGGAAGGACTCATTTACCAGGATTGGGAACATCCTGATAAAATATTTACTCCCCCCAAGAGATTTCCGGTGGTCTATCCCATGGAGGATAAGTTCATCAAAAAATGGAGGGTCCCTACAGTGGACGCAGCCATCTCTTGTGTGAATAAATCACTGACATGTCCAGTAGATAATGCCCAAATGTTCAAGGACCCAATAGATAAAAAATTGGAGTCCTTATTAAAATCTGCTTTTCTTTATCGTACACCACGGGACACAGATTAGTCATTACATAATGGGTTAAGGGTCACCAGCGGTGATTGGACACTGGCACAACCAATGGAAGACAGTTCCCCTCCATATAACCCCTCCCATCAGGGAAGTACCTCAGTTTTTTCGCCAGTGTCGAAAGGTGTTGGACGCGTTAGGAGGTGCTAAAGGAAAGCTCTACCAAAGAGACCCTCTGGGGGTAAAAGAGCTATGCTTTCGGATCCATCCAAGACGCCTACAAATGAGCTGAATCTGGATGGGATCCGGGCCTCATCCATGAGGCGTCGCCTGTAATGTCTCTCTTCGGAGGACTGGGCTCTAAGATCCAGCACTTTCGCTATTTCGCTATAAAGTCCTGGTAAGAGTCTTGTACAAGGCCCAGGGGAGAGGTATCCTTTAAATAGGAACCCATATCCCTGAAGGTTGGCACACATAGCCCACCGTGAAGGGTGAAGTTTGGTATCTGTCTGAAAACTTTCAGCAGAAAAACCTGCGGCGTGGATAAGGTGAGATTAGAAGGTCCATAACTAGGTTGGGACCTTTTTCAAAAAGTGGATGTCTTCTTTTTTTCCACCACTGGGGGGAGTAAAGAGCTGAATATACTCACCTCACTCTGTTCAGTGTCGGCTTCGGCGAAGTACACTGCTCGTCACCTCCGCTGCTGAGCTTGCTTGAGCACCCCGCTCCTCCTTCCGGTGGCCGATACAGACACCTGCAGATGCAGGTAAGTGGGGACAGGGGCTGATGAGAGTCCTCTCTCACTATGGCCACCACCATAGCGCTAAAGGCCGCGCGCGCGGGAGCGCGCTTTATCGGAGGGGGGGGCCGAGGCGTGCGCGGGCACGTGGCGCGCGCAGGCACAGAAACGGCGCCAAATTTAAAAGACTGTCAGTGTAAAAAGCACTGCAGCAGCAAGCAAGCTCGTTAGTTCTCTTGTTCCTGGCAGAGAAACACAGCAGCTATACAGGGACGTAAGACTCCATGTGGTTGGATTGGGTACTTCCTAGAAGACATCCATGTTATGCATAGTTATGTGTTAAAAGTTGCATACTTAATGTAATTGCTAAACTGAACACGGTAGTATATGCATTTAGGTACCTTGTATTTTGTCTAAACAGTAAGTCTTCCAGGGGAAGTAATGCGGACAAAAAGAGATAAAAGAGCACCGCCGCCTGAGACAGGGGGCTCTAGCTGTGCTGACTCGGTACCTTCCTCTCCTGTGTTGCCAAAAGCACCTGTACAGGATGAGCCATTACCTCTGTCAGGTATGGCGGCTTCCCCAGTGAAGCCTGGGCCTGCATATGTCACTGAGGACACTTTATCAGCTGCCCTAAATAATCTGGAGGAGAAAATTGCTACTTTAATCGCTAAATCCTCTAAAAAGGACAATAAGCGAAGCAGATCTCCTCCAGTATTGGACCTCCCTTCAGAAGTACCTGAGGAGGAGGAGGATGAGGAGGAGGCTACATCAGCAGAGGATGAGGAGTCAGACGGATCAGGGATATCGGATGAGCCTTTTTCGGTATCCCAGATTTTAAAGTCACAGGTGCAATGCTATGCAGGAGCCGTGCGAGCTGCATTTAGGTTACCCTCTTTGGAGGTAACAGAATCACCTGTCTCCTCCCTAGGATCATTAAGATCCCTGCAAGGTGCATGCTCCTTCCCGGTTCATCCGTTACTAGAGGATCTATTGTACGCAGACTGGCAACATCCAGATAAGCGTTTTTCACCTCCAAAAAAGTTTAACATTCTTTATCCTATGGAGGAATTTTTTTTAAAGAAATGGAGCCTGCCTACGGTAGATGCGGCTATTTCTTGTGTAAATAAAAACCTGACATGTCCAGTGGATAATGTACAAGTGTTTAAAGATCCTTCTGAGAAGAAGTTGGAATCCTTACTGAAATCCTCCTTTCTTTTGGCCGGCTCAATTATCCAACCTGCAGTAGCAGCAGTCGGTATGTGTCAGGTCGTCAGCCAACAGGTAAAGCAGGGGCTGAAGGAGCTGCCTTCAGAGCAGGCTAAAAATTGGGAGAATTTGCCTAAAGCCTTATGCTTCACAGTGGATGCCATGAGAGATTCTATCATACAGGCATCACGCCTTACACTCCAGCTGGTACAGATGCGCAGAGTACTTTGGCTTAAGCATTGGTCAGCGGAAGCCCCATGCAAAAAGTTGTTGGCAAGTTTCCCGTTCCATGGCGAACGCCTTTTTGGGGAAGATTTAGAAAGATATATCCAAAAGATATCAAGTGGTAAAACGACACTTTTACCTGAGAGAAAGAAAAACAAGAGACCTTGTTTTAAACACACTCTCTCCCCAGCTCCCGGGAAATCTGACTCCAGCCAGTGGCGACGGCCTTTTCAGCCGCCCAAAAAAGCCAAAGAACAGGCTCAGAAGAACAAGAAGCCGTGGGGTTCAAGAGCTAATAAGCAAGCCCCCAAAACCTCTCATTGAAGGGGCGCCCCCGCTCGGCCGAGTGGGGGGAAGGCTTCGTCAGTTCTCAGCGACTTGGCGGACAGAAACCCAGGACAAATGGGTGGTATCCACAATATCCTCAGGGTACAGACTGGAATTTCGAGAGATCCCATCTTCTCAATTCCGAAGTTCAAGACTCTCCAAGGATCCACAAAAAAGAGGATCCTTCTTCAAAGGTTTGAATCACTTAATAGCTCAAGGTGTGGTTACAGAGGTACCCCAAAAGGAGCAAGGTTCAGGTTTTTACTCAAACCTCTTTGTGATTCCAAAACCGAACGGAGAAGTCAGACCCATCCTGGATCTAAAAAATCTAAACCAGTTTCTGAACGTTCGCCATTTTCGAATGGAAACGATTCGATCCGTGGTCGCTACTTTAAAAGGCGGAGAATTCATTGCGTCCATAGATATCAAAGACGCATATCTACACATACCAATCCTCCCCGCTCACCAAAGATTCCTAAGGTTTGCGGTAGAAGATCGCCACTTTCAATTTGTGGCCCTGCCATTTGGTGTAGCCACCGCGCCCAGAGTATTCACAAAGGTGCTAGCTCCTCTGTTAGCAAACCTAAGAACACGGGGCATTGCGGTAACAGCCTATCTAGACGATCTACTATTAATAGATCAGTCAAAGGAGGGATTGGATCACGCTGTAGACACTACAGTAGGATACCTGGAGCATTTAGGATGGATTATAAACTTACAAAAATCCTCTCTCCAGGCCCAAAGAAGGATAGTGTACCTGGGCATGATCATAGATACAGCCCAAAACAGGGTATACCTGCCAGAGCCAAAGATACAGTCTCTGAAAGACCTGATCCACAAGGTCAAAGCAAACAAGAGGCCGTCTATTCGCCTTTGCATGAGACTATTGGGAAAGATGGTAGCCTCCTTCGAGGCGGTCCCTTACGCCCAGTTTCATTCGAGACTACTTCAAGGCAATATTTTAGCCTCCTGGAACAGGAAGAGCCAAGCTCTGGATATACCCATGCGCCTGTCCTCACAAGTACGCCACAGCTTCAATTGGTGGCTAGAAGCCAGGAATTTACGGAAGGGAAAGTCCTTCCTCCCAGTGGCCTGGAAGGTGGTATCTACGGATGCCAGCCTATCGGGCTGGGGTGCAGTATTCGAGGAGGCTTCTACCCAGGGAACCTGGGCCAAGACTCAGGGGATCCTGCCCATCAATGTGCTAGAGATCCGGGCGGTATATCTAGCCCTCAAAACCTGGACATACAGGTTACAGGGCTACCCAGTTCGGGTTCAATCCGACAATGCTACGGCAGTAGCTTACATCAATCACCAAGGAGGCACCCACAGTCGGGCAGCCCAAAGAGAGGTGAACCGGATCTTGGCATGGGCAGTAGAGCATGTACCTTGCATCTCTGCAATCTTCATTCCAGGGATAGAAAACTGGCAAGCAGACTACCTGAGTCGTCAGCAGCTGCTACCAGGAGAGTGGTCTCTTCACCCAGAGATCTTTCAGGCCATATGTCTGAGATGGGGAAACCCAGATGTAGACCTGCTAGCTTCCAGGTTCAACAAGAAATTGGACAACTTTGTGTCCAGAACGAGAGATCCTCTAGCCTACGGGACAGACGCTCTAATAACTCCATGGAATCAGTTCTCACTGATCTATGCATTCCCTCCGATCCCTCTTCTACAAAGACTGCTTTGCAGGATCAAGGAGGAGGGAATACCAGTAATCCTAGTGGCCCCAAACTGGCCCAGGAGGCCTTGGTATGCCGAGATCGTAAAAATGGCGATAGGAAGGCCCTGGAAGCTTCCACTTCGACACGACCTGTTGTCACAGGGTCCAGTATTCCACCCTTCCTTACAAAGGCTAAATTTGACGGCCTGGCTGCTGAGACCCACATTTTGAAAAAGAGAGGGGTCTCTGGCCTGGTTCTTTCTACGCTCATTAATGCTAGAAAGCCAGCCTCCAGACTCATCTATCATAGAGTCTGGAAAGCATACGTTTCCTGGTGTGAATCCAGAAGTTGGAATCCTCTGAAATATGAAATAAGTAGGATTCTTGCTTTTTGCCAGTTAGGAGTGGATATGAAATTAGCCCTTAGCACCATCAAAGGGCAAATATCGGCTCTATCAGTCTTCTTTCAGAGACCATTGGCATCTCACTCCCTAGTTCGGACATTCATTCAGGGGGTACTGAGGATAAATCCTCCAGTCAGGTCTCCCTTGTGTCCATGGGGTTTGAATTTGGTATTGTCAGTGTTGCAAAAGCAACCTTTTGAACCTATTCGCCATATTCCTTTAATTATATTAAGTAGGAAATTGGCCTTTCTGATTGCTATAGCTTCTGCTAGGAGAGTATCAGAGCTAGCAGCTCTTTCTTGTAAAGAGCCTTATCTAATTTGTCACAAGGACAATTCGTGACGTCAATTCGTGACGTGAAACGCGTTAGCCACCCTTCCCTGCATGCACACCATCTGCATTTGTTGTTTTGGATTTATGGATTTATTTTGAATTTGGATTTTTTACCTGAAATTTTGGAATAAATAACTGTCTATACAGAGTGCGGCAGTCCAGGGTTTCTTTTTCTCCCAAGGACAAGATCGTACTACGACCCCATCCGGCTTTTCTGCCTAAGGTGGTGTCGGCTTTTCACTTGAATCAAGACATTGTTCTGCCTTCCTTTTTTACAAACCCGCGGACGGCGGGGGAAAAATTATTACACTCTCTAGATCTAGTGAGAGCGGTAAGGGTGTATCTGCAAGCAACCGCTCAGATACGTAAAACAGATGTTTTGTTTATTTTACCAGATGGTCCCAAGAAGGGCCAAGCGGTATCAAAATCCACCATTTCCAGGTGGATTAGACAAGTAATTGTTCAAGCTTATGGTTTAAAGAACAGGACTCCTCCTTTTCCTGTTAAGGCGCACTCTACCAGGGCGATAAGTGCTTCATGGGCAGTGCACCACCAGGCTTCGATGGCTCAGATCTGTAAGGCTGCAACTTGGTCCTCAGTCCATACATTTTCCAAATTCTATCAAATAGATGTGAAAGGACATGAGGATTCCGCCTTCGGGCGAAGTGTGCTGCAGGCAGCAGTATAGGGCTTCTGGTCCGCAAGCGGTCGGTTTGATCTGTGTCTCCCCCCCTTCATATGAGCATTGCTCTGGGACGTCCCATTATGTAATGACTAGCTCTGTGTCCCGTGGTGTACGATAAAGAAAATAGGATTTTTATAACAGCTTACCTGTAAAATCCTTTTCTTGGAGTACACCACGGGACACAGAGGTCCCACCCTTCTTATGGGAACCTTACTGCTTTGCTACAAAACTGAGGTACTTCCCTGATGGGAGGGGTTATATGGAGGGGAACTGTCTTCCATTGGTTGTGCCAGTGTCCAATCACCGCTGGTGACCCTTAACCCATTATGTAATGACTAGCTCTGTGTCCCGTGGTGTACTCCAAGAAAAGGATTTTACAGGTAAGCTGTTATAAAAATCCTATTTTTCTACAGCAGGCTTGGTGACACAACCAGCAGTGGCAGCTATTGGGGTCTGCCAAGCAGTGAAGGATCAGTTGAAACAGGTCTTAAGGGACTTGCCAGATCAGCAGGCTCTTGCCCTAGCTGATCTACCTAGAGCCTTATGCTTTGTGGTTGACGCTATAAAGGATTCAATCCATCAGGCCTCCCGCCTTACGCTGTCTGTAGTACATATGCGCAGGCTTCTATGGCTCAAAAACTGGTCTGCTGAAGCTCCCTGTAACAAATTGCTGGTCAGCTTCCCATTTCATGGTGAACGCTTATTCGGGGAAGACCTGGACAAATATATCCAGAAAATTTCCAGCGGTAAAAGTACACTCTTGCCGGTTAAAAACAGAGTTAGAGGTCCCTCTTTTAAGAGGCCTGCTTCTCCAGTCCCTAGGACATCGGCTGTGAAACAGTTCCGACGGCCTCCTCGGTCAAATCCCGGGGGTAAAAATCAGGGACAATCGCAGGGTAATAAAAAACCCTGGGTCAGGAGAGGTACAAAACCTCCCCCAAAGTCAAATGCATGAAGGGTTGCCCCCACTCAATCGGGTGGGGGGAAGACTCCAGTTGTTCGCAGAGACCTGGCGGGACACGATCAGAGACAGATGGGTGCTCTCCGCAGTAAGTCTGGGATACAGATTGGAGTTAAAAGACTCTCCTCCTTCCCATTTTATAAGGTCAAACGTGCCAAGGGATCCCCGGAAGAGAGAGTCCCTCCTGTTGGCACTAGAACAACTATTGCTCCAAGGAGTAATTATGGCGGTTCCCCTGGAAGAATGGGGGTTCGGGTTTTACTCAAACCTCTTTACAGTCCCGAAGCCAAACGGGGACGTGAGGCCCATATTAAATCTAAAAGGGCTAAACAAATTCCTGCATATCAGGACTTTCCGGATGGAGTCGATCCGATCGGTGGCCACTGCCCTACAAGGGGAGGAATGGTTAGCCTCGATCGACATCAAAGATGCTTATTTGCACATTCCCATCTTTCCAGTCCACCAAAAATTTCTACGCTTTGCAGTAGAAGGGTGCCATTTTCAGTTCAGAGCCTTACCCTTCGGTCTGGCCACAGCACCACGAGTGTTCACAAAAATTCTGGCCCCATTATTGGCCAATCTAAGAACACGAGGTGTAACGATAATGGCATATCTAGACGACTTGTTGCTGATAGACCACTCAGTGGAAAAACTAGAAGTGGTTGTTCACGAGACAATCGAGTATCTGGAATCTCACGGTTGGATTATCAACCGAGACAAGTCAGCCCTAAAACCAGTCAAAAGTCTGGAATACTTGGGGCTAAGGCTGGATTCAGACCAGAGAAAAATTTTCTTGCCTCAAGAAAAGGTGTCGTCTTGGAGAGATTTGATCCACCTAGTGGGTACAAAAAGACAGCCATCCATACGCCTGTGCATGAGGCTGCTGGGAAAAATGGTGGCATCATTCAAAGCAGTACCCTACGGTCAATTCCATTCAAGGAATTTGCAAAGGGCCATACTGTCAGCCTGGAACAAAAAAGTTCAGGCCCTAGACTTACCAATGTCCTGGTCCCCTTCCGCGCGCAAGAGCCTCCGTTGGTGGTTGGTTCCCCAGAATCTGGAAAAAGGGAAATCCTTCAGTCCGATTTCTTGGAAGGTGGTCACTACAGATGCCAGCCTTATAGGCTGGGGAGCAGTACTGGAGCAATGGTCTCTCCAGGGCAGGTGGTCGGATGCAGAAAAGGCCCTGCCCATCAATCTCTTAGAGATACGAGCAGCCCGGTATGCCCTAGTAGCATGGACATCCAAACTCCAAGGGCCCCCTGTCAGAATTCAATCAGACAATGCCACGGCAGTGGCATATATCAATCATCAGGGTGGCACCAGGAGTCGTGCAGCCCAGAGGGAAGTGAATTGCATCCTGAAATGGGCAGAAAGATATGTCCCAGCCATATCCGCAGTATTCATTCCAGGAGTGGAGAATTGGAAGGCAGACTTTCTAAGTCGCCAACAATTATGCCCGGGGGAATGGTCTCTTCACCCCGAGGTTTTCCGGACAATATGTCAGCGGTGGGGAACACCGGATGTAGATCTGCTAGCATCCAGATTCAACGCAAAGGTGGACAGGTTTGTCTCTCGGACAAGGGATCCCCTAGCTTGCGGCTCGGATGCCCTAGTGTTCCCTTGGGATCAGTTCAAACTGATATATGCATTTCCACCGCCACAATTGTTACCTCGATTACTCCGCAGAATCAGGGTAGAAAAGAAACCAGTGATTCTGGTGGCTTCAGCGTGGCCCTGAAGAGCATGGTACGCGGAGATTGTAAAAATGTCTGTGGGGAGTTCTTGGACCCTCCCACATCGTCCGGACCTGCTTTCGCAAGGACCGATATACCACCCTTCCTTACCAGCCCTAGGTTTGACGGCCTGGCTATTGAAGCCCACATTCTAAAAAAGAGAGGTCTCTCTAATCCTGTGGTATCTACCATGATCAATGCCAGGAAGCCGGTATCCAGGCAGATCTACTATAGAATCTGGAAGGCGTACATCGCCTGGTGTGAGGCCAAGAAATGGCATCCACGTAAGTACGTAATAGGTAGGATTCTGGACTTCCTACAGTGGGCTGTAGATAGGAAGCTTGCCTTGAGTACTATCAAGGGTCAGATTTCGGCCTTGTCAATATTTTTTCAAAGGCCCTTGGCTTCGCATTCACTAGTCAAAGCCTTTATACAAGGAGTGATCCGGTTAATATTCCCATATGTCCATGGGACTTAAACCTGGTTCTGTCGGTTCTACAGAAGCAACCATTTGAACCATTACAGCACATTTCCTTGGTTCTTCTCACCAGGAAATTGATTTTTCTAGTAGCCATTTGTTCGGCTAAAAGAGTGTCGGAATTAGCCGCTATGACCTGTAAAGAGCCATATCTGGTTATCCATAAGGACAGAGTAGTGTTACGTCCTCATCCAGCCTTTCTTCCTAAGGTGGTATCGAGGTTTTCATTTGAACCAAGATGTGGTTCTTCCTTCCTTTTTCCCCCAAACCTAGCTCGGTAGAGGAAAAGTTATTACATTCTTTGGATGTAGTAAGAGCAGTTAAAGCTTATCTAAAAGCCACTGCTCAGATTCGCAGAACGGATACTTTGTTTATTCTGCCGGAAGGCCCCAGAAAGGGTCAGGCAGCGTCAAAATCTACTTTAGCCAAGTGGATTCGACAGGTCATAATACAAGCCTATGGCTTGAGAAAGAGACCGCCTCCGTTCAAAGTTAGGGCGCACTCCACGAGAGCAGTTGGAACTTCATGGGCAGTGCATCACCAGGCCTCCCTGGCTCAAATCTGTAAGGCCGCAACATGGTCTTCAGTACACACGTTTACTAGGTTCTACCAGGTGGACGTTAGAAGTCAGGAGGATGTCGCCTTTGGGCGCAGTGTGTTGCAGGCCGCAAAAGATCCTCATGTCTGATGGCGCTCAGCTTATGTATGGTGTATCCCCCCCCCTCATTGGGCATTGCTTTGGGACGTCCCACATAGTAATGACTATGCCGCTCTGTGTCCCGTGATGTACGAGAAAGAAAATAGGATTTTTATAACCGCTTACATGTAAAATCCTTTTCTTGGAGTACATCACGGGACACAGAGCTCCCACCCCTCTTTTGGGGACACTTATTGCTTTGCTACAAAACTGAGGTGCTCCCGGATGGGAGGGGCTTATATAGGGGAGGGTACTTCCGGTTTGGAAGTTGCCAGTGCCAGCACCTGAAGGTAAACTATATAACCCACATAGTAATGACTATGCCGCTCTGTGTCCCGTGATGTACTCCAAGAAAAGGATTTTACAGGTAAGCTGTTATAAAAATCCTATTTTTTTTTTACCTGCAAAAAAAGTGCATTTATTTTAAAGGCGAACTTATCCTTTAAATAGGGCATCGATGGTGGTTATCTTGGATATTTTTATCCATCAGTCATCTATCTTTATAAACCTTTTTCCATGCAACTGGTTAATGTATATTCAAAGGCAGTAAGAGGCCACCATGAAAATTGTGTTCACAGAAAGGGAGCCTTTATAGTGTGGGTATTCTCCCATTCATATGCATTTCTTCTAATTTTGTGTTTAAAATTTTCTGCTTTTTTTTTTTTTTTTTTTTTTTTTTTTAGTTTAACAAGAGCTCACAGTGGTGTCAGCAGCACTTCCTGAACTACAAGGGGCTTCTGAGAGCAGTCACAGTGCGGGAACAGCTGAAGAAAATGCTCAGCAAGTTCAGAGTACCCAAAACTTCCAGTGAAGGTGAGACAGAAGGGGGCTGTGAGTTCCACCACTGGTGATACAAGAAATCAACTAAATTTGGTCGAGCTACTTAAAGCGGACCTTCAGTCATTTTTTTTATCTTTCCATCTATTATATCCTCTGCCCTTGTTGTTTTAGCTTTGGATAGTAAAACATTTTTTTTTCTGCCAGTAAATACCTTATACAGCCCACTTCCTGTTTCTTGTCTGATCATTAGCCTAGGCTTATGACATCATGCACATCTTTCTCTCTCTCTCTCACTCTGTTAGAGTTTGCCAGGAAGGGAGGGGGGTGAGTCATAAGAGGGCCAATGAAAGCTGCAGAGCTGGTGGTGTGCCTCTGTGTGTCTGTGTAAATCCAGGAAGTGAACAGGCAGCAGCTTCAGCTGCCCACAGTTAACATGGTTGCAGCCAGATTCCGTAGAGGGAGATCTCTGTAGCATATTTGACCAGTACAGAATCACAGTATATATAAAATAATATGCAAGGTGGTTGGAAGGAAGCTTCAGAATGGCAAAGATATTTTTATTACAAATTATGTGAGCAGACTGCAGTTCCTCTTTAACGTGTTGGGTTAGTATGTTGGTTTTCAGCACCCAAAACCCAGCACCAGGTATTCTCTCGGTACCCTCTGTTCTTAACCTGGCTCTTAGATGGACCCAAATGCTTAACCATCACACTAACCTAAACCATAAATTAAAGCTGAAGTTTAAAACGATTCTAAAGGTAATATATTACATTTTTGTTTTCAGATTTATTTCTGCTTTAATTCCTAATACCAAATTTACTCCTTGTAATCCAAAACTATTTACACAATGGCAAAAGTATTGGGGACTTTAGTTCCTGCCCAGCTGTCATTTTGCTATAGGTCGGGTGGGAACTGGTTAAAGTTCCTCCCGGATTGCGTCCTGTGGGGCCGCACTGCAATGCAATCTGTCACCAGCTGTGTCCATGGAAGACAGCAGATGACTGATCAGTGTACCGACTCGCTGCCCAGTACCGTGTGAAGGCTGTGACCAATTACAGCAGATCACATGACAATTGTAAACCATGGATGGCTTTCTTTCATGCCATCCATTGTGTAAAGTTGTGTTGCTAGCTGTGATTGGTCACAGTAATCACATGGTACAGACATAGCCAATTGCAGCCCACCTGTACCATGTGATTAGCTGTGGCCAATCACAACTGACCACAACAAAACAAACTGAATCAATTTCATTCAGTAAAACGCTTATAGCAATGAAATTTACTGCTATAAGC
Source organism: Rana muscosa (assembly GCA_029206835.1). Taxonomy (NCBI): domain Eukaryota; kingdom Metazoa; phylum Chordata; class Amphibia; order Anura; family Ranidae; genus Rana; species Rana muscosa. The sequence continues at coordinate 63,454,083 of CM055128.1, forward strand.
AACATTGTTTTTTTAAAAAAAATAATTCTGATCACTTCCCCAGAGTAGTACAATGTAGGGCTGGAAAAAAAATCTATTTTAATCTTGAATCGAGTTTTGAGTTCAAATCGATTCAGATTTGAAGAAAATCGATTTTTTTTAGATTTAAAAATAAATAAATAATATATATATATATATATATATATATATATATATATTAATTATTTTTTTTATTTTTTTTTCCTTCAAAGTTTCCATAGCAGTGCTGCAGGGGGCGTATCCGGAATGGCACTGGGCGGCGTTACCCCAATTACATCTATTTGCCGCAGCCGCCGCGAGTAGATGTAATGTAACACTAACCGCAAGCCGCCGTCTGCCTACCTGATCAGCGTGTCATGCAGACAGACGGCGGCCATTGCAGTGTTCAAAAGCCGCGCCTCCCGAGTCCTCGTCGTCTGTGATAGGCGGAACACTCAATTTCACAGCAGGCAGTGTTCAGCCTATCACGGACATCCGCTCATCCTCGTCTGTGTTATGAGGATGAGCGGATGTCCATGATAGGCGGAACACTGAATGCTGGGAAATTGAGTGTTCCGCCTATCACAGACGAGGAGGAGGCGCGGCTTTTGAATACTGGAATGGCCGCCGGTGTAGCAGTAAAATCCGTATCCCATGAAAATCTGCATCAGGTACGGGCACAGTGATTGAAGCATTGGGCACAGTGAGGCACGGGCACAGTTCAATTCAACTAAGAGTAACCACAAGATTTTTTGTTGTTTGTTTTATTAGCTAAATCCAAATACAGAATTAATAATTTGGATGTTTAACAATCTTTGTTGCACACTGACTTTGCAGTTAGAGAAAGGGTTTGCCTTTGCAATTTTGTTTGTTGATGCACTTTAATTAATATAATAAAAAAAAATCAAATCGTAAATCGAGTTTTTTATAAAAAAATTGCAGATTTTTTTTTAGGGGGAAAATCGGCCAGCCCTAGTACAATGTTACTATTATAACATTATATTGCTATGTGTTAAAAAAAAAAAAAATCCTAAAGAAAAAAAATGTAATTAACCACTTGCCGACCGCCGTGCGCACTTATACGTCGACAGAATGGCACTCCTGGGCAAAAGGACGTACCTGTACGTCCCCTTTAATAATCGGAATTGTGGACGCCCGCCGCGAGCTCCGTGAACCCGACCGCGGGTCCCGCGGACTCGATCGTTGTGGGGATACCCGCGATCGTCTCACGGTGAGGAAGAACGGGGAGATGCTTATGTAAACAAGCATCTCCCCGCTCTGCCTAGTGACAATGACACTAATCACCGCCTCCTGTAATCAGAAGTGTTGATCACTGTCTTGTCACACAGCCCATCCCCCCTACAGTAAGAATCACTCCCTAGGGCACACTTAGCCCCTACAGCACCACCTAGTGGTTAACCCCTTCACTGTAATTTTTACTGATCGCTGTAAATATGACTGGTCCCAAAAATGTGTCAAAAGTGTCCGATGTGTCTGCCATAATGTCGCAGTCACGATAAAAATCACTGATCGCCACCATTACTAGTAAAAAAAAAAAAAATATTAATAAAAATGCCATAAATGTATCCCCTATTTTGTAGACGCTATAACTTTTGCGCAAACCAATCAATAAACGCTTATTGCAATTTTTTTCTTCTTCTTTTTTTTTATTTATTTTTTTACCAAAAATATGTAGAAGAATACGTATCGGCCTAAACTGAGGAAAAAAAAGTTTTTTTTTATATTTTTGGGGGATATTTATTATAGCAAAAAGTAAAACGTATTGCATTTTTTTTCAAAATTGTCGCTCTATTTTTATTTATAGCACAAAAAATAAAAAGCGCAGAGGTGATCAAATACCACCAAAAGAAAGCTCTATTTGTGGGAAAAAAAGGACGTAAACTTAGTTTGGGAGCCACGTCGTATGACCGCGCAATTGTTAGTTAAAGCGACGCAGTGCCGAATCGCAAAAAGTGGCCTGATCTTTGACCAGCAAAATGGTCCGGGGCTTAAGTGATAAACAAAATAATTTTTTATTTTTTTTCGCATCAGATATATGATGACGCTGTACTGCACTTTTTTCCTCAAAAAATTATGAGAGAAAAGCTATAACTTCCAAAAACTCACCATGCTTCCTACTAAATAACTTGGACTGACTACTTTCCAAAAAAGGGTTATTTGGGGATATCTGTACTGTCCTGACATTTTTTGGCTTCAAGAAATGAGATAGGCCATCAGTACATCAGAATTTATGAATTTTCAGATATATATCATAGTTTATGGACTCTATACCTTTCCTACAGACTAAAAACTATACACAGATTTGGGTTATTATCACCAAAGACATGTAGCAGTATACATGTTGGCCTAAATTTATGAAGAACAATTATTTATTTGCAAAATTTTATAACAGAAACTAAGAAAGCGCGTTGTGTTTTTTTCAAAATGTCTGGTCTTTTTTCGTTAAGTAAAGAATAAAAAACCCAGCGGTGATTAAATACCACCCAAAAGAAAGCTCTAGTGTGAACAAAATTATACAAATGTAGTTTGGGTACAGTGTTGCATAAACAGGCAATTGTCATTCAATGTGTGACAGCGCTGAAAGCTGAAAATTGGCCTGGGCAGGAAGGTGGTAAAAGTGCCCGGTATTGAAGTGGTTAAACAAGGTATTGGCTGACGCATTGCCTAGGAAGCTGACACCAGAAATCACTGCTTCAGATAGGTTGAGGATGGAGTTGTTGTTTCAAGAATACTAGTCATGAGAGAAATGTCATTGCATTTCCTTTACCAGTCACTGACCCAAAACAACGAACAAATGAAGAAATAATTCCTGATCTGCTTTGAAGTGTCAGGTATTGTGTTGACGCTAAAGGACCAACTTGACATCTAGTTGTGTCCTGGCATTTTTAAAACGGGATCAGCAGAGGCAACATATGTAGTACTTGTAGGTTTCTTTTAAGATCCCATACATACATTGTACAAGTCTGTTTTATTTGTACAAGTCTGTTTTAACAGTGTTCATCACCATGACATGCATATTTACCCTGTATGTACGTATTGCTGAATAAATACCCTTTTATTGAAAAAAAAAAAGATCCCATACATACAGTTGTCAAAGTTAGGCACCTACTGCCTGCACAATACTCCTTAAATGCTAATGTAAAGGCATGTTGCAGCTTTTTGCCTTAATCTTAGTTCTCTTTCCAAAGGCTTCCTGCTCAGAGAGCACCAACAATGGTATTTAAATAATGAGAGCCCATTGCACAGTGCATATGCCGCCCGTGGTTACCTGTCAGTAGTTATGCCTGATGAGAACTGTTGAGAGATTCCTGGCTTTAATTTTTTTTTAACAAAAAAAAGGTCTTTCACAACTGGATAATTCACATTAAATTTCCACCTTCTATTTAGGTGATCCGGATCCCATATTAAGATGTATAGTTTCTGGATTCTTTGGCAATGCTGCCAAGCTTCATTCCACAGGTGCCTACAGGTAACTGAATACATTCAATAAAATACACAAGCTCCACTAATGTTTATCCGATAGAATAAAATGTGCAGTCCGTTTACAGTATATTCTGCTTTTTTAACGAGGAGTTCCGCTAGGGGGAAAAACAAGTAAAGTCAGCAGCTACAAATACTGTATCTACTGACTTAATATATGGACACTTACCTGTCCAGGGAGCCCACGATGTCGGCACCTCAGCCGATTTTCAGATTGGCTCCCAGGTGCTGCCACCACCATTCATTGTAAGGGAAACTGGCAGTGAAGCCTTTCGGCTTCACAGCCTGTTCCCCACTGCGCATGCACGAAGCGCACTGCACTTCCTTATTAGCCCGGCGGCGGGGGAAGGAGGAGGGGGCCAAACTTCTGAGGGACGGCACTGCAGAGCCATCTCCCGGAAGTAGGGGAGGGTACCTGTCAAAAACAGGTACCCATTCCCCCCCTGAAAGGTCTCAATTGTGGCACCGGAGGAGGGGAGGAAGTAGATCAGTGGAAGTTCCACTTAAGACCCCTTTCACACTGGAGCGTATTGCAGGCGCTATAGCGTTAAAAATAGCGCCTGCAATCCGCCCTTAAAAAGCTGCTCCATTGTCTCCAGTGTGAAAGCCCTCGGGCTTTCACACTGGAGCGTTGCGCTAGCAGGACGGTAAAAAAAGTCCTGCTAGCCACATCTGTGGAGCGGTGAAGGAGCGGTGTGTATACCGCTCCTCACCGCTGCTGCCCATTGAAATCAATGGGACAGCGCGGCTATACCGCCCGCAATGCGCTGCTTCAGCAGCGCATTGCGGGCAGTTTTAACCCTTTTTTTCGGCCGCTAGCGGGGGGTAAAACCGCCCCGCTAGCGGCCGCAAATCTGCCCATAGTGTCGGCGCAGTGTGAAAGTGGTCTTAGGGCGGAACTCCGCTTTAAAGTGGAAGTAAGCCCTTCTATCCTTTTCAGCCAAGGAAGCTTCCATATTGGCCTCTGTTTAATCTTCAACTGCCATGAAGCTACATCTGTAGCCATTTGACAGTTTGGTTGAGAGCACAACCAATGTGACAGTTAATGCAACTGTCTTTTGAAACCGTTAAATTGATGGGTTTACTTCCACTTTTGTTTAGTTTTTTCCTCCTGGTCTTCTTTGCTGTGTTTGACCGTCTAGATTGGCCAGGATGACTTGATGTCCGTGCATGTGTTCCAGCACAAAATCACACCGACGCTGTACACTGAAAATTTCTGCGAAGCCAGGAAGAAACATTTTATGTCAGAAAAGACATAATGGGGTTGCTTTTACTAAAACTGGGGAATGCGAAATCTGGTGCAGCTTTGCATAGAAACCAATCGGCTACCATATTTTTTGTCAAAACTTAATTGAACAAGCTGAAGTTAGAAGCTGATTGGCTACCATGCACAGCTACACCAGATTTTGCATGCTTTAGTTTGAGTAAATTAACCCCAAAGAATCTCTTTATATATTAAAAACAAAAAAAAGTATCTGCTTAATTTTTTTTTTTTTAGCCTTACTTTAACTGTTACTGAAATCTAGACCTTACTGTAAAATTTCAAATAACTTTTCAGATTTGAATTACATCTTGATATAAATTTGTAATTATCAGTAGAGATTACCATAGATGGTGCTTGCACAGTCTGTTTGCTGACCTGTTCTCCTCCAGATGGTCATCATACGTTGTTTGTTTTTTCCCTAAGGACAGTTCGAGATGGCCATGAGTTATATATACACCCGTCTTCAGTACTATATGCAGAGAAGCCTCCAAACTGGTGAGTGGCATCATTCATTTAAGTCTACCTATGTATCATCAGGCTCATGTTTCTTTAGAAAATCCAAATACCACATAAAAGGACCAGACACCGTTGGTGAACTGTAGAGGGTTGACCCACGTACTAAGTAGACTGACTGATCAGTGACATGTTACTGGACCAGGATGGTATTGTCTGCATAAAAAAAACTTGTATCAGAAAAAAGTGCTATGCTCTCACTATGCAGCTGGATTGTAAGAATTATGATGTCTTGTAAAGAATACTTTAATACATAGACGCTTATTTTAAATGTAAGGTAGTTTGGATTTTTTTTTAAGATGAAGTTGAAAAAAAATGTATTTTTAATTTATTTTTTATACTGATGGTCCTTACTAGGTGAGGTGTCTGCATAGAGAAAGGTGATTCTCACATTCTTATTTCTCCTACAGGGTGCTGTTTAGTGAGGTTGTCCAAACCAACAAGTACTACATGCGGGATGTGACAGCTGTTGAATCTGCATGGCTGTTGGAGCTAGCGCCACATTTTTACCAGCAGGGAACGGTATGTCCTAGCACACCCACTTTTTTTAACTGCTGTGTGTGATCGTATCCAGTGCTATCCTAAATTAAAATATGGGTTAGAGATGAACACAAAACCAAAAATACCACAACATTGGCCCTGCGGCCCACTCCACGGCATTGGCCCTGCGGCCTGCTCCACGGCATTGGCCCTGCGGCCCGCTCCACGGCATTGGCCCTGCGGCCCGCTCCACGGCATTGGCCCTGCGGCCCGCTCCACGGCATTGGCCCTGCGGCCCGCTCCACGGCATTGGCCCTGCGGCCCGCTCCACGGCATTGGCCCTGCGGCCCGCTCCACGGCATTGGCCCTGCGGCCCGCTCCACGGCATTGGCCCTGCGGCCCGCTCCACGGCATTGGCCCTGCGGCCCGCTCCACGGCATTGGCCCTGCGGCCCGCTCCACGGCATTGGCCCTGCGGCCCGCTCCACGGCATTGGCTCTGCGGCCCGCTCCACGGCATTGGCCCTGCGGCCCGCTCCACGGCATTGGCCCTGCGGCCCGCACCACGGCATTGGCCCTGCGGCCCGCACCACAACTTCGGCCCTGCGGCCCGCACCACAACTTCAGCCTTACAGCCTATACGACGGGTGCAGCTGGCTGGTATCATGGTGGGTGGGGAAACCAAATGTCCTTTGTACATGAAGTGAACTTATGCTTTGCCTCCCTGCTGCATATCCTAACCTAACAATTTGCCTTGTGTAAGTTCCACGTCTATCTGCTTAACAGGGTAGGATGGTGTGGGAATATGCATGAGTAAAGCATATAAAGGAAAAGTCTGAAGAATAAATACTGACTCATGATTGGCAGATGATTCTGTGCCTGTGAATATCTTCCTGCTGCAAATCACGTCCGCAAATCTTTCAGTTTGTAAATAAATTCTCTTAAATCAAAGTCAATAAGCCAGATCAAGCATGCACCAAGTGAAGTTTAAACTCCTGATTAGCCTGCATGTGCTGAGTCAGTGATGCCAATGGATCAGCAAGACCAGTTACCCAAATGTATTTCTTGATCATTCCCATTTAACACCCAGCTTCTTGACTACTTTAATGACATGACTGTTGAAGCCCAGTTTTTAAGGGACAGAGGTATCTCTGAAGTTGGTATTCCCACAATGCTAAGTTATCACTGAACTTTGAAGACCTATTTCGCTTGGGAGAGACCAGAATTTCACCCCAGGAAATTCTGGGAAATGTCTGACAATGTTTTGTTTCTGTCTGTGCTTTCGTGTCCCAGTGAAAACTGCACCCCCATTGCTTGTAAGGGAATCGCAGGAATAGGAAGTAAGGGTGCACCGATATCGGTGCTAACAGCAAGCATTTGTGCGAGTATCGGTACTCGTCCAAAATCTCCCGATAACAAAACTGATACTTAGGATGCGATTCAGACACAAATCGCGCTGCAATTTCCCCCTGTGTGTGTGTGTGCGTGTGTAAAGGTATTAAAGCGCCATCTGGTGGGCAGTTTAAAAAATGTTAGGACTCACAGTACATGTGTGGCTACATGCAAAATGATCTACATAGGCGTCCCGGTCCATCGATGGTAGCAAATCGGGGCTGCTGAAGGAGGTGTAGAGACAGTCCAGCCCCAATCTGACATCACTTCCACCCTATATCCACGGGTACCCTGAACTACTCCTCTGGCCCTGTGCGCACCTCCAGCGGCCCTGATTTGCTGCCATGGGCGGACCGGGACACCTATGTAGATTATTGTGGGCAAACGTCTAAAACATTTTTTTAAACTGCCCACTAGGTGGTGCTTTAATCCCTTTCTACACACACACACACGAGCAGTGGGGGTAATCGCATGCGATTTTTTTGCAGTGCAATCTGTGCCAATTTTTTTTTATTTTCATGAAAATCGCACCGCAAAATATTGGTACTTGGTATGTGCGAGTTCTTGAGCGAAAGTATCAGTAAAAAGAAGTATCGTGCAACCCTAATAGGAGGTGAAGGAAAATCTCCAAGTGATCACAGACCAAAGTAAAAACCTGACAGAGATGTTAATGCTCCCCAACTCAATCCGAAGCTAAAATAAAGGGTAAGAATTAGACTTTAAACATCACATCAGTACAGTAAATCCTAGGGTGGAGAAACTTGGCTGTAAGAGTTTGCAGTTGTAAAATTCAGACAAAACTGTTGTGTTTAGCTGCATGCTACGAGACCTGTGAATTTAGCTGTGGTGCACTTGTATATCTCATTGACATTCTCTTCTTTGGACAGCATTTATCTCGATCTTCCAAACGGGCCAAGATGGACAATTTATGAGCCTCGCCACATTTGTATGCAAGCTGTTGGAGAGTGAATCCATCCAAAACCTCACCAACATTTCTACGTCTGACCTCAACAACCACAGAGATTCACCTGCTCCTTTCTGGTGAGGACCAAGTTCTGGAACCTCTCAATGTCCAGCGGGATGGCTTCATAGCCTGGCGTTTTTTGCATTCACATGTATGAGCCTGGGATCACGTCTGTCTGTGCCACTCCGCACAAGTCTCACTTAGGCACATCGTACATTGGTATATATGTGTATAAGAAAGCCTTTTTTTATTTTTTTAAGTTGTAAATGATGGATGTGAATGAACAGAAGTGGAGAAATGGTAAGAGGATGCCATGCCTTTTTCACCTGAGTGCTGTGTTTGAGCCTTCGCGGCACCAAATAACTAGCCTTGTTACATATGTATCATGCGCATACTTGAACCCTTAACCTGATCTGCTGAAAGTGCCTCATTTCAAGCAGGTTCATATGTAGATGGCTTAAGCCCTGTTCTGCTCTGCCCAGTACACATTGACATGACACAGAAATCAACTTTCTATTCCACATGTGACAAAGAGCTGAAAAACGCTTAGAAGATTAACACAGATCTGCGTGGCTGTCCCTTATCACAACACCATTTTTGCTTGTAAATATCTGTACATGTTCATAATAAACCACGGAGTACCTCACATATGCTGTTGTCTTCCTTTCTTTTCGGGTTTGTCTTGTGCTGCTTTTTAGGGCTGCTTTAACCACTTCAGCTCCGAAAGATTATACCCTCTTCATGATCAGGCCATTTTTTCTAATTCGACACTGCGGCAATTTAACTGGCGGTTGCGTGGTCATGCAATACTGTAAGCAAACAAATTTTATATAATTTTTTTCCCTCGCAAATATAGCTTTCTTTTGGTGGTATTTGATCACCATCGGGTTCTTTCTTTTTTGCACTATAAACGCAAAAAAGCAAACATTTTTTTATTTTTTTTTAGTTTGTTATAAAACATTCAATAAAAAAAATGTAAACATCAAATATCTTCATACATTTATGCCAAAATGTATTCTGCTACATGTCTTTTGTAAAAAAAAAAAATCCCAATACGTGCATATTAATTGGGTTGCAGGAAAGCTATAGTGTCTTCAAACTATGACCTATATACTGAAATTTATTTGTTTTTCATGCTTGTAATGTCGGTGATTAGCGACCTATAGTGGGATGGCGGGAAATCTGACACTTTGTGGAAACTGACTGCCACTGACCTCTCCAGTGACATTAATACAGTGATCAGTGCTAATGCTGTACACTAATGTGTACTAATGACACCAGCTGGGAAGGGGTTAACATCTGGGGCAATCAAAGGGTTAAATGTGTGCCTAACCAATGTTTACTTGGTGTAATGTGTGATGGTTTTGCTAAGCAACGTGACAGTTTTTATTCCCTGCTTTGCGGGGCAACAAAAACCGGCACATCACCGCTGTCAGAAGAGAAGTTTGTGTTGTTTATATACATAAAGCTCTCACCTGTCACTCATTCCAACAATCAGCAGGTCCTCGCCATAAATCATTGGCCAGGAACTGCTAAATGGCATGTGCTGGAGCCAGGGACAGCACAGCCGAGCAGGCGCACACGCGCGCCCCCTACCCGGAGATGCAGAATCACATATATATGTGATTTTGCGCAGCTGGCCTGCACTGTAGCAGTAAAACTACACTGCATGATCAGCAAGTGGTTAAAGGTGTCTGATGCTGAGAGGACATTATGTTCTATTTAAGAACTAGGAGCGCACACCTTTGTGAATTTGTATTTCTAAAACTGCAATGTCACGGACGGCTGTAGCAATTGCAATGTCACTCAGAGTAGCAATTGGAAGCCAAATCCATGTGGTTCCCAGTAGTGTGATCGCCAACCACAGAGATGACATGAGGTTTGTTTACAGACAAAGCTGACAACCTGTAACCGTCACTGTACCTACCTTTTGTGTGGCATTCTGTACACTGTTTTACATTCCTGTAACTCCTCTTGACAACTCGGACCCTGATTCTGTGGTTGGCCCACTGCATTTCCTTGATGTCTTGCATGTCACATTTCAGCATCCCTGCAATAGGAGCACAATGGGCTAATGCATCATAGTCAACCTCAGCATTCTAGCTGTCTAATTCCATAAGGCACTGCAATTAGTTGCAGCCACAGGCATGACTCGCAGAGACATGATGAAATTTGTAGCCTCACCACAGCTGGAGTGGCGAGATTGCTTACCCCTGGTCCAAGGGCTTGCACACAACAGCCCACAAGCGTTATGCACCATATAGAATGTGTGTGATGCGATTACAATGGTTTACAATGTTCGCTTTTTTTTTTTTTTTTTTTTAACACAAAACGACATGCTGCATTTTTATGCACACACCTCAACACAGTGTTCTAGTATGAACAGGGCACATAGAAAACTATTGTTTTCTCCATGCCCTTTTGTTTAGCCTGCATTACTCATTGCAAGTAAATGCACTCTAAGGCCCCTTTCACACGGGTATTTCAAAACGGTCCGCTTGTCTGTTTTTCAGGGGGACCTGATTAGAAGCTCCATGCAGCCCTATGGAAAGGTGAATGTAAACGGACTTTTTAGTTCGTTTACACCTACACTATTTTAAACTTCTACAACAGCCTTACGCATATATGCCTACCTCTGTATCTGTCCATGTCTGGGAAAAAAGAAACCAAACTAATTGATACAGCAGCCTTCAGCACTATTTTAAACTTCTACAACAGCCTTACGCATATATGCGGCAACACAGCGGGTCGCCCTTATGCCCGCCACTTATAGGCATCACTGTACAGGCATACCCCACTTTTAAATACACAATGGGACCAGAGGATGTATGTAAAACATGCGCAAAAAATAGTAACAATTGCGCAACCCAAAAAAACAAACGTGCAACCAAAAATTTCAGATGTGCGACCTTCAAATAATAAGATTGAAAGCACTGGGAATGTATCATATAAGTCCTTCCCAAGATTAAATGTAGAACAAACACTAAAACAAACTGACTGAATAAAACGTCCATAACAAATGACATTTAATGTGGATGGATGATGGATGGATCCTTCGGTAAAAAAGGGCAGATGATGATACTGTTTTTCACACGACAGCCAAGTGATAATAGGCAATACTAAAAGTAGCCACACAGGCCGCTTACCAGAACTGTAGGATCTCTATTATGGAGATCATATGGGCACATACAGGAGGGATCTATCTGGTCACAGACCAGTCAGCTCACTCATCCAACCCGATCCTCTCCTCCACTTTTCAGTTTCAGGTGCTGTGGTAATCTCGTGAAATCCTTTTTTCCAGGACTGGATTAGCTCATGCAGGATATTTAAAAGAGGAAAAAGGAAGGCTTCATAGTGCAGTGGATTTAAAACAAAAGTTTTTATTCCATTTGCTGGGCTACTGACATCTTTAGAAGCAAAAAGTAGCAAACAATTAAAACGATACTTCTCAGCCGTGGCTCAAGCCTGTCAGCTGGTTCGTGGTGACGTCAGGTCCTAATGCTCCACCCGATGCAGCGTTTCTCTGTAAAAGGCATCGGCAGGGAAATCAGAAGTCAATTCTCAATTGTTCATTGGTGCACAAGCAGCAAAACATCCTGTGTACAAAAATACATCTACCTCACCCCTGCAACTGAACGCTGATTCAGTGGTGGATAGGTCATGACTAAAAACATTATAAAATTGAAATTTTTATACAATATAAAAAATATTTGCATGTCTACATACAGATACCATATGTTACAAAAGGACACATAAAGAAGGGGCACATATCATCTTAGGGTTCACATTCTAATTCTTATTCCAACATATGCATGATATCGAAGAAAGAAGTTACCGCTCAGACGTGGCTGTTGATCTGCTCACTGGATCCGAAGCCGTGGGTGCAGGCGATTGCATATAACAATGCAGAAACTAAAGAAAAGCTTGGACAGCCGCACTCCAAAAAATTTGTTGGTTCTTTATTTAAAAAAACAAGGTCACATCAACACATATGACATGAAAAAAACAGCAAGAGGAGCTGACATGTTTCACACTGCAAATCAGTGCTTAATCATAGCTCATGATTAAATAAAGAACCAACAAAATTTTTGGAGTGCGGCTGTCCAAGCTTTTCTTTAGTTTCTGCATATGCATGATATTGCTACCATTACTGTGCATTTGTGTTGTGATATTTTCATGGATCCCCATTATTCATAGCACATACACATGTGTCATATGCTACAAATATATAAGTGTTGGACCCACATAAATGTATCAAGGCTCCTACTACCTGCCCCACTATTGCATAGGGACTATGGTCTGGGTGGAATAGAAAGCCATCATTCTAATATAAATTCATTTTAGATGGATATATTATTCCTACAAGGAGAGGAAACAGGGAACAGACAAAGAAGAGGGGGGGGGGGGTTCTATATTCTCATGAGCAAAAAAACATACATGGGTACTACCATAGGAAAGTTGTTTCCATGTATTCCTATTGCTGCATATGAGAGGTAGGGGGAAAAACAACAAAAACAAAATTTAAAATAAAATGGAAAAATAAAAATAATCAAATGAAAATAAATATGAAAATAAGCAGAAAAATTGAAAAAAAAATTGAAGAAAATGAATCAGAAACCTCTAACTGTTATTGATATAACAATTAATGTCCCACTCGATGTTGAGTCCCAAGGGGCTATAACATTGCATGTCAAAAATCCATCGGATTTTGCGACGCAAGATATGTCGTTTTTGAGGTTACTTCCTCTCCAGTGGGGAACAAATCTCTCAATGCCTATAACCTCCAAAACGGAAGGATCTCGGTTGTGATACTTCCGAAAGTGTAACGAGACACTGTGTCCAATGAAACCCTGGCGTATATTTCAGAGATGTTCCCCTATTCTAATTTTCAATGCACGGGTAGTTCTGCTGATGTATTGGAACTCGCATGGACACCGAAGGAGGTAGATAATCCCATATTGTCCCACATGTAATTAAATCAGTGATGGAATAGGTTCTTGAGGTAACGTGAGGAAAAAGTGGACGTTTTGATTGTTCTAGAGGATGCACATACAGTGCAACTCTTGCAAGGAAAGAATCCTTTCAGATTCCCAAACATGGTAATCTTTGGGGGCGGATCTATAACACTGGGTGCCACTAGGTCTTTAAGGGTTAAATTCTTTCTATACAGAACATTGGGTTGGTCCGGGAGTATGGATCCCAACACTTTGTCAGACTTCAAAACCTGCCAATGTTTCCATATTGTTTTGTTAACCCACCGAAAATGGGATGAGAAAGTGGTCAGGAAGGACCACTCCATATTCTTCCAAGTGCCCTCTTTGTCCCTAATTTTAGGGGTCAGTAACTTCTGTCTATCTAAAAGGGCAACTTCCCTTACTTCCTTCTCTAACAGAAGTGGCTCATACCCCTTTCCCATGAAACTATTTTTCAACACATCAGCTTGGGACTCAAAATCCTGTAGGCGCAAATCATTTTGTCTGATGCGCTGAAACTGGCCCCTGGGTATGGCTTTAAGCCACTTGGGGTGATGGCCACTGTCCGTTGGGATATACCCATTTCTGTCGGTATTTAAAAAAAAAGTTTTGGTCAATATGGCCCCATCTTCCTTGAAGATTACTAGATCCAAAAATTAACCGATGTGGTACTGAATTCATAGGTGAATTTGATCCCCCAGTTATTGTTGTTGAGATTTGTCATAAAAGCACAGAGTGACCCTTCCACAAAAAGAAGGCGTCGTCTTTATAACGACACTATAAAAGGAGGCGGGGCTCCTCCAAAGAAAAAAGTTTGACGTTTTCCCAGAGGACCATGAATAAGCCCGCCAGGCTAGGGGCAAATTTAGCCCCGATGGCTACTCCAGTGCTCCTGTAAATAAAACTGACCTCCATAGTAAAAAAAAGTTATGTTCCATAGCGAATTGGAGCAGTTTCATGACAAATTCTAATGTGGAGGTTTTGAGGGAAAGTTCTTGGTAAGAAAAAATTTAGCTGCCTGATCTCCCAATTTGGTGGGGTATATTAGTATATAACGAGGCAACGTCTGCTGTTACCAGTAATCCTCCTCTAATGTAAGTGCCGACACCTCCCTTATGATTTGCATAGAGTCCTTCAAAAAGACCAGTGTTTTGGTCACCACTGGCTGCAGGAAACTATCAGCAAACTTTTCCACCCTTGATGTGAGGGAGTCTATGCCTCTTACTATGGGGCGGCCAGGAGGTTGGATAGGATTTTTTATGGACTTTAGGGATATAATATATGATTGGTGTTCTAGGAGCCAGTGGTATAAGAAAATCTAGCTCCTTGTCATCTATAATCCCTTTCCAGTGGCCATCACCCCAAATGGCTTAAAGCAATACCCAGGGGCCAGTTTCAGCAAATCGAACGAAATTGTTCGCACCTACAGGATTTTGATTCCCAGGCTGATGTGTTGAAAAATAGTTTCATGGTAAAGGGGTATGAGCCACTTCTGTTGGAGAAGGAAGTAAGGGAAGTTGCCCTTTTAGATAGACAGAAGCTACTGACCCCTAAAATTAGGGCCAAAGAGGGCACTTGGAAGAATATGGAGTGGTCCTTCCTGACCACTTTCTCATCCCATTTTTGGTGGGTTAACAAAACAATACGGAAACATTGGCAGGTTTTGAAGTCTGACAAAGTGTTGCGATCCATACTCCCGGACCAACCCAATGTTCTGTATAGAAAGAATTTAACCCTTAAAGACCTAGTGGCACCCAGTGTTATAGATCCGCCCCCAAAGATTACTATGTTTGGGAATCTAAAAGGATTCTTTCCTTGCAAGAGTTGCACTGTATGTGCATGCTCTAGAACAATCAAAACGTCCACTTTTTCCTCACGTGTTACCTCCAGAACCTATTCCATCACTGATTTAATTACATGTGGGACAATAGAGGTTAGCTACCTCCTTCAGTGTCCATGCGGGTTCCAATACATCAGCAGAACTACCCGTGCATTGAAAATTAGAATAGGGGAACATCTCTCAAATATATGCAGGGGTTTCATTGGACACAGTGTATCGTTACACTTTCGGAAGTATCACAACCGAGATCTTTCCGTTTTAGAGGTTATAGGCATTGAGAGATTTGTTCCCCACTGGAGAGGAAGTAACCTCAAATGACATATCTCGCGTCGCGAAACCCAATGGATTTTTGACATGCAATGTTATAGCCCCTTGGGATTCAACATCGAGTGGGACATTAATTGTTATATCAATAACAGTTAGAGGTTTCTGATTCATTTTCTTCCACCAGTCCCATATATATATATTGGTATGACACCATCCTCTGTGTGGCTATGTATGAGAGGTGTCCCCTTTTATGGTTTTGTTTTGTTTATTTTATTTCTGAATTTAATTGTACATTTATTTATATTTTTACTTGTAATTTATTTTTATTTAAAATTTTCTGTTTCTCATATTTATTTTTATTTTCATTTTTATTTTATTATTTTTATTTTTCCATTTTATTTTATTTTGTTTTTGTTGTTTTTCCCCCTACCTCTCATATGCAGCCATAGGAATACATGGAAACAACTTTCCTATGGTAGTACCCATGTATGTTTTTTTTTTTGCTCATGAGAGTATAGAGCAAAACACACACACACACACACACTTCTTTGTCTGTTCCCTGTTTCCTCTCCTTGTAGGAATAATATATCCATCTAAAATGAATTTATATTAGAATGATGGCTTTCTATACCACCCAGACCATAGTCCCTATGTAATAGTGGGGTAGGTAGTAGGAGCCTTGATACATATATGTGGGTCCAACACTTACACATGTATGCTACAAATATATATGTGCTATGAATAATGGGGATCCATGAAAATATGGGTCACAACACAAATACACAGTAATGGTAGCGATTTCATTTATATGTTGGAATAAGATTTATAATATGTGAACCCTAAGATGATATGTGTCCCTTTTATATGTCCTTTTGTAACATATGGTATCTGTATGTAGACATGCAAATATTTTTTATATGGTTTCAAAATTTCATTTTTATAATGTTTTTAGTCATGACCTATCCACCACTGAATCAGCGTTCAGCTGCAGGGGTGAGGTAGATGTATTTTTGTACACAGGATGTTTTGCTGCTTGTGCACCAATGAACAATTGAGAATTGACTTCTGATTGGACTTCCGGTGTCACATGCTTGCTGGTACACACTATACATAGCGTGGTATGTGACGTATGTCCCTAAGCCTCCTTTCCCTGCCGATGCCTTTTACGGAGAAACGCTGCGTCAGGTGGAGCATTAGGACCTGACGTCACCACGAACCATACTGACAGGCTTGAGCCGCGGCTGAGAAGTATCGTTTTAATCGTTTGTTACTTTTTGCTTCGAAAAATGTCAGTAGTCCAGTAAATGGAATAAAAACTTTTGCTTTAAATCTACTGCACTATGGAGCCTTCCTTTTTCCTCTTTTAAATATCCTGCATGAGCTAATCCAGTCCTGGAAAAAAGGATTTCACTGAGATTACCACAGCACCTGGAACTGAAAAGTGGAGGAGAGGATCGGGTTGGATGAGTGAGCTGATCGGTCTGTGATCAGATAGATCCCTCCTGTATGTGCCCATATGATCTCCGTAATAGAGATCCTTCAGTTCTGGTAAGCGGCCTGTGTGGCTACTTTTAGTATTGCCTATTATCACCTGGCTGTCGTGTGAAAAACAGTATCATCATCTGCCCTTTTTTACCTAAGGATCCATTCATCATCCATCCACATTGAATGTCATTTGTTATGGACGTTTATTTCAGTCAGTTTGTTTTAGTGTTTGTTCTACATTTAATTTCGGGAAGGGCTTATATGATACATTCCCAGTGCTTTCAATCTTATTATGTGAAGGACGCACATCTGATATTTTTGGTTGCACATGTTTGTTTTTTTGGGTTGCGCAATTGTTACTATTTTTTGCACATTTTCATGAGCTGAATATTCAGGGTCTCTGTTTAAGTTGCAGCACCATCAGATATTTACTATTCATTTTTTGTTTATTCATTTTTGAATATTCACATATATACGTTGATATATACACATTTTTTGTCATGGGATTAGCGCGGATTTGCCACTTTTAACATGTATGTAAAACAAAAATGTACTTAAAGTAGAGCAATACCCCTTTTCACTTCTCAATGCATGTACTTCATTGCAATAGTCATTTACAGGCATAACTGATTACTTGGGCAAGCTGGTCGACCCCAAAATCAGATATGTTATAGTCTTAGATCCCCTCTCGATGCTCCCCATGTTTGGTGTCCCTGTCACCTATGGTTCGGGAGTAGTGCCATGTCAAGCTAACAAGATTTCCTTTAGACGCCAATGTTACATTTTAAAAAGCGGGAGCAGTGCCGTGTCAAGCTGACCAATATTTCCCATAGACGCCAATGTGTCCGTACTTGCGAGTGTACGGAAAGTGAGGGTACGTAAAGCGGGGTATGCCTGTATTGTTCTGGGGTATGCTCCATCAGCACCCCCAGTCTCACCGAAAGTTAATGGACGACTACAATCAGGAGCCAGGAGGGATGGGTTCCTGATTACATCATCAAAGTGCAGCTAATCAAAGTGTTGTGTGTTTGAAAGCCCTTCTTACTGGCCTCATACATCAAGGCCATTTAAAGGGCCAGAACCCAACAGCAGCAAGAAGTTACAGAACTATAATTTTTTTTCCACTGATGTGTCCAATGTGGAACAAAGTGCATGTAGTACTTCATCCCATGTTGCTAGCTATAAGATCATGCTGGGCACCCCTCTCCCCCCTGTGGCTGTTTGACAACATGGCTAGAAAGGAGAGGGCCCCTTGCCTTGGCTCCAAGCAGTTTCCTGAGACAAGCGGTGGCAAGAGAAATGCAAAGGGAGAGGGGATTTCGGTCCTTCTGCGCTCCTCTTGCTGTCGCTTGTCTCTGGGAAAGTGCTTGGAGTTGAGACAAACAACCGGAAACGGGGGTGATAGAGTCACTGCTCAACTAATAATTTTCCACCCAGCTCAGTCGATTTTTAAATTGAATTTGTCGCGCTAGATAGTGCTTGCAGGGCCATCAATTGCTCGAATTTAGCAGATTCAACAGGAATTGCCAGAAATTTGATCCATCAATGACCAGCCTTAGATGTGCACCATTTGAAAGTGAGATTGCTACTGCTCAGTGTTATCTGGTGTGATAAAAAAAGAACTAATCTCATCCTGAAATATATTCCCTCCTTCTGGATTTGTAGAAAACATGCAATGTACTAGGAGTAAAGATCAGAACAGTGCTTGATTATGCTCTCTCGATCAAAACTTTTTCCTTTCCTTGTTTTGTGTCTGTGCATGAAACTTGCTAAAGTAACATCCAAAAACTGTTGTTGTTTTTTGCCTGCATCTTGCAAACACCTCCAGTGTAACAGCAGGAAGTATATCAGTATATGTATATGAGCCCAAACAAATGCCGAGGCGTGATTAGATCAAGGACGACGCGTGTGATTACAAGTGTAAATGAAGGCTGTTAATTTTCGTAACTTACTCAAAAGTAGTTATAAATATAACGCACTTTTTTTTTTATGTTTGTTGTGTTGTTGCCTTGAGGGGTGGCAGTTTACACTGATAATACCATCCTGTTTCATGCTGAATGCGTGAGGGGAACATCCGGACCTGTATGTACAAAAAGCTAATAAGCCCACCAGTGAAGTGCAATTTAAATGGACCATAACTAGCATGAAGAGAGGAAAACACAGATACGTAATATGGGCTTCTTTTCTGTGATGTTAGCTCAAGTGGTCAGTTACATATATAGTTAGTCTGGTTGAAAAAAGACACAAGTCCATCTAGTTCAACCAATAAATGGGGGAAACATTTTTTTACAATCCTATACCCACAGTTGATCCAGAGGAAGGCAAAAAACCCAGCAAAGCAGTCCCGGGGCCTGAATATACCCCATTTCTGTTGTTGGCGTTCTAGTGCTTGATGACCAACTGTGCCTTACAGGGCATAAAGGTAATCGCCCCAACCCATAGATATATTAAAGACCAAATGCAGAAAAGGGAACTTGACCTATGCCCTCTCACTTGATAGAGTTGTGTGAACACGGTCAGCATTTTGAGGGTGGGCAGGTAATGAGCCGCAAGTGGCTGGAGTTTCATATCATCGGCCACGACGTGCATATCTGCCACAACTTTTAATGCGCTGATCCACTAACAAGAGCTCTGAGGAGGGTATGACATGGTGTGATGAGTATGTTCAGTGTATTGGGATGTATGGTGAGGTGTATTGATGTGTATAGTGGGGTGTGCTGATTGTATTGGGGGTACATGGGAAGATAGGTTGCATGTAGTGTGGTGTATGGTGGGATTTGCTGGGTGTATGTAGGTAAAAGGTTGGCATGCTGAGTGTATCAAGGTACATGGTGGGACATACAAAGTATATAGTAGTGCATGGTGTGGCATGCTGAGTTTATTAGGGTACATATTTGAGCTTGCTGTGCGGCCAACTGTGCTGAGAGCATGGGAAAGAAAAATGGGGTTTACTAAGTGCATTGGGGTGTATGGTGTGGCATGCTGAATATATAAGGGTACATAGTGAAGCATGCTCAGTATGTGGAGCTACATGGGAATGCATTGTGGGGTGTGCTTACTGTATTGAGAGGCATGGTATTATATGCTGTGTATTGGGGTGCATGATGAGTGTATGGGGTGTGTACAATACAGTGTAAAGGGGTGGATGATAGGGCATAGAGTATATGGGGGTGCGTGGTGTGGTAATCTGTGTGTATTAGGGTACATAGTGGTTTGTGCTTTGTGTATAGGTGTGCTTGTTGTATAGGGGTGAGTGGTGTGGAATGCTTGATTTATTGGGGTGCAGGCTGGGGTGTACTTTGTGTATGAAGGTTCATGGTGGAACGGGCTGTGAATGTATTTGGGTACATGGTGGGGCTTGCTGAGTGTATTGTAGTGTAATGTAGAGTGGTGAATAGTGATATATCCTGAGTGTATTCGGAAACATGGTAGATGCGCTGAGTGTATTGGGGTGATTAATTGGGTCTTCTGGGTTATGGGGGTACATAGTGGGGTATTTTCTCCCTACACTGTGTTGTATGTGATACACTTCAGACTGTTCCATTTTGTACACTACAACACAGCCTCTTTCAAAAGTTTGGGATCTGCAGCTTCCAAACCTTGAAATGAGTCACCTTCATGGAGGATGAGGTGCTAAATGCCAGCAGGGGCTCCTTCTGTGTGCTGCACAACCCAAAAGAAGAAGACTAGTTGCACACTAAAGAAAAGTCCAACACTTCTGACTTTAATCATCCAGGCAACGTGAACCCACCTGGGACCTCTGTTCTAATGGGTTTCACCCACAAGGATGGGCCCAATTGTAGAGGTGACCTAAATTCCACAATTAGGCCCAGGCTTGTGGGTGAATCTCTTAGCAGGAGCTGGTCCCCCCAGGCATGGGCTCTGTTCATATTGTTCTTATGAATAAAGTTACCAGCTTTTGAATTTTCTTCAGAGCGCATCTAGTCTTTTCCTTTGGATTTTTGTGGTCTCCATCCGCTGAGAGCATAAAAATTACACATTTTTAGTTGTAACACCTGTAATTTGGGTGACATTAAATTAGTGCCCAGTGTGCTGTACATAGAGAGCCAAACGTATTGTAGTGAGGACCCACAGTAACAGAAAAGGCTTTAATGGTAGGGAACAAACAAAGGGCTCATCTGACTCCACAAAAACAAAAATGTCAAGCAGCCTTTTGAAAGAGGAACTTCATTAAACAATAACTTTTCCTAGAATAAGGATCCAAGTGCTTTCATTTCGCCATTTTTGTCTTTGTCACAAAAGTACTGTATAAATGGTTGGGGTAGACAGTACTTTATGCATGGCTGCTGTATGGGAAGGTACAACACTGATATCTAGATTGTGTGTGTGTGTGGGGAGAATTACATATTTGGTTGTAGCATATACGGTACTGTATATATGGCTGCTGTGGAGGAAAAGTACTGTATAGGTCAGTGGTTCTCAACGACCAGGCCATGGCCTCCCTCCTACTGAGCCTTCAGCCAGCTGCAGAAAACCCTAAGCTTCTACAGTGCCTCCCAGGTCTCATAGTGCCCCCAACCTTCCATTATGGACTGCAGTGCTCTTCAGCCTCCACAGCACCCCCCTCCCCAACTTCCTAAAGCACTTTTCATCCTCCCAATCATATAAATATTCCTCCGTGCCCCCAAAGTTCCCAAACTTCTGGATTGACACCCAGCCCCTCCAGAGATCCCAGACCCCATAGTCCCCCCTTCCTGAAACCTCATCCCTTACAAAGCCAACAAGTCTGCTACAGAGTCACCAAGCCCCCCCCCCCACATTGACATCCAGCCCCATACAAATCTTTCCAGCATTTCAAGGCATATTTTGAATTCCCATACTTTTCTTGTGTGTTTGTATATATATTGGTGTGTGTGTGTGTGTGTATATATATATATATATATATATATATATATATATATATAAAAAAAAATTCTGATTTGCTGGGCCCCAGTTTTGATAAGGCTGGCAACCACTGGTATAGATTACTGCTGTAGAAGAGTGCTGTATATACCAGCTGTTGTGAGCATGGAGGAATATGTAAATGGTTGGAGAGTGCTAGGTCAAGTCAAATCATTGCTAATCCTTAAAGTGGTTGTAAAGGCACAAGGTTTTTTACCTGCATGCATTCTATGCATGCAGGTAGAAAACCTTTGTGCAGCAGCCCACCTAATACTTACCTGAGCCCCCTCTTAATCCAACGAAGTCCACAAGATCCTTGCCTCTCTGGGGACTCACATTCCTGATTGGCTTTTGGCTGTAAATCACAGCCAGTGAGACCATCAGGAAATGGAGGGGTGCTTTTTTGGGTGCCCCCAACAGCAAGCTGCTTGCTCTGGAGGCACTGAGCAGGAGGGAGGGGCCAGGAGCGCCGGCGGGGGACCTAAGAAGAAGAGGAGGATCTGGGCTGCTCTGTGCAAAACAACTGCACTGAGCAGGGAAGTAAGACTTTTAAGTGGTTGTAAACCCTCATGGTTTTTCACCTTAATGCATTCCATGCATTCTTTGCATTAAGGTGAAAAACCTTCTGTAGTGCTGCAACCCCCCAGCCCCCCCCCCCCCATTTTACTTACCTGAACACTGCCATCTTCTGTCTGGGGACGAGCACACCATCTCTAGCTGTTGTCTCGTGTCCTGATAGGCTAGATTGATAGCAACACAGCCATTGGCTCCCGCTGCCGGCAAACAAATCCAATGACACGGCGCCGGGGGGGGCGGGGCTGAGTCCTGCATTCTGTGTGAATGGACACAGATGCGGGACTCGGGAGCACGCCCGCACGGGTGTCCACCAAGGAGAGTGCTACCAGCACAGCTGAGGGACCCCAGAAGAGGAGGATCGGGGCCACTCTGTGCAAAACGAACTGCACAGTGGAGGTAAGTATGACATGTTTGTTATTAAAAAAAAAAAAAAACAAGGGTTTACAACCCCTTTAATATCGCTTTACATCTTAAGTTGGAAAAAATTAAAAACACAAGTCCATCTAGTTCAACCTATAAAACATTTAATTATTTATTCTAAGTGTTATAGCAATGCTGAGTAACTAGGTTCACATTTCTGCGTTGCGGGAACACAAAATAATGGGCTTTACCACAATGCACAAAAAATGCGCAGCCCCTCTTGCAGATGAACGGTGATGCCAGCAATACTTATTGGCATTCCCACCCATCTAGCTAACATGTGCACAAAGTATCATGCATTTTGGTGCAGTGTGATCTTTTTAAAAGGGCCATACACTTCTTAATACGTTATTCGTGTATAGGGCAGCCCATCAAAATGAATGGACTGCTCTTAATGCAATACATGGAAACATGGATAGGTGTAACTGGAGCCTACATTTTGAGACATCAAATTAGATCAGTTCCAGCTTTCCACCAAAAGGTGGCATTGTAACATCATATCACGGTTTCTGCGTTTTCTCCAAGGCTGTAAATGGCTCATCTAGACTTTTACAAAACACAAAATGAGTGCAACGATCTTGGAGAGAGTGGGGTCACCCAGGGATTTTGCATCATGCCCTTTTAATTGTAGGCTTCTCATGTATTTTTGTTGCATCACGCTTCTAAAAAAAATGTAGTGGCTTACGTTAAACGTATTTGTTTTCGCATTCACTACTTGGTGACAAGGAAAAAAATACAAAATCTATGTCTGAAATGACTAAATAAATACTTCTGTTGCAATTTTCAAGCCTATCACAAAATGTGGTCATCTGGTCCCCCCTGTCCAGATTTGTGGGGGAAAAAAAAAAAAACAAGCAAAAAAAAAGTAATCTAGCATATACAACTGCTACACAAGTCATGCTGTAATTTTCTGTAAAAGTAATATGAAATATGGAAACCTGGAGGCGTTCCTTTGGTGTACAGAAATTTTAGGCATCCTCTGCAATAGAAATTTCATTCATGGCGAGATAATCACCAAGTGTTAAACACCCTGGGGCCGGGTTCACACTGGTACAACACGACAGTCGTACTACTTTGGATCCGACTTTGCACTGCGACTTGAAGTCCGACATGTGTCCGACTTCAATGAACAGGGATCCGACTTCGATCCCCGACAATTCAAGGCACTGTCTGGTATGAATCTTTAGGAAGAACTCCACGCCAAATAAAAAAAAAATGGCATGGGCTCCTCCTCTAAGAGCATACCAGGCCCTTCGGTCTGGTATGGATTTAAAGGGGAAGCCTGTATGCCGAAAAAACGACGTGGGGGTTCCCCACAAAGTCCATACCAGACCCTTATCTGAGCATGCAGCCCGGCCTGTCAGGAAAGGGGGTGGGAATGAGCGAGCGCCCCCCTCCTGAACCATACCAGGCCGCATGCCCTCAACATAGGGGGGAAGGGTGCTTTGGGGCAGGGGGGCCCAGCGCCCCCCCACCCCAAAGCATCTTGTCCCCATGTTGATGAGGACAAGGGCCTCTTCCCGACAACCCTGGCCGTTGGAATCTAATAAAAGGGCCCCCAGATCCCGGCCCCCCACCCTATGTGAATGAGTATGGCGTACAAAAAAGTGTCAAAAATAAAATACAGCCCTCTCCTCACAGCGGCTCTCCTCCGCTCTCTCTCCGGTTCTTCTCCTTATGTCTTCTGCCGGGTCTTCTCCGCTATCTTCTGCTCTTTTGCTCGCTCTTGCCCAGTCTTCTCCTTTGTCTGCTTCCCCTTGCTCTTCTTCCGATGTTGACACAACGCTCTCTCCCGCTCTAATACGCGGTGTGCCACTACTTATATTGGCATGGGTCAGGGTCACTGTGTGACGTCATCTGGAAGCCCCACCCCTTATGACGTCACCACCTGGGGCATGATGGGTGGTGACATTATAAGGGGCGGGCCTCCGGTGACCTCGCCCCATGCCTATATAAGTAGTGGCACACCGCGCATCAGTCATTAGAGCTGGAGAAAGCGTTGTGTCAACATCGGAAGAAGACAGCGGAGAAGACCGGGCAAGAGCGAGCAAAAGAGCAGAAGATAGCAGAGGAGACCCGGCAGAAGACACCGGACAGAGGGAGAAGAACCGGAGTGGGGCGGAGAAGAGTCGGAGAGGGGAGAAGAAATCGGAAAAGACCCCCAGAGCTGCCTAATAAATTACTTTATAAAACCTGTGTAGTGTGTTTTCTTTTTGGCACTTTTTTTTCCAGGTGAATGGGTAGGAGTACAATGTTCCCCCATACTCATTCACATAGAGTGTGGGGCCGGGATCTGGGGGCCCCCTTATTAAAGGGGGCTCCCAGAATCCGATAAGCCCCCCCGCCCACAGACCCCGACAACCAACGGCCAGGGTTGTCAGGAAGAGGCCCTTGTCCTCATCAACATGTGGACAAGGTGCTTTGGGGTGGGGGGCCCCCCTGCCCCAAAGCACCCACCCCCCCCATGTTGAGGGCATGCGGGCTGGTACGGTTCAGAAGGGGGGGCGCTCGCTTATCCCCATCCCCTTTCCTGACCTGCCGTGCTGCGCGCTCGGATAAGGGTCTGGTATGGACTTTGGGGGGACCCCCATGCCGTTTTTTCGGCGTAGGGGCTTCCCCTTAAAATCCATACCAGACCGGAGGGCCTGGTATGCTCTTAGAGGGTAAACCCATGCCGTTTTTTTTTTTAAATTTGGCGTGGAGTTCCCCTCAAGATCATCAGAGCACAAGTCGCATGCCAAAGTCGGATCAGGCAAGACGGCGATCCGACTTTGATCCGACTTCAGTGATATTCAATGGGCTGAAGTAGGATCAAAGTTGGACCAAAGTAGTACAGGGAGCATCTTCATAGTCAAACCGACTTGTGTCGGACCAGTTAAGACGGCTCCCATAGGGAAACATTGATTTTCACACGTCATGCGACATGAGCTCCCAATGTCGGAGCGTTTGTCGCCCCAGTGTGAACCCGACCTTACAGTGATGTAGTTACACTGCAGCTTTTCTCATCAAAAAAATTTAAGAGTGTGCCAGGTGAATATAATGAACCAGACCCTCCCATTCAGAATCTTTTTTCAAAGGTGTAACAACTAACAAACAGCTATGTCTTCAGAGCAACAAAAGGTAGGAATCTGCCACAAAGTTTATTAAAATCCCTGCAATGTACATAGATAACCCAGAGGTGATTGTTTTGTTTTTTTCTTAACAAAAGTGGAGTTTTGCTTTAATGCTTTGACTTCTTGACCATAAAACAAAATCTATCAGTAAGATTAAAAGGCACAGCTTGTCCTAATATACATCATTAGTATTATTTAAAAAAAAAAAAAAAAGCTATTCCTTTTATTATTAAAGTGTAGTACTTGAACTTCAGGCAAGTTGTTGTGCTTTGACTGAGAGCTGCAGTTTGGTAGAATATTATCAGTTTGCTGCAGGCAGATGTAAGCATTTCCTCAGTCCCCTGTTCCCCAGTGATCACTGGTGCTGTAACATAGTACATTTTCAGTGAGTGGCAGCAGTAGAGGAGGCTGATCTGTGAAAAATTAGTACACTGTCTTTCTGAACCTTAAAAACTCTTGAAAGTTCTTAAAGTGATTGTAAAGTCTTGTTTTTTCCCCCTAATAAAAATAAAGCCGTGTACACACGATCGGTTTTACCGATGAAAACCGTCCAATGGATTTTTTTCATCGGACAAACCGATCGTGTATGGGGCCTATCGGTATTTTTTCCATCGGTTTTAAAAAATAGAACATGTTTTAAATTTTTCCGATGGATCCAAAACCGATAGCAAATTCCGATTGTCTATGGGCAAGTCCATCGGATAAAAAACCCACGCATGCTCAGAACAAGTCGACGCATGCTCAGAAGCATTAAACTTAATTTTTCTCGGCTCATCGGAGTGTTTTACGTCACCGCGTTTGGAACGGTCGGTTTTTTGACTGATGGTGTGTGGGCAAGACTGATGGAAAACAGTTTCATCGGATATCCGATGGACAAATCCATCAGACTAGAATCCATAGGAAATCCGATCGTGTGTACAGGGCTTTACAAACATGTCACACTTACCTGCCCTCTTGCAATGGATTTACAAATTAAATCGCTGTATGGTCTTGTCCACCGTGCTGCAGCTCCGTTTCAGGGTCTTGGCAATCTTCTTATAGCCTAGGCCATCTTTATGTAGAGCAACAATTATTTTTTTCAGACCCTCAGAGAGTTCTTTGCCATGAGGTGCCATGTTGAACTTCCAGTGACCAGTATGAGAGAGTGAGAGCGATAACACCAAATTTAACACACCTGCTCCCCATTCACACCTGAGACCTTGTAAGACTAACGAGTCACATGACACCAGGGAGAGAAAATGGCTAATTGGGACCAATTTGGACACTTTCACTTAGGGGGGTACTCACTTTTGTTGCCAGCGGTTTAGACAGTAATGGCTGTGTGTTGAGTTATTTTGAGGGGACAGAAAATTTACACTGTTATACAAGCTGTACACTCACTACTTTACATTGTAGCAAAGTGTCGTTTCTTCAGTGTTGTCACATGAAAAGATAGAATAAAATATTTACAAAAAATGTGAGGGGTGTACTTACTTTTGTGAGATGCTGTACATTCAAAGCATGCCCTGAATGATAAGTGTCACAGTTGTTTGTGCTCTCAACAGAACTGTCTAGCGATCAAATGACTGGCATCATAACTGATCAAATGTGCAGCACTATGTCAACTGCAGATCAAAAAGGGGGTAAAATGGCAGCTTCCTTAGCTTTAAAGGATAGGAAAGAAAGAATAGTTTAGTTCTGCTTTAATAGCACCACTTTGTAAAATATTACTCCACCAAATTAAAAAAAGGTTTTAATTACCTCCAGTTTTGTTATCTACAAACTGGAGGTAATTAAGAGTTGGTGTACAGAGACAGACAGAGTGCCCGTCCCTGTACACTATGTAGCAAGAGCCATGTTTGTCACCCCTACCTCTCCACCTGTCACTAGTTGTTAAAGTGGAACTAAACCTAACTTTTAGAAAACTGCGAGCAGGCAGCTCTTTATTCTAGAAGAGACAGGCTATGGGGGTTATTTACGAAAGGCAAATCCACTTTGCACTACGGCCCCTTTCACACTGAGGCGTATTTCAGGCGTTTTTGCGCTAAAAATAGCGCATAAATAACGCCTGAAATAATCCTGCCCCAGCATTCTCAATGTGAAAGCCCGAGGGGCTTTCACACTGAGGCGGTGCGCTGGCAGGAGACAAAAAAAATCTTCTGCAAGCCGCATCTTTGGAGCGGTGAAGGAGCGGTGTGTATACCGCTCCTTGCCATTGAAATCAATGGTACACCGCGGTAATACCGCCCACAAACCGCGGCTATAGCCGCGGTTTGTGGGCGGTATTAACCCTTTTTCGGCCGCTAGCGGGGGTTAAAACCGCACCGCTAGCGGCCGCATATCGCGGTAAACACGACGGTATAGGGCGCTGAAAATCGCGCCGCTATACCGTCACTGCATATGCCCGCCCCAGTGTGAAAGGGGCCTACAAGTGCAAAGTGCACTTGAAATTGCACTGAAAGTGCACTTGGAAGTGCAGTCGCTGTAAATCTGAGAGGAGAACCTGAAATGGGGGGAAGCTCTGCTGATTTTATTATCCAATCATGTGCAAGCTAAAATGCTGTTCTTTATATTCCTTGCATGTCCCCCTCGGATCTACAGCGACTGCAATTCCAAGTGCACTTTCAGTACAATTTCAAGTGCACTTTGCACTTGTAGTTTGCACTTGTAGTGCAAAGTGGATTTGCCTTTTGTAAATGTAGCGACCTCACCCCATCTCCTTTGTCTAGGGGTATGTCATACGACAGGGTGAGATGCGCTACGGCCCATGTCCTCCCCATAGCTGTAGGTGAGGTGAAGGCCAGTACCAGATATTTCCTCAGGCCTATGTGCTTTTGTCTAGAATCAAGTCCCGCTGTGCCAACACTTCCCTCTGCTCCCATTAACCAGAGTTCCACACACCGATCACAGTCCAACTCTTGTTTTATTGTATATCTCACAATAAACAGTGCTTCAGTAGCCAACTGGTTGCGACTTGATAACATTTTGATACGGGGAATGAGCAGGTCGAGGCACTATCCTGGTTATAAGCTAAACCACTGCGATCTCGCCAGCGGTTACTATAGCATTAGCTCGGAAGGACTTAGAACTTGAGAGTCTCTACCAGCGACTCAAGAGAACATAGATAGGAGTACCTTCGCTGCGCTGCGGCCCCTGTCAGGGGAAGATGTCCCTCCAAGGGAGTTACCAGAGGCCCATCCGTCACTGGGTTGATGCTGCTCCAGACTCTCCGAATGGGTAACCTCCCCGGCCTCCTCACCTCAGACATGGGCCCCGTCCACTTCAGGGACCCTCGGACGTCTCCACCCTCGCGGGATCCAGTCGAAGTCACTGGGCCCCAGGCCTCCTGACCTAGTACCTCACCCCAGGCTGAAGGTGCCTGGGATGGACTCCAACGCCATCCCGGTCAGGCCTAGGGCGCCTGAGCCGGAATCTGGAACCGCCCGCACCCAGGCCTAAGGTGCCTGGGCGCGTAAAGAAGATCCTCCAGAAGACCCTGTGGTTAGGGCGTCTCCCCCTTTTATCTCCTCCCATCGATACCACGGCAGGTTCCCCGCCCTCGCCGTACCATCTCCGGGAAGGGACAAAAAGGCTAGCACTGTAACGGCCAATCTACCTTGAGCCTCCAGGTACCCCGCACCCAGAGGCCAAGGAGATTATTACACCGTCCAATCCTCCACGAACACAAATGGTCCATTATTCCCATACTTACACACCTGAGTGTCCTACCTAAATTTAGAGACCCCGCTACATAAATAACCCCATATGTCTCTTCTGCAATAACGAACACTTACCTACCTGTTCACAGTCCTCTACTGAATTCACATGCATCGCCTGCTCACCCTGCATTCCTTGCACACTCCGGGTCTGCAAGAATGACTGATTTCTGTGTGCATGCACAGGATTGTGCCATTTCCCACCAGCTAATCAAGGGCCCCATCGTGTCCACTCTCTCCTTGTCATTGACAGCTGTCAGTTGGTGGATTCCATAGCTAATGTGTCTTTTGTCAATCACAAGGGGGGAACCTGATGGGGAACGAGTGTTTCTGAATCCCTATGGCTCTTGGCTGGCTAGATATGGTGTTATGGCTGAGCTCAAATCCATTTGTCAGGATTCTGCAGGTTGTCCCTAAACATGGTGGTTGATTATTCCTGCCTGCTGCTAAAAGAATGTTCCAGCAAATAGTATGGGAGGGCCAACCTCTGGAGTTATGAATATTTACACAACCTGGGTAATCCCCAGGATTCTAGCTTGGACAGTGTTGCTGGGGAGAAAATATATTTTTGGGAGGAAATGATCAGAGAGACTCTCTCCCTGGGAGGAGGTCTGTGTATTAGAGAAGCTGCTGGTTTACACTAGCCTCAGCATATGCTATGGAGGGGGGGTCTTTCACACTGGGGCGCTTGAAAAACTGCCAGTAAAACACTGAGGGCTTTTGAAGCGCTTTTCAGGCGCTTTTGAAGCGCTTTCAATTTATTTCAATGGAGAGGGGTGTTTTTTCAGCGCACTGCCCCAGTGTGAAAGGATTCATTGATTTTAATGGAAATACGTTTTCAGGCGTTTTTTTTGCGTGAAAGCCCCTGAAAAGCGCCTCAGTGTGAAAGTGGTCTAAGAGACACCTGTTGAAGCTGGGCTGGAGAGAGGACCCCTCACTGAGAATTGTTGCAGGGTTTCTATTTTTTTTTTAATCAAAAGGTTTTATTAAACCAAAAACTAACATTGACATTCTGGTGTTCATACAAGACAACACAATACAACAGCCAGTCAAAGAGAAATGTTCAGTATTACACAGTCTACCCATGAAACAAATGCAGAACATATAGGACGTCAGTAAGAGTCTAAACAACATTTTACATGCAATCAAGTAGTAGTGGCACGAGAATTACATTGCAGAAGCCTAATTTTAACCAATTCCTCAGGGTTCAAACCTAGAGTATCGAGCCAGGGGGCCCGTAATGCCCATATGAGTCACCCATTGTTTAACTGGGGGGGGGGGGGGGGTCAGAGGACTTCCAAAATAGTAGAAGTGTTTTGGGTAAGGTGACCAGATTTTTAAAATGAAATCCGGGGACATATTTTTTTTTTACTAGTAATGGCGGCAATCAGCGACTCTCTGCCCGTTGCCGCCTGCCTCACAGCCTGTCAAGTCTTACTCTCCGGCCCACGGATACTACTGGGTGGGGTGCGGAGAAAGATCACTCCGCCAGGGAAGGCAAGGAGATAAGCAGGCAGTCGGCTGGCGGGGACTTGAGCCAAGGCAGAAGAACATGCGAGCGGAGCAAAATGGGCATGCACCCGAAACTGAAGAAATATTCCCTCCGCTTCGACCAGCACATGATCATCAGAAAGGGTCACAGATAATGGAAAAAATACACCCCCCTAAGCTAGTAGGAGCGGGGGGGGGATTCAGATTTTTTTTTTGTATTCTGCACTGACGGTCTTTAAAATTGTCCCAGCCCCTGTTCAAATCCAATCCGGGGACAAAACTGGGGACAGACTTGGTCCGGGGACAGTGTCCTCAATCCGGGGACTGTCCCCTGAAACCGGGGATGTCTGGTCACCCTAGTTTTGGGTGCCTGAAAAACAGCATGCAAAATTGCCACTCTAGTCAACTCTTCTGGGACACAATTTCTTAGGATACCAAGTAGGCAGTTCTTTAGGTAAAGAGGGTCTGAGGTCTGAAAGACTCCACTAAGGGTAGTTAAGACCTCTAGCCAGTATCGGTGTAGTTTCAGGCAGTGCCAAAGGAGATGTATGAGGTCTCCCCTGGCACGCTTACAACTACAGCAAAGTGGATCTGGCATCAGACCCATTTTGTGTAAGCTATGGGTGTGTGATGTGTTCTCAACAGAATATATAATTGGGACAGTCTCTGGAATTAATCATGGAGCTAGTGGGCACTGATTGTATGGCTTCCTCCCATTGATTCCCGGGAAGTGGACCCAAATCCACCTTCAACTTATGAAGTGCCTTAGTAGGATAATCATCAAGAAAAGGGGATAGTAGCATACTATAGCATTAAACGATAAGACCTTCAACGGTTTCAGCAGTCCAGAGCATGTGGAGAATTGAAGTCAGTGACATTCCCCAATCCTCATTGGGTCCCTGGGCTCTAATGGCATGCTGCAGTTATAGGTAGTAGAAGTGCATGTAAGAGGGAAGGGAGAATCTTGTTTAAATTTCCATGAAGGGGAGCTCAGACAGGGAGTCCCGTTCTGAAAATCTTTATATACATGTGTTACCCCAAAGGCCCTCCACCTGCTGTAGCTCCCTGCTGTAGCTTGGCTAATTCCTTGTAGGTGGAGTTACGCCAAATAGGACTATACTTCGTATAGCCTACCACCTATTGTAGTTGTCTAACCGTTGCAGGGTTTCTGGGCAGAAGCTGCTGCAGGAGAATTGTGAGGCCGTATAATGGAACATTCATGTTGTGGGTCAGATGCCATAGAGAGCTATAGAGAGACTGGGACTACTCTCATAGAGTCCACAATAGAAAATATACACCTAAGGTAATTCCTCCTGGAGGCAGACCAACGGTGCTCCAAAGCTCACAGTGTCTTCCTGACACAGCATGAAATTATGAGGTGAAGAGCTGACAACTCGTCCTGATAAAAGTACTTTATTGATAAAGGGGAACCGTGTGCAAGGTACAGCAGCTTACGTGTTTCGGTAAAAACCTAATTCATAGCCAATGTCTATGAATCAGGTATTTTTACCGAAACGCGTAAGTTGCTGTACCTTGCACATTGTATCCTTTATCAATAAGGTACTTTTATCGGGAGGACGAGTTGCCGGCTCTTCACCTCATATTTTCATACTCTTATGGAGCCATGCATTTATTTTGCTGTCCTCCTTCGTCAGCACTTTGGGGCTGCTGCTAAAGGGCCTGTTCCTGTTAATGTGGGGATTTTTCAGGAAGCTCCCTTCAGGGTTTTTCCTGTGCCTAGGGTATCCTCCACCCTAAAGCCTCGTTCACAAAGGCTCACTTAAGCGTACACACATGTGAGGGCCATGTTTTGGATGCACAGATGTTCCTTGCAACTGTGTGCAGGCAAACACATTCATGTCGATTGGGACCTAGTGGCTGCACGGAGACAGCCGCTCCCAATTTGACATCCGTGTAGGTGCGGGTCCTAGAACACAGGCCATGTAAGTGGGGACGCGAGGACTAAATTCACCTCCCTGCATTTTAGAACTGCATTAAACAGTAAAAGCCTCTTAGACTGGAGCCTGAGTTTGCAGATGAGCTACTGGGACTGGTAACAGGATAGGCAGCCTTTGGACAGGTAAGGGGGACCCAGTTATGTCCAACTGCTGCTTTGGGAGTTTTACTACAGCCATCAGGTTCCGTCCACCCATCTACAAAACTCCTTTGCTACTGCGCCGTCTGTGTAACAGGTGCGGAGGGAGGCAGGCAGCTCAGCTGCACTGATGGGTGTCTGTATAGACTTTTAATTCTTAGTGAACTTCTGCAGGCAGTGCATCCCCCAGATTCATGTGCCTGTTTACGGAGGCATGATGGAAAGAGTATAGTAGACACTTTTTTGAATTTCCCTGTATGTATTATTTTCGTAGACTACAACACTTTCTGTGAATGGAGGAGGGACGGATGAATAACAAGCTGCCTCCCCCTTTAAAACTGCGCATGTGATTGTTAGACACCTGATGCTCACCCTCCACTGTCTTCCCTGCCCCCATCAACTGCATCAGGAGTCCTTTACAATCACATTAGATCAAATTTCCAAAAAGCCAGTGTGAGCTTATGCTCATGCACGTGCGCATTGCGCTGCTCGTGCTTCCACGCAAAGAGGCAGCATTCGATAACTAGGATGCTTGCCACATGCACGTTACAATTAGCATGTGCATTTGGCGGCCAGTGGCCTATTCAAACTGATGTGTCACTAAAATAAATTGCTAAATGGTCTTCAACTTGTTCCCGAGACCTGATGCTCTGTATTTGCCTACCCATGTATGAGTTGGCTACTCCTTGGACTTGGCTTCTGCTTGCTGTCTCAAAACCTGCTCATCTGGTTCCCCATGTCCTGAACCTTGTCACATTTGCCTGCTCATTCTGTACTGCTTTGCCTGGCTGTTACTGACCTTGGCTTGCTTCCTGTACTTTCTCTGTCTGTTGATTCACTCCCACACTGCCCAGCTCTTGCTGACTTCTGCCAGCTTCCGCTACTACATTCTACTCTGGTGCCAAGCTGCTTCTGCATCCTGTCTTGAGGGCTGGGACTTCCAGTTCCACCTACTTAGAGTGCAGGCCTCATCAGCCAGCTACTCTGGCACTTGTGCCACTCTGTGCCTTCACACTCTCTGTCTCCACCTTCAGGACCATTGGGCAGGAGGTGCAAGAGAGGCACCCATAAAGTTCCATTCTCCAACAGGTATGAGATATACAGATGCCATTTTAAAGGGTCATACTGCCAGAAAAGATCCATTCAGGTCTTATTGAATTCCCCAATAGAGTTTTGTGAATGGAGGGGAGGGCGAGTGTCAGGAGTCCTTCACAGCCGCTGCTCCTAACCCTTGCAGTGACGGAAGTTCACAGCTTAAAGGGGGATCTGGCATCACTAAATGGAGGATTTTTACAGTAAGCAGCAGTCAGCAGGACTTACAATACACTTCATTAGCAGGAAATTGACTGGAGCTGTATACCAAAAATATTTATAAAGACAAAACTTTTTTTATATTTGGAGTGTTGATTCAGACACTGGCGCTGATGTGATGACTCACTTCATTAATACACTGCGATTGAAGGGTGCTGTGATAACACCCCTCAGGGGTGGTCCCATGACACTATGCATTCATAGTATCTCTTCAAGCAGTATTTAACCCAAAAGCAAACATTTATTACTGTGTCTTGAAAAAAGGCATTCATATCCCTTGAAATTTTCCACATTTTTTCATGTTACAACCAAAAACGTAAATGTATTTTATGTGATAGACCAACACAAAGTGGCACATAATTGTGAAGTGGAAGGAAAATTATAAATGGTTTTCACATTTTTTTTACAAATATGTGAAAAGTGTGGTGTGCACATAAATTCAGCCCCCTTTACACTGATACCCCTAACTAAATTCTATTGGAACCAATTGCCTTCAGAAGTCACCTAATTAGTAAATAGCGTCCACCTGTGTGTAATTAAATCTCAGTATAAAAACAGCTGTTCTGTGAAGCCCTCAGAGGTTTGTTAGAAAACCTTAGTAAACAAACAGCATCATGAAGGCCAAGGAACACTATTCCAAACTTTGAACATCTAACAGAGTGTTGTTAAATCCATCATCCGGAAATGGAAAGAGTATGGCCCAACTGCAAACCTACCAAGACATGGCCGTCCACCTAAACTGACAGGCCGGGCAAGGAGAGCATTAATCAGAGAAGCAGCCAAGAGGTTCATGGTAACTGGAGGAGCTGCAGAGATCCACAGCTCAGGTGGGAGAATCTGTCCACAGGACAACTATTAGTCATGCACTTCACAAATCTGCCCTTTATGGAAGAGTGGCAAGAAGAAAGCCATTGCAGAAAGAAAGCCCTAAGAAGTCCCTTTTGCAGTTGGCGAGAAGCCATGTGGGGGACACAGCAAACTGAATGTGGAAGAAGGTGCTCTGGTCAGATGAGACCAAAATTGAACTTTTTGGCCTAAAGGCAAAACACAATGTGTGGCGGAAAATTATCACTGCACATCACCCTGAACACACCATCCACACCGTGAAACATGGTGGTGGCAGCATCATCATGTTGTGGGGATTCTTTTCTTCAGCAGGGACAGGAAAGCTGGTCAGAGTTGATGGGAAGATGGATGGACCCAAATACAGGGCAATCTTACAAGAAAACCTGTTAGAGTCTGCAAAAGACTTGAGACTGGGGCAGAGGTTCACATTCCAGCAGGACAACGACCCTAAACATACAGCCAGAGCTACAATGGCATGGTTTAGATCAAAGCCTATTCATGTGTTAGAATGACCCAGTCAAAGTCCAGACCTAAATCCAATTGAGAATCTGTGGCAAGACTTGAAAATTTCTGTTCACAGACGCTCTCCATCCAATCTGACAGAGCTTGAGATATTTTGCAAAGATTTCCCTCTCTAGATGTGCAAAGCTGGCAGAGACATCCCCAAAAAGACTTGCAGCTGTAATTGCAGTGAAAGGAGGTTCTACAAAGTATTGACTCCGGGGGGCTGAATACAAATGCACACCACACTTTTCACGTTTATTTGTAAATAATTTTGAAAAACATTTATCATTTTCCTTCCACTTCACCATTATGTGCCACTTTGTGTTGGTCTATCTCATAAAATCCCAATAAAATACATTTACGTTTTTATTTGTAACATGACAAAATGTGGAAAATGTCAAGGGGTATGAATACTTTCTCAAGGCACTGTATATTGCAGCTTACCAATTCTTATGCCCCGTACACACGATCATTTTTCATGCCGTTAAAAATGCCATTAAAAAAAATGGCCATTAAAACCGATCGTGTGTATGCTCCAGAGCATTTTTAACGACGTGAAAAACGGCCATTAAAAATTTCGAACATGCTCTCTTTTTTCACGTCGTTTTTCATGTCGTTTTTTTTAACGACGTGAAAAACGATAGTGTGTATGCTTTAACGACGTGAAAAAAAACGTGCATGCTCAGAATCAAGTATGAGACGGGAGCGCTCGTTCTGGTAAAACTAGCGTTCGTAATGGAGATAGCACATTCGTCACGCAGTAACGGACTGAAAAGCACGAGGCTGAAAAGAGCAAATCGTCGCTCAACAAACTTTACTAACATGAAGGGTGGCGCCATTCGAACGGAACTTCCCCTTTATAGTGCCGTCGTACGTGCTGTACGTCACTGCGCTTTTCTTGAACATTTTTTAAAATGATGGTGTGTACGCAAGACAGGCTTGAGAGGAAACAAGAAAAAAAATGACGAGAAAAACGTCAGTTTTAAAAATGACATTAAAAATGATCGTGTGTATGGGGCATTAGATGTAATAGCTGTATTCATTTTCTTTTTCAGGCTTGCTGTCTTCTATTTTCATCTGGTGATCCAGCCAGCAAGTCTGTTGTTTTTTTTAAAAGTACAAGCTCTTTAGCCGAATGGATCAGTTACAGAGATGAGACAAACGATTTAACACTGACAGGGGTGCTTACAATGATCAGCTTTTATTTATTTGAGTAAAACCTTCATTCCAAAAGAAAAAAGAAAGGTTTGATGTAGCTGCTTATAGGGCATTAGCTAGGGCTTGGCTTCAATTTGTTAGCGTGTTTAAATCTGCTAGTACATCTAACACTCCCCTCCCCTCAGACTGAATATGCTGCTGTCCAAATGTGCCGCCCCCTGTGCTCCTTCATCCATAGTGGAGGCACTCTAATACAGGAGGTGTGTTACTAACCAGATCACCAGGTGATGGCATCTGAAAGTCAGTGGGATATATTAGACAAGTAAACATGTTGTCATTGAAGTTGATGTTTATAGAAAAAGATATCTTAATAAAAGTACATTAATACATTTTTAGAAAAAATGACATTTATAGTGAACATTGGTATAGGATCCAGAATAAAGTTCTAATCACACTTCCCAGGATTTACAATAAACATATAAAACTCAGATAAAACAATGCATATCCAACAAACACAAAACCGGGTTGAACGATGTACACAGGGAGTGGATGGCCTTATTCATAGATCCAGTAAATTCAGAAATGTAAATCTTGCTTTGCTCTACAAGTTTCGCGTTTGGAGACGCTTCATCAGGAGCACAATAGTCTGTCAAGCATATACATAAAAAATACATAAGAAATATGTCAATAAACATGATTTTAATACATATATATATATAACTAAAATGAAAATAATAAAAAGAGGAGCTAGATATAATAATATTAAAAAGAAAATGTGTTCTACAGTGTTTTCTTATCTCTCTCCAGAGTCCTGTGTCTTTCTGCTGCTCCGTTCTTCTGTTATCAGCATGATAACTTCTGACAAGTTCTCCGACAATTGAGGTAAAACCAGCCTGAAATTTGTGTCAAGTTGGGTGTTATAAATATATTAACAGAGAGCTGATCTATTCACAGCACAGCTCTGCACGTTGGGGGGGGGGGGGGGGGGTGTACCTTTCCTCCAATCGGCTGTCACACAGTTTTTGCCAAGAATCCCCTCCCAGTGCTGAACAGGAAGAAAAAAAATCTCTAACACAATGTTCACTTAAATAGATTAGCAGAGCCCTGAAAAATTCAACAAACAGAGCTGCAAGTCTCTACCTATGGGGAGAGGGGGTGTGGGCCTTTCCTCCAATCAGCTGTCTTGGCTATATGCCCAGGCTTCACTGCAGTGTTGATCAGGAAGAGAAAATCTCCTAACATGAAGTGCACTTTCTAAATAGTATATAAAGTTGAAGACAGCAGATATACATGTAAAACTTATGTAGGGAGATTTGTTTCATCTCTGTGTATCATCTGAGGCTGTTCACTTCACTGGGTGTATGGAGGGTTTACATCCACTATTAAGATTTTTACATTTGAGGCAATTTGAAAGCATTTTCCTCTAGATTGTATTGTCTATATATTGTTTTGTAGATTTATTCATGCATACAGCAAATGACTAGTCTGTGTGACCCAAATTCCTTTAAGCTTCCAGTAATGTATTCTCCTGTAGAATTGACTGTTACAGCCTAGAATTAATTGTTATCTATGATTTTATGAAGTCTGGGTCCTGGGGATAGAGATCAGCCCAGTCTACCTCCCCCAGTATGCCCCACTATTGGGATTCGTTTATTGTGTTTGCATCTATTGTTATGTTTTGTCCAAACCAATATCATTCATCTTTCATGGTCACAGAAGATTTCCCTGTAGTATTCTGGAATGCACTGAGAGTTCTT
The DNA here is from genome assembly GCA_029206835.1 of Rana muscosa. Lineage (NCBI taxonomy): Eukaryota > Metazoa > Chordata > Amphibia > Anura > Ranidae > Rana > Rana muscosa. The sequence goes on from CM055128.1 coordinate 63,492,625, forward strand.
CTCCCAGCTTGTCATGCCAGGCGTCTATTCTAAAAACGAGAGCAAAGAAAAGTGACACAACTTCCCTTAGTGACTGTTCAGATTCTGTTGCCCAAAGTAGAATTCCATCTTAAATATCTCTTTAAAAAGTTTGTTTGGGCCAAGCTAGCCCACATTATTCCCATTACTAACTAATGAGGCTACTGTGTGTGCGAGAAACCGGGAAACTTAGGGCGGCCATACACGATTCGAATTTCGAAAGAATTTTCTTTCGAAAATCGTATCAAAGAATTTTCGTATGAATTTCACACCGTTAGTGGGCTGCAGCAACAGCCGATTTTCGTGCGGCAATCAAATTTGAGGAATCCGACATGTTGGAAATTTTTTGAAAAACAAATGATTTTCTGATCAATGATGGGAGAATCGTGCGAGAAATGTAATAGAAAAGAAAATGCGCATGTGCAAGAAAAGAATATTCCCGGAGAGAAAAGAATATTCCCGGCAACATGAAGGTTTGGTCGGCCGAATTTCGAAAATCAATGGTGGCATCATCGGATCACAAAAAAAAACGAACTTTCTGATTTTGAAAAGAAAATTCGTTCGAAATTCGACCTGTGTATGGCCTGCTTTACATTCCTTGGGCATGTCCAGGGGAGTGCAGGAACCCAGAGGATTGTGGGTAATGTAGGTCAAGGACCTTGCGCCTGTCTTTGAGCATGGTGAGAAGAGGAGCACTCTGCTTTAGGACCATGTACAAGCAAAGGCTAGGTGATACAGGGCAGGGTCGCATAGGGAAGATCTTCGAAGCAGGGCTGATGGTATGCATTTCACAGAAGTAGTTATACTAGAGGTGGACCTTTACAAGAAAACTTTTCTGAAAGTTAAGTTGCCCTTTAACGTTATCTTCCCTCAAAACCTAATAAATAAGCCCCTAAAAGGGAAATCCAATTTTGTTAAAATTTATACTGCATATACAACTGCTATTGTAATTTAAAGCGATTGTAAACCCATGATTTTTTTTTTTAAATAACAAACATGTTATACTTATCTGCTCTGTGTAATGGTTTTGCTCAGAGCAGCCCCGATCCTCCTCTTTTTGGATCCCCCTCAGGCTCTCCTTTGTTCTCCCCCTGCCGAGTGCCCACCATAGCAAGCTGCTTGCTAATGGGGCACTTGTGTGGGCTTGCTTCTGAGCTGAACACTGTGACGTGACTTCGCCTCGACGTAAGTGTCGTAATGCTACGTCATCAGGAAGGCTTCCTGATGACGTAGCATTACGAAACGTACATCGAGGCACTTTCCGGTCATATCACCTCCAGGTCCGAGCTTCTGGTTTGTCTCTCAGCATGTCAGGAAAGGCTTCACCCGCTGGTGGCGCTGTTGATTCTATGGATTGCAGTACTAGTGTCCACCAGCAGGTGTCCTCTTGCAGCCAGTTTCTTTGATAGAGGATCTCACCTGCTGGTGGTAATGCCTGATCCATGGGCCATAGTACTGGCGGGTGTATTCCGGCAGTGTGGGGCAGGCAGCACTTCCTCCGCTCAGCTGTTACATGAGTACAATCATTGCAGTCCTATAAATACCCGGCGAGCCCTCACAAGCTCGCCTTGGTATCTCTCTCTCCTGAGCCTGCATCTGACCCTGAGCCTGCATCTGACCCGACCTGTTCCTATCCTGAGCCTGCATCTGACCCAACCGGATCCTATCCTGAGCCCATCCTGGACCTGCCCCTTCTGTTACCTGTTGTCCTTGGATTCCTGCCCCGCAGCCTGTCCATCCATCCTGTCCCTGCCCTGTTGTGTTCCCATCCTCACCCATCTGCTGATATGCCCTGGTGTATGATCTCGGCCTGGCTTTATTTACGATTACGGTATCTCCCCTTGATTTGTATATACTATTCGTTGTTGGTTGTGCACTGGTTGTTTTCACTTGTTTGTCACCTAGTAAATAAACACCTTTTATTTCACTTACATACGTTTTTGGTCTCCTCTGTGTAGTCACACTGTCTGGTCTACTAGATTCCCTGACATAGCATTACTGGAACCGGATCCATCCTCAGTAGGGATGAGCTTCGAGTTCGAGTCGAACATTGCCTGTTCGTCCGTTCGCCGAACAGCGAACAAATTGGGGTGTTTGCGGCAAATTCGAAAAGTCTATGGGAGAAATCTAAAGTGCTAATTATAAAGGCTTATATGCAAGTTATTGTCATAAAAAGTGTTTGGGGACCCGGGTCCTGCCCCAGGGGACATGTATCAATGCAAAAAGAAGTTTTAAAAACTGCTGTTTTTTCGGGAGCAGTGATTTTAATAATGCTTAAAGTGAAACAATAAAAGTGAAATATTCCTTTAAATTTCGTACCTGGGGGGTGTGTATAATATGCATGTAAAGTGGCGCATGTTTCCCGTGCTTAGAACTGTCCCTGCAAAAAATTTCATTTTTGAAGGAAAAAAAGTCATTTAAAACTCACTCGCGGCTATTAATGAATTGTCGGCTCCCGGCAATACATACAAAAGTCATTGATAAAAAAAAAAAAAAGCGTGGGGGTCCCCCAGAATTCAATCTCCTTCAGGTCTGGTATAGATATTAAGGGGAACCCAGCCGCAAATTAAAAAAAAAATGCGTGCGGTTCCCCCAAATATCCATACCAGGCCCTTCAGATCTGGCATGGATTTTAAGAGGAACTCCACCCCAAATAAAAAAAAAATGGCGTGGTGTCCCCCCAAAAATCCATACCAGACCCTTATCCGAGCACACAACCTGGCCGGACTTTTCCAAGGTGTTTGTGTGTTTTTTTTTTACATTTTTTGACACTTTCTTCGTGAAAATGGTAGGGCTACAATGTACCCCTTACCAATTCACATAGGGGGGGCCGGGATCTGGGGGTCCCCTTTGTTAAAGGGGTCTTCCAGATTCCGATAAGCCCCCCGCCCGCAGACCCCCACAACCACCGGGCAAGGGTTATGGGGATGAGGCCCTTGTCCCCATCAACATGGGGACATCCTCCCCATGTTGAAGGCATATGGCCTGGTATGGTTCAGGAGGGGGGCGCTCTCTCGTCCCCCCTCTTTTCCTGCGGCCTGCCAGGTTGCGTGCTCGGATAAGGGTCTGGTATGGATTTTTGGGGGGACTCCACGCCATTTTTTTAAAATTTGGGGTGGAGTTCCCCTTAAAATCCATGCCATCTGAAGGGCCTGGTATAGATATTTGGGGGAACCGCACGCAATTTTTTTTTATATTTGTGGCGGGGTTCCCCTTAATATCTATACCAGACCTGAAGGGCCTGGTAATTGAATTCTGGGGGACCCCCACGCTTTTATTTTTATTTTTTATCAATGACTTTTGTATGTATTGCCGGGAGCCGACAATTCATTAATAGCCGCGAGTCAGTTTTAAATGACTTTTTTTCCTTCAAAAATGACACTTTGTGCAGGGACAGTTCTAAGCACGGGAAACATGCGCCACTTTACATGCATATCATACACACCCCCCAGGTACGAAATTTAAAGGAATATTTCACTTTTATTTTTTCATTTTAAGCATTATTAAAATCACTGCTCCCGAAAAAAACGGCCGTTTTTAAAACTTCTTTTTGCATTGATACATGTCCCCTGGGGCAGGACCCGGGTCCCCAAATACTTTTTAGGACAATAACTTGCATATAAGCCTTTATAATTAGCACTTTAGATTTCGAACGTTCGAGTCCATTGTATTTAATAGGGTTCTAAAGTTCACACAAACATTCTGTCTGTTCGCAGGTTCTGGTGCGAACCGAACAGGGGGGTGTTCGGCTCATCCCTGATCCTCAGTCTACTTGTTCAAGTACTCCAATCTAGCGACCCCAGACCTTCCTTTTAGTTAAAGAGGTCATGGAAATATGACGAGCGGGTTTTCCATTAGAGCATATTGGGTGTGATTTGGATTTTCTGTCAAGTGTTGAAGGACTGTCTGCACACTTCTGGTTTGATTCATCAAGTTTTGTTTAGTTTATTCACTGAAAAAATACAGTGGAACCTTGGTTAACGAGTAACACGGTTAACGGGCGTTTTGAAAGCCGAGCAACTTTTAAAAATAAATTCTGACTCGGTTTGTGAGTGTTGTCTCGCAAAACGAGCAGAATTCAAGCTAATGGGGTGTGCAGTACCGCATTTTGCCAGAGGTGCAGGGGTGCCCGGTGACACTAGGAAAGGTTTGGAGCCGTTCGGAAATACTCAGAAACACTCGGAAATACTCAGTTCCTGAGTGTTTTCGAGCCTTTCCGAGGGTTTGCGAGATCAGCCGAGCTGTCCCTGAGTATATCCGGGGCTCTCCGGCGCCCCCCACCTCTGGCCACATGCGGTATTGCATGCCATAGAAGTCAATGCGGAACAAATTATCTTTGTTTCCATTGACTTCTATGGTGGAAGTCGCTTTGATATGCGAGTGCTTTGGATTAAAAGCATTCTCCTGGAATGGAATATGCTCATAATCCAAGGTTCCACTGTATATTCAACCTAAAATATATGGAATACTATTATAAAACACTATAATTTAATTTAATTTAATTTATAACCCAACCTGTTGCAAATACTTCTTCGCTCACAACTGCTCTGTTATGTTTCAACAAATGGAAACAGCGGAACTACCGTACAGTTGAACACTTGTGATTTAGACTTTTTTTTTCCGGCTAACTCACATCATTGCTCATATCTCGACCCACAGGCCAAGATCAGTAAATTTACAGGTGCGATTAACAATAAAATGCTAGATTACCAGGGGACAGTAAGCAGCGGTTAAAAGAAGATTTTGGAACAGGAGATAAACGCTGATCCATGTGGCCGTTTATCAGTAAGAGCATTAAAGAACAGAGAGGCACTTAAAGCAGGAGATATAGGGGACCCCAGTGCTGTATCGATCTTACGCAGAGCTGTTCAAGGCCAGAACTACTTATAAAGAAAGAGAGAGAGGGCACTGAATTATCACTACAGTTAAACTGGAGAGTGAGGCGGGGGATGATAAGCTGCAAAGGCATGATTGGCGCAAGAAATCATGTCATCTTTTTCACTCCGTTTGACATTTCACACCCTGTAATTTGCAACATGATTACTAAAAAAAAATAATGATGATATTTATCTGGGTAGGATTAAAGATATAATTTATTGAAGAATGCCCCCGTCATTCTGTCTTTTCTGCAGTTTTTCTTGCATTTAAAGAGGAAAGAACTGCAATTGAGGCTGGAGAGCAGTTAATAAGATGCAAAGTGATAAGGTAGGATATACACAGTATGTAGAAGTGATGCAGCAGAGTCGGGCATCGCGTGCATTAAAAAGTTAATTTCCAAGTAATAATACTGCAAGAGCAAAGTGCTTGTTAAAACTTGCAGATGTTTTGCACCATGTCAACCTCTGTATATCTTGGCCTTCCCCTTTGGGGTCAGTTGATGCATTTGCCAAAGCTAAAGGGCTTGCGCTTTGTTCACGAAACATTATGCATTATATTGTTTATCCCTTTATGACTTAAGCCTCGTACACACGTCCGAGTTTCTTGTCGTAAAAAACCCGTCGTTTTTCTCGACGAGATTCTTGTCAAGCTTGACGAGCTTAAATCTTGTCGTTGTTCTGCGCGGTCACGTATAGCACGTACGACGGCAGTATAAAGGGGAAGATCGATTTCAATGGCGCCACCCCTTGGGCTGCTTTTGCTGATCTCATGTTACCGCATGTGAAGTAAAAGTTTGGGAAGAGACGATTCACGCTTTTCAGTCTTCATGCTTTCAGTTCGTTACAGCGTGACGAATGTGCTATCTCATTTACAAAGGCTTGTTTTACCAGAAGGAGCGCTCCCGTCTTATACTTGATTCTGAGCATGCGCGATTTTTGAAGACTCGGAAAAGCATACACACGACCGGTTTTCTCGTCGCAAAACAGGCCGACGAGAAACCCGACGAGAAAATCGAGAATCCTGACGAGAAAATAGAGAGCAGGTTCTCTATTTTTCTCGTCGAGATTCCCGGCAGTTTTCTCGACGAGAAACCATACACACGAACGGTTTTCTCGGCAAGAAAGCTCTCTCTGCACTTTTCTTGTCGTTTTCTGACGAGAAAATCGGTCGTGTGTACGAGGCTTAAGCCTATTGTGACAGCAGGAAGGTAAAGTCACCTGGTTGCATCCAGGGGGGTAGATATATTTCGCCCAGATTCAGGCTTTACGCCGACTTATACAACTAGGTGGAGAGTTGTATAAGCCCAGCTGAGGCTAGTGGGCTCATGGATGACTCATACCTCTAGGGAGAGTGTGGGGCGTCGTGCAGACAGGGAGTTGATGAGACCAGCTGAAGCTTGTCAGCTCATTTAGGCCTCTATAAGAACTCCCAGATTCATTAGGTGTTAGCTCATGCCTGGAACCAGACCTGTGTGGACTGTCTAGGGAGAGTGAACCCCTGTGCGGTGAGACAAAGCCTGTGTGGCTATTTGCTTGGACATTTAAAACCAGGGACTTAGGGACTAGGACAGCACTAGGCTGATCCCAGTTGTTAGTTAGGAAACCTGTATGTTTAGTCAGAGGTCAAGTTGACCAGGATTTATTTTATTTATGTTTCTTTTGCTTTGCTGTGTTTTGTCACTGTAAATAGAAAATAAACCGCACCTTTTTGATTTTGAAAACCACAACCTCCGTTTGCTGGGCCTGTTTTTGTGTGGGGAGCCCATCCCGGGGGTCACACACACCCGCTGCCGAGCTAACCCCCTCACAGTTGGTGGAGAACGCAGGCAGTTTTTTTTAAGCCAGCATGGAGGAGATACTGAAACAGCTGGCTCTAGCAAATGCCAATCAACAGCAGACAAATGCAGGTTTGCAAAGGAGCCTTGCAGCCCAGCAGCAAGCTCATCAACAGAGCCTTGCAGCCCAGCAGCAAGCTCACCAACAGAGTCTGGAAGCTCAGCAACAAGCCCAGCAGCAATCTGAGGCCCGCTTCATAGACCTGTTACAGAAGCAAGAGCAGAGACTACAACAAATGGAAGCAGTAATGCAGCAACGTCCGCAGACCAGTGAGGAAAGCCGTCCCACTAATACCGCGTCCTTTGGGGTGAGTCGTTTATTGACAAAAATGACTGGAGAGGATGATCCAGAGGTATTTTTGACCACATTTGAAAGGACCGCTGAAAGAGAAAAGTGGCCTGAGGAGCAGTGGGCTGGACTGGTGGCTCCTCTGTTAACTGGTGAATCGCAGAAAGCTTACTATGACCTAGAGCCTAACCAAGCAAAAGACTATGTGATGCTAAAAGCTGAAATTTTGGCAAGGCTGGGTGTCACCCAGGCTGTCCGGGCTCAGCGTGTGCATAACTGGACTTTCCAGCTTGGAAAACCCCCCAGGTCTCAAATGTATGATCTCATTCACCTGAGCAGAAAGTGGCTACAGCCAGAGACTTTGTCCGCACCAAAGATTGTGGAACGTGTTGTAATGGATCGGTTTTTGAGAGCTCTTCCTACTGCCATCCAAAAGTGGGTAAGCCATGGAGACCCAGAGACGGCCGATGGTCTAGTGGATCGTGTGGAGAAATACTTGGCTACAGAGAACCTGACGGCCTCTCCCAGAGACACTCAGACTTTCCACCCTAAGACCAGACCATCCCCAGGGGCGGATAAGAGGATTCCAAGGGGTGAGGGTGGAGAGAGTGAGAGGGTGGGAGCTCTACCCCAAGTTTGGCGAGAACAGCCTGGGAAATCAGCGGCTCAAGAGGCGGCAAGAAGGATCGTTTGCTACCGCTGCCGGCAAGCGGGACATATTGCAGCCAATTGCCCGGTTGTGGAGGAACCCATGCAGTGTGACTTTCTGACGGGCAGACGTCAGTCGCTGTGTGCGACAGTCGCATGCACTGCCATTCGAGGAACTGAGAAACATTTATGCAAAATGTGTGTTAATGGTAGAAATGTTGTGGTATTGCTGGATTCAGGTAGCCTTGTGACCCTGATAAAGGCTGAGTTAGTTAAAACAGAGGTCTTTGGGAATAGCAAGGTAGCTGTTATTTGTGTGCATGGGGACACCCGAGAGTATCCAGTGACTACAGTGTGTTTCGAGACCCCCAAAGGTACCCTCTCTCATCCAGTGGGCTTAGTATCTCAGTTACCGCATGACGCCATTGTGGGAAGGGATTTTCCGAAGTTCTGGGAACTGTGGGATGATCCTGAGCCCCCCACTGGTGCCCCTATGTACCAGGAATGTGATAGCCAGAACTCCCCTGAGAGTGGTGAGGACTCTCCGGAATTTCCCTTATCAGTATTGGCAGGGGAGACTCAAGAAACTGGAGAGGAGCCCACCTCCTCAGACGAAAACCTACCGTCTGTGGAGTTTTCTGATCTTGAGGTTCACAGGGAAAACTTTGCCACAGAACAGTTGAAAGACCCCGCCCTAATAAAGGCACGGGAAAACGTAGTGAAAATAGATGGCGAGTTAGTGAACCCAGATAATACCTGCACTTACCCATACTTCAGCGTAGAGAAGGACCTACTGTATCGGGTGGCAAAAAGGGCAGAAGAAACCGTTGAGCAGCTTGTGGTGCCCAAACCTTACAGGAAGTTGGTGTTGGAGTTGGCCCATGGGCACATTCTTGGAGGTCATCTGGGGACAGAGAAAACCCGAGAGAGGGTATTACAGAGATTCTATTGGCCGGGGGTGATGAAGGACATAGAAAATTATTGTTCCTCCTGCCCTGTGTGTCAGAGGTCGGCCCCGATGCCACATTTCCGTAGCCCGCTGGTCCCTCTACCCATCATTGAGGTCCCGTTTGAGAGGATCGCCATGGATTTGGTAGGGCCTATAATCAAGTCCGCTAGGGGGCACCAGTACATATTAGTTATAATGGACTATGCCACCCGTTATCCAGAAGCGATGCCTCTCCGAAATACCTCGGCCAAAACCATAGCCAAAGAGCTATCTCTTGTGTTTAGCCGGGTGGGTATTTGTAAAGAACTGCTTACGGACCAAGGTACACCCTTTATGTCCCGGGTTATGAAGGAGCTGTGTAAATTGTTCAAAGTGACGCAATTACGTACATCTGTGTATCACCCCCAAACCGATGGGCTGGTTGAAAGATTCAACAAAACCCTAAAACAAATGTTGAAGAAAGTGGTGGATAGAGATGGAAAGGATTGGGACTGTCTACTTCCTTATCTGATGTTTGCTATTAGGGAGGTGCCCCAATCCTCTACGGGATTCTCCCCCTTTGAGTTACTGTATGGGAGACACCCAAGAGGGCTGTTGGATATTGCCAAGGAAACTTGGGAAAGTGAGAGTTCTCCCCACAGGAGTGTGATTGAGCATGTCGCCCTGATGCAAGACCGAATTGCACAGGTAATGCCCATCGTGAAGGAACATTTGGCCCAAGCGCAGTTAGCACAGCAGAGAGTGTACAACCGTGGAGCCAAGACCCGTACCTTTTCCCCGGGGGATAGGATACTGGTACTTGTCCCTACGGTTGAAAGTAAATTCCTTGCCAAATGGCAAGGCCCCTATGAGATAATGGAAAAAGTGAGCGAAGTGAATTACAAGGTCAGACAACCAGGAAGGCGAAAGCCCGAACAGATCTATCACGTTAATCTGTTGAAAGCCTGGAGGGATAGAGAGTCCCTAGTCGCAGACACTTGGTCACCAGCTCAAACTGGTTGCGTGATTCCTGAGGTTGGAATAGCAGCCACCTTGTCACAACCCCAACAACAGGAGGTTAAGGAGTTTGTGCTTCGCAACAAGGAGGTATTCTCTGAGCTGCCGGGACAAACATCTGGGGTAGAGCATGACATCATTACCCCGCCCGGTGAAAGGGTGAAGTTAAAACCCTATCGGATCCCAGAGGCCCGACGGGAGGCAATACGGGAGGAAGTACAGAAAATGCTGAACTTAGGGGTGATAGAGGAATCCCAAAGTGATTGGTCTAGTCCCATTGTGTTGGTGCCTAAACCGGATGGGAGCTGGCGATTTTGTAACGATTTTCGTCAGTTGAACAAAGTTACAAAATTTGACACCTACCCCATGCCACGTATAGATGAGTTGATCGACCGGCTGGGAACAGCCCGATACATGACGACTCTTGACCTCACAAAAGGGTATTGGCAAATCCCCCTGGCCAAGTCGGCCAAAGAGAAAACCGCATTTGTAACCCCAGACGGGGCGTTCCAATATAAAAGAATGCCGTTCGGGTTACAGAATGCGCCGGCCACATTCCAGCGGAAAATGGACCAGATGCTGAGGCCCCATCGGAAGTATGCTGCGGCTTACCTGGATGACGTAATTGTCCATAGCACAGATTGGGCCTCACATCTGCCAAAAGTGCAAGCAGTCCTGGACTCTGTTCGGGAAGCGGGGTTTACGGCTAACCCCAAGAAGTGTACCATTGGGCAGGAGGAGGCCAAATATCTTGGGTACACCATTGGGAGGGGAGTAATAAAACCCCAACTCAACAAAGTCGAGGCCATCCAGAGTTGGCCACGTCCCAACAGCAAGAAGCAGGTACGAGCCTTTCTGGGAATCGCTGGGTATTATCGGCGATTCATTCCCCACTTTGCTTCTAAGGCTGTGCCCCTAACCAACCTGACGAAGGGGAAAGGGTCGGTCATGATTAAATGGACCCCCGAGGCTGAGGCAGCATTCCAATTCTTGAAACAAGCCTTATGTAGCCAGCCAGTGTTGTACTCACCCGACTTCTCTAAAGACTTTGTCGTACAAAGTGATACGTCAGATGTGGGGTTAGGAGCAGTATTGTCCCAGGTCTGGAACGGGGAAGAGCACCCAGTCATTTACCTCAGCAGGAAGTTGAAGTCCCATGAGGTAAATTACGCCACCGTTGAAAAGGAGTGTTTAGCGGTGAAGTGGGCTCTAGATTCCCTTCGGTACTACCTGCTAGGTAGGCACTTTGACATGGTTACGGATCACGCTCCGTTAAAGTGGATGGCTCAAAACAAGGAAACAAATAGAAGAGTGAATAGGTGGTTCCTGGCCCTCCAGGAATTCAACTTCACAGTAAAGCATCGCCCTGGCGTTCAAATGGGGAATGTGGATGCTTTGTCTCGAGTACATGAATGCCTGATTGCTGGTGTTCCAACCCCGAGGTTAAAACAAGAGGGGGGGGGGTATGTGACAGCAGGAAGGTAAAGTCACCTGGTTGCATCCAGGGGGGTAGATATATTTCGCCCAGATTCAGGCTTTACGCCGACTTATACAACTAGGTGGAGAGTTGTATAAGCCCAGCTGAGGCTAGTGGGCTCATGGATGACTCATACCTCTAGGGAGAGTGTGGGGCGTCGTGCAGACAGGGAGTTGATGAGACCAGCTGAAGCTTGTCAGCTCATTTAGGCCTCTATAAGAACTCCCAGATTCATTAGGTGTTAGCTCATGCCTGGAACCAGACCTGTGTGGACTGTCTAGGGAGAGTGAACCCCTGTGCGGTGAGACAAAGCCTGTGTGGCTATTTGCTTGGACATTTAAAACCAGGGACTTAGGGACTAGGACAGCACTAGGCTGATCCCAGTTGTTAGTTAGGAAACCTGTATGTTTAGTCAGAGGTCAAGTTGACCAGGATTTATTTTATTTATGTTTCTTTTGCTTTGCTGTGTTTTGTCACTGTAAATAGAAAATAAACCGCACCTTTTTGATTTTGAAAACCACAACCTCCGTTTGCTGGGCCTGTTTTTGTGTGGGGAGCCCATCCCGGGGGTCACACACACCCGCTGCCGAGCTAACCCCCTCACACTATTCTTGACATTTGTTGCTTACAAGTTAAAATCCATATTTTTTGCTAGAAAATTACTTAGAACCCCCAAACATTATATATAGATTTTTTAGCAGAGAATCTAGAGAATAAAATTACGATTGTTGCAATATTTTCTGTCACACGGTATTTGTGCAGCGGTCTTTGAAACACAACTTTTTGGGGAAAAATACACTTTCATGAATGTAAAAAAAACGAAACCGTAAAGTTAGCCCAATTTATTTGTATAATGTGAAATATGGTGTTACGCCGAGTAAATAGATACCAAACACGTCACGCTTTAAAATTGCGCACACTCGTGGAATGGCGACAAACTACGGTACCTAAAAATCTGAATAGGTGACGCATTAAAAAAAATAAAATAACGGTTACCAGGTTAGAGTTACAGAGGAGGTCTAGTGCTAGAATTATTGCTCTCGCTCTGACGATCACAGCGATACCTCACATGTGTGATCTGAACACCGTTTACATATGTGGGCGCGACTTACATATGCGTTTTCTTTGCTGCGCGACCTCGCGGGGACGGGGCCGCTTTAAAAACTATTTTTTCTTTCTTATTTCTTTTTTTTTTTTTTTTACATTGTGTTTTAAAAATAAAATAACATTTGGATCACTTTTATTGCTATCACAAGGAATGAAAACATCCCTGTAATAGGTGGTGACAGGTACTCTTTATGGAGGGATCGGGGGTCTAAAAGAGCCCAAATCCCTTATTTGCACTTCAAAGTATTCAGATCAATGAAAACGGCAATTCTGAATACTGTATTTTTTTTTAAAACCGGTTGCCATTGGCAGCCGAGTAAACCTGGAAGTGACGTTGTGACGTTGCTTCCGTGTTTACAGAGAGAAGATTGGAACAAATCCGTTTCCGGCTTCGTGCCAGTCTGTCTCTAGTGGCGGATCGAGGATCGGGTCTCCCAGTGGGACAGGAAGCCCAGTAAGAGCGGCAGAAGACGGCGGGAGGGGGGGATGTCCACTCCCGCTCCTCCGGGATAACAACTGAGCGGCTTTTTAGTTGTTATCCCTGGAAAGCCGACTGCCCACTCTAAAAAACGGTACCGGGACGATGCCTGCAGCTGCAGGCATCATCCCGAGATGACCCCCTAAAGCCGAGGCCGCATATGTGCGTACGGTCGATGCGAAGGGGATTATTAGTATGATAAATTATTACTGAATGTAGTTTGTACTGTGATGGTATTGTTCTGTTGGGTAGAAGAGACTAATATTTCTTTATTGGATAAAAAACCTAAATATATACAGAAAGAAGGTTTATGGAAGGGACTTTTGGAAAGGCACCACTATGACAAATATATAAAAATACAAATGTAGTTTTATTAAATACAATCTTAAGACAATAATAAAATACATGCAACAGTGAATACTAATTTTTCCCAGAATAGGACTTTCTTCATAACAAGAAATGCTCTAGATTTTTTTGGGGATCTAGAGCCATTCACCTTCTTTCTGTATCTACTTACGGGGATGTGGCACTATCATGGCTACCAAACTGGGCATTCAGATAAGAATTTTTGAAATCCCAAATATACTGTGTTGTTGAATCATTTGCATTCTTTGGGTGCATTTTCGCAAATTATATAGAATGAACTGTTGCCGTGAACAATTACATAAAGTGTGCAAGTATTGAGAAAAACAATAAAATATGGATAAGTGAAAAAATTATGTTGCATAGTGCTCCAAATAAAAATAAATTAAAAAAAATCCTTGTTTAAACAAGTTCACATTGAAAATAGTTAATATTGAAAAAATATTGAAGTGCTCCGAATTAACATCAATAAAAAACAAAACAAAACTGTCTCCTCCACCGTCCTGGCTCCTCCCCTACGCGTGACGACACAGGGCTATCACGTGTCTTCCTCAGGTGGAGGAGACCGTTCACATGCTTATTTTTTAATATTATTTATTTGGAGCACTGTGCAACATTATTATTCACCTATCCATATATTATTGTTTTTCTCACTACTTGCACACTTTATGTAATTGTTCACGGCAACAGTTCATTGTATTTATATTTATATTAGTGAGGATAATATCACATAGCGCTGCATTTTTTTGATTCATTTACTTTTTACACAGAATTTGGGAGTGTTAAATAATTCTAAGCGGCTGTGCATTGGTTCTCTATCTTCAGTTTAATCTCTATTTACATTATTTAACACTTGATGATAGTTACAACTCAGGTTGGCCATCTCTTATGGTAGCTTGCAAGATTTTAGTCTATCTATAATGCCGCGTACACACGATCATTTTTCCCGTCGGGAAAAATGAAATTTTTTTTTTTAACAAGAAAAACGACCGTGTGTGGGCTTTTTGTCATTTTTGCCGACGGAAAAAACGGCATTAATCACGACAAGAAAAATTAGAACATGCTCTAATTTTTCTCGTCCTGATTCCCGTCGTTTTTTTTCCGCGGCAGTTTTCCCATAGGGAAACACTGCCACGGAGCCCACACACGGTCGTTTTTCTCGACCAAAAAATAAATGTCGGGAAAAACAGACGTGTGTAGGGAACCAAGCCGTTCCCTCGTTTTTCCCGTCGAGAAAATCGATCGTGTGTACGCGGCATCAGGGTTAAAAACTCTGAAGCGCTTTTGAGGCTTTTTTGAAGCGCTGCCCATTCATTCCAATTGGCAGGGCATTTTGGGAGCTCTAGATATAGCGCTCCCAAACCGACTCAAAGATGCAGCTTGCAGGATTTTTAAGAACGTCCCACAAGCGCACCGAACAAGTGTGAAAAGTCACACTTGAATGAATGGAAGGCCGTTTTCAGGCGCTTAGCAGAGGCAATTTCCAGCGCTAAAGCGCCTTAGAACCGCCCCAGTGTGAAGGGGGTCTTATGCGGCGTACACACGATCGTTTTTCATGCCATTTTTTAAACCAACGTTTTTCTCGTCGTTTTTTTTCATGTTTCCTCTCAAGCCTGTCTTGCGTACACACGATCATTTTAAAAAACGTTCAAGCAAAGCGCAGTGACGTACAACACGTACGACGGCACTATAAAGGGGAAGTTCCCTTCGGATGGCGCCACCCTTCATGTTAGTAAAGTTTGTTGAGCGACGATTCGCGCTTTTCAGCCTCCTGCTTTTCAGTCCGTTACAGCGTGACGAATGTGCTATCTCCATTACAAATGCTAGTTTTACCAGAATGTGCGCTCCCGTCTCATACTTGATTCTGAGCATGCGCGTTTTTTTTCACCTTGTCAAAGCATACACACCATCGTTTTTCACATCGTTAAAAAAAACGACATGAAAAACGACGTGAAAAAAGAGAGCATGTTCGAAATTTTTAATGGCCGTTTTTCACGTCGTTAAAAATGCTCTGGAGCATAAACACGATCGGTTTTAATGCCCATTTTTAAAAATGTCATTTTTAACGGCATGAAAAACGATCGTGTGTATGGGGCATAAGACTTCAGGTTGTAGCTTATGATGGTCAACCTTTAGGTTTTGGTTAGGGGCTGATTTAATGTAGAAATAGATTCAGGCTCCATTCTACAGTATGCACACAAGAATAATGATGCCTTCTTATACTAGATATTCTCCTTGTGTCATATTTTCCTGAAAAAATTGAATGTACGCCGTTAAACTTGTAGTAATGCACTAAACTGTACTGCGTTAAACGGAAGATAGTGAACGCCTGACGCTGTATATTTCAGTGCACAGAAATGTACTGCGTTAAACGGCACGTAATGCACTGAAATATACGGCGTTAAACTTGCAGTAATGCTCTGAACTGTACTACATTAAACTTGCAGTAACGCACTGAAATATACTGCGTTAAACGTGCAGTAACGCAGAGAAATGTACTGCGTTAAACGGCACGTAACGCACTGAAATATACGACGTTAAACTTGTAGTAACGCAATGAAATATACTGTGTTAAATGGTCACTACACTCACACTGACTGAACTATCCCTACATTCACACAAATGTAAAGATGAATGGTTGCACTACACTCACACTAAACTATGCCTAGATTCACACTAAACTGATATTCTACACTGACAATAGAATCAGAATAGCACACTATAGCAAACTAACTGTCTAATAGCACTGAACAAAGCCCTGTTCTATCTCTCTCCACGCCAATATCACACTGAAAATGGCCGCTTTTAAAAGAATACTTTTATAGTGTGGGGCGAGACTAACAGCAACGAGCCATGATTGGATAGAGTCATCGTGACAACGTCCAATCATGGCTCTGACAGTGCTCTGTGCCCTGATTGGGCAAAGCTTTCATTGCTTCAGCCAATTAGGGCTTTCAATGCACTGTGCGGCGGCGCAGTGCATTGTGGTCATTCGGCGGGCCAAACAAATGGTCTGATAATTTGGTTGTTCGGCAAGCGTGCGAAAAGCCAATGTTCGGCCCTAACTCAGGGCGAACCGTTCACCCATCCCTAAAGGGGAATGGGTAACTAGAACCTGAGTCGTCTTGTTATATATGTAGCGGGGTCTTCAAAGTTAGTGGGATACACCTGGGGGTAGAGAGACCCAGGTGTGTAATTATGTCAGGGTTCAGACCCCTTTTATTTTTATTCGTGGAGGATTGGGTGGTGTAATATTCTCTTTGACCAGTGGGTGTCAGTATACCTACTGGCTCGAGGTAGATTCACTGCCAGAGGGCTACCCTTCTTTGTCCCTTCCTGGAGATGGTGCGGCCGGGGCGGGGAACCCGCCGTGGTGTCGATGGGGGGGGATATAAAAGGGGGAGACGCCCTCACCACGAGGCTGTCCGGAGGGAGGAGGTCGTGTCTTCACGCACCCAGGCACCTTAGGCCTGGGTGCGGGCGGTTCAAGGTTCCGGCCTAGGCGCCCAAGGCCTGGCCGGAACGAAGATGGAGTCCATCCCGGGCACCTTCAGCCTGGGGTGAGGTACTATTAAGGAGGCCTGGGACCCGGTGACTCCGGCTGGGTCCCGCGAGGGTGGAGTTGCTCCAGGGCGCCCCTTGCGAGGGGACCCGCATCTGAGGTGAGGAGGCTGGGGAGGTCACCCATCCGAAGACCCGGTGCAGTGTCAACCCGGTGACGGATGGGCCTTCGGTAACTCCCTCGGAGGACATCTTCCCCTGATATGGGCTACAGCGCAGCGGAGGAGCTTTCATCAAGATTCCTGCAATCCCTGGTCATAGCACAGGGAGTGTAGGGACTAGGAACCTGTACAGTGCCTCGACCTGCTTCCCCATCGTATCATGCCGTTGCATTTGACTGTATGTGGAGATACGCAATAAACCTGAGTTTGGACTTTGATGGGTGTATGGACTCTGTTGATGGGAACAAAGGGAGATTCCGGCACGGAAGGACTGACCCTCATAACCAGCGCACATTTGGCCCGAGGAAAAAGATTAATACTGGCCTTCACCTCACCCACAGCCATGGGGAGGACATGGGCCGTGCGCACCTCACTCTGTCGCTCGACATACCCCTAGCTAAAGAGGTCGGGGTGAGGTGGCTACATATACAGTGCACATACAGTCCTTGTATCCATAAAAAAGCCTTAATTACTGTGTCACAAGCAATTGTCTCACAGGCACACATAAACCTCAGGACCGAAATGCAATTTCAGATGTGTGACTGTCCTAGGTAAAAAAAAAAACATAGCTATGTGATGGAAACCTTGGGGAAGCAAAGCCAGGATTGTGTGGCTGCTTTGGGCCATTCATATGACACCTTAAAATGGTGGGCTTTTAAAAACAATTGTGTTTTTAGGTAGTCAGGATATTGTACTCCTAGCTTTTCTAGCTAACATTCGTGGAGTTTGACTGAAATCCTTCATGAGTAATACCTCCCTGCACACAGCCACAACAGTGCAAATATGTTCAACTCCGGAATATCACATTGATGTATGCTGAGAACTCTGAGGACTGGCATACAGTACCTTAACTATGTGCCTAAAGTATGATAAGCCGGTCATTTATCATGAAATTCGATTGCCTGGGAATTGTGATCACAAAATCTGCCTTGTGGCATGCTATTATGTTAACTGCCATATAAAAGGACAGCAGCAGTAAAAATCAATATTGTCACAAACTGGTATCTCTTTACCATCCTTTTAGAGGGGCTATCAATCAATATTCCAGTCATAATCTGACAGGAAGTAAGTAGAGGTGTGTAAATTAGGGTGACCACATTTCCAAACTCCCATTCAGGGACACCCTCCCTTCCCAAAAATCAGCTTGTGCTGTAACAAATCACAGCACAGTTATTGGACACAAGAGATTTATGATTTCTCCAATCACAAGCAGGGGGCGGGATTGTGCTCCTCCAGGCCTTCCTGGCCAGGACAAGTACTGTCAGTGAGTAAAGCGGTGATGTGGCAGCCTTTTTTGGGGGCATCAGATTGGCCCGGGGGGTGGCTGTGTCAGTTTCATTCCGGGACACTGTATTGTCCTGGAATGACTGTGCCTGGGACAGACCTGCAAAATGCGGGACTGTCCCGGGCAATCCGGGACACGTGGTCACCCTAGTGTAAATGCCCAGTTGTCATTCCTCTTTTAGTACTGGCCACCTGCACATCACTAAGGTAAGCATGCTATTAGCTATGCTTGCCAATCTCTGCCTACTATTCAACCTTGCCTCTGGCTCATTGGCACTGCCACCAGCATCAACTTCTCCAAACTTTCCAAGCAAAGGGCCAGTTTATTGTCCTTCAAATTTTAGAGGGGCCAGACTGTGTATGAAGAAAAGAGTGGCTGCACACCAGAGCAGTGTTTCTCAACTCCAGTCCTCAAGGCGCCCCAACAGGTCATGTTTTCAGGCTTTCCATTATTTTGCACAGGTGATTTGATCAGTTTCACTGCCTTAGAGATTACCATAGCCGTTTCAACTGAGGAAAATCCTGAAAACATGACCTGTTGGTGCGCCTTGAAGACTGGAGTTGAGAAACACTGCACCAGAGTAACAAAAGTATTTTTGTTCCTCTTCCATAAAGTGCAGAGTCACACACCACAGGAGCAAGTGCATCAGGTAGAGACGCGTTTCACACAGTTACATTGTGCTTATTCATTACCATTAGTGATGAGCCGAACACCCCCGGGTTCGGTTCGCACCAGAACCCGCGAACGGACCGAAAGTTCGCACGAACATTAGAACCCTATTAAATACAATGGATGCGAACATTCGGATTCTAAAGTGCTAATTATAATGACTATTATCCATGTTATTGTCCGAAACAGAGTTTGGGAACCCGGCTTCTGCACCAGGGGACATGTATCAATGCAAAAAGAAGTTTTAAAAACGGACGTTTTCCGGGAGCAGTCATTTTATTGATGCATAAAGTGAAAAAAAAAAAGTCAAATATTCCTTTAAATATTGTACCTGGGGGGTGTCTAAAATATGCCTGTGAAGTGCCACGTGTTTCCCGTGTTTAGAACTGTCCCTGCACAAAATAACATTTCTAAAGGGAAAAAAGTCATTTAAAACTGCTTGCGGCTTTAATGCAATGTGTGGTCCCGGTAATATGGATGAAAATCTTTAGGAAAAATGGCATAGCTACCCCATCAACCCCCCCCCCCCCCCTACCCCAGCCCATTACCAGCCCCTTTGGGTCTTGTATGGATATTAAGGGGAACCCCGCACACAAAATAAAAAAGGACCTATATACTCTGAACAGCCGTATACAGGCGGTGCATACAAGACAGGGACTGTAGGTTTGTTCTTATGTAGAATCTGTTTATAATTTTGAACAGCTGCATTGTTTAAGTGGAGCTCCATGGCAAATTCCTTTTTTTTAGTTTTTTGTAAAACATAGGGAACGGTTATCACCCCTGTCACATTTTTTTTGCTGTCTGTGCCCCTGTTCAGAACATTTAACCTCACTTTGCGTCCCAATGACAACTGTTTTTGAAATGTGGTGTTTTTATTGAAACAAGGATTGGTGATAAAGCATCAGTAGAGAGGAGACACCTTTCTCCCATATTAATTCTTACAGGAGAGAATTTTCCTTCCAAGGGGTAGATTTCCTCTCACTTACTGTTGTCTTCTTCCGTTTGCAAGTAGTAGTCGTTTGTAAGTTGGATGTTTGAAAGTAGGGACCTGCCGTTTATACTCTGCAGAAATTGGCCCCTTAGGTGTTGGTGTTGGCACAACACTGTAAGCACTCACAGTTACTCTTGGTGGGTGCTGGAACGCCCTGCTGTCAACTATTATATCAGGAATAGTGATGAGCCGAACACCCCCGGGTTCGGTTCGCACCAGAACCCGCGAACGGACCGAAAGTTCGAACGAACATTAGAACCCTATTAAATACAATGGATGCGAACGTTCGAATTCTAAAGTGCTAATTATAACAACTATTATGCATGTTATTGTCCTAAAAAGGGTTTGGGAACCCGGGTTCTGCACCAGGGGACATGTATCAATGCAAAAAGAAGTTTTAAAAACGGTCGTTTTTCGGGAGCAGTCATTTTAATGATGCATAAAGTGAAAAAAAAAAAGTCAAATATTCCTTTAAATATCGTACCTGGGGGGTGTCTAAAGTATGCCTGTGAAGTGCCACGTGTTTCCCGTGTTTAGAACTGTCCCTGCACAAAATGACACTTCTAAAGGAAAAAAAAGCCATTTAAAACTGCTTGCGGCTTTAATGTAATGTCTGGTCCCGGTAATATGGATGAAATTCTTTAAGAAAAATGGCATAGCTACCCCATGACCCCCCCCCCCCACCCCAGCCCATTACCAGCCCCTTTGGGTCTTGTATGGATATTAAGGGGAACCCCGCACATAAAATAAAAAAGGCCCTATATACTCTGAACAGCCCTATACAGGCGGTGCATACAAGACAGGGACTGTAGGTTTGTTCTTATGTAGAATCTGTTTGTAATTTTGAACAGGTACATTGTTGAAGTGTAGCTCCAGACCAAAAATCTATTTTTAAACTTTTTGGAAAACATAGGTAAGGGTTATCACCCCTGTAACATTTGTTTTGCTGTCTGTGCCCCTGTTCAGAACATTTCACCTCACTTTCCGTCCCAATGACAACTGTTTTTGAAATGTGGTGTTTTTCTTGAAACAAGGATTGCTGATAAAGCATCAGTACAGAGGAGACACCTTTCTCCCATATTTATTCTTACAGGAGAGAATTTTCCTTCCTAGTGGTAGATTTCCTCTCACTTCCTGTTGTCTTCTTGCGTTTGCAAGTAGGAGTCGTTTGTAAGTTGGATGTTTGAAAGTAGGGACCTGCCGTATATACTCTGCAGAAATAGGCCCCTTAGTTGTTGGTGTTGGCACAACACTGTAAGCACTCACAGTTACTCTTGGTTGGTGCTGGAACGCCCTGCTGTCAACTATTATATCAGGAATTTTAATTACATATAATTGTTGAACAGTGGTAGTAAAAATTGGGCCTTTGATGGTGGTGCTGGTGCCACAACACTGTAAGCCCTGACAGTTACTCTTGGTGGGTGCAGCAATGGGCCCTGCTGTGAATTATTAGATCAAGAATTGTAATTACATGCCCCTGTTGAACAGGGGCTGAAAAATTGGGCCTTAGGCACTGGTGGCACAACACTGCAACCCCTCACAGATACTGTACTTGGAGCACAGCAATGAGCCCTGTTGCAAAGTATTGCTTCAAAAATTGTAATGACACGCCCCTGTTAAACAGGGGCTGAAAAATTGGGCCTTAGGCACTGGTGGCACAACACTGCAACTCCTCACAGATACTGTACTTGGAGCACAGCAATGAGCCCTGTTGCAAAGTATTGCTTCAAAAATTGTAATGACACGCCCCTGTTAAACAGGGGCTGAAAAATTGGGCCTTAGGCACTGGTGGCACAACACTGCAACTCCTCACAGATACTGTACTTGGAGCACAGCAATGAGCCCTGTTGCAAAGTATTGCTTCAAAAATTGTAATTACACGCCCCTGTTAAACAGGGGCTGAAAAATTGGGCGTTAGGCACTGGTGGCGGCACCCATAAACAAAAATGATCTTACAAGCTATCATCATCAATCGTATCATTGAGGACTCGGAGGAGGAGGATAGCCAGTCAACATAACAGCACAGGCACTCAGCATCAGCATCAGTCTTGAAGGGATGTGACATGTTAAAATCAATTAGTCTGTTATATCAGCATCAGGTGTGTGGTAGCTGGTGGTGATCCAAGACTGGTTCATCTTGATGAAAGTCAGTCGATCAACCGAGTCGGTGGACAGGCGCACCCTGTGATCCGTGACAAATCCTCCAGCAGCACTGAATGTGCGTTCCGAAAGAACGCTGGATGCAGGACAGGCCAGTAGCTCAATTGCATACTGTGCAAGCTCTGGCCAGTGATCCATCCTCAAGACCCAGTAAGCCAGAGGATTTTCGGTGGGGAAGGTGTCCAAGTCTGACCTTGCCCCTAGATATTCCTGCACCATGTTTATCAGACGCTGGCGATGGTTGCTGGAACCGATCATACTTTGGGGCTGCGGACTAAAGAATTGTCTGAACGCATCGGTCAGACGGCCACCTTCCCCACCGCTCCTTCTTTGACTGGCCGAAGCCTCAGCAACTCGTTGTCCAGGACCAGGAGTTTGCAACCTCCCAGTCTCTGGGAACGCGTTGCACAGACCTTTCTGCAAGGCCTCCCGGAGTTGTCTCATCCTCTGCTCCCTCTGCGACGGTAACATAAGGTCCGCAACCTTACCCTTGTACCGTGGATCAAGGAGAGTGGCCAGCCAGTAATGGTCCCTCTCCTTGATCCGAAGAATACGAGGATCCTTCCGCAGACTTTGCAGGATCAGGGAGGCCATGCAGCGTAGGTTTGCTGAGGCATTCGCTCCGGAGTCCTCTGGGTCACTAAGGACGACATGATCCGCAGCCACCTCCTCCCAGCCACGTACAAGTCCACTGGTTTCTTGGGACTGTAAATCATCCCTAAAAGACTGCTGCTGATGATGCTGAGTGCCAGCCTCCACCTCCATGCTGACACAATCCTCCTCCTCCTCCTCCTCCTCCTCTTCCTGTGCGATGGGTGGGACAGAAGGAACACTGTCTGGGTAAAGGGGGCCTTGAGAGGCAAGGAAGTCCTCCTCTTCCTGCCTCTGTTCTGCCTCAAGTGCCCTGTCCATTATTCCACGCAGCGTGTGCTCCAACAGGTGGACAAGAGGTACAGTGTCACTGATGCATGCACTGTCACTGCTCACCATCCTCGTGGCCTCCTCAAATGGTGCCAGGACAGTGCATGCATCCCTGATCATGCCCCACTGGCGTGGAGAAAAAAAACCAAGCTCCCCTGACCCTGTCCTGGTGCCGTAGTCGCACAGGTACTCATTGATGGCCCTCTGCTGCGTGTGCAGCCGCTGCAGCATGGCCAACGTTGAGTTCCACCTGGCGGGCATGTCACATATAAGGCGGTTCTTGGGCAGGTTCAACTCCTTTTGCAGCTCAGCCAGGCGAGCACTGGCATTATAAGATCTGCGGAAATGCACACAGACTTTCCTGGCCTGCCTCAGGACATCCTGTAAGCCCGGGTACCTGCCCAAGAAGCGCTGCACCACCAGGTTAAGGACGTGAGCCACACAGGGCACATGGGTCAGTTGTCCCTGTCGGAGGGCGGAGAGGAGGTTGGTGCCATTGTCGCAAACCACCATTCCTGGCTTAAGCTGGCGTGGCGTCAACCACCTCTCGGCCTGGCCCTGCAGAGCAGACAGGACCTCTGCCCCAGTGTGGCTTCTGTCCCCCAAACACACCAGCGCAAGCACGGCATGGCATCTTTTTGCCTGCGTACTTGCGTAGCCCCGTGAACGGCTACGGAGCACCGCTGGTTCATAGGACAAACCACAGGAAGAGGCCATGGAGGAAGAAGAAGAGGAGGGGGTGGAGGAGAGAGGTGTGTCACAACCAGTAGTAGCATTTTGGAGGCGTGGCGGTGGGACAACCTCCAACACTACTGCACCTTGTCCTGAATCCTTCCCAGCTGCCAAAAGAGTGACCCAATGGGCCGTGAAAGAAAGGTAACGTCCCTGTCCATGCCTGCTGGACCATGAGTCAGCGGTAATATGCACCTTACCGCTGACCGCCCTGTCCAGCGAGGCCAAGACATTGCCTTCCACATGCCGGTAGAGAGCCGGAATAGCCTTCCGTGAGAAAAAGTGGCGTTTGGGAACCTGCCACTGAGGAACCGCACATTGCACAAACTCACGGAAGGGGGCCGAGTCTACCAACTGAAAAGGCAGCAGTTGAAGCGCTAGCAATTTAGCCAAGCTAGCATTCAACCGCTGGGCATGTGGATGGCTGGGAGTGAACTTCTTTCGACGGTCCAGCAGCTGGGGCAGGGAAATTTGCCTGCTAGAATCGGACGTCGGTGTACTGCTAGCAGAGTGGGCGCAAGTACTTGGCTGTGACACACCTAATTCTACACCTTCATTCCTCTCAGTGCATGTTTCAGAGAGGACTGAAGTTATAGTGGGGTTGGAGATCCCAGCTGATGCGGTGCAAGGAGAGGTCCGCTTTGTTCTTTGGTGTGGGTCTTTGAGGTAGGCTTGCCAACGAGCTGCATGGCAGGTCAACATATGTCTGGTCAGGCATGTGGTACCCAAGCGGCTGATGTTTTGGCCACGCGATATACGCTTGAGACATATGTTGCAAACAGCAGCTGTGCGATCTGATGCACTAGCCTCAAAAAAGGCCCACACCAAAGAACTTTTTGAATGACGGGCAGAGGCAGCGCCCTCAACAGGCGGAGCTCTGCGGTGTGATTCCGTCGGTGTACTGCCCTTACGCTGGCCACCAAAGGGCATCCTGCCTCGTTGGAGATGTGCCTCCTCCTCATCCTCCTCCTCCTCCTCTCTCCTATTAGGCACCCACGTGGAGTCAGTGACCTCATCATCCCCTCCCTCCTCATCACTGGAGCCAATCTGGCAGTATGCTGCAGCTGCTGGAACATGACTGCCAGATTGGTGTCCTTCTTGAGCATCCCCTCTGTCTGCTCTCACGCTACTGCCTTCCTCTAGCTGGGTTTCATCATCAGACCCTTCGAAACGCTGGGCATCCTCCTGGAGCATGTACCCAACACTGTGCTGAAACAGTTCGGGGGACTCCTCAGGAGGAGGACATGGTGGGTCTAGGGAAGGAGTGACTGATGATTTGTCTGACATTGATACCAGGGAAGACGACGCTTTGGCAGCTGCTTTTCCAGTACCCTGAGCCTGGGTGAGAGAGGACGAGGAGGAGGAGGAGGGCTTGGTCATCCACTCTACCAAGTCTTCGGCATGATGTGGCTCAACATGTCCAGCTGCCGAAAAGAAGGACAAGCGTGTCCCATGGCCATGTGCTGATGACAATGCACCGCGTCCACGACCAGCACTGTTGCCCCCAGACACAGAGCCTGCTTGCCCTCTTTTATTGCCTCCTGACTGTCTGCCTCTCCTTGTTTGCCTTCCAGACATTCTAATAGATGGCCTGCAGGGAGATGGGAAAAAAGCAATAAGGGCTACCTTCAGGTGTCCTTCTCTGTCCCTTGAAACAAGGACTTTCACAGTGAAAGAAACTGACACTCTCCCTACCTACAGTTTTCTGTCCCTAGAAAAAATATATTTTTTAAGCACAATATAGCACAAGGACAATTCACTCACTGTCCTTCCAGGTCCCTGGAAACAAGGACTTGCAGAGTGAAAGAAAAAAAACACTCTCCCTACCTACAGTTTTCTGTCCCTAGAAAAAATGTTTTTTTTAAGCACAATATAGCACAAGGACAATTCACTCACTGTCCTTCCAGGTCCCTGGAAACAAGGACTTGCAGAGTGAAAGAAAAAAAACACTCTCCCTACCTACAGTTTTCTGTCCCTAGAAAAAATGTTTTTTTTAATCACAATATAGCACAAGGACAATTCACTCACTGTCCTTACAGGTCCCTGGAAACAAGGACTTGCAGAGTGAAAGAAAAAAAACACTCTCCCTACCTACAGTTTTCTGTCCCTAGAAAAAATGTTTTTTTTAATCACAATATAGCACAAGGATAATTCACTCACTGTCCTTACAGGTCCCTGGAAACAAGGACTTGCAGAGTGAAAGAAAAAAAACACTCTCCCTACCTACAGTTTTCTGTCCCTAGAAAAAATGTTTTTTTTAATCACAATATAGCACAAGGACAATTCACTCACTGTCCTTACAGGTCCCTGGAAACAAGGACTTGCAGAGTGAAAGAAAAAAAACACTCTCCCTACCTACAGTTTTCTGTCCCTAGAAAAAATGTTTTTTTTAATCACAATATAGCACAAGGACAATTCACTCACTGTCCTTACAGGTCCCTGGAAACAAGGACTTGCAGAGTGAAATAAACTGACACTCTCCCTACCTACAGTTTTCTGTCCCT
Organism: Rana muscosa; assembly: GCA_029206835.1. Classification (NCBI taxonomy): domain Eukaryota; kingdom Metazoa; phylum Chordata; class Amphibia; order Anura; family Ranidae; genus Rana; species Rana muscosa. The sequence goes on from CM055128.1 coordinate 63,518,646, forward strand.
AGAATAAATGTTTTTTTTAAGCACAATATAGCACAAGGACAATTCACTCACTGTCCTTACAGGTCCCTGGAAACAAGGACTTGCAGAGTGAAAGAAAAAAAACACTCTCCCTACCTACAGTTTTCTGTCCCTAGAAAAAATGTTTTTTTTAATCACAATATAGCACAAGGACAATTCACTCACTGTCCTTACAGGTCCCTGGAAACAAGGACTTGCAGAGTGAAATAAACTGACACTCTCCCTACCTACAGTTTTCTGTCCCTAGAATAAATGTTTTTTTTAAGCACAATATAGCACAAGGAGAATTCACTCACTGTCCTTCCAGGTCCCTGGAAACAAGGACTTGCAGAGTGAAAGAAAAAAAACACTCTCCCTACCTACAGTTTTCTGTCCCTAGAAAAAATGTTTTTTTTAAGCACAATATAGCACAAGGACAATTCACTCACTGTCCTTCCAGGTCCCTGGAAACAAGGACTTGCAGAGTGAAAGAAAAAAAACGCTCTCCCTACCTACAGTTTTCTGTCCCTAGAAAAAATGTTTTTTTTAATCACAATATAGCACAAGGACAATTCACTCACTGTCCTTACAGGTCCCTGGAAACAAGGACTTGCAGAGTGAAAGAAAAAAAACACTCTCCCTACCTACAGTTTTCTGTCCCTAGAAAAAATGTTTTTTTTAATCACAATATAGCACAAGGACAATTCACTCACTGTCCTTACAGGTCCCTGGAAACAAGGACTTGCAGAGTGAAAGAAAAAAAACACTCTCCCTACCTACAGTTTTCTGTCCCTAGAAAAAATGTTTTTTTTAATCACAATATAGCACAAGGACAATTCACTCACTGTCCTTACAGGTCCCTGGAAACAAGGACTTGCAGAGTGAAATAAACTGACACTCTCCCTACCTACAGTTTTCTGTCCCTAGAATAAATGTTTTTTTAAGCACAATATAGCACAAGGACAATTCACTCACTGTCCTTACAGGTCCCTGGAAACAAGGACTTGCAGAGTGAAAGAAAAAAAACACTCTCCCTACCTACAGTTTTCTGTCCCTAGAAAAAATGTTTTTTTTAATCACAATATAGCACAAGGACAATTCACTCACTGTCCTTCCAGGTCCCTGGAAACAAGGACTTGCAGAGTGAAATAAACTGACACTCTCCCTACCTACAGTTTTCTGTCCCTAGAATAAATGTTTTTTTTAAGCACAATATAGCACAAGGACAATTCACTCACTGTCCTTACAGGTCCCTGGAAACAAGGACTTGCAGAGTGAAAGAAAAAAAACACTCTCCCTACCTACAGTTTTCTGTCCCTAGAAAAAATGTTTTTTTTAATCACAATATAGCACAAGGACAATTCACTCACTGTCCTTACAGGTCCCTGGAAACAAGGACTTGCAGAGTGAAATAAACTGACACTCTCCCTACCTACAGTTTTCTGTCCCTAGAATAAATGTTTTTTTTAAGCACAATATAGCACAAGGACAATTCACTCACTGTCCTTCCAGGTCCCTGGAAACAAGGACTTGCAGAGTGAAAGAAAAAAAACACTCTCCCTACCTACAGTTTTCTGTCCCTAGAAAAAATGTTTTTTTTAATCACAATATAGCACAAGGACAATTCACTCACTGTCCTTACAGGTCCCTGGAAACAAGGACTTGCAGAGTGAAATAAACTGACACTCTCCCTACCTACAGTTTTCTGTCCCTAGAATAAATGTTTTTTTTAAGCACAATATAGCACAAGGACAATTCACTCACTGTCCTTCCAGGTCCCTGGAAACAAGGACTTGCAGAGTGAAAGAAAAAAAACACTCTCCCTACCTACAGTTTTCTGTCCCTAGAAAAAATGTTTTTTTTAATCACAATATAGCACAAGGACAATTCACTCACTGTCCTTACAGGTCCCTGGAAACAAGGACTTGCAGAGTGAAAGAAACTGACACTCTCCCTACCTACAGTTTTCTGTCCCTAGAATAAATGTTTTTTTAAGCACAATATAGCACAAGGACAATTCACTCACTGTCCTTCCAGGTCCCTGGAAACAAGGACTTGCAGAGTGAAAGAAACTGACACTGTCCCTACCTACAGTTTTCTGTCCCTAGAATAAATGTTTTTTTAAGCACAATATAGCACAAGGACAATTCACTCACTGTCCTTACAGGTCCCTGGAAACAAGGACTTGCAGAGTGAAATAAACTGACACTCTCCCTACCTACAGTTTTCTGTCCCTAGAATAAATGTTTTTTTTAAGCACAATATAGCACAAGGACAATTCACTCACTGTCCTTCCAGGTCCCTGGAAACAAGGACTTGCAGAGTGAAAGAAAAAAAACACTCTCCCTACCTACAGTTTTCTGTCCCTAGAAAAAATGTTTTTTTTAATCACAATATAGCACAAGGACAATTCACTCACTGTCCTTACAGGTCCCTGGAAACAAGGACTTGCAGAGTGAAAGAAACTGACACTCTCCCTACCTACAGTTTTCTGTCCCTAGAATAAATGTTTTTTTAAGCACAATATAGCACAAGGACAATTCACTCACTGTCCTTCCAGGTCCCTGGAAACAAGGACTTGCAGAGTGAAAGAAACTGACACTGTCCCTACCTACAGTTTTCTGTCCCTAGAATAAATGTTTTTTTTAAGCACACTATAGCACAAGCACAAAACACACTGACACTCTCCCTACCTATCCTTCTCTTTCCCTAAACTAAAGGAATCCAGGTTAAGCAAGAAAGAAATAACAGTCACTGTCCCTGCCTATGCTGCTCTATCCCTGCTCCGGAACACACTACACTAGGCCGCCGTGCTGGCGGCCTTTTATAGTGTGGGGCGTGTACTAAACACCCTCAGCAATAATTGGCCACAGGCATCCTGCCTGTGGCCAATCATTGCTCTCCTCGCTGCCGGCGCTGTGATTGGCCAAGCATGCGGGGTCACAGTGCATGCTTGGCCAATCACAGCGCCTGGATGACACTGCGATGGCGTAGTGCATTGTGGGCCGTTCGCGTCACTCGAATTTGGCGCGAACGGCCCAAATCGTTCGATCTTCGTCGAACGATCGAACAGCCAATGTTCGAGTCGAACGTATGTTCGACTCGAACACGAAGCTCATCCCTAATCAGGAATTGTAATAACATATAATTGTTGATCAGTGGTAGTAAAAATTGGGCCTTTGATGGTGGTGCTGGTGCCCCAACACTGTAAGGCCTGACAGTTACTCTTGGTGGGCGCAGCAATGGGCCCTGCTGTGAATTATTAGATCAAGAATTGTAATTGCATGCCCCTGTTGAACAGGGGCTGAAAAATTAGGCCTTTGGTGGTGGTGGTGGTGGTGATGGTGGTGCTGGTGCCACAACACTGTAAGGCCTGACAGTTACTCTTGGTGGGCGCAGCAATGGGCCCTGCTGTGAATTATTAGATCAAGAATTGTAATTGCATGCCCCTGTTGAACAGGGGCTGAAAAATTAGGCCTTTGTTGGTGGTGGTGGTGGTGGTGATGGTGGTGCTGGTGCCACAACACTGTAAGGCCTGACAGTTACTCTTGGTGGGCGCAGCAATGGTCCCTGCTGTGAATTATTAGATCAATAATTATAATTGCATGCCCCTGTTGAACAGGGGCTTAAAAATTGGGCCTTTGGTGGTGGTGGTGGTGGTGATGGTGGTGCTGGTGCCACAACACTGTAAGGCCTGACAGTTACTCTTGGTGGGCGCAGCAATGGGCCCTGCTGTGAATTATTAGATCAATAATTATAATTGCATGCCCCTGTTGAACAGGGGCTGAAAAATTGGGCCTTAGGCACTGGTGGCACAACACTGCAACCCCTCACAGATACTGTACTTGGAGCACAGCAATGAGGCCTGTTGCAAAGTATTGCATCAAAAATTTTAATTACACGCCCCTGTTAAACAGGGGCTGAAAAATTGGGCCTTAGCCACTGGTGGCGTCACCCATAAACCAAAATGATCTTCCAAGCTATCATCGTTAATCGTATCATTGAGGAGGAGGAGGAGGATAGCCAGTCAACATAACAGCACAGGCACTCAGCATCAGCATCAGTCTTGAAGGGATGTGACATTTTAAAATCAATTAGTCTGTTATATCAGCATCTGGTGTGTGGTAGCTGGTGGTGATCCAAGACTGGTTCATCTTGATGAAAGTCAGTCGATCAACCGAGTCGGTGGACAGGCACACCCTGTGATCCGTGACAAATCCTCCAGCAGCACTGAATGTGCGTTCTGAAAGAACGCTGGATGCAGGACAGGCCAGTAGCTCAATTGCATACTGTGCAAGCTCTGGCCAGTGATCCATCCTCAAGACCCAGTAAGCCAGAGGATTTTCGGTGGGGAAGGTGTCCAAGTCTGACCTTGCCCCTAGGTATTCCTGCACCATGTATATCAGACGCTGGCGATGGTTGCTGGAACCGATCATACTTTGGGGCTGCGGACTAAAGAATTGTCTGAACGCATCGGTCAGACGGCCACCTTCCCCACCGCTCCTTCTTTGACTGCCCGAAGCCTCAGCAACTCGTTGTCCAGGACCAGGAGTTTGTAACCTCCCAGTCTCTGGGAACGCGTTGCACAGACCTTTCTGCAAGGCCTCCCGGAGTTGTCTCATCCTCTGCTCCCTCTGCGACGGTACGATAAGGTCCGCAACCTTACCCTTGTACCGTGGATCAAGGAGAGTGGCCAGCCAGTAATGGTCCCTCTCCTTGATCCGAAGAATACGAGGATCCTTCCGCAGACTTTGCAGGATCAGGGAGGCCATGCAGCGTAGGTTAGCTGAGGCATTCAGTCCGGAGTCCTCTGGGTCACTAAGGACGACATGATCCGCAGCCACCTCCTCCCAGCCACGTACAAGTCCACTGGTTTCTTGGGACTGTAAATCATCCCTAAAAGACTGCTGCTGATGATGCTGAGTGCCAGCCTCCACCTCCATGCTGACACAATCCTCCTCCTCCTCCTCCTCCTCCTCCTCCTCCTCTTCCTGTGCGATGGGTGGGACAGAAGGAACACTGTCTGGGTAAAGGGGGCCTTGAGAGGCAAGGAAGTCCTCCTCTTCCTGCCTCTGTTCTGCCTCAAGTGCCCTGTCCATTATTCCACGCAGCGTGTGCTCCAACAGGTGGACAAGAGGTACAGTGTCACTGATGCATGCACTGTCACTGCTCACCATCCTCGTGGCCTCCTCAAATGGTGCCAGGACAGTGCATGCATCCCTGATCATGCCCCACTGGCGTGGTGAAAAACCCAGAGCTCCCCTGACCCTGTCCTGGTGCCGTAGTCGCACAGGTACTCATTGATGGCCCTCTGCTGCGTGTGCAGCCGCTGCAGCATGGCCAACGTTGAGTTCCACCTGGTGGGCATGTCACATATAAGGCGGTTCTTGGGCAGGTTCAACTCCTTTTGAAGCTCAGCCAGGCGAGCACTGGCATTATAAGATCTGCGGAAATGCACACAGACTTTCCTGGCCTGCCTCAGGACATCCTGTAAGCCCGGGTACCTGCCCAAGAACCGCTGCACCACCAGGTTAAGGACGTGAGCCATACAGGGCACATGGGTCAGTTGTCCCTGTCGGAGGGCGGAGAGGAGGTTGGTGCCATTGTCGCAAACCACCATTCCTGGCTTAAGCTGGCGTGGCGTCAACCACCTCTCGGCCTGCCCCTGCAGAGCAGACAGGACCTCTGCCCCAGTGTGGCTCCTGTCCCCCAAACACACCAGCGCAAGCACGGCATGGCATCTTTTTGCCTGCGTACTTGCGTAGCCCCTTGAACGCCTACGGAGCACCGCTGGTTCCAAGGACAAACCACAGGAAGAGGCCATGGAGGAAGAAGAAGAGGAGGGGGTGGAGGAGAGAGGTGTGTCACAACCAGTAGTAGCATTTTGGAGGCGTGGCGGTGGAACAACCTCCAACACTACTGCACCTTGTCCTGCATCCTTCCCAGCTGCCAAAAGAGTGACCCAATGGGCCGTGAAAGAAAGGTAACGTCCCTGTCCATGCCTGCTGGACCATGAGTCAGCGGTAATATGCACCTTACCGCTGACCGCCCTGTCCAGCGAGGCCAAGACATTGCCTTCCACATGCCTGTAGAGAGCCGGAATAGCCTTCCGTGCGAAAAAGTGTCGTTTGGGAACCTGCCACTGAGGAACCGCACATTGCACAAACTCACGGAAGGGGGCCGAGTCTACCAACTGAAAAGGCAGCAGTTGAAGCGCTAGCAATTTAGCCAAGCTAGCATTCAACCGCTGGGCATGTGGATGGCTGGGAGTGAACTTCTTTCGACGGTCCAGCAGCTGGGGCAGGGAAATTTGCCTGCTAGAATCGGACGTCGGTGTACTGCTAGCAGAGTGCCCGCAAGTACTTGCCTGTGACACACCTAATTCTACACCTTCATTCCTCTCAGAGCAGGTTTCAGAGAGGAGTGAAGGTATAGTGGGGTTGGAGATCCCAGCTGATGCGGTGCAAGAAGAGGTCAGCTTTGTTCTTTGGTGTGGGTCTTTAAGGTAGGCTTGCCAACGAGCTGCATGGCAGGTCAACATATGTCTGATCAAGCATGTGGTGCCCAAGCGGCTGATGTTTTGGCCACGCGATATACGCTTGAGACATATGTTGCAAACAGCAGCTGTGCGATCTGATGCACTCGCCTCAAAAAAGGCCCACACCAAAGAACTTTTTGCATGATGGGCAGAGGCAGCGCCCTGCACAGGCGGAGCTCTGCGGTGTGATTCCGTCGGTGTGCTGCCCATACGCTGGCCACTCAAGGGCATCCTGCCTCGTTGGAGATGTGCCTCCTCCTCATCCTCCTCCTCTCTCCTATTAGGCACCCACGTGGAGTCAGTGACCTCATCATCCCCTCCCTCCTCATCACTGGAGCCAATCTGGCAATATGCTGCAGCTGCTGGAGCATGACTGCCAGATTGGTGTCCTTCTTGAGCATCCCCTCTCTCTGCTCTCACGCTGCTGCCTTCCTCTAGCTGGGTATCATCATCAGATCCTTCCAAACGCTGGGCATCCTCCTGGAGCATGTACCCAACACTGTGCTCAAACAGTTTGGGGGACTCCTCAGGAGGAGGGCATGGTGGGTCTAGGGAAGGATTGACTAATGAAGATAAATATACCAGAGAAGAGGACGCTTTGGCAGCTGCTTTGCCAGTACCCTGAGCCTGGGTGAGAGAGGATGAGGAGGATGAGGTGGGCTTGGTCATCCACTCTACCAAGTCTTCGGCATGATGTGGCTCAACATGTCCAGCTGCCGAAAACAAGGACAAGTGTGTCCCATGGCCATGTGCTGATGACAATGCACCGCGTACACGACCAGCACTGTTGCCCCCAGACACAGAGCCTGCTTGCCCTCTTTTTTTGCCTCCTGACTGTCTGCCTCTCCTTGGTTGCCTTCCAGACATTTTAATGGATGGCCTGCAGGGAGATGGGAAAAACAGCAATAAGGGCTACCTTCAGGTGTATACTGTGCAGGAGGCTTAGCATCAATGACACTGACACTGTCCCCTGCCTATCCTTCTCTGTCCCTAAACACAAGGATTGAAAATATGGTTCAGCAAAATAGTTTTAGAACAGAATAGCACACTGCCACTTTCCCTCACTGTCCTACTCTGTCCCTCCCTACAAACAAGATTTAGCACAGAATAGCACACTGATAATTTCTACGAGTGTCCTTCTCTGTCCCTAAACTCAAGGATTGAAAATATGGAACAGCAAATTTGGTTTAGAACAGAACAGCACACTGTCAGTTTCACTCACTGTACCTCTCTGTCCCTCAACTCAAGGATTGAAAATATGGTTCAGCAAAATAGTTTTAGAACAGAATAGCACACTGACACTTTCCCTCAATGTACCTCTCTGTCCCTCAACTCAAGGATTGAAAATATGGAACAGCAAATTTGGTTTAGAACAGAACAGCACACTGTCAGTTTCACTCACTGTACCTCTCTGTCCCTCAACTCAAGGATTGAAAATATGGTTCAGCAAAATAATTTTAGAACAGAATAGCACACTGACACTTTCCCTCACTGTACCTCTCTGTCCCTCAACTCAAGGATTGAAAATATGGAACAGCAAAGTTGGTTTAGAACAGAACAGCACACTGTCAGTTTCACTCACTGTACCTCTCTGTCCGTCAACTCAAGGATTGAAAATATGGTTCAGCAAAATAGTTTTAGAACAGAATAGCACACTGACACTTTCCCTCACTGTACCTCTCTGTCCCTCAACTCAAGGATTGAAAATATGGAACAGCAAATTTGGTTTAGAACAGAACAGCACACTGTCAGTTTCACTCACTGTACCTCTCTGTCCATCAACTCAAGGATTGAAAATATGGTTCAGCAAAATAGTTTTAGAACAGAATAGCACACTGACACTTTCCCTCACTGTACCTCTCTGTCCCTCAACTCAAGGATTTAAAATATGGAACAGCAAATTTGGTTTAGAACAGAACAGCACACTGTCAGTTTCACTCACTGTACCTCTCTGTCCCTCAACTCAAGGATTGAAAATATGGTTCAGCAAAATAGTTTTAGAACAGAATAGCACACTGACACTTTCCCTCACTGTACCTCTCTGTCCCTCAACTCAAGGATTGAAAATATGGAACAGCAAATTTGGTTTAGAACAGAACAGCACACTGTCAGTTTCACTCACTGTACCTCTCTGTCCCTCAACTCAAGGATTGAAAATATGGTTCAGCAAAATAGTTTTAGAACAGAATAGCACACTGACACTTTCCCTCACTGTACCTCTCTGTCCCTCAACTCAAGGATTGAAAATATGGAAGAGCAAAATTGGTTTAGAACAGAATAGCACACTGTCAGTTTCACTCACTGTACCTCTCTGTCCCTCAACTCAAGGATTGAAAATATGGTTCAGCAAAATAGTTTTAGAACAGAATAGCACACTGACACTTTCCCTCACTGTACCTCTCTGTCCCTCAACTCAAGGATTGAAAATATGGAACAGCAAATTTGGTTTAGAACAGAACAGCACACTGTCAGTTTCACTCACTGTACCTCTCTGTCCCTCAACTCAAGGATTGAAAATATGGTTCAGCAAAATAGTTTTAGAACAGAATAGCACACTGACACTTTCCCTCACTGTCCTACTCTGTCCCTCCCTACAAACAAGATTTAGCACAGAATAGCACACTGATAATTTCTACGAGTGTCCTTCTCTGTCCCTAAACTCAAGGATTGAAAATATGGAACAGCAAAATTGGTTTCGAACAGAATAGCACACTGACACTTTCCCTCACTGTACCTCTCTGTCCCTACAAACAAGATTTAGCACAAAATAGCACACTGACACTTTCCCTCACTGTACCTCTCTGTCCCTACTAGTGATGAGCCGAACACCCCCGGGTTCGGTTCGCACCAGAACCCGCGAACGGACCGAAAGTTCGAACGAACATTAGAACCCTATTAAATACAATGGATGCGAACGTTCGAATTCTAAAGTGCTAATTATAACAACTATTATGCATGTTATTGTCCTAAAAAGGGTTTGGGAACCCGGGTTCTGCACCAGGGGACATGTATCAATGCAAAAAGAAGTTTTAAAAACGGTCGTTTTTCGGGAGCAGTCATTTTAATGATGCATAAAGTGAAAAAAAAAGTGTCAAATATTCCTTTAAATATCGTACCTGGGGGGTGTCTAAAGTATGCCTGTGAAGTGCCACGTGTTTCCCGTGTTTAGAACTGTCCCTGCACAAAATGACACTTCTAAAGGAAAAAAAAGCCATTTAAAACTGCTTGCGGCTTTAATGTAATGTCTGGTCCCGGTAATATGGATGAAATTCTTTAAGAAAAATGGCATAGCTACCCCATGACCCCCCCCCCTACCCCAGCCCATTACCAGCCCCTTTGGGTCTTGTATGGATATTAAGGGGAACCCCGCACATAAAATAAAAAAGGCCCTATATACTCTGAACAGCCCTATACAGGCGGTGCATACAAGACAGGGACTGTAGGTTTGTTCTTATGTAGAGTCTGTTTGTAATTTTGAACAGGTACATTGTTGAAGTGTAGCTCCAGACCAAAAATCTATTTTTAAACTTTTTGGAAAACATAGGTAAGGGTTATCACCCCTGTAACATTTGTTTTGCTGTCTGTGCCCCTGTTCAGAACATTTCACCTCACTTTCCGTCCCAATGACAACTGTTTTTGAAATGTGGTGTTTTTCTTGAAACAAGGATTGCTGATAAAGCATCAGTACAGAGGAGACACCTTTCTCCCATATTTATTCTTACAGGAGAGAATTTTCCTTCCTAGTGGTAGATTTCCTCTCACTTCCTGTTGTCTTCTTGCGTTTGCAAGTAGGAGTCGTTTGTAAGTTGGATGTTTGAAAGTAGGGACCTGCCGTATATACTCTGCAGAAATAGGCCCCTTAGTTGTTGGTGTTGGCACAACACTGTAAGCACTCACAGTTACTCTTGGTTGGTGCTGGAACGCCCTGCTGTCAACTATTATATCAGGAATTTTAATTACATATAATTGTTGAACAGTGGTAGTAAAAATTGGGCCTTTGATGGTGGTGCTGGTGCCACAACACTGTAAGCCCTGACAGTTACTCTTGGTGGGTGCAGCAATGGGCCCTGCTGTGAATTATTAGATCAAGAATTGTAATTACATGCCCCTGTTGAACAGGGGCTGAAAAATTGGGCCTTAGGCACTGGTGGCACAACACTGCAACCCCTCACAGATACTGTACTTGGAGCACAGCAATGAGCCCTGTTGCAAAGTATTGCTTCAAAAATTGTAATGACACGCCCCTGTTAAACAGGGGCTGAAAAATTGGGCCTTAGGCACTGGTGGCACAACACTGCAACTCCTCACAGATACTGTACTTGGAGCACACCAATGAGCCCTGTTGCAAAGTATTGCTTCAAAAATTGTAATGACACGCCCCTGTTAAACAGGGGCTGAAAAATTGGGCCTTAGGCACTGGTGGCACAACACTGCAACTCCTCACAGATACTGTACTTGGAGCACAGCAATGAGCCCTGTTGCAAAGTATTGCTTCAAAAATTGTAATTACACGCCCCTGTTAAACAGGGGCTGAAAAATTGGGCGTTAGGCACTGGTGGCGGCACCCATAAACAAAAATGATCTTACAAGCTATCATCATCAATCGTATCATTGAGGACTCGGAGGAGGAGGATAGCCAGTCAACATAACAGCACAGGCACTCAGCATCAGCATCAGTCTTGAAGGGATGTGACATGTTAAAATCAATTAGTCTGTTATATCAGCATCAGGTGTGTGGTAGCTGGTGGTGATCCAAGACTGGTTCATCTTGATGAAAGTCAGTCGATCAACCGAGTCGGTGGACAGGCGCACCCTGTGATCCGTGACAAATCCTCCAGCAGCACTGAATGTGCGTTCCGAAAGAACGCTGGATGCAGGACAGGCCAGTAGCTCAATTGCATACTGTGCAAGCTCTGGCCAGTGATCCATCCTCAAGACCCAGTAAGCCAGAGGATTTTCGGTGGGGAAGGTGTCCAAGTCTGACCTTGCCCCTAGATATTCCTGCACCATGTTTATCAGACGCTGGCGATGGTTGCTGGAACCGATCATACTTTGGGGCTGCGGACTAAAGAATTGTCTGAACGCATCGGTCAGACGGCCACCTTCCCCACCGCTCCTTCTTTGACTGGCCGAAGCCTCAGCAACTCGTTGTCCAGGACCAGGAGTTTGCAACCTCCCAGTCTCTGGGAACGCGTTGCACAGACCTTTCTGCAAGGCCTCCCGGAGTTGTCTCATCCTCTGCTCCCTCTGCGACGGTAACATAAGGTCCGCAACCTTACCCTTGTACCGTGGATCAAGGAGAGTGGCCAGCCAGTAATGGTCCCTCTCCTTGATCCGAAGAATACGAGGATCCTTCCGCAGACTTTGCAGGATCAGGGAGGCCATGCAGCGTAGGTTTGCTGAGGCATTCGCTCCGGAGTCCTCTGGGTCACTAAGGACGACATGATCCGCAGCCACCTCCTCCCAGCCACGTACAAGTCCACTGGTTTCTTGGGACTGTAAATCATCCCTAAAAGACTGCTGCTGATGATGCTGAGTGCCAGCCTCCACCTCCATGCTGACACAATCCTCCTCCTCCTCCTCCTCCTCCTCCTCCTCTTCCTGTGCGATGGGTGGGACAGAAGGAACACTGTCTGGGTAAAGGGGGCCTTGAGAGGCAAGGAAGTCCTCCTCTTCCTGCCTCTGTTCTGCCTCAAGTGCCCTGTCCATTATTCCACGCAGCGTGTGCTCCAACAGGTGGACAAGAGGTACAGTGTCACTGATGCATGCACTGTCACTGCTCACCATCCTCGTGGCCTCCTCAAATGGTGCCAGGACAGTGCATGCATCCCTGATCATGCCCCACTGGCGTGGAGAAAAAAAACCAAGCTCCCCTGACCCTGTCCTGGTGCCGTAGTCGCACAGGTACTCATTGATGGCCCTCTGCTGCGTGTGCAGCCGCTGCAGCATGGCCAACGTTGAGTTCCACCTGGTGGGCATGTCACATATAAGGCGGTTCTTGGGCAGGTTCAACTCCTTTTGCAGCTCAGCCAGGCGAGCACTGGCATTATAAGATCTGCGGAAATGCACACAGACTTTCCTGGCCTGCCTCAGGACATCCTGTAAGCCCGGGTACCTGCCCAAGAAGCGCTGCACCACCAGGTTAAGGACGGGAGCCACACAGGGCACATGGGTCAGTTGTCCCTGTCGGAGGGCGGAGAGGAGGTTGGTGCCATTGTCGCAAACCACCATTCCTGGCTTAAGCTGGCGTGGCGTCAACCACCTCTCGGCCTGGCCCTGCAGAGCAGACAGGACCTCTGCCCCAGTGTGGCTTCTGTCCCCCAAACACACCAGCGCAAGCACGGCATGGCATCTTTTTGCCTGCGTACTTGCGTAGCCCCGTGAACGGCTACGGAGCACCGCTGGTTCATAGGACAAACCACAGGAAGAGGCCATGGAGGAAGAAGAAGAGGAGGGGGTGGAGGAGAGAGGTGTGTCACAACCAGTAGTAGCATTTTGGAGGCGTGGCGGTGGGACAACCTCCAACACTACTGCACCTTGTCCTGAATCCTTCCCAGCTGCCAAAAGAGTGACCCAATGGGCCGTGAAAGAAAGGTAACGTCCCTGTCCATGCCTGCTGGACCATGAGTCAGCGGTAATATGCACCTTACCGCTGACCGCCCTGTCCAGCGAGGCCAAGACATTGCCTTCCACATGCCGGTAGAGAGCCGGAATAGCCTTCCGTGAGAAAAAGTGGCGTTTGGGAACCTGCCACTGAGGAACTGCACATTGCACAAACTCACGGAAGGGGGCCGAGTCTACCAACTGAAAAGGCAGCAGTTGAAGCGCTAGCAATTTAGCCAAGCTAGCATTCAACCGCTGGGCATGTGGATGGCTGGGAGTGAACTTCTTTCGACGGTCCAGCAGCTGGGGCAGGGAAATTTGCCTGCTAGAATCGGACGTCGGTGTACTGCTAGCAGAGTGGGCGCAAGTACTTGGCTGTGACACACCTAATTCTACACCTTCATTCCTCTCAGTGCATGTTTCAGAGAGGACTGAAGTTATAGTGGGGTTGGAGATCCCAGCTGATGCGGTGCAAGGAGAGGTCCGCTTTGTTCTTTGGTGTGGGTCTTTGAGGTAGGCTTGCCAACGAGCTGCATGGCAGGTCAACATATGTCTGGTCAGGCATGTGGTACCCAAGCGGCTGATGTTTTGGCCACGCGATATACGCTTGAGACATATGTTGCAAACAGCAGCTGTGCGATCTGATGCACTAGCCTCAAAAAAGGCCCACACCAAAGAACTTTTTGAATGACGGGCAGAGGCAGCGCCCTGCACAGGCGGAGCTCTGCGGTGTGATTCCGTCGGTGTACTGCCCTTACGCTGGCCACCAAAGGGCATCCTGCCTCGTTGGAGATGTGCCTCCTCCTCATCCTCCTCCTCCTCCTCTCTCCTATTAGGCACCCACGTGGAGTCAGTGACCTCATCATCCCCTCCCTCCTCTTCACTGGAGCCAATCTGGCAGTATGCTGCAGCTGCTGGAACATGACTGCCAGATTGGTGTCCTTCTTGAGCATCCCCTCTGTCTGCTCTCACGCTACTGCCTTCCTCTAGCTGGGTTTCATCATCAGACCCTTCGAAACGCTGGGCATCCTCCTGGAGCATGTACCCAACACTGTGCTGAAACAGTTCGGGGGACTCCTCAGGAGGAGGACATGGTGGGTCTAGGGAAGGAGTGACTGATGATTTGTCTGACATTGATACCAGGGAAGACGACGCTTTGGCAGCTGCTTTTCCAGTACCCTGAGCCTGGGTGAGAGAGGATGAGGAGGAGGAGGAGGGCTTGGTCATCCACTCTACCAAGTCTTCGGCATGATGTGGCTCAACATGTCCAGCTGCCGAAAAGAAGGACAAGCGTGTCCCATGGCCATGTGCTGATGACAATGCACCGCGTCCACGACCAGCACTGTTGCCCCCAGACACAGAGCCTGCTTGCCCTCTTTTATTGCCTCCTGACTGTCTGCCTCTCCTTGTTTGCCTTCCAGACATTCTAATAGATGGCCTGCAGGGAGATGGGAAAAAAGCAATAAGGGCTACCTTCAGGTGTCCTTCTCTGTCCCTTGAAACAAGGACTTTCACAGTGAAAGAAACTGACACTCTCCCTACCTACAGTTTTCTGTCCCTAGAAAAAATGTTTTTTTTAATCACAATATAGCACAAGGACAATTCACTCACTGTCCTTACAGGTCCCTGGAAACAAGGACTTGCAGAGTGAAAGAAAAAAAACACTCTCCCTACCTACAGTTTTCTGTCCCTAGAAAAAATGTTTTTTTTAATCACAATATAGCACAAGGAGAATTCACTCACTGTCCTTCCAGGTCCCTGGAAACAAGGACTTGCAGAGTGAAAGAAAAAAAACACTCTCCCTACCTACAGTTTTCTGTCCCTAGAAAAAATGTTTTTTTTAATCACAATATAGCACAAGGACAATTCACTCACTGTCCTTCCAGGTCCCTGGAAACAAGGACTTGCAGAGTGAAATAAACTGACACTCTCCCTACCTACAGTTTTCTGTCCCTAGAATAAATGTTTTTTTTAAGCACAATATAGCACAAGGACAATTCACTCACTGTCCTTACAGGTCCCTGGAAACAAGGACTTGCAGAGTGAAAGAAAAAAAACACTCTCCCTACCTACAGTTTTCTGTCCCTAGAAAAAATGTTTTTTTTAATCACAATATAGCACAAGGACAATTCACTCACTGTCCTTACAGGTCCCTGGAAACAAGGACTTGCAGAGTGAAAGAAAAAAAACACTCTCCCTACCTACAGTTTTCTGTCCCTAGAAAAAATGTTTTTTTTAATCACAATATAGCACAAGGACAATTCACTCACTGTCCTTACAGGTCCCTGGAAACAAGGACTTGCAGAGTGAAAGAAAAAAAACACTCTCCCTACCTACAGTTTTCTGTCCCTAGAAAAAATGTTTTTTTTAATCACAATATAACACAAGGACAATTCACTCACTGTCCTTCCAGGTCCCTGGAAACAAGGACTTGCAGAGTGAAATAAACTGACACTCTCCCTACCTACAGTTTTCTGTCCCTAGAATAAATGTTTTTTTAAGCACAATATAGCACAAGGACAATTCACTCACTGTCCTTACAGGTCCCTGGAAACAAGGACTTGCAGAGTGAAAGAAAAAAAACACTCTCCCTACCTACAGTTTTCTGTCCCTAGAAAAAATGTTTTTTTTAATCACAATATAACACAAGGACAATTCACTCACTGTCCTTCCAGGTCCCTGGAAACAAGGACTTGCAGAGTGAAATAAACTGACACTCTCCCTACCTACAGTTTTCTGTCCCTAGAATAAATGTTTTTTTTAAGCACAATATAGCACAAGGACAATTCACTCACTGTCCTTACAGGTCCCTGGAAACAAGGACTTGCAGAGTGAAAGAAAAAAAACACTCTCCCTACCTACAGTTTTCTGTCCCTAGAAAAAATGTTTTTTTTAATCACAATATAGCACAAGGACAATTCACTCACTGTCCTTACAGGTCCCTGGAAACAAGGACTTGCAGAGTGAAATAAACTGACACTCTCCCTACCTACAGTTTTCTGTCCCTAGAATAAATGTTTTTTTTAATCACAATATAGCACAAGGACAATTCACTCACTGTCCTTCCAGGTCCCTGGAAACAAGGACTTGCAGAGTGAAATAAACTGACACTCTCCCTACCTACAGTTTTCTGTCCCTAGAATAAATGTTTTTTTAAGCGCAATATAGCACAAGGACAATTCACTCACTGTCCTTACAGGTCCCTGGAAACAAGGACTTGCAGAGTGAAAGAAAAAAAACACTCTCCCTACCTACAGTTTTCTGTCCCTAGAAAAAATGTTTTTTTTAATCACAATATAGCACAAGGACAATTCACTCACTGTCCTTACAGGTCCCTGGAAACAAGGACTTGCAGAGTGAAAGAAAAAAAACACTCTCCCTACCTACAGTTTTCTGTCCCTAGAAAAAATGTTTTTTTTAATCACAATATAACACAAGGACAATTCACTCACTGTCCTTCCAGGTCCCTGGAAACAAGGACTTGCAGAGTGAAATAAACTGACACTCTCCCTACCTACAGTTTTCTGTCCCTAGAATAAATGTTTTTTTTAAGCACAATATAGCACAAGGACAATTCACTCACTGTCCTTACAGGTCCCTGGAAACAAGGACTTGCAGAGTGAAAGAAAAAAAACACTCTCCCTACCTACAGTTTTCTGTCCCTAGAAAAAATGTTTTTTTTAATCACAATATAGCACAAGGACAATTCACTCACTGTCCTTACAGGTCCCTGGAAACAAGGACTTGCAGAGTGAAATAAACTGACACTCTCCCTACCTACAGTTTTCTGTCCCTAGAATAAATGTTTTTTTTAATCACAATATAGCACAAGGACAATTCACTCACTGTCCTTCCAGGTCCCTGGAAACAAGGACTTGCAGAGTGAAATAAACTGACACTCTCCCTACCTACAGTTTTCTGTCCCTAGAATAAATGTTTTTTTAAGCACAATATAGCACAAGGACAATTCACTCACTGTCCTTACAGGTCCCTGGAAACAAGGACTTGCAGAGTGAAAGAAAAAAAACACTCTCCCTACCTACAGTTTTCTGTCCCTAGAAAAAATGTTTTTTTTAATCACAATATAGCACAAGGACAATTCACTCACTGTCCTTACAGGTCCCTGGAAACAAGGACTTGCAGAGTGAAATAAACTGACACTCTCCCTACCTACAGTTTTCTGTCCCTAGAATAAATGTTTTTTTTAAGCACAATATAGCACAAGGAGAATTCACTCACTGTCCTTCCAGGTCCCTGGAAACAAGGACTTGCAGAGTGAAAGAAAAAAAACACTCTCCCTACCTACAGTTTTCTGTCCCTAGAAAAAATGTTTTTTTTAATCACAATATAGCACAAGGACAATTCACTCACTGTCCTTCCAGGTCCCTGGAAACAAGGACTTGCAGAGTGAAATAAACTGACACTCTCCCTACCTACAGTTTTCTGTCCCTAGAATAAATGTTTTTTTTAAGCACAATATAGCACAAGGACAATTCACTCACTGTCCTTACAGGTCCCTGGAAACAAGGACTTGCAGAGTGAAAGAAAAAAAACACTCTCCCTACCTACAGTTTTCTGTCCCTAGAAAAAATGTTTTTTTTAATCACAATATAGCACAAGGACAATTCACTCACTGTCCTTACAGGTCCCTGGAAACAAGGACTTGCAGAGTGAAAGAAAAAAAACACTCTCCCTACCTACAGTTTTCTGTCCCTAGAAAAAATGTTTTTTTTAATCACAATATAACACAAGGACAATTCACTCACTGTCCTTCCAGGTCCCTGGAAACAAGGACTTGCAGAGTGAAATAAACTGACACTCTCCCTACCTACAGTTTTCTGTCCCTAGAATAAATGTTTTTTTTAAGCACAATATAGCACAAGGACAATTCACTCACTGTCCTTACAGGTCCCTGGAAACAAGGACTTGCAGAGTGAAAGAAAAAAAACACTCTCCCTACCTACAGTTTTCTGTCCCTAGAAAAAATGTTTTTTTTAATCACAATATAGCACAAGGACAATTCACTCACTGTCCTTCCAGGTCCCTGGAAACAAGGACTTGCAGAGTGAAATAAACTGACACTCTCCCTACCTACAGTTTTCTGTCCCTAGAATAAATGTTTTTTTTAATCACAATATAGCACAAGGACAATTCACTCACTGTCCTTCCAGGTCCCTGGAAACAAGGACTTGCAGAGTGAAATAAACTGACACTCTCCCTACCTACAGTTTTCTGTCCCTAGAATAAATGTTTTTTTTAAGCACAATATAGCACAAGGACAATTCACTCACTGTCCTTACAGGTCCCTGGAAACAAGGACTTGCAGAGTGAAAGAAAAAAAACACTCTCCCTACCTACAGTTTTCTGTCCCTAGAAAAAATGTTTTTTTTAATCACAATATAGCACAAGGACAATTCACTCACTGTCCTTACAGGTCCCTGGAAACAAGGACTTGCAGAGTGAAAGAAACTGACACTGTCCCTACCTACAGTTTTCTGTCCCTAGAATAAATGTTTTTTTAAGCACAATATAGCAAAAGGAGAATTCACTCACTGTCCTTCCAGGTCCCTGGAAACAAGGACTTGCAGAGTGAAATAAACTGACACTCTCCCTACCTACAGTTTTCTGTCCCTAGAATAAATGTTTTTTTTAAGCACAATATAGCACAAGGACAATTCACTCACTGTCCTTACAGGTCCCTGGAAACAAGGACTTGCAGAGTGAAAGAAACTGACACTCTCCCTACCTACAGTTTTCTGTCCCTAGAATAAATGTTTTTTTAAGCACAATATAGCACAAGGACAATTCACTCACTGTCCTTCCAGGTCCCTGGAAACAAGGACTTGCAGAGTGAAAGAAACTGACACTGTCCCTACCTACAGTTTTCTGTCCCTAGAATAAATGTTTTTTTTAAGCACACTATAGCACAAGCACAAAACACACTGACACTCTCCCTACCTATCCTTCTCTTTCCCTAAACTAAAGGAATCCAGGTTAAGCAAGAAAGAAATAACAGTCACTGTCCCTGCCTATGCTGCTCTATCCCTGCTCCGGAACACACTACACTAGGCCGCCGTGCTGGCGGCCTTTTATAGTGTGGGGCGTGTACTAAACACCCTCAGCAATAATTGGCCACAGGCATCCTGCCTGTGGCCAATCATTGCTCTCCTCGCTGCCGGCGCTGTGATTGGCCAAGCATGCGGGGTCACAGTGCATGCTTGGCCAATCACAGCGCCTGGATGACACTGCGATGGCGTAGTGCATTGTGGGCCGTTCGCGTCACTCGAATTTGGCGCGAACGGCCCAAATCGTTCGATCTTCGTCGAACGATCGAACAGCCGATGTTCGAGTCGAACGTATGTTCGACTCGAACACGAAGCTCATCCCTAGTCCCTACAAACAAGATTTAGCACAAAATAGCACACTGACACTTTCCCTCACTGTACCTCTCTGTCCCTAAACTCAAGGATTGAAAATATGGTTCAGCAAGATTGGTTTAGAACAGAATAGCACACTGACACTTTCCCTCACTGTACCTCTCTGTCCCTACAAACAAGGATTAGCACAGAATAGCACACTGTCACTGACACTCTCCCTACCTATCCTTATCTGTCCCTAAACACAAGGAATCCAGGATTATGTAAAGGAAAAATAATGACACTGTCCCTGCCTATGCTTCTCTTTCCCTACTCCGGTCCGGAACACACTACACAAGGCCGCCGCGCTGGCGGCCTTTTATAGTGTGGGGCGTGTACTAAACCCCCTCAGCAATAATTGGCCACAGGCATCCTGCCTGTGGCCAATCATTGCTCTCCTCGCTGCCGGCGCTGTGATTGGCCAAGCATGCGGGGTCACAGTGCATGCTTGGCCAATCACAGCGCCTGGATGACACTGCGATGGCGTAGTGCATTGTGGGCCGTTCGCGTCACTCGAATTTGGCGCGAACGGCCCAAATCGTTCGATCTTCGTCGAACGATCGAACAGCCGATGTTCGAGTCGAACGTATGTTCGACTCGAACACGAAGCTCATCCCTAATTACCATTATTCATTAATGAATAAGCATAATGTAACTGTGTGAAACATCTACCTGATGCACTTTATACCATCCTGTGGTGTGTGACTTTGCATTTTATGGAAGAGGAATAAAAGGACTTTTGTTACTCCGGTGTGCAGCCACTCTCTTCTTCATATACTTTGCACGGCAGGTGAGCCGAGGCTTGCACCCGTGGGAGGAGTCCTCATCCCAGCTCACCCGGATCCACTCACCTGGAGTGGTGTTTCCCTTATCTCCATTGTTTGGGGCCAGACTGTGTCCAGCAGGAGTGGAAACGTTCCTGGCATCAGTGGGAGTAAACATTGCCACATTTGATATTAGGGGGAGAAAAAATGCCCCATTGTTGGTATCGTTGGTAGCAATAGTACCTTATTGTTGGTGTCAGTGAGAGAAATAGTGCTCCATTGTTGCCAGTTGGCAGAATAGTGTCTCCTATTCAAAATGTTTTACAGATAAATATGTGAAAAGTGTGGTGTGCATTTGTATTCAGCCCCCCTGAGTCAATACTTTGTAGAACCCCCTTTCACTGCAATTACAGCAGTGAAAAGTGGTTGTCTCTACCAGCTTTGCACATCTAGAGAGTGATGTTTTTACCCATTCTTCTTTGCAAAATAGCTCAAGCTCTGTCAGATAGACATGTGCGATTAGTTTCGTACGAATCTAAAATTCGTACGAATTTCCAGAAATTCGTACATTCGTACGAATCCGAAATATGAATTTTTATGCATACAAATTCTGTACGAAATACAAAATTTTGTTTACGAATTTCGGATCCAAAAGTGAAAAATTCCTTTAAATTTCATACCTGGGGGGTGTGTATGATATGCATGTAAAGTCGCGCATGTTTCCCGTGCTTAGAACTGTCCCTGCACAAAATGTCATTTTTGATGGAAAAAAAGTCATTTAAAACTCACTCACGGCTATTAATGAATTGTCTGCTTTTATCAATACATAGAAAAGTCATTGATAAAAAATAAAAAAAGCGTGGGGGTTCCCCCAAATTCAATTACCAGGCCCTTCAGGTCTGGAATGGATATTAAGGGGAACCCCGCCGCAAAAAAAAAAAAATGGCGTGCGGTTCCCCCTAAATATCCATACCAGGCCCTTCAGATCTGGCATGGATTTTAAGGGAAAATCCACCCCAAATTTAAAAAAAAATGGCGTGGAGTCCCCCCAAAAATCCATACCAGACCCTTATCCGAGCACGCAACCTGGCTGGCCACAGGAAAAGAGGGGGGGGATGAGAGAGCGCCCCCCCCTCCTGAACCGTACCAGGCCACATGCCCTCAACATGGGGAGGATGTCCCCATGTTGATGGGGACAAGGGCCTCATCCCCACCACCCTTGCCCAGTGGTTGTGGGGGTCTGCGGACAGGGGGCTTATCGGAATCTGGAAGACCCCTTTAACAAAGGGGACCCCCAGATCCCGCCCCCCCCCTATGTGAATTGGTAAGGGGTAAAAAAACAAAAAAAACAACAAAAAAAAAACATTCCAGCGATGAAATCCAGTGTCCCGTGGCGATTCCGATGTCCAGCGCTGTCCGTCATTGGTTGAGCCTGAGCGGACCTGATGGGGAACTTCCTCTGCAGTGTTTTAAATGTATAGACCCGCCCCTTCTAAAGTTCCCGCTAAGCGGACCAGATGCGGAACGTGAGAAGGGGCGGGTCTATTCATGTATTACACAGTGAAGGAAGTTCCCATCAGGTCCGCCCCCTCGATATGTCAGACCCCGCCTACGTCATTGGCCTGAGCGGACCTGATGGGGAACTTCCTTCACTGTGTAATACATGAATAGACCCGCCCCTTCTCACGTTCCGCATCTGGTCCGCTTAGACTTACACCTAGTCATTGGCTGAGCGGACCTGATGAGGAACTTTAGAATACATTTAAAACACTGCGGAGGAAGTTCCCCATCAGGTCCGCTCAGGCTCAACCAATGACGGACAGCGCTGGAAATCGGGATCGCCGCGGGACACTGGATTTCATCGCTGAATTTTTTTTTTTTTAATAAAGGACTTTTCCAAGGTGTTTGTGTGTTTTTATTTACATTTTTTTACACTTTCTTCGTGAAATGGTAGGGGTACGATGTACCCCTTACCAATTCACATAGGGGGGGCCGGGATCTGGGGTTCCCCTTTGTTAAAGGGATCTTCCAGATTCCGATAAGCCCCCCGCCCGCAGACCCCCACAACCACCGGCCAAGGGTTGTGGGGATGAGGCCCTTGTCCCCATCAACATGGGGACATCCTCCCCATGTTGATGGCATGTGGCCTGGTACGGTTCAGGAGGGGGGGGCTGCTCTCTCGTCCCCCCCTCTTTTCCTGCGGCCGGCCAGGTTGCGTGCTCGGATAAGGGTCTGGTATGGATTTTTGGGGGGACTCCACGCCATTTTTTTTAAAATTTGGAGTGGAGTTCCCCTTAAAATCCATGCCAGATCTGAAGGGCCTGGTATGGATATTTAGGGGGAACTGCACGCCATTTTTTTATTTTATTTGCGGCGGGGTTCCCCTTAATATCCATTCCAGACCTGAAGGGCCTGGTAATTGAATTTGGGGGAACCCCCACGCTTTTTTTGGGGGAAAAAAGTCATTTAAAACTCACTCGCGGCTATTTATGAATTGTCGGCTTTTATCAATACATAGAAAAGTCATTGATAGAAAAAAAAAAAAAAAGGCGTGGGGGTTCCCCCAAATTCAATTACCAGGCCCTTCTGGTCTGGAATGGGGCAGGGGGCTTATCGGAATCTGGAAGACCCCTTTAACAAAGGGGACCCCCAGATCCCAGCCCCCCCTATGTGAATTGGTAAGGGGTACATTGTACCCCTACCATTTCAGGAAGAAAGTGTAAAAAAATGTAAATAAAAACACACAAACACCTTGGAAAAGTCCTTTATTAAAAAAAACAAAAACAAAACATTCCAGCGATGAAATCCAGTGTCCCGCGGCGCAGGGGCGTACCAATAGGGGGGCGGGGGGGCGGTCCGCCCCAGGTAGCACACATTGGGGGGTGTCAGTGGCCGAGTGACTTCGCTATATGGGGTGCGCTCGGCACCCGAGTCGGGTGACACCGTCCGATCATCCCAAGGGCATCCCTGCTGGCTCTGGCTGCTCCCTTTCCCTTTAGGTGTTTTTTAGAACACCCCCACCGCCAGGGCCGCAATGGACTGGTCCAGACCGTCCACTCGTTCAGTGACTGAATTCCCTCCTGCTAGCTCCGCCTCCACCCACCACTGCGGCCTCAGCCTGACTGTGTTTGTCATCATCTCTCTCCGCTGAGGCGGCTCAGCTGCTACCACACACACAGTCAGGATTCCTGGTGAGCGGGGAGGGGGGAGCTGGGGGGGGTGTTGTAAGAAGAGCCTGGAGGAGTGTGTGTCTTTCTGCTCTACCACGCTGTGCTGACCTGATTGGGGGGGGGGTGATTGCTGTGTCCACCCCCTGCCATGTGTACTAGCACAGTCCTGTATGTAGCTGACCTGATTGGGGGGGGGGGTGATTGCTGTGTCCACCCCCTGCCATGTGTACTAGCACAGTCCTGTATGTAGCTGACCTGATTTGGGGGGGGGGATTGCTGTGTCCACCCCCTGCCATGTGTACTAGCACAGTCCTGTATGTAGCTGACCTGATTTGGGGGGGGGGGATTGCTGTGTCCACCCCCTGCCATGTGTACTAGCACAGTCCTGTATGTAGCTGACCTGATTTGGGGGGTGGGATTGCTGTGTCCACCCCCTGCCATGTGTACTAGCACAGTCCTGTATGTAGCTGACCTGATTTGGGGGGGGGATTGCTGTGTCCACCCCCTGCCATGTGTACTAGCACTGTATGTAGCTGACCTGATTTGGGGGGAGGGGGGGTGATTGCTGTGTCCACCACCCCCTGCCATGTGTATAGTGTAGCACTGTAGCTGACCTGATTGGGGGGTTGCAGAATGCAGATATATGTGATTTACAGGGTGCAGAATGCAGACGTGCGATTTACAGGGTGCAGAATGCAGACGTGCGATTTAAAGGGTGCAGAATGTAGACATGTGTGATTTACAGGGTGCAGAATGTAGACATGTGTGATTTACAGGGTGCAGAATGTAGACACGTGTGATTTACAGGGTGCAGAATGTAGACATGTGTGATTTACAGGGTGCAGAATGTAGACATGTGCGATTTACAGGGTGCAAAATGCAGATATGTGCGATTTACAGGGTGCAAAATGCAGATATGTGCGATTTACAGGGTGCAGAATGTAGATATGTGCGATTTACAGGGTGCAAAATGTAGATATGTGTGATTTACAGGGTGCAGAATGTAGACACGTGTGATTTACAGGGTGCAGAATGTAGACATGTGCCATTTACAGGGAGTAGAATGCAGATACGTGCGATTTACAGGGTGCAGAATGTAGACATGTGCGATTTACAGGGAGTAGAATGCAGATACGTGCGATTTACAGGGTGCAGAATGTAGACATGTGCGATTTACAGGGTGCAGAATGTAGACATGTGAGATTTACAGGGTGCAGAATGCAGATATGTGCGATTTACAGGGTGCAGAATGCAGACATGTGCGATTTACAGGGTGCAGAATGTAGACGTGTGATTTGCAGGGTGCAGAATGTAGAAATGTGTGATTTACAGGGTGCAGAATGTAGACATGTGCGATTTACAGGGTGTAGAATGCAGATATGTGCGATTTACAGGGTGCAAAATGCAGATATGTGCGATTTACAGGGTGCAGAATGCAGATATATGCGATTTACAGGGTGCAGAATGCAGATATATGCGATTTACAGGGTGCAAAATGCAGATATGTGCGATTTACAGGGTGCAGAATGCAGACATGTGCGATTTACAGGGTGCAGAATGTAGATATGTGTGATTTACAGAATGTAGACATGTGCGATTTACAGGGTGCAGAATGCAGACGTGTGATTTACAGGGTGCAGAATGCAGATATGTGTGATTTACAGGGTGCAGAATGCAGATGTGTGATTTACAGGGTGCAGAATGCAGATATGTGTGATTTACAGGGTGCAGAATGCAGATATGTGTGATTTACAGGGTGCAGAATGCAGATATGTGCGATTTACAGGGTGCAGAATGCAGATATGTGCGATTTAAAGGGTGCAGAATGCAGACATGTGTGATTTACAGGGTGCAGAATGCAGATGTGTGATTTACAGGGTGCAGAATGCAGATGTGTGATTTACAGGGTGCAGAATGCAGATATGTGTGATTTACAGGGTGCAGAATGCAGATATGTGCGATTTAAAGGGTGCAGAATGCAGACATGTGTGATTTACAGGGTGCAGAATGCAGATATGTGTGATTTACAGGGTGCAGAATGTAGACATGTGTGATTTACAGGGTGCAGAATGCAGATATGTGTGATTTACAGGGTGCAGAATGCAGATATGTGTGATTTACAGGGTGCAGAATGCAGATATGTGCGATTTAAAGGGTGCAGAATGCAGACATGTGTGATTTACAGGGTGCAGAATGCAGATATGTGTGATTTACAGGGTGCAGAATGTAGACATGTGCGATTTACAGGGTGCAGAATGCAGATATGTGCGATTTACAGGGTGCAAAATGCAGACATGTGCGATTTACAGGGTGCAGAATGCAGATATGTGTGATTTACAGGGTGCAGAATGCAGACATGTGTGATTTACAGGGTGCAGAATGCAGACATGTGTGATTTACAGGGTGCAGAATGCAGATATGTGTGATTTACAGGGTGCAGAATGCAGACATGTGTGATTTACAGGGTGCAGAATGCAGATATGTGTGATTTACAGGGTGCAGAATGCAGATGTGTGATTTACAGGGTGCAGAATGCAGATATGTGTGATTTACAGGGTGTAGAATGCAGATATGTGTGATTTACAGGGTGTAGAATGCAGATATGTGTGATTTACAGGGTGCAGAATCCAGGCGTTTGCCTGATAAGGGGTGGGGGGGGGGGGAGTGTTGCTGTGTTCACAACCCAGGTATAGTAGATGAGCTGGTCTGATAAGGGGGGATGTCTGTATCCCAGGTGTAAATAGACATTGACTGACCTACACCCACATCTTGCAGCCATCAGATCGGTCCAGCAAGCAGCAGGTCACAGCAGCATCTTCCCTGCGGCCATCAGATCCCGTCCGCGGTCCAGCAAGCAATACGCCTTGTCAGCAGGTCAGTTCCAAAATCCGGATCAAATCATCAATGTCTGCTGTCCCTGGATGGGGGATCGCCATACAGTGGGATCGCTGGATCGGATCTGTCCCTGAGGAGTCGGACAACAGATAATGCAAAGTATGGGCCATACTTTGTATTGTCAGCTGTCTCCCTATCTCACTCTGATGTCTCCCTCATAGCAGCTCCAGTCCAGCTCTCCACTTCCCTGACCGTGGCACCGATTTGTCTAAATATGTGGGATCTGCTCACCTGAGTGACTGACACCTCTTGCCTGTCCCATCTATTTTCACTGGCTGAACAGCATCAGCTGTCATTACAAGGAGCGGGAGGGGATGTCCCCATCCCCCCACAGCTCCGCCCAGGTCTCCCATCCCACCCGGAGACTTGAGCCACCAGCTGCCACGTCCGGATTTGCCTTTGATTGGGTCTCCAATGTAGAAACCCAGAAACAACATCACAGCGTCACTTCCCGTTTACTCAGCAGCCAACGGCGGCATTTAAAAAAAAAATCATAATTCAAAAACACTGATCTTGGCAGAGGAGGGGTTTGGGGTCTTTTAGATCCCCATTCCCTCCATAAAGAGTACCTGTCACTGCCTATTACTGTCACAAGGGATGTTTACATTCCCTGTGACAACAATAAAAGTGATCATAATTTTTATTTTAAGGGACAGTGTAAAAAAAAAAAAATGAAATAAGAAAAAAAAAAAAAGTTTAATGCACCCAATCCCTCCATGTTCGCACGCCAAAGAAAACTCATACCTATGTCACGCCCGCAAATATAATAAGTGTTCAAACCACACATGTGAGGTATCGCCACGATCGTTCAAGTGAGAGCAATAATTCTAGCACTAGACCTCCCCTGTTACTCTAAACAGGTAACCGTTTAAAAAATTTAAAACGTTGCCTATGGAGATTTTTAAGTACCATAGTTTGTCGCCATTCCATGAGTGTGTGCAATTTTAAAGTGTGACATGTTCGGTACCCATTTACTCAGTGTAACATCATCTTTCACATTAGTGTATTTTTTTACACAAAATTTGCGTTTGAGAGACAGCTGCGCAAATATCGTGTGACATAAAATATTGCAATGACTGTCATTTGCTAAAAAAAATATATATAATGTTTGGGGGTTCTAAGTAATTTTTTAGGTATAAATTCATTAAAAAATTCTTCTCTGGAAGGGTTCATTCACACAACAGTAACACCTACTAGTGCGCACATTATGAACATGTGATTGTGGGCGTTTTACCTTGTGCTGACAGGTAATACACATTGCAATATTTTTCTTTTCTTTTTACTTCTGTTGTTATTACTTAGTGCG